>OZ037778.1:43183015-43233015 GCA_964035525.1 Porites cylindrica
AACGTTTAATTGCGACTCGTTTCAGTTTAGTAACTAAGTTCCTTTGTACCCTATAGTGCTGCCACGTGTCTTCAGTAGGATGGCGACGATGTTTTTTGTACAACTTGTTTCTCAAACGCATAGCTTTCTTTATCTCTACATTGATCCAGGAAAGCTGATTAGACCAGATTCTCTTTTTGATAAAAGGTGCGTGTTTCTCGACTGTGACATTAAGTAATTTAGACCAGTGGGCGCAGAGATCATCAATGTCGTCAAAGATAAAAGCCGTGTCCCAAGGAGTTGTCGTTAAATCAGCCAGGAATGCATCCTGATTAGTGTTTCATACGTCTAGACTCGATTACTTTGACTTTGGATTTCGGTAATCTTTGTTTCCTGACAATGTAAATAAGGTCACGATCACTCATGCCAAGTTGTAACGAGCCACTAGTAGCCCAATGCACCGGTCGATTGACTAGGATAACATTGATCAGCGATTTACTCATCTTTGACACTCTTGTCGGTTCAACTATTGTATTGGTGAGACAAAACTGGTCGCAAAAGTCTGTTAAGGGATTAGCAGCTGGATTAGTGTGACTATGCAAATTAATGTTGCAGTTATTTTGAATCATGTCAATGTTGAAATCACCCAGAAATATAATTTCTGTCTTGGACTTAAGCATTTTATCTGCGGCAGTTGAACAGGCAGAAATAAAGTCAGAAACTCTGCAGAGGTTTGGTGAACGGTAGCAGGCACACACATAGTATGATGTATTTGCAATTCCTTTGACATTTAAACAAATCGATAGGCTGTTCACAGTCCCCTTTTTTTCCCGTTAGATCGTCCTGATCGAGTGCTTACCTTCACTGGCAGCCATTTTGTAATTGGATTCAAATGAACCGAGAGAGCGGGCGTCGGGGTTCCCAAACCGTCCCCGCCCTTTAAGTTAAGTGCAAGCAGGAGCCCATCGGCTCCTGGTTCAAGCTAGACCCGGTCAAGATGGCCTCCTGTGGCGCTCGTTCTCGACGATCTTGCGGGAAAATAGGGGAATTTGAACAGTGCATAACACCATAACATTAATCGAGAGCTCTTATTCCGAACAGGAAGTCCACTCTTAGCGAATTTCCGGCTTGTTAGTACATGGGAAGGTAACGAGAGGTACCGTAAAATTCCGAAAATAAGCCCCGCGGCTTATATTTTTCAAAGGCCCTTTTTGAGGGGCTTGTCTACGGAGGGAAATTTGTGTTTCTAAATCGATTGGGCTAACCTTATAGTTGGAAGGAAAATTACCGTTTTTCTTTGTTTTGCTTTGTATTTGAGGGCAATTTTCCAAGCAGAAGCCCCCGGAGGGCTTATATTTGGAGGGGCGATTTAATGGAGGGGTTTTTGCGTTACCGGTTTGGGGGCTTGTATTTGCAGGGGCTTATACATGGAGAGGCGTATTTTCGGAATTTTACGGTATATATTTCAGCACAGTAGCACCAAGTTCGGAGGATGAGAGAATGTAAATGTGTTTGTGAAAAATAGATGATTCATTGAGCGAATGGCTGGGTGGTATCCGACAACTAAAGGGATACGTGAGGGTGAGTCGCTTGTATGAGCCGGTGTGTGATAGCATGTACACGTTGTAATGGTTGAGGAGACCGAAATTGTACCCACTTCTGTCCTTAAAAAGGTATCGTGTTTGTGTTAATTCGTTACAACGCATTTTGAACGTCTCGTTGGAGGAACATATGGGACGTATTCTAGCTGAATAGAAAAGCTCGTTTAGTCTGTTTAGTGTGTTAGGGGTAACATGATGAGAGTAAAAAGCCCTGATGTTCGGCTGTAGGTTTAGTATAAGAACACCTTGACGTAGAGAAAGGAGAAAGATTTGAATAACCAGTTTTTAATAGTGGGATGAAGCGTATTTAGGTAAGAGATGGAATAATACGTTTCTGGTGAGAATGAATTTGAGGAGGTCCCAAAGGTTCTGAGAATATGGTGGATGTAGAGCGGTCACGAAAAGTGACGGCAAGCGCCAATAATACCCTCATCGTTCTCTTATCCTACAGTGCTTAAATCTATACCTCTCGTATCCTTCCGACGACTTCTAACAAGCTGGAAGTCCGCGATTCGAGGACTCAGAGCTCTCGATCAGTGTCACTAAACAAATCGGCAACAATTTCAGTGGTCTGTACTTTAATCGACAACAGCTCTCGACCAATAAGCGGGCAAGAAAATGCTCAATCATTGTCAAAAATTAATTGTAACTAATTATTTTATTACGTTAGCCAAAGAGAGTTGTAATAAAACAGCCATTTCTTTAGGTTCCGTAGGTTCCCCGGTTCCGGGGTCTGCAGTTGCAGAGATTAGCCTTACCCGTGTTTGGTTTCTATTGCGACTGCAGCAGCCGTCGACAAGAAAATAAGTTTGACTACATTTTCTGAGACAAACAAAGTTAGTTTACTCATAATCTCTGTTATCACCAATTGTAAACAAAGACTGGCAGTACGATACAGAGCCGAATACTTCGGTGATCTGAGAGAATCAGAGAATCTCATTGCTTAAAGTCCTCGAATTTTCAGTAAAGGTCACTTTAATAAACGGTTCTGTTTGCATTAGTCCGGCACAAGTGACAAAGTTCCTTATGCAAAGAACATGCATCTGACCTTAAAATATTACCTTAAAGTGACTGGAACGTGAGGCCATATATGTTGCGTGACAAAGGAAATAAGGAGACGTGGGAAAAAGTACGCATGTTTTCCATGAACGGTAGTGTCGGGTCGACCATTGCTGAGGCGACGAAGGGGTGGTGGGGTGAGGAGCTGGGTGATTTGGAATAAATATATACACTGTATATCCTGGCAGTGCATATGGGTAAGAAATGAATCCTGCATAAGTCCACTGTCCAAAAAAAGATTTCACGCACCTACAGTGGGCCGAAAAAAAAAACCTGCCCGCGATGCTCCCTGGGTTGACAGCATGAACTTTCAGTTCCCAACAGTTCATAAAAAGATTTTGTATTTTGTACTTGTACCGGGTAACAGAGATTCATAGCATAAGGATCTTTCTCTCTAAAATAGCTTTTTCCTTACATTTACAACACCAGTGGTCAGGGACGGCGAAACCTTGGGTTTTGCCTATTTTATGAGTTTTCCAATCTTTATGTTAAGAGCAAACACTATTTCCTTTGTTACATATACGTTTTTGTGCAGAAAAGTAGCGGATTGGTGATAAAAATTGGACAAAATCAATCTCAAAATTGGTAGAAATTGACCCGGTGATTCTAAAGTTCACTATTTTCGTGGAAGCATACCCCCGATCCCCTCTACATAAAATCTCGCCTATATATCAAGTATTATCAAGGTCAGTCAAAACTTTTAAAGGGAACCTCCACTTCAACAAAAAGATAACTTTAAATCACAGGAAATAACTGTTACAGTCAAGTCAATCTAAAATATTTTTAAAGAAAGCGTTTGTATCCGAAAGAAATAACTTTTAGATTCGCCTATTTTTGTTTTCAAATTTTGCGGGCGTCGCCATCTTGAATAATTGTGACGTGTGACGGTTGCCCTATTGTTATTAAACAAAAGCTCTTTGTGTCAGAACAATAGAGCAACCGTAACACGTCACAATTATTCAAGATGGCGGCGCCCGCGAAATTTGAAAGTAAAGGACAAATTTCGAACAAATTTGTTTATCAACATAATTTTATTCCATTTAAACTTATTCTGTAGTAAGAGTGGAGGTTCCCTTTAAGTTAAGAATTACTATGCCTGTTCAAAGTTTATTTTATGTATTCTTTAGACTGATTTATAAAGGAAAGCCGACTTTTTCAACCCCATCCACAAAAATCATACAA
Source organism: Porites cylindrica (assembly GCA_964035525.1). Lineage (NCBI taxonomy): Eukaryota > Metazoa > Cnidaria > Anthozoa > Scleractinia > Poritidae > Porites > Porites cylindrica. The sequence continues at coordinate 43,186,837 of OZ037778.1, forward strand.
AGTGCTGGAGGGACTAGAAAATAATAAAAAAAAATCATGGTGAATGAACCAAAAACGAGAAGTCCAAAGACCACTGCAAAGCTGATCAGAACAACGTGTATTGTTTTTTCATGGAGAATGTCGCAATAAAAATTGTTAATTGTTAATTGTTGAAAGTGTTCCAAAAATTCATGCCTACACCAAATCACCCAACCACCCAGGGCAGGGGGAGGGGGTGTCTTTAGTAGGGGAAATGCAAAGAAATTCTAGCAAGGGAAAATTTCCCACGACGAACAGCCTAAGAAAAACCTGCCTCTACTTTCCAAAGTATTTTCGGTTACGAAGGTCATGCATCTACTAAGATCCGGAACACCCCGAAACACCTAAAAAAAATCAAATTAAATACACAGAACGAAATAACATCAACAAATTGGGGTTACTAGGTTTCCGTATGTCTTTGTTCTGTTCAATTTACCTGTGTACTTCCAGGTTTTCCCGGGCCGTGTTCCGGTGTGCTTCGGCGGTTTTGGAACATACCGATCACAACCTAGCATCAATGCAGTCTATTATAAATGTCGTCTGACTCGAGGGCTCATGATACGGGGAGTTTTCACTTCAAAATTTGAGAAAGACGGAACTGAACACAGACAACTGCACACTCCTCTTAATCTTTAACTGCTATTCCTACTGAGAAGAGCACTGAACTGCTTTATTACAATGAAAATTGTCATGAACACAACTTTATATTATACTCGCAATGTTATAAATTGCACTTCTGAGAATTATCTGGGAAGCATGCCCCCAGACTCCTAGACTGAAAGGGAACTTGCGAACCCCTCCCCCCCCCCCGTTTTAACACCCCCCCCATGTAACAAGTACCGAACAATAGTAAGCCGTCGCTCACCGGAAAAAAAAACGCAATCTCCTTGTGTTATCATTTAAATAATTTGCATGATTTTTTAAAAAAGAAGCCTTGTCAGTATTCGATTTGTGCTTCTTTTTGCATACTTATGGAAAAATACTGGCTGCGCCCATGGAAAGCTTTTTTTGATGCTGTGGACGCCGAGTGACAATGATAGAGCAGGAAAAGCCCGTCTGTTCCTGTTCATTGTTTCATTCTTATAGGACTCGAAAGGAAAAGATGGGTCAAATCTTAACCATAGCGTAAAAAAACACAATCCGTATTTGGCCGTCTCTTTTAGGATGCTTAGGGGTGTTTCTTCCAAACAAGTGTATCGCATATCAATTTCGTGATAATTGTCACGCAACATCACGTCGCTAGTTGCACATGAAAGTTTTTTTAACTCATCATAAGAATGTGTTGTAGTTACAACTGACAATCGCTTTAAATTTTTTGTTTGCAAACAAGTAAGTACTTTTCTCTTGAATTAAGTCAAGGCGTGATTATTTAGATCATAAATCAGAGCTTATCTGCTTAGGGCAACTGCCCTACAGGACGAACATCTTTTTTGTTCAGTCAAGTTTCAGTGACTACTAAAATTTTTGCAAATAAAGTAATCCGCAGGATTTTGAGGGCAAGACAAGAATTACTATGAAGCGCGTTATGATTCATTCAGCATAGGTCAGATAGGTTTACTACAGGGGTCAGGGATTTGGAAGGAGGGAACCTTCAATTTTTCAAACGAAAGGGCGGGGGGGGGGTGGTAAAATCCTCTATGGTAGGAAGGGGGAAGGACAATCTGTTGAAATGCCGGCTTTCACCTTTTCAGACCTGGGGGAACTCTTGAGGTCTTCAAGAACTTCAAAACCGTTCAAGCTATTATGTAAGTGCCAAACTTTTGATGTGCAATTTTGGTGGCCGTATCATGAGTTGTTGGTCGTCAAAAAATATCCTTCCTCCTCTTCTCGCAGAAAGCATAATGAATAATGAATGCATGCACGAGCATTGGGAAACTATTGAATCAGATCGTGAGCGAATCAAACGGAAGTTTTAGGCCTACTCTGGGATCTTAAGTCGCCGTAATTTTAGGCGACTTAAGGCGATTTAAGGCGACTTTAGGAAAATTTGGTCAAAATGTTGCGCGACTTAAGGCGCTTTAAGGCGACTTTAGGCGATTTAAGGCGACTTTAGGCGATTTAAGACATTTAGGTGAGTTACATGTTAGTGTCAATATGTCGCAGTTAATTTTTAATTTCAGTTAATTTTTGGTTTCCCTTTGTTTTAAATTCATTAGCATACATAACCATACCCAGAAACGATGGAAAAATAAAAATTAACTGAAATAAAAATGAACTACAACATATACAAAATCAAAATCTGATAACACTACCTCTCTAGGGACACAATGTTGTAGCATAAGTTAATTCAGTCTTGAAGACATCTACATTAGTCTTCCAAATTTTCAACAATCTCAGCTACCTAATATTTTGAACATTAAATATCAAGGTAGCTTGTGTTGCAGGTGTATTCTAACCGTGGTTAGTAACATTTGTGAAGCAGCTCTAATATCCTTGTTCTGGGCCCTGATGCACTAAATGAATTACCAGCATTTTGAGTTCCCTTTCAACATGATTGGCAAATGGACAATGGCATTTTTAACAGTCCAGTCCTGGCATGTTCTCTAATCCTGATACACACACAGGGGGCCCAGAACTAGGATTTTGCCACTGTTTTGCAGATGGACTTAACCCAGAGTTTAGTTCCATCTGTGGCACAGGCTAATATCAAGGGTGTTGGTTTAGTATTACATTAGCAGAGACAAAATCTGAGTTAGAAGCAACCAAAAGGGTAAATTTTCTCTTGGTCTTTAAATGCATTATTTCATAATACAAGGGACAAAAAATCAATGGTTCCTGCATTTCTTTTTCCAAAAAATAAAACCATAAAAGTAGAGTATTTCAATACATCTCTGTAACATACTGTGAGCTGGTTTGTAGCAAAAACTTTATATTGAAGTGTCTTTTTTTCATAATTTGACAACAAACATTTAAGTAATTAATTTAAAACATCTAAAATCACTTATCAATATCGCACATTATGGAAATGACGATCCCCATTGTATGTCTTGGCAGTTGCTCTGCCAATGTTTGTCCCCACACGTTTGGCTAAGAGGGTGTTTTTCCAATTGAATTCAAAACAAAAAGTTTGTAGTTCTCGCCGTATATATATTGCTCCTTTCCTGTCTCAGTCAAACAAAACACTTCCAAATACTTGCTTCGCTAGTGAACCGTACTCTCTTATCCATGGTCTCTCTGGAAACTTTCCAGTCGGGTTGATTTCATGAGTGCATTTATGCACCAGCAGAAACGCAAACAACTAAGCTTAGCTTCAACCAACCTCTCTCGGTCTGTTCCACGCGGCAGCGTTTACGCTCTCAGCACAAAAGGAAGCATTATGCGTCATGTTTAAACAGATGGCAGTACCAAGTGTAAACGTTTCCATTATTATGTCAGAAATTTCCATTTAAAAGGAGATCTTTAAACGAAAACGCGAGGTACAACATTCTATCCGCCATTTTGCTTCTCCCAGAATTCCAAGGCAGTCGCAAGCTAATTTCCATGGTTTCTCGGTCCCGCCCTCTCCCCGCCTCCAGACCAGTTAGTCACGTGATCAAAACACACTACTTTCTGGGCGGCCATAACTTAGAGGAAAGAACAGTATTATTTCGCTTTTCTACGTTCTTCATCATTAATGATCGATTACATCAAATCGTTTGGCAGGGAGCAATCACGACAACATAAACAAAGAGCAGTATTACGCACCTTCGATGTACAAAGCTTGAATTTCTGTCTGGAAGGGAAGACCTAAAGAGACGACTGTACAAGCTAAGCTAAGTGTTCAAGTTTATAAGAGTGATTGTGTTTCTGTCAATGATAGATGGATATAATTCGACGGTAAATACAGATCAGAGGTTGTGTGCCGGAGAAAAAACTTATCATTAGTTGCTCTTAAAATCTGGGTCGGTAATTTACATGGACACTTTTTTCGATTGACCTTTAGACTTGTAATAACTACCAGAAAATTTAGATTAATGTTGTGGCGGCAATAATTGTTTTTTTTCTCTCCCTTCAACCTACCTGTATTGATCTTAGTTACTTGAAATGTCTTTCAATGTTGGACTCTCACAAAGCAGTAGAAAAGAGTTTTAACCATATTTTGTCCAGGTTGCAAAGAAAGTCGGCTTTACAGCTTGCCTAGCATACACTAGCCTGAAAGCCATTTTGACTAACCCCAATTTTTTTATGAATGGGACTGATTACAGTTCTTCTGTAATCTGAATTCCCTAAAAAACTTTACTTGCCAGCCAGGCAAGTTAAAAATGCAGTTCACTAGCCCAATCATAAAATCCAGTACCCCAGGGCTATTGCCTGGACACTACTCTGTCTACTCTCTTTGCACACTGTTTAATGTAGTTTAGCTAGAACTTGAACCTTTGAATGCCTTTTTAAACAATATTTTTACTGAGAAATATGAGACAAACCTCCTGGATGAAATTAATAAAATACCTGTACAAGTGACTGATTAAAGTTGTGCACTATATGTTGTCATTTTTGCATAAACAATATAGGAATGATTATTCTTGTATTGCTTACGACTAATTATTACATGTAGTAAATTGTGTAAAGTAATTAAATGTATAAATTAGAGGGCTGGAGAAGAAATTAATGGGTCTTAAGTCACCGTGGGAGTTTTTTTGTGGGGGGTGGGGTGGGTCTGTGTCTAATATTATTGAACACGGGTTATTATACACTTTATGAGAAATCATGCATTCTGGAAATAGAAAACTAAAAAAGTAATAACTACAAGACAATTTGAACCTCGTTAAGATTTAAGTGATTTAGTGACTTAAGGAAACTAAAGGAGACTTTAGGGGACTTAAGGCGATTTTAGGCGACTTAAGGCGATTTTAGGCGGCTTAAGGCGACTTAAGGCGACTTTGGGCGACTTTAGGCGACTTTAGGTCCCAGAGTAGGCCTAAGTTTTCCTTTTATGAACAAAAAAAAAACCTTCCTTCGGTGTGCAAATGGGAGATTATTGCCTTGGCCAATTAACGGCAAGAGAGAATGAGCTAATAACGGATTGCAGTACGTCGATGCTCTTCTTACCAACATTCTCCTAAGCCACCAGCTCTAACAAGTGACCACTAGTATCATGAAAACTCTTTCGAACCGTGACTTAAGCTCTGTTCTTAAGGCTCTCGTAAACGACCGCGACCAATTTTGTGATCACCGTGGCTGGTATTTCCTTTTGTTTTTTGTTCTCGTAAGCGACCACTCGGGCAAATAGAGGTCCGGGTTGAAGCCCTTTCCATCGCGTTGTTTCCTTACACAAGAACCTTTGCTCTATTTTGCCTGTCTTCACCCAGGTTTACAAATTTATTTGAGTCTTAGTAGTTTTCGTCCTTTTCTAACATTCAGATAGCAATTTACTCATGAACAACTTTTGACTTGCATACGCCGGGGGCAGTGAAAATAGCTTTGCTGTTTATCTGAAGTCGTCTTCTAACATTATAACGGTTATAATAAAGCTTGTGATCATTTTACATCAGGACCTTAAAAAAGGCTAGCCCGTGATTTGTCACCGTTTCAAATTTCCGTTATCATCTGTCCACACGAGAACTCACAAGCAGAACGACATGTCAAAGTAAATTTCCACTCCGGAGAGCCTTTTGAAAAGCTGCGTTTTCGGTGACCGTTTTCATCCGATACGTGTGGACACAGATAGCCCAAACTCATAATATTTCTCATTCAACATCTTATTACTGTTACTGCATGAAAAATTAGTTAAGAACATTGTTAGGCAAATCGGGCACTTTTAAGTCATTTAACTACATGGGTACATTATAAATTAGGGGACTAAAAACACTCCTACCTTTGACGGTTGAAAGCTACTTATATTTTTGGCCGTTTAACCCAGTTTGTTTGGGCCCAAGTTGTTGTGGGGTTGAGCCAAGTTCACTAAGTTCACAGATACATTTAATGTTCCAGTCAATTTCAAAACCGCCCATGTCCCCCGAGCAAGCTCCCGGGCATTTGACTTTTTGGAAAAATTTGGGTCAAATTCCCCGCTTTGTTGGCAGTTTAGATGGTCAAATGCCCTACCGGCTACCGCTTCAAAAAGTGTCAAATCCCCCAACCACCAGCGCCGCGACTATTCAAAAACTTTCCCATGATACGTTTATTCAAATGTAAATACACTGTATCCTACTAAAAACAACCGAAATATCTATATACAGTCTCGCAAAGCTGTCTAACAGAGGTTTGTTCATTTATATAAAATTGTTAATTCCAGAAAGCCCAGATGTAACAGGCTTTTTCAAAGGACCTATGAACGGGATGCGCATACTCTGGGCATGAATGCAGAAAGAATAGACCTTTTAGTGAATTCCGATATATTAAAATTCATACTTGGCTGCCAGGCTTGGGGGAATAAAACAAAAGAAATCATCTTGAGGCTCAGTTATGTAATGAATAGATACATTTCTTTTGTTTTATTCTTGCGCCAAGCCTCGGAGCAAGCTGAAACATACAGTCAGTATGCCAGTAAAAACCTCGATTTGCTTGAACAGGGGCCGCATGGAATCGTTGGATAATGATGACGTTTTTATTCACGTGCCATCTGAATTGTAAATATCATCCCTGGGGATTAATTAATGATATGCAAATGAGTATATATAATAGGAAACACTGTGTCCCGTTTATTTCACCTTGTCCGACACCTAGGTGATTGGCGACCCACCCGCCCTCCCCAGCGAGTTAGTCGGGTTCCAGATTACCTAGTATATTCAATTCAGTCTGTCTTGGGCTTGTTCCAGGTCACATTGATTCCCCATACCTTATTATAATGTCATGAATAACAATATCCAGGGGTGAATATTATATTATTGTTCGCGCCCGCAAGTAAGAGATGGTTAGGACGACGTAAAACAGAAAATCCCGAAGGGATTTGTGACATTTATTGTACAGTCCTACTTCGATACTCTTTTGCGTTATGTGTTAGCAGTGACACTCGATCTGTGGAGCAGCTTTTTTGAAAGTTAGGGCCAAAAGAGACTCGTTAAGCGCAGATGAAGTTATACGGTGCGTATAACTGTGTATGTATAAACGCTTGGAGAGTTTGCCAGACATGAGTTCACAAATCTTTGATTGGAAATAATTTGCCAGACACTCTTCCTCTCTCTTTCGGGGAATTATAGGACTTAGTCCGCAAAGAAGCAAGACGAGTGAATCAACGGCTAGCTTATCTGTGCTGACTTTCATACTCCCTGCTCACAGATGTCCTTCTATAAAGTTGAATTGATCAAACCTTTGAATTTCTAAGACTTACTTTCCGGCAAAGAAAATGAACTATATGTAAAAAGTGAAAGAGAAATAACGAAAAATTCCAACTTCTAATGAAATCTTTTTTTAAAGTTTCAATAATCTGTTCTCGAAACTGAGAATGTCTTGATCAAAGCTGTGTAAATCGAAATGAGTATTGCATGGAAACTTGCGTTTCCTATACAAGTTTTTATCTCACTTCTTGTATGGAATATGTGTGAAAATCTTTACGAATCGGTATATTTCAAAGAGCTACACAACGACCAAGAATACTATTGACCGACAATATACAGAGCGGGGGCAACTGTAGTGTCAACTATTACAAGTAATATATCGAAAATGGTCTATTACGAAATCAGAAATCCTTTGGGTTGCGACGCTGACCAAGGCCGTTGTCACGGTCAAATGTCCGACTGAGTGCTGTGAGTGGGCCTCACTTTGGGTCAAATTCCTCACTGCAGTACGGAGCAAAAGAGCAAACTCCAGCCAAATGCCCAGGATACGCCTGAGGGGGATGGGTGGTTCTGGAATTGACTAGTACATAATACTGAACCCTTTTTCTACTTTCTGTGATAGCAACCGTGCGAGGAACCAGGCCATCTTTGACAGACTTTTTGGGCCCTTCACAAAGAAACAGTACGAAAAAGCAACTGAACCAGCCGACCACTTAATTCGCAATCTTGTTTGCGCTATCGATAAGAGACACTTCACCCTTAGTATACTTAAAAAATTGGCCAACGAGCTTGATGGCCTGATGGAAGATGTCGATGTTTCTAAGGCAACGGGCTCATCCAGAGCCGTGTCGAGAGAAGCTGTGGCAGGATCTGCAGTTGAAAATCGAATGAGCAAACTCACCTTTAGAGATTCTAGTGAAGCAACTTCTAAAGCCGGTGAAGCGATCTCTGGAAAAGCTGAGCTCGCTAAGGCTATGTTCATGTCGATGGGCAAGATGAAGAAGGCACAAGAGGCCCTCGAAGACGATAAAAAAGTACTGATGAGACTTGATGATTTCTACGCTGAACTTGAGCGTACAGCTAACGATATCAGTCAATCCAGCCCACACTTTAAGTCCGCCGAAACAATTCTCTGTTCCATTCTTATGGCCAGTAAAACCACACATTCAGCAACAGGTCGTCAGATGTTATGGGCCGATTTAATAGCTACCATTCTGGCAGAAACCTCAGCAAAGAGGTCTGGCAAAATTGCTGAACGAATCAGAGAGAAAGTCACCTCTGGTCTTGTTCCCAAACTGACGTTCGTGTTCTCTAAGGGCGCACTCAAAACTGCTGAAAACGTCGTGGCACAGATTGTTAAGAGGGAAAGAGAAGGAGGAGAAGAGCTTTCTTTGACCAGAGCCTTTACAATGTACAAGGCCCTAGACTTGAAAAAATTTCTCAGCAAGGGGTCCAAATCAGCTGCGGCTGAATTTTTGCGTCAAGTAGCTGAAGGATTAAGAGAACAGCATAAAGCAATGGAACAGCTTCAGTCGGAGATAACTAAGTATGATAAAAATTGACTCTCTAATTTCTTTTCTTCTAGGTTTTGATAGTGCTGTTGGGGCAAATTTTTCCCTTTTTTTTTCGTTTTCTTACACTTACTTGTTATCGTGTATTCTTTTTCTTCTCGCTCTACGGTATTTTGTTAATAATGCTCCTTTGTTACGCGCTGTATGTAAATTTAGTTATATAGCTTGTTATCGCACCCTTTGTTTTACCCAGAGTTTTACGTGTCCATCAGTGTAACAGTGTTCGTGGCAGTAGATTTTTTTCTCGGTTTCCCTAACCACAAACCCCTGTTATCCTCAGCATTTGGAATTTATTTGTTTTGGTACGTTAATAGTAAAACATTTGCTGAGACATCGTGATGGTGTTGTGTTTCCTCGAATTGGCCTTTGCCTGCACTGTTCACTGTAATCGGCGGACAACTGCTCATTATCCACTCGTTTAGCTTGAGAACAGTCAAATTAAGTAGAAAATGTCCACAACGGTCTAATGAAAAAAAAAACTAAAGATAGTCTGTCAAATTACTTATTCGTTAATTTCTAATCTCATTCAGGGCGAGTGCCTTTATTCTTTGACCTGGATATTGTTTTATGTTTTATCAGTTTAACAACGGAAAATGTAGAGGAAATGCTCAAAGAAGAATTCAAAATCCTTCTAGACAACATTTCAAGCACAAAAGAAATGACCAATGAAGAAGTTTCTACTGTAATTAAGTGGTTACGCAGTCTTTGCTACTTGGATGAACGCTGGATCCGAACATTTCGTGAACGATTGAAAAATGTTAATTATTACGTGGGTGCATTAAGTTATACCACTAAATTCTTGGAACAGCACATCAGCCAATACATTAAGGATCACAATGGGTATGTAACAGATCTAATTGATCTGACTTTTCTTGCGCATGGTAAAGTCGTGGACCCACTTGTACCGTGCAGCCTGTACCACCTGAATGATCATGTGCAGTCTATCACGTTGTATGAACCTTGGGGCTGCGCCCTACATGCCACTGCTGCTTACGGAATACTTACAGGGACAATCACCATCGATATGGTCAGGTACTTATTTATTCCAATTTATTTAAATATTTAAATATTTATTTATTTAATTATTTATTTATTTATTTATCTACTTATTTTTTGTCAGGTACACAGGTAATGTGCTACCAGCCACCCCAAATGACTGGAACACCCTCCCTAGAGATGACACGCTGATCCCTCAGGTGTTCTTCAGTCATGAAGATGACAACGGACCTGCTTGTGAAATGTTGAGGGAGCTCCTTCATCGGCTCGGTGGCAAGAAAAGGGGGCTTATAATACCTTATTTCCGGGGCCCAGGAGAACCAACTCTTCCGGAGATCCCATTATGGGCACTTTGTCATTCAGTAGGTATTTTGGGTTGGAGATTCAAGAAACATTTCAGAATTCACGTGGCTGCGTGTCTAACTCCAAACGTTAGGTCCATTCTAACAACTGATTTGTTCCCATGTGTTCGCCCTCTGCCTACTGTTCGCTGTGGTCAGTATTGTGTTGTTCCTATCTGGCATCCTAGCCTTCGCGATAATGTCACTATGTGTATTCCACGTTTTGTTGAACTGTATGAAGACAACGTCTTTGAAGTGCTTCAAAGGTTACTGTGAACGATTTAGTGACTTTTGCCCGTAGGTTACATTACGTTTACAAGATATTGAGAGGCCATTTTGACATGAAATATAGATACTCAGCGTTTTTGGTTTTGCAGAACTCGAGAAAATAGTGGAAGAATTCACAAGCTAAGCGAAGGCGAAATTGCCGAATTACTACCTCTTAAAGTTACTAGTAAGAGTAGCACTTTACAAACATGTCACTCGAAGGATGTCAACTGCTTTTTAAAGAATATGTGCTTAATTTTTCATTCACTCTGACTATCATCAAATAACTTTCAAATACGTTTCGCCCTTATTACTGTATATTATATGAGAGCCTACATAATTAGTCATGTAAGGGTCCCCCCGTTGTAAAGAACAAACTTTCCCACTGAGCTCCATTCGAGAAGAGCTTAAAGCTTTTTGATTGCTCTCATTATAAAAGCGACTTCCAAGTGTCTGAGCGTTGTATTCACCTCCTGGAAGTGACAGACTTCGATTCTGCCCGGAAATCAATTGTCGACAGAAAGGAACTCGCTTATATTCTGACTATCAATATAAGTAAAGCCTTTGATTCTCTTTGCCATTCCCTTATTTAAGGGAATGGCAAAGAGAATCAAAGGCTTTACTTATATAGTGTAAAGAAGCTGGAGGTTTATGGCTTCGAACATACATCCCTCAACCTTCTGAGATCATACTTCGACAACAGGGTTAAAATAAGCGATGTCACTAGTGACTGGAAGATGCTGAACTATCTTTGTATAAGTCATTAATCCCACCCCATCTAACATACAGGACAGAGCGCTAAGAGCAGTGTACAACAACAGCTCGACATCATATCAAGAACTACTTGACCGCGCCCGGCTACCGACACTATATTATAGATGTTTACAGGACGTAGCCTTTACGATGTATACAGTAAAGCATGGTCTCGCGCCTATTTACATCTCTAAATTATTCAATGCAAAGAACACGCAGTATATCTTAAGGAACAATGATTTCGAACTACCTAAATTCGAAACTGTTCGATATGGTAGACACTGTAAAATACTTGGGGCCTCTTATTTCAGGGGCTTCAACGACGGTTTTCTTCTAGATACATTGAAAACACTTTTTAGGCTATCCTGAGAGGACTTTTAGATCTCTTTTGTATCTGTTCGGTCATCCTGGGGGAACTTGAGTCTTTTCGAAATTACAAGGGTTTGATTGTTCCCGCACATATTGGATGCAATTTGTCGTATTATGAAAGTGAGACATTTGCTGATTCCTATCTCCATCACACTTTTGAATCCGAGAATTTTAGGTTTCCTTTTTCCGATGAGAAATAGCCTAGCTTGGGAAGTAAAATGTGAAAATTAAACGTCAGAAAATCGTAGGGAGATAAGCTTCTAAAACTGAAATGAATGGAACCGTCATCTAGAAATTTTTAGCCGTCCTCAAGCACGAGAAAATTCTAGACTTTTTGCTCCTCCGAACAGCTATTTTACAGAGAACAGTCGCTGGGTGCCCTTGTTATTTGGTCCAAACTAAGAACTGCCGAAAGTCGTAATTCTTTCAAGAGAAATTATTAGGAAGATCGACTTATCCGGTCCAGTAAACTAAACATATATATTTCCGGCCCAGTCGTAATCCGACTGTAAAAAGCAATTTTGTATGTAATAGGTTTTATAATTTTAGTGTAAGGAAGATTTCAAAAATGTATATACTCAATTTATTTGTTATTATTTTTTTGTAATTAGGGATACTTATTATGTATGTCATAGTCTGTGTCCCCCATTAGCTGCATAGTTAAACACTTTGACACGTGAATAAAATTTTCATTTTCATTTTTCTCGCCATAAAAGCAACGTCCAAGTGTTTGAACATTGCTTTCACTTCCTGGAGGTGACAGACGTCGATTTTGCCCCTTCTCCTGTCGCTGACTATGAGGAACTACCGCAATTTCTCCGCTAGAAAACTTTAAACTTGAATAATTCACTCCACACATGTCCAATATACACAAACGGATACGATTCGTCAAACCGATGGTCCATTGGTACCAATGGTAGGATTGGTACCAATAGGAAATGATGTCATTCCAATGGTTCTATTGGTGAATGTGCATCTCATTAAGGGGACTTAGATTATTTTCCCATGTGACCTGGCTAGGTACAGGGCAATTCCGGTGGTCCATGGGTACCAATGGTACGATTTGTACCAATAAAAAAGCACATCTATGCAAAATAAATTCGCTTTTACACCAAGCAATAATGCGCTAATAGTCATTATGAATGTTCCTCGATCTATAAGCCAACCACGCAAAACAATTTCGCTCTCACACAAGGTTGAAACGCGCTAATAGTTTTTATGAATATTCCACGTTCTATAAGCTAACCACGCAAAACAATTTCGCTCTCTCACAAAAAGTAGAAACCAGGGACCAAGGAGGGGGAGAGGCTGGTAGTGCTATAGCCCTAGCAATTTTATTGCTGGAATTTATTATCTAGCGCTGAAGTTGACATGAAAAAAAGTATGGATTTTACTACTTGAAGGTAATAAATGGCGTCTACGCTTGCATATTTGCCTCAAGTTGTGGCTCGGATGTCACAAACGAGACGCTCACAAAAATGCGCACTGATCAGAGCTTCGACCATTACTCGCCTGGTTGGCGAACCGACGCTTCCAAGAAAGCGACGCTCTCCGGCCAGACTGGAGGTTGGTGTTGGTGTACCAGACCTATTTCCCCAAACTGCCAAAGGTCACTTTTGAGAATGGTCTAAATACGAGGCTATTGATCTTATCGTCAGTGCTATCGATCAGCGCTTTAATCAGGAAAGCTTTCTTAGTTAAGGCTGCTAATGGTGACGACTATGAGGCATAGTTCAAGATTCTTGAAGCATCATACAGCAAAGATGTTGATAACTTGCGAACGGCAGACGTTTCTCCTCGCTCATCTCCGCAGACGTTTCTCCTCGCGAAACGTCCCTCAGCGGCGATGAGCGAGGAGAAACGTCTGCCATTCGCAGGCTAAGATGTTTATACATGGGCTTTACCTGGGCAACTAAGCGTTTTGGAAGATATGCTAAATGAAGAGAAGACATCGTGTTTTGACAAAATCCTGTTGGCAGTGTCAAAGTTTCCCAGAACCAGAACAAGGAAATATCTGCAAGCTGCTTGCTGTAAATACGAGCGTTACTATACTGGCGAGCGTTTATTCTTATCTGCACGGCGTCTGAAGGCGTGGCTTCGATCCAGGATGGATCACGAAAGGTTTAGCAACCTAGCAATGAACAGTGTCTCTATAGGGTTGCACAGAAGTTTGTTCAGTTCCCGCAATGAAAACCGCAACTTCAGGAAGTAGCAATCTTAAGTAGGTTTATTTAACATATTGACTATATTGGATAGTATAACACGTGTGGACGTTTATGTTACATTCATTTAGGCTGTAAATAGGATTGCGCGCAAGAGCAATTTAAAAGGTGAAACGCTGACCTTAATATTTTTTGTATTGGCCAGATTTTTTAGCCCTACCCCTTTAAAATGGTCTCCGCGGTCCCTGGAAACGGGCTAATAGTTATTATGAATATTCCTCGTTCTATAAGCTAACCACACACTAAAGATTTTCGCTCTCACACAAAGTAGAAACGCGCTAATAGTTATTCTGAATGACCCTTGTTCTATCTGCCAACCGCGCAAAGCAATTTCGCCCTCACATTAAGTAGAAATTCGCTAATAGTTGCAAAGCGAGGTCGAACTAGCGCTAATAGTAATGCACCTATCAATGTAAATCCCGTGGCCGGGGGGGAGTGCGGGCAAGGGGCGGGGATTTGATGCCTGAGACTATCCCCCTGTCGGGCTTTTGATCGTGCGAAGCGACCCCGGGGTCGGGACATTTGACTTTGACGGACAGAAGCCTGGTATCAACTCAGAAGCGGTTACCAAGTCCATCCCTCGAGGCTTTCTGAGAGTCACGCTGTTGGAGAAAGGTATGAAGTTTTCATTTGTTTTAATCGCCCATAATCCGATACTTTAAACTGTCATCTAAACAGATAATGTCTATTTTGACAAAGTTTTTATCTTCAATTTCCCATCTGATTGTAAAACTCGATTGAAATTGAATTCCACCATGAAAGTCAGAGGAATTTTTAAGAGTCACTGATCCGACCTGTTCCGACATGTTGAGCAGATGTTATAAAGCATTTTACGTCTCATTAAAATTATAATAGCACGGTCAATCTTCCTGGAGTGATTTTGTTGTTCAAAATAAGAGATGCTGGTGGAGAGAGAAAATATTTAATTACAGCGAGTAACTTAACGGACCTTACGTTAACCTTAAATAAAAGTAGTAAGAACGTACTTTTGAAATGTTCTTTTATTCGTTTTATATAGTATTATAGTATTGTTTGTTTAGATTTTTTCCCCTGGGGTGGGGCCTTTTTTGACATTTTTGATTGACCTTTCGTTTCCCACCCTTGGGAATTTGATCAAAAAAATTTAAAAATTTGTCAAATCCTCACTCCTTGCCCGCACTCTCCCCCTCACCCCCCACGGGGTTTACATTGATAGGTGCATAATTGCTAACAGTTATAATATAGCGAGGTCGAAATACAAACATGCCATGTGTCCAGGGGACAAAAAACGCGCCTTCACAACACAAGGGTTCTTGAACACAACTTTAATATCGAAAGTTGCACACGCAGCACATTTTCTTAACAACACAACAGGATCGGAATTGGAGTCTCATCTTTGGCTAACAAGCTTCACCTCGCAAGTAAAAACCTACAAAACAAACACTTAATCACTGTTGGAACGGGAGTGGAAACACACGACCTCCTAAGACTCACCATACGATGAGAAACTTCCGGCGACTAGCGCGTCACTAAGCACATGGTTTCTTTCTTGCTACACGACGACCCTGAGACGCGCTCACTTAGCATGCTGGGAGTATAAATTACACAAATAGAATGGAATGGACTTAGAAAAACAAAATTGTTCTCTTGTTGAGGATTGGCCTCAACACATGTGTATTCTTCGTTCTATAAGCCATCTATGCAAGCGATAGGTTTGAAAACGAAGACCGAAGCACGAAGCACCCAAATCTCGAAAACGAAGCACCCAAAACTCAAAACCTATCTGCATTTTAAAAACACGAGACCGTCTCTTGTCAAGTCACCAATGCTAATACAGCAGGAATCAAGCACGATAACGAATAGAATGCATTTCAAAACTATTTAAGTAGAACTACGAGGTGTTGCACATGCATTTCCGCCGCCCTCACTAAATTTTAAAAAGTGACGATTTCCTGTTTTGGACGTGATCAAAGTGTATTATAATGGCTGCTGTTTTCACTGCGCCAAATTACTAGCTGAACATTCTTTCTAGGTTTTTTTACAAAACTAGGACATCTTTTTTCACTGCGAAATTTTACCCGGATATTTCAGCTAATGACCAAGCGATTCAAATTGCAATAGCGGGCAACTTTTGAAAATAGACTACCAGGCAATTACCCGAGAACAAATTCTGCCTGGATCTGATCTGGATATCACACAGTTTCATAGATACCCAACATGTCATCATAAACATGTATCTGTCCCGAAAAAAATTCATTTTAAGATAAGGTAGAAGAAGATAGAAGATAGATAGGGGATGTGTCAAGTATCGCGAAACTAATAATACAGGACTTCCTATGATTTTCAGTAAAACAGTTCGCGGGCTTAAAATAAAACGTTGGGATGGATTTGTGGACCTTTGGAGGTGCGGACGCATCCGTTGCATGCCTCCACCTGGTTCGGCTTGCGTCATGCAAGAATGTAGAATGTGCTTTTCTATTGGTACCAATGGACCATCAGAATTGCCCTGTACCCAGCGCGAGATCACATAAAAAATAATCTAAGTCCCCTTAATGAGATGCATATCCTCCAATAGAACCATTGGAATGACATCATTTTCTGTTGGTACTAATTGTACCATTGCTACCAATGGACCGTCGGAATTGCCCTGTACCCAGCGAGGTCACATGGGAAAATAATCTAAGTCCCCTTAATGAGTTGCACATTCACCAATAGAACCATTGGAATGACATGCTTTCCTATTGGTACCAATCGTGCCATTGGTACCAATGGACCATTGGAATTGCCCTGTACCCAGCTAGATCACCTGACAAAATAATCTAAGTCCCCCTAATGAGATGCATATTCACCAGTAGAACCATTGGAATGACATAATTTTCATTAGTACCAATCGTATCATTGGTACCAATGGAGACCCTTCTTATCACCACTAACACCAATGGAGTCTATTTGTGAGTATTGGACAACCCTTGAATAATTAACTTTACTTCAAAACAGTTCATGCTATGACGCCAAACTTAGCAAATTTTTGTTGTTGCTTGCTCGCCAAAGCTTGCCAAGAAGCCAAAATTTGTCGAATGTAAGATTGATTTTCTGATCATAATCTGGGGTGTCCACATTATTGGTTTAGTAATAAATATCGAGGAAGACAAGAGATTCATATGAGTTATGGCTCCTCTATTTCACGTGCCGATTTGCGAATACTATCCAGCTAGATTAGCATCTTTGCTTGATATAGCTCTAAGAAGATCGAAGGAGACTCGCGATTGCAGGTGCGAAGATATCGATCAAGTCCTCCTTTGTTTTCTCAGTGCATTCAGCAGTAGTGTCAGGCAAAAATACTTCCTTTTGAAGTAAACAGCCGACTGGCTAACCATCAGGTCAGTGCTGTCAGGTGAACCATTCAACTGCAAAGTTTAAAAAATGACGGTCGCGTAGTTGGCGCCTTCTACGCAGGCTACCGTCGGGTCCAGTTGTTTTTAAACCGTTAAGTCCTGAAAAGAAAACTTTTCAAGTATCACATTAAGCTGTCATTAACTCACTGACCTTGAATATTCCTTAAAATGAGTTGGTATTGCCAAAAGGAGCAGCTTAGCGAGTTTTGAACGACATAAACTTGATTGTAACATTTACACTGAAAGAACAGAATGAGCCGATAAATTTTCATCAATACGAATGACACCTATTAAGGAAGGAAGGTTATAATCAGGCAGAATTAGCGGTGTCGGAGACTTTGTCATTGTTTCGGTTGCTACAGAAATAGTTTATCAATAAGTGAGAACAAGGTCCATTAATTTTTTAGATATTCTAGATCAAGAGCCATAATGTGATTATGGCTCTTGTCTAGATATAGTGATAGACTCGACCTTGAGTGACCTTACCGATGGTTAGGGTTAGGGCTAGGGTTTAGTACAAAAATTAGGGTTTCCGTCTGAGGCGTCAGACCAGCTTGTACACGCCCAATGTATTGAGTGAACCGGAGATCACAATCAAACAGTTTTGAAAACTCCTTCAATTATATTAGCCTTCCACGCAGACGTGCGCTCCTTCCCCTGTGAGGAACCCCTAAGAACGTCTGCGTGGGAGTATCGATTATACTGATTAAGCCCTAGTTTAGGCCTTCCAGCAAGTATCCGGATATTTTTTTACATATTTAGAAGGTAATGGGATAGTTAGGAAATTCCTAGATATTTAGAAAAAATGATTAAATTTGAGATTTTGCTATGATTTTATAACTTTTATGACTTCACACATGTTTTTTCTTTGAAACTTGAGCTGGAATCTACTTTGACGCTCAATTAGGTGTCAGCAGTGGTATTGTTCAGCGGTTTTCCTCACGAATATTATCTCCCATGGGCCTTAGCGTCGTAGCGATGTACTGAACTCGTTCACATTTACTTGTACTTGTAGTCACTTTGTAGAGACTGACGCATTCCCGTCTTGTCATTAAAAAAAGTTTCTCATTAGTTTATAATGTCGTTATCGTTATATTTATCGAAATAAAAATCGGCTAACCTCGCTTAAGTTGTATGTTTCTTCTTTCCCGTATGGTTTCCGAGTCGATTTATAGCCATTTAAAAGATCTAATTGGAAACGGCTTACTCTCTCCATGATCCTTTCCAAAGGTTGGGTACAAGAGCGAAGCAGTCGAACGGATCCGCTTAAGGAAAACAGGCGTAAGTTCTTTCCAATTTCTCCAATCGTTTTCATATTCCGCCTATATCCCAGAAGATTAGTTCTGCTTTCTATTCGTGATCTTCGTTCAAGTGGCATTTACAAAGAGAACGAATTAAAGGTCGCTAATCTTTGCAAACATTCCCGTTTGAGCCATCGACAGAAGTTTCATTTAAACTCCGCGTTACCCAAACAGTTGAAGATAGCTCAAGTTACTCACACTCGGGGTGGGTGAAACCGAGCAGGGTCAGTTTATGCGTGAATTATTTCCTTGTAAAAATTTTCCTTGCGTTTACAGTTGTGTATGAAAATGAATACTGGCCCACTTTCCGTGTGATTTCGCCCGCTCGATTTGAGATCTCAACATAAGCAACGTTTTGTCACCCACTCCGAGTATGAGTAACGAGCTACCCAGCCTCAATACCGAACCCGTCATCAACTTACGTCATCAATTTTAAGTTCCTGACCCGCCTTATAACTGTCTCGGGTTTGATGACCCATCGAGCCCGGCTTGACACTAATCCCAACCCTAACCTAACCCTAACCCTAACCCTAACCTTAACCCTAACCCTAACCCTTACCTAACCCTGACCCTAAAACAGCGTTCTTTCAAAAAAAGGTACACCCTGACCTGGCCCCGACCCCGACCTCGACCCCGCGTTTTACTGACACCCGAAAAGTCAAAAGCAACTGACTTCCCTGCCTGCGATAGCGGGCTGCATTTTCGCGTCCGAGGTCAGTTTGAAATCAAAATTAATAGTCCGCCTCATAAATACAGCTTATTTCCTATGCATTTAAAAAAATTGGAATTGAGCCTCCGATCATTTGAAAACTAATAACTTGTCAGCGGATAACTTCAAAAAAATATTCGACCTCGATGCCGGGTCGATACCTGAGCCCACGATACCGTCATGTGATACTGGTCAGTTGTCAATTAATCACAACGTGACTTGCATTATGGGCTCCCAAACTAGCTAGAAAGTGTGAGATTAAACATTGGTTTGCCTGTGGTGCGGACGGACAGTCGGTCCGGCGAACGGTGTACGGTCAGGTGATTACCAAATTTCTAGGATGGCGTAGTCTGCTACACAGCCTTTTTTAGTGTCGTCACGTAACACTCCTCCCCACAAACGATTGCTGAGTAGGCTTTGGCACATTAGTCTTTTATTTTTTTCCCATTATAATGCTCAAAATTTCAGTTTACTATTATACTCTTATGGCGTTGCTAATATTAAACAATTATTCCATGAGTGCGCGTTGGATATGAGGTGGTAAATAGCCAACGAGACGCGTAGCGCCGAGTTGGCTATAACTATATCATATCCAACAAGCGCGAATGGAATAATTGTTTTATTTAATTTTTTTTAAAACTCCAAACGTCTGGTTATTACAACTGAATTTTAGTAAACGTTTTAAATATTACAAAACGACAGGATATTAATGTAAATTCCGGTAAACCAAGGGAAAATCACATGACATGTGCGCCGTATGCGAGTTGAATGAAAAATGTGAAAGGAAAGGACGCTGTGCTTAAATTATTCTCGACAAGTACTGTTGTCGCTTTCCCTCGCTCTGACTGTGGAATTTGAAGCTGGATAGGTCGACCTGATTGCTTTTCAGTTTCGTTTTCTTCCTCCATTGAATCGGAGCTGCACAAAGATCCAGCTTCGTCAATCAATTTGTTGTTGTTGTTGTTCCGATGGAAAGCCGCTCGTTGTAGGATTCACTTGAGGCCCGTCATTGTCCGTTATGGACTTGTAAAAATGTTAAGAGGTGTAAAAGCTTTTAGAACACGCAAAAAATCTGCTATTGGTTTTGAACACTTATTCCTGCAAGGACTTACAAGCCATTCTGAAAATTTTTAAGGTAAACTTTGTTTCTGTTGTTGTTACATAAGCTCGACGAACGGAAGAATTAAGCTTATAATTTCTTTCAAAAAATTTGCAAGGAAACTTCGGAGTACCATTAAACAATTTCAAACCAAAGTTTGGCTTTTTTCCGTTTTCCTTTTTTGGCCGCGTTGTCCGAGAGAAATTTTGTTGTTTTCCATATAGGGTCAAACTAAGTATATGAGCTGATAACCGAGATAGAGTGAACCAATCAGAATTCTAGAAATGCATTATCCGAGGTTGAAAATTTTGTTTATTTAACAATTAGTCGCCGAAGGCGACGTGAATAGTCGGGGTGACTATTCGCCGATATTCACGTCGCCTGAGGCGACTAATTGTTTTAGTATAATTACATTGATGATTATCATCAACAAATCTGGCTGCCATTTTGAAAACTGCTAGCCTTCAATATTATAATCACCGCGCGGTGATTATAGCGGGATGAAGCGAAGCTCCTAGCCAATTATAGCGCTGTATTTTCGATAATCATCAATCTAATTATAGCGGAGCTCTCGCGCGCGCGAAGCGCGCGCAGCGGCTCACCACGGGTAACAAAATTTGGTAAACTATCCATCCGAGAAAATTTGGTTATGACTTAGCGTACGCCCGCCCACCCGTACACGCGCTTCATGTAAGCCGATGTCAAATGTCATAACAGATCTTGAACACTTTGATACTAGCCTGTCAGTTATTTAAGCCATCCGTATGAGTATGATTAGATTGACAGCAATTGACAACTATCGCATGACCATCTGGCGGGCTCAGATGGAAGACCAGTCGTTTTGCCCCTACATATCAGCTGATATAATATGTCACACTTACCAATTCAACATAAAAACAAAACTACGCCGGGCAGGGCTGTCAGTCGGCTGCCAGTAGTTTAAAGTTATATGCGCAAGCCAAATTAAGGTCAATTGACAGCTGTCAAAATGGGACATGTACAGACCACTATCAGAAAACTAATAACGTGGGCTCAGTTCGCTGAGGCACACCACACACCATCTGGCGTTTCACCCCCACTACAAGCCGGACTGAAATGTCTTACTCAAACTCGTAGTCGACAGTATGTTAATCAAATATTCGTCATTCTACTGAAGGTTAATTGACAGCTGTCAAACTAGAGCATCCGCTAACCACCATCACCTGTATCGCGGGCTCCTTTTTACCCATTAAGGTCACGTTTTTTTAAGTTTTCCGCGGATATTTTATTTGATCACGGGCTCAATTCTTTATTTTGAGCGAAGTCCTATAGCTTAGAAAATGTATCCATCCTACAAAATTTGGCAATCACGTGACCGTGCACCGACCGCCCGACCTTCCGTCCGTCCGCACCACAGGCATACCAATGTTTAATCTCACATTTTCTTGCTAGTTTGGGAACCTGCAACCTGAAATTGTACATTCATGTTTTGATGAATTGACAGCTGTCAAAAACGTGTGTCCGCTGACCAGTATCGCCTGACCGTATCGCGGGCTCTGGTATCGAACGATTGAGTTCGAGTGTTTTTTGAAGTTATCCGCTGAAAAGTTGCTACTTTTTAAATGATCGCAGGGTCAAGTTCAATTTTTTTAAAAATGCATATGAAATAAGGCCTTTTCATGAGCCTCACTTTTAGAATTTTGATTTCAAGCTGACTTCGGACGCGAAAATTTAGCTGGCGTTTACATGCAGGAAAGGCAATCGCTTTTGACTTTTCTCACCATAGTCACGCGTTGGTCACGCTCTACGTCCAATTGTTCTGCTCTGATTGGTCAAAATTTGACAGGTGAGTTCATGCAGAAAATTTATGCAGCATCTGGAAACTTGTTTACTGATAGCTGAAGCCGACAGTGTTTTGTGTCATCTTGTGATGTTTTTAACTGTCGAGACCTATGGTCAAAATCTGGCCAAAAGCCAAAAAGTGAACGAGCTCATCGACTGTTTACATTTTGTTTACAAGATGTTTTTTCCTATGAAAGAATATTGATTCATGAACTCCAAGTTCCAATTTGAACGGCATTTACAGTTTACATCTGTAATTTTACTTCAGCAAAGTCATGGATTTGTTGTTTTGATTATTTTTTGTTACCACGTAGGAAGGATTAAAGAAACTTATATCAACAACCGAACCGGTCGTTTACGCACTGTGTTATTCAAATATTTCATCAATGCATCATCCATGCATTCATCAATGCACTAACAATGCCTTCATCAATGCATCGTGCATCGTGCAATGCACCATCAATGCATTCATCATTGCATTTATCAATGCATCATCAGAATGCACCATCAATGCATCATCAATGCATACATTGCATCAAATGCATCAATTTCGTTCATTCAGTTCTTCCTTCATCATCAGTGCATCTTCAGTGCATTTATCAATGCATCACCAATGTATCATCAATGCATTGTCAGTGCATTTGTCAATACATCATCAGTGTATTCATCAATGTATCAGGGACATCCAATGTCAATTTTCAGAAAATATCTGCTCGGAAGACGATTTGAGATCTAGAAGTTTCGAAACATTTGTTGCAAAATGTCTTGCTTGCCTACCTCTCCTAGGATTTTTGAAAATCTAAAAAATGGTATAATTGCCCATTTTTAACGGATTTTTACCCCAAAAAGGTCACCTAGAATTTTCGGGAGCCTTTTTTTAGGCAGAAATTTTTTGAAAAGGTTAGTTTTGATCCCTATAATTTTCGGATCACTAGACTTTCAGCTAGGAAATCCGAACAGATGGAAAATTTTTAGGGGATAAAAATATGCTTTTGCTTTGTTGACTCATTCAGTGTCATAGAATTATGCAGTAAGCTACTAAAAGAACCAAAAACAATCATTTATCGGAACAAATTCCTCTCTTCTTGATTTTCTACTTCAGCGCTGTTCATAATAACAGAAGAAGTTGCGGCGCAACTGAAAAAACAACACCTCGTTGAACTCCTTGAGTGACAACAGTTTTTTTCCCATAACAATCAATAGTAATCAAATCAGTCGATAAATCAATGGTTAACGATTTCTATCGGAAATCTATATTTATCGAAATTACAACGTTTTTGTTTATGAATTTCTACCAATTGATATCGATTGTTATCGATTACTAGAGATGATCGATTTATTGATTGACTACTCATGGAATATTTTGTGGAGGTATCCCTTAAACAAGATACATGGCTACAACTTACATCTCTTCCAAGCTATTCGCGCCCTGAAATGTTTTTCTTTGTCGTTTTGTTATTCTATTGTTGGACAAATATCTGCAACAAAAAAGTCCGATGCGATGTCGATTATAAAATTATAGTCGAACCTTTGTTAATGAACCGCCCTCCGTAATTTATAAGCAGACAGACCTACACATCTGGTTCGTCAAGAAATTTGGGACGACAACAGAAACGCTTGCTACGTAGGCTAATTCTCACTGCATTTTAATCACCCGACGTGCAGCATTTCTCAAAAGCCTCCGCTTACGGGATTTTAAGTTAGAGAAGGGAAAAGGGGGCACGCGAGAACGTGAAGAGCTCGCGAAAAATGAGTAAGGACTGCCTTCCCTACTCACTCGCGCTTGTTCTCGCACCCCCGATTTCTCCCCTCTCACTTACACACTTTCCAGGCAGGAGGCTCAACAGTAATCAAGACAGTTTGTGGCCTGCTGTAGTCTAAGGCAAGAAACAAACAAGGAAGGTTAACTGACTGTTTCACTTACATTCTCTAAAGTAACGTTAACGATTTCAGGTTATACTTTGTTACATTCTCCAAGAAGTTATCGGACGGGTCACTGTGCAGATAAAAAGTAGAAAGTCTTGAGAATACACGAATACACGGTAAATCAGGGAAGCACAAACAAGACAGCAGTTATCAACAATAAAATTAACCTACAGTTCTCTGACGCTATCGGGAATCCCCGCAGGAAGAGAGATGAGGATCAAAACTTTACACTCAACTTTTAACTCGTCGATTTCCGAAAACACGGGCAAGACCTTGGACATTCTGGAAAATAATAAAAAGAGGCAGAAAAAAGTACTATAGTAGGGCCCGGTTGCTCCATTTTTCTGGATTTAATTAACGTTTGTGTGGAATATATTGACGCCGATGACGTCTTAGTTTTTTGTCTTTATCTTATGAATAAAATGCGGGGGGAATCTTATTAAGACAAGTAAGATAAGCGCATGTGCTATTTTTAGGTAGACTAACCGTTTGTACAGGTTTCCTTGTTATTTTTAAGGTCGATGAAGGTCCAGCTTTTTGATTGGTTGACTAAAAACAAAAGTGTTCATTGGTTGTTTCATGGTGTCGAAGGAATAAGCACTAACTCGTCTGTGACTTGAAATCACCAAGGACACTAAGTCGTAACGTAATTTTGCAAGTTCTATTTCCTGCCGCTTTCATTGTCCAAAGCATTGTTTCAGTTCCGGTTCACTGATTCTCGCCACCCAAACCGTGCATATTTAATGAGGAAGAAGGCGAACTAACTCTTTTTACCACGAAAAGTAACTTTTTCACTTTCTCGTCTCCCTGTTTTGCTTTTCCACATTTCTCTTGCTTTCCCACCACCACCCCTACCACATTTCCACTACCACATTTTTTTGAAATGGTGACAAACGACACAAAAATGGGTTGAAACTGTGGCATTGCAGTGACGAAACCAAACGCAAATACAATGGTTAAATACCGACACAGGAAGGGCTTCCTCCTCAAAACATGAAGACGACGACTTTCGAAATTCAGACAAAAAGCATACGTATCCCTCTCCCCACACTGATTTCTGGTAATGGTCTCGTTTCAAGTTCGCTATGACCGTTGAATTAAAGAAGTGAAGACGCAATTTTTACAGGCTTAGCCTCCATCTGAAGAAATATATTCACAAATTCCAACGAGAAAAAGACCTGTTTATTACTCTGTCTATTGTGTACATTCAAATTTCAAACACTTACTTGCCGAAGTTTCTGAATATTTTCCTTTACGTCGAGGATAACCGAGTATGAAAGTGTCGTTAATGTTTGTATTCAGCGGTAATTTTTAATTCGAAGTGGACCATTGGTTGGGTCCGTTGGGGGAAACGGAATAAGGATCTCGGCGTTGCTTTGCGGACGCCACTAACCGAGGTTAAATAACGTCTGCAACGCAGGCTACTCCGTCCATTTCACGATGTAATCACATCTCGGGGGCAGCTGGAAACTTACCTACAACTTTGATATTGACGTCAGCGTCGTCACTTCCCTCAGTGTTGTTAATTGCACAGTGATACACACCTTCATGATGCTGTTTGGTTACATTTTTGAGAACCAGGATTGCAGTGCTTTCTTCTTTTATCAACACGACATCGGATCCATTTTTTGTCCACACAACAGTCGGAGCGGGAACCCCGTTAGCCGAGCAGCGCAGTTTCACGCTTGAGCCTCTCAGTACTGACTGGTCAGTGGTAACGGACTGGATTTCTAGCTCAACTATAAAGAATGAAAAAGCAATAGAAAAGTGACCGATAAAAGCAAAGGAAAGTCTTCACAAATCATGCAGCATTTATTACACACATTGAAAAGAATAGGCTTGACTGTATAGAATGAATCAAAAGCTCAGTAACTGTTGGAGTCCATGGCCAACCAGAATATGGTCAGCTACAAATTCCGCCCAAAAGACAAGGGAAGCGCAGAAATTGTACTTGCTTCAGAATCGGGCGGCTCTTGGCCTTACTTTGCTAACATTACAGCTTTACTCAGGAGGCACACAACGATGGTGTTCCACAAAATTTCAAGCGTAGCTGGCTGGATGGGAAAAGAGAATCAGGGAGGCTGGAAAATTGCTCTGTCAAGTGGGTGTCGTAACTATATTATAGTGTTATACACACTTCTAAGTTGGCAAAAACCAGTCTGTTCTACAGCCGGAAAAAAAACAGTTATTGAGTACATCGCTTTCTACTTATTAGACAGGAGCCTGGAATTTTTGTCAGCGTCCTCCAGGAGGCGCTGGGCATCAGTCTTTTGCAGCAAACAAAGAAAAAAACGAAAAATATGTTTCAAATAGAATCATGTATTTGTGTAGAATTTAATCAGTTTTGTAATGTAATATGCGTTGAGGCCTTTAGATTCGAGGAAGAGGACGATTACCAGAACGAGATCAAATTTCAAGGTTTTTTTTCACGTATTTTTGTAAAATCGACACTCCGGAAAGCTTCATTGTATATTTTTTTCACCAGAAAAGATAACACGGTGGTTTTAGTTGAAGGAGCGCAAAATGATTAAATCTCCTAACATTTGATGACTGACAAAAGTTGTTTCGCCAAAGTCAAAGCACTAAAAAAACTAAACAAAACTAACCCAAGTCTGAAGAAAATTCAAACGTTGCATTGAAACCTGAGGCAGGCACCGTTTCGTCGCTGATGAACGTAACAGTCATCTTCCCTTTGCTCGCGTAGACTGGAGAGGGGAGAATTTCACCGCAAAATTTACCCAACATAGAGCTGTTACTGCCTTCGTCGCCATCATAAATCACCACACTGTCGTAGAGACAAGTAGAGTGAATTTCCAGTTTGAAGTCTACAAATGTAAGCTTGATGATGTTTTCTTCTTCGATGATGTCTTGTGAAATTTGAATAGTCCAGCGGCATATTACCTTATTAGGATAGCTGTCGGGGTACTTTGGAGAATGAAATGATCCGACTTTCGTCAGCAACTTTGGAATTCCATAATTACAATAATGGTCTGTCGTAAAGGAGGGAAAAGAATTAACATGTTAATGAAATATCAACCGATGCCTGTAAGAAATGTTAAGGCCACAGCATATTAGGAACAGTCGTGCCATGCAAGATTTAGTACCAATTGACAGAAAATTAAAACGTCACGTTAAGTTCACACACACTTACAAATAGTATCAATAGTGACCAAGCCTTCAAAGCATTGTTGTACATAATAGACACAAAACGAGACGACGCGAAATTTCCCTGGCTAATCTAGTGCAGTCAAAGAGGAGGCCTTAGAAAGTGTCCGTATTAACGGATGTCCATATTAAGTGGGTTGAATTTAGAGAAAATGTAAGGGGATTCTTTCCCCAGGGACAAAGAAAAGTGTCCGTAATAATGAGCTGTCCGTAAAGCGGGGTTAGCCAGGCGTTAAAGGGCGCGGGGGCGGGGGGGGGGGGGGGGGGGGTTAGGGGAAGGAGGTAAGAAAGAAAAGAAGGAGGGAGCAAAAAAAGGAGAGGCGATTGGGTTACACTCCCCCCTCCCATCCCCCCTTAAACGCCTTGTTTTAGGGCTCGGTTCCATCGTTAACTTTGTTCGGTCATTCTTTTTCCACCAATCTTGTGAGGCCTTGTTACAGCTGCTAAGCTAGCTCGAGCGAAGTATGGCGTATGCGCGAGAAAAACACCGCCCCAAGTCGTGTTCTCCGCTTGTGGCAATTTTCACACGCGCTTCATGCGCTTGCGTATTTCGCACTATTTACTATCCTTGAGGCAATCTCGTCACCAGAGCCTTCGGATCCGCAGTCATGCGCAATAGAGAAGAGCTCTGACGTCGAGTATGATCCTTGAGGAAAATAGCGGGCGCCGACAATGTTTTATAAATTTCAGCCCGTGAGCTTGTATTTAGCAAAGCTTACCAACAGGCGTTTGGTCACACTCCACACCAGCGTCCTGTTGATGAGTACAGTCTGATTTTCCAAGGTTCGCCTTTGCGTTTTTGCAATCCAACAACGAGCTTTCATTACCATAGCAACCAAGCTTCGTCAGCCATATCGTACCATTACCTCCACCAAAGTGAGCCCCTTTAAATACTTGTTTCGCGGAGGCAAATCCCAATAATCTGCACACCACTGTGCCATCCAGCGTGTCCCAGCGTTTTTCACAAATTGTTCCCCATTTGCCCTCATGGTAGAACTCAACGCGTCCAATGTAATTTCTACTGTCTCCCACTAAGCGCACGACTGAAACAGCATGATATCTGAGTTAGATAAAGTGAGATCAGTAGTCTACACAGCCGTTATTGGCAGTGGCGCGAATTTGGGTAGCTTTTCTCATTTTGCCTTGATAACAACTACGTCGGCATGCGCCGGTTTTTTTTCGGTGTAATGCCCGTTTCATATTATCGATTATTAATTAAGTAAGGAAGGTAGTCTTTTTAAAGTCCGTCTTTGTTGGGTCATACATCTCACCTCATTAAAAGTAACGCGGATTCCGGAATCTTGAGGAATCGGGAACGGGAAATGTTTGCTCGTGGAATCCGCTTTAGATCCGTAATTAAGCTCAAGGAATCTGCTAACGTTTGGAATCCGGAATCCACGTTCCACTGACAAGGAATCCAGGATCCACCGCACGGAAATCAGAATCCAAGGGTAGCCTCCTATGCAGACGTTCTTTGGGCTTCGTCACGCGCTACTGCCCCGTTCGTTGGGTAGGAACGCTTTACTGCCCCGTTCGTGGGGTAGGAACGCGTGACGAAGCCCTGGGACGTCCGCTTGGGAGGTTATACCCAGGGCGATACGTCTCTTTTCGACGTTTGCTCCCCGTTTTAGCAACTTCGTCACTTTGAAAAAGTTCACTTGTGGCAAGTCTATCAGGAAAATGAAAGTGAAACCTAAAGACTTTAGCGGGTGTCAATTGCCTCTAACCAGAGAGAGCCGCCGAACGAAGGAATGTGTCACCCGAAATCAAACCCCGGAGTATCAAAGTTGTCTTGGCCAATCACACTAGAAAAATATTATCGACTATATCTGCAAGCCTGTATGAACATTTTTCGGCGAGTGACTTTGCGATCAGAAAGAACTGAGGCTCATCTTCTTCTTGCTGGTCAAGGTATTTTTCTTGTCTTTTCACGAGTTTTTTTCGACGTCTTTTGAGGAAAACTTCATTCCATCACTATATATACTTTGTCGTTTTTTCCGTGTCTTCTGTTGTAATTTCATTTTCAAGCGTTGTAATATTAAAACAATTTTCTTCAGGAGCCCTTCCTCCGCGAATAAATTGTTTTAGTTCTCTCACTAGACTCACTAGTCTTGAACTGACGCATAGACGGACCACGTTTAGAAAGCATGGTATATGAGCTAGTATACCGGCTATGATGGCTAAGCAAATCAAAACTCTAGAATTGCAATTTCCAATGATTCGATTTTTTATAACATCTCATCGTCAAAGTACGCGAAAATTCATGCGAACAAGTTATGATTGTCACGGTTTTTGCTGGCTGTTTGACGGAGTGATGCCAGGTGCGTCAGAATTTTCCGCCAATAACAAAGCTGCCAAGCATACAACCTACAGAGTTTAAAATAAGAAAATATGCTTACCCGCCTGCCCTGGAACCTGGAGTAACTGCAAAAACAAAAACAAAAATAAAAAAATAAAAAGTTGGGAAACATGGAAGTTCAAGAAGCGAAACGAAAAACAGTTCGGGCAAGTTAACTATCTGAAAATGTAAAAAAAAACGGTTTGAGACCCATTTGAAGATACTTAAAGGCAGACTCTAGTGAATGACGAAGGCCGGCCGGCACAAAAACTAGACTAAGGTCGCTCTTGGACTCAGTAAATTTAGCTTCAAGGATTCAAACAGCACGATCCGCAAGAATAAATCTGCTTTCTTCCTGAGCTTAGATAACACTTGATTAAATTGACGAAATTCGTACTGACCAACTACAGTTACGTAACCAAGAGAGAACTTCACTGTCTGAAGTTCCACAGAAAGGACATATTCGAAATTTGTTAACTTTTTATGTTCTGCCGGACTTCGGCACATGAATTTGTCGTTCCTTTTATGTCTTCGCCAGTGCAGAAGAACGATCTTTTCAGTAACGCTTTTTTTCCCATTTTACTAGGTAAGTTTATGGTAGGATCTAAATTATTGAGACAGAGCATAATGTAGCCAAAAATTGCTTCCTCCTGTTTCGTTGTCAAACCTGACGCAAATGCTCAAGCGGAGATGAAGGCAGGTGTTTGAAAACTTACAAGAAAGGAAACGATCTGCTTTCAGAGAAAAAGATCCCTAATCGGATAGAGTCCAGGATCACGGCATGTGTGTCTGTAAAAATTGGAATTTCATTGTTGATACAATAAAATAATTTGCTTTACAAAAAGTAGATAAACCTTAGAAGTGGTATTATACTGCTAACTCAAAAACTAATTTCACAGTTCTGTTAGGAGTCGAATTAGACACTGAGCCGAGCGCGAAGAAAACATAAAGGAACTCAATTTCTGTTGAATTTTGTTGTTTCACTCAGGAGTTATAATTTAAAGAAGTCACTTTCTTTCAGTTCAAGTTAAGATAAACAGTCTCGCTATTATAAATAATGATTTGTCCCGTTAATGTATCTTTCAAACAGGAATTGCAGCTCAGTATGATTAACGTCCATTCAGTCTCAAAAGAGGTCAAACTAGAATACGTAGAATGAAAAAAATAAAACTAATCGTGCCAAGGTTTTGTGTTAGGGTAGTGGCACTGGTTTTCTGTCAACTCTCAATATATAACGTTCATACTGGACTTCTTGGAGTGGCACTTATAGACCATGACATTTTTTACAGCAAAAAGCATGAACTTGAACACAATAGAATGATTCGAACATAACAAAAAAAACACACCCAGGAACTAAACTAATAAGGCGGCAAGGGCCGGATAAACGGCACAGATAACTGGAAAAATGTTTCTGTCAAAGTTGAGAACATCTGCTTCATTGAAACAAGTTAAATAATATTCAAGTTTAAAGACGCTAACAGGCCTGCTTCTGTTATAAAAGATTAGGATTTATAAAACTGAAAGCAAAAGGCGGGGAAATTAAATACTAACCTGAATTATGCAGGCTAAGAGTATAAAGTTGAACATCTTCACTCTTCTTAAATTAGTCATTTTTTAACTCAACGTGCGTCCAGATCGTTGCAAGGATAACTATAGACTTAAATCGTTTCTCTCGGATAAGGTTATTATATATTAATAATTTAATACTACCTCAGGTGGTTAAGTAATACACAGTGACTGATCTATGCAAAAATCTAGGTCAGTGTTTCAGGGGTTAAGGGCACTTAGGAGTTTGGAAATGGCATCAGTGATGATGTCAAATCTACTGACTCAGATTTCATATTTAAAAAGGAGTTGAAAGAAAGTTCGACTTGCTACAAGTCGACCCCTCTAAAAGTGAGCGAAGCGAACTTCAATGTATGAGGTCACGCAGCGACCGACGAAGTCTCGAGGTCTTTAAAATGGCATTACCAACCAGGAAAGAAAAAAAATAAAGGACTTTTAGAAAGTCTAAAAAAAGTATGTATGTAATGTTTGTTACAAAATCCATTCACTAGCTTCGCTACTTTGTTGACCCTGCTTCGTTACATTTTGCAGACAGAATAGTCTGTACGTCATCCTCCTGGACTTGGCACCGCCTTTTTTCAAAAATACCATAATACTCTTTGTTGTCCCTCCAAAATTTTGCATAAGCATTGTCTTCAATTTCTCTTGGGACTTACTATCGGCCATAGAGAAATTGAAAACAACGCTCATGCTTAATTTTGGAGGGACAACACAGAGTATTATGGTATTTTTTATTGTATTGATTGTTTGGTACTGAAATCTTCATGTCGAAGATAAAGTCAATAAAGTTGTTGTTGGTGTTTTTGAAAAAGGGCCTATGCAGGCCTCAGGTTTAGAAAGACACTGCCCAGACGAAAGCGCGCAATGAAGAAGTCTTATAACATCAAAGCGATTGACACAGTGAGCGGAATTAAAAATACTATTTTAATCACTAATTTAGCGCATAATACACATTATAGTCTCTTACTTTACGTAAAAATAAAGAGGCAAAGAAGTACATCTCATCTATATAGTGTTACAACACAAAAACATTAAATAAAATACGCGCAAGACATTGCCAACACCTTTGTCTTAGGAATTTATTGTCTTAGAATAAAAGATTTTCCTCTTATAAAATCAAGAGTGGATTGAACAGTTTATAGTTAAATTGAGCAAACAGTAACAAGTATGCTTTGCATGCTTCAAGCATTAAACTAACCAGTACCACAGGAAATTACTACTCAATTTCCAATAGGTTTCATTCAAATGGTTTACTCTCTTCGTCAGGAACGGCCGATTTAAATATGCACAGTAGGCCAAACTATTGATTAACCTTTTAAACCCTAGTATCAGCATAAATTTCCCACTTATTCCCTACTACAGAAACTATAAGGGGAATGGGTGCAAGCTTTCGGCGCAATGATTTTTGGACTCATTTGGGTGGAGAAGCGTTACTTGTGATTGGTCAATGGTTGCCTTGAATACCATCGACCAATCATAACATCGCTTGTCCACCCAAACGATCCCAGAAGTCACTGCAACCAAAGCTTGTACTCATTCTCCCTTGAGTTTCTGGAGTAGGGAATTCTTCTCCATACATTTTCTATAGTACTATGGGAGAATTTGTTTAACACTCAAGACCTTTTTCAAAAGTTGATCACTTAAGCATGAGAAAACAGCCGACATTTTATAATACTCCAAATGGTTTCCCTGCGAAATGATGTCTGAGGAACGAGCCATACCGATCTGAGTAGTGCTTCTGATTGCCTCTACATCGCAGAAGGAAATTTTCAACCAATAAGAAGCACTACCCAGATCTGGATAGTTAGGCCTTATCAGTATGGAATTTCTTCACTCGTTCCTCAGACTTCATTTTGCCGGAAACTGCTGGTGGTGTCACGAAACGTCGGCTGTTTTGTCAGGCTATTTTAGCTCCCGACCTCTATGTTTGATTGAGCAGTGTTGATTTAAGGAGAAAATAGATGTTGACTACTGTCAGGGGTTTAAGGTATTCCACAAAATTCTCTTGCTTCTCTATATAACTTCTTCTTTCTTTGACTTACTAACGCCTGAGAATAAAATGGATAAACAAATTGCATTATTGAAAATAATCGTTTAACGAGAACAACGATGAAATATTGACAAGTTATTCATGATTTTCTTTAGAAAACACGATTTAATGATAAGAAGGCGATTTCCACATTGACACTTTATTCAAGGGTTTCATTTGGCCATAAATTCGAAAAGACTGTATATTAGATAAAAGTCAACCACGAAAGCTACTTCCTACTAATCGAGTCTCCTGTTCTACTCATCTAAAATATGAAGGAAAGGGGAGTGTGCGCGAGCACAGGAAGTAAGGAAAATGGAACAAAAGTTCTTGTACATACCTTTGCCACTTTTCACGTAAATACTCCATGTCTTTTTCAAGTTGGAATATTTTTGCATCTTTTGCTCTTATCTGGGTTTGTAGGAAGAGGATTTCATCTCGCTGATCACTGTAGGCAAGTCTTAACTAGAGTAAACAATAACCAGGATGTGTGCCCAAATTAGTATGGGGTTTGTCCCAAGCTATACGGCCTCGACACACTAATAAAGTCAGTCAGTCTGTCTGTCTGTCTGTTTAAAGAAAGTCAGTTTACAGCTTGCCATAGCTAGCATGTACTGGTCTGAAGGTAATTTTAACCAACACGAAACGTAAATTTTGGCTAATTTTGATGAGCAGGAGTGAATACAGTTCTTTTGTCACTTGAATTCTCCCAAACACTTCAATTGCCCATTGGTTTTCAGTTAAGAACAGAATTCACTAGGCTAATAGCAAAATCCACTAGCCTTCGGCTATCGGACTTGACTTTCTTTACACATTGATAACATACATAGTAACCCTCGTTAGTACTTCACCCTCTGAAATACAAAATATTTCTTTGAAGTGAAACCTGTTTTATTTCTTCCTTGTAAAACCTGGCGTTAATTTAAAGAACTGCACGATATCGTTGCTGAAACATGCGCATGCACTGCTACGTTTATCCTTATACTTGCCGTGACTTGGCATTAACATTTCTTTTTCTTTTTTCGCCTTTCCCCGCCTTGACTAGATTTTTCGATTTGCGGGGGAACATTAAACATTAAACTCTATTGTATTGTTGATGTGTTCCTAATAGAGTTGTTGTTGCCGTAGATCATTTCTTCCGCTTACTCGATTTTGGCTTACTCAAGAAAGACTCTTCTTAAATCAAATAGGATGTTTGCTGATCATGCACTGAGTGTTCTGGGATACAATTTCATACCCAGGCCTAATACCCATGCACTTGGCACAGTGGGTTCAGCTGTGACTGTCAATTTATCAGTAAACGGATGCTCACACACAGATAAGCCAGTTTGACGAGACAAAACAAGATTAGCTAGTCCAGAAGTTGGGTTGAGGTGAATTCAAAGGCTTGATGCGATTCAGGCAGAGCCTCTTTCTCTCCGCCTCTTTCAACAAGACAAACATTAATTTTTCCAAAATGTAGTGATAGATAAGTCACTGTACAACCTGTAGAAACCCCACTCAAGTCACTCAAGCAAGTTTCATGGACCACACTAACAAGTTGGAGAATACGGACACTAATAATATACAATTGGAGACTTTTTCAAAAGATTTTAAATAGTATAAGTGTACATGTGTAGGTAAAAATACTGAAAGGCATTATGGAAAATGCTCTGTTCACCATTGTCAGCAAGTTTCAGCCCAACAAAGAAGGTCCAAGGCATTCATTCAAGGTATGGTTGAGGCATAGACCAATTCGGCTAACCCAATGTTGTACCCAATTCATACCCTTTGGGAATAAAACGTTTTGTTTCAGAAATTTCCATATCATTTAAATGTGAATGCCACATTAGTATAGGTAATAGCATGATTTGTACGTGATATTTGGCATAAATACCACTAGTGATATTTCGAAATTGTTATACGTAATTTCACAAGCCTTTGGGGGAATGAAATTTGAGACAATTTTTAAATATCACGAGTGGTATTTATGCCAAATATCACGTACAAATCATGCTATTATTTGTTTATACTACCACCCGCAAAATGTTTGTAATTTTCACATGTAGGTATTTCAAATTAAGCTGAAATACCACTGCTCTAAGCCAATCAAATTGCAGAAATTTCTCACCTAGTAGTATAATAATGCAAATACAGTACACAAAGAATCTTAACCCAGGGGGATTTGAATTGGGTACAACATTGAGTTAGCCAAATAGGTCTATTGTACTTAGTTGTAAAGACTTTTTTCAGACTTTAAGTTGACATCTTGGATAACTTTTTATCTCATTGACAACCTTTAACGACTTACAGTATCAATGTCCCAGCTTGAAAAATCTCCTGAACGTCTGTCTCCTCCAGATCTCCGTTTTTCTGAAGATGAGCTAATTCTTCTGCTTGATACAGCCTTAGCTGTTACCTACACATGCAAAACATAACAAAACAAAGAATTTAAACAAATGGAAAATTTTCAAGATTAAGCCATTCACTCTGTGATATTTCTGCAAGCAATGGCATAGGAAGTTAGTGAAGTCATTTTCAGGTCACCATCTTCCCCCAAAAAGAGCAAAATTGCACCTCTTGGTAGAAAAATGAAGCCTTTTAAATTTCTAAGTTTGAGTGGGAGTTGAAAGCATAAGGCAAGAATAAAAAAATTATGCTGCACGTTAGTTCCAATGAATTCACAATACTTTTCACGAGGAATGGATGTACTGGCAATACAATCAGCCTTCCGAGCAATATTAAATTCACAGTTTCAAGCCCTGAATCTGCTCAATTAGTCTTAGTTCTTGTAGAAGCGGTTTCGTACATGTATTGCCTGTGCTAGTATTATCCAAAAGATTAAAAATATTTTCAACACAAGTCTATTAGCACAAGCAGCAGTGCATACCTGAATGGGATCCCTGCGCTTGCTTTCTGGCATACTTGATACCTCTGTGGCCTTAACATACTGAATATCACTTTCTCCATTCTGGCTGCGGGAAGTAAAGTGGTTTGACTCCATTGGAGCTGCAGGATGCTGTTCCTCATTTCTGCTACTAACTCTCACAGGTGATTTTGGCGGTGACTCTGAAGTTGGGCTTCTGACAAAAAATTATTGACTTAATGACTCAGGTCTGAGGAAAACAAAACTAACATTTTTGGCCTAGTATGATTATGTGATTTGCTACAAAGAAAAACAAGGAAGTTAAACAACATGCACTAGCAGTCAGCAGTCATGATTAAGAAACCTCGTTATAGCAACACATTTTGCTGGTCTCTTGACCCTTCATTATATTGAAGTTCCACTGTACGTGACAACCCTAATATTTGTGTAGACAGGTTTTTAATTAACTCTAAACCTTAAGATCAAATTTTGAATTCTCATTTGTTGCCCCAATTCACTTCCTACAGAAGTAGTGGGGAGAAGTTGATACAATATCAAGAAAATTTGTCTTGTGTGGTCATGTCCGTAATTCTCTTAACCACTCTGTTTTACAAAACATTGATATTACAAGGAGAAATTTGATGCTGATCACTCTTAGGACTGCTCACCTCACAGCCACTGGTCTCGGACTAGAGGCCTCTCTCTCTTCTTTTGATCTCATGTCTCGTGTTTCAACCTCACCATCTTGAAGAGGGAAGTCTACTAGTAAGTCTATCAGGTTAGGATTTCTGTTCAATCCCTGATCAATCCACTCCCTTGCTTTCATGGAAGGTACATTGGAAGGTGTTAATGGGTACAAGTCTCGCTGAATCACACCTGATTGCTAGAACAAAAAAAAATGATCCATAATACTGTGTCACAGAAAATCAACCACAATAGTCCAAAAAACACAAAACTGGCAGCAATAATTCACAAGTTATGCAAGTACTGAATTTTAAAAATCAACAACAATAGTTTTCCATGATCTTTACACTTAAAGATCGTACTTTTCAAAAGTCAAGTGCCCATGGTTTCACCTCAAGATTTTGCAACATTTCGACGTCATTTCTACAAATTATCTATAAGAGTGTAGACAATGAACACTTAATGCTAGTAATGTTTTACAGACAACTATATGCCTGCATGACAGAGAAAAAGTACTGTGCCATCATTTTCTCAGTTCCATTTGTCTGTAGTCTTATCAGAGCTGCAAATAACAGTCAGTCATTGGATAATTATGTCCAACTGAGAAAACCCTTTTTGCTGCCAGACATGATGACCAGACAAATCAAATACCAAAGACTATCACCTTGTAGCTGAAGATTTGCACACAGGGCATAGAGGAGTTATTTGTGACCTTGATTACAGTTAAATTTTACAGTTGATAGCATGATTTGCCTCTGTTTACTGTAGAATCGAATATGAACTTGACCTATAAAACCGTCATGCGATCGTGTTACAAGCTTGGTAAAATGCTTGGTGAGAACAAATATGAAGGGCAAAGTGCCAAGAAGAAAAAGAGATAAGGGATGAAACTAAATACCACGTGACTTGTTCAATGTGGACTGCAACTTACTGGTGATGGAAACGAAAGTGAGGGTTTGTTGTCACGTTGAGCATAGCAGGAAATCATCGCATTTACACACAAAAAAAACTTGATATATAGTTAGTTAGGTCAAGACATTTCGAAGAAAACTAAACAGAACTGCAATCTTTATCTAGCGACAATAAAAGACTTAATGCTTTGAAGGTGCAGAAAGCATGCAGAAACCAAATTCTGTCAGCAAGACCTAAAAGGTCAACAGAAACATACATTTGTAAACCATAGGAAATAATGTAATATGGTAATCAATAATTATGCATAAAACAGTCTCTCAAAGCAAGACCAGCTGCTTAAACTACAGAATGCTCCATGCACTGTATAATCTACCCGCTAGAGAGAGAAAGAAGAAAATATTTGTTGTTTGAGCAAACCCTAAGCTCCCGTTTCACAAAATTATGAGCTTGTGAATCATGTTTGGCCTGTCAACACTTTATTTCCTATTATTGTTTTGGTTTGTTATGTAACTTATGATGTACTTCCCTCACCAGTATCTTCTGGTCCATACTGTACAAAAGCGAGCTTTCAACGCTAAAAAATGTGCCCCTGGAAAGTCAGTTGAAACAAGATCACTGTTCAAATTTTCTCTGGAAAAAAGAATGTTGTTTTGGCATCAGCCAGGAAAATAGTGCAGATTTATCCAGGGACTGACAATTTATGGCAGGCTGAAAATTGGCCTAAATTAGTTTCATCCCTATAGTCTCTTTACAATATCTTAGCTACTGTTATTCATCCACATTCATTACCTTCAGCAGTTTTCTGGAGCATTGGATAATATTTTACCTGGTTTATATTTAAGACGATCGATTCAACAGCATAAAAACAATGCACAGAAACAACTGTAAAATTTAAGTACAATCAACAATCAAGGTCACATTTAAATAACTCCTCTGTGCCCTGTGATCTGCATAGTAATAATTAAATAAATTAAAAGTCAACCTAATGTATGTCCAACAACTCTAGTAGTTTGTCCAACTAATTAACCCTTTAAGTCCCAGTAGTGATCAACATCAATTTTCTCCAAAAGATGACCATAGATTGTCAAGAGAAATGGTTATGAGAATTAATAAATGATCAATAAAGAGAAAATGGTTCGATTTTTTATCAAATTCTCTTTACTTATTCTTTACGGAAGTGTATAGAGACCAGTTTGGAGAATTTGTATGTGGGTATTAGGGCTTAAAGGGTTAATATGGTGACCTTGGTCAGAAGAAAAAAAATTATTTGCAGGCCTGCCAAAAGAGGATAGCTTTTAGCCACCAACAATTCATGGGCATGAGAAATTGCTTAATTTTGGAAAACTTATATAATAGAGTACCGAAGTGATGACGTCATAAAAATGAAATTTGTGAAATTATGGGATTTGTTAAGATATTCTGAAAGAACAACGTCCAAGACGCCTACTCGCCAAAAATTAGCAATTCAGGCCAAATTGTCTCTGAGATATTAGCCCAGTTATGCTGTGACGATTCCATACAAATCCTTCTAAATTTGGCTTGGTTCATAAGATTAGGAACCAGGTAAGATTTAGAAGGATTTGTATGGAGTCATCGGAGCATATCTGGGCTAATATCTCAGAGACAATTTGCCCCAAATTGCTAATTTTTGGCGAGTAGGCGTCTTGGACGTTGTTCTTTCAGAATAGCTTAACAAATCCCATAATTTCACAAATTTCATTTTCTATGACGTCACACTTCGGTACTCTATAGACTTACTCTTCTAGGAACAGTCATGGCGAGGGGCTCCACAAAGTTGTTATTGTGTAGTTTGTAAAACCGAAAAATCTCACATGTGGTCACATCAAGGCCTCTCTTGGGCATGACACCAAGTCCACGCTGTGGGGAAGAACTACGATACTCATTGAGAAAAGTGAAGTATGGCTCAGATTCAGACACTTCATAGTATCTGATGTTACCATCACCCTAAGAAATAAAAAGAAAAAAGAATTGATTACCCATCATACCCATTTGCCATCACTGACAAAAGACATTCTGCATGCACATTACATGTACTTTAATACAGACTTAAGTTAAAAAAAAAAACTGCAGACTTCCGTTAAGAAAAAACTACATATTAAGGGGGTAATATTTTGTTACCCTCTACTACCAGTAAGTAGGATGCAAGTTGTTTCTCTAGAATTAACATATCTTAGCAGTATCGTGTTACAAAACTTTGTCAGAAACAAAAAATGATGGCAGAGAGAAAGAAAAACCGTGGGCTTCTATCAATCTACATGAAACACTCACAACATAAGGTTCATTTTATTTCACACTATTCACCATTTACTATTTAGCTCCACTTGTTCAATAATGCATATTTATACCTAAATACAATTTGTTAACCTTAAGAGGTACTATCACGTACTTTCCCAGCGAGGAAAACAATCTTTGTATCATGATCATAATATGGAAGCAAAATTCCTGATGATGAATCGAGGGTGTCCATCTTTACAGCTTTCTTAAGGTTTCTCTGTCAAATAAAATAGGAAGTTCAAGGGTATTTAAACATAAATTATCAGCTAGAAATTATAAGAATGCAGCATGGAACAAAGTTGTTTTTCTAAGGACACAAACTATTCAGACTTGAACTATCAGGTCTGAAGTCCAGTACACTAACCATCCTTCATGCCTTTCATGATTTTTTAGTCCAGTTGCAGTGTGCAAAGAAAGTAGTGTCCGATAGCCCAGGGCTAGTGGATTTCGCCATCGGGCTAGTGATTTTTGTTCTTAACTTGGTTGACGGACAAGTGCTGGTTTTGGGAAAATTCAAATTACAGAGGGATTGTAATCAATCCTGCTGATCGAAAAGGGTTTTGGGGCTAGTTGAAATGACTTGTGGGCTAGTACATGCTAGCTACAGCTTGCCCGAATGACAGGCTGTAAAACTGACTTTCTTTGCAACCTGAGTTGAATGATAACAAAGCAATGTGATTTCTTGAACAGATGAGAAAGCTATAAATTATGACAATTACTTCACCACAAATCTAAAATTGAAAGGGTTAATAATAAAAAAATAAAAGAAATATGGATTAAGCCATAGTCTTACCACATCCCAGATAGCTAACTGTCTCTCATTCATTCTTGAGAATCCTGTCGAAAAAAGCATGTTCATGTCTCCTAGAAAGACTACATGGGAACCTTTGTTGCCAGGATGCCCGACTCCATGCTAAATAGTGCAAATTAAGAAAAAAGGCATTAAAGACATGACTAAAATATTATTTTTATCAGCATGCAAATCAGTGACAACAATCCTTAATACACTAAGTAAACTGTTCAGTCAATGACATTGATATTGCATTTAAAGCCCTTCTAACTATCCATGTGAATATGTTTCTACTGACGAAGCAACCTACAAATAGCATACTCCTTTCCTTTATTAAAAGGAAAGACTTTAAACACGCAGGGAGAGAATTGCAACAAGTCTTTTCCTGTTGGGACCGTGGAAGGGCATTGTTTCTGCAGCTCCCGTGCTGGCTAACTACCCCACCTGAATACTGTAATTAGAAAATCGTTTGGCGTAGAAATAGGGCTAATAACTCTGCGCAATAATTTTGTGTTAGTTTCAACTCAACTTCCAGATGTGTTCACCAGATGACCTGAAATCACCTGTCCCCTCCCCACAAAAATTGGCTGCAATGAAGGGGGAATGGAACACACAAACCCTTCTCGGAGTTCCATCCGCCATTTTGTCTTTTTTCGACATAGATGGAAGGTAATTCTTGTTTGAGCGTGGGCAGCCCAATAATGATGTAAGCTTTATGCCACCATGGTCAACAATAAAAAGAAAAGAATTAAATAAATATATGACGCCATACTCACAGCAACAAGACGTCCAGCTCTGGGATCTATAACCCTTATCTTTTTGTCTTTGCAAGTGGATGCTAGTAAACTTCCATTATAGTTGAAAGACAATGAGAAAATTGTTTCAGGATGACCCTTAAGAATTGTTGCAGCTTCTCTATCATCAACAATGTCCCATATTCTCACTTCACTATCATAAGCTGCACTGGCTATAACTCCTTCTGCGCAGGGATGCCATCTAATTATGTTGACTTTCCGAGTGTGACCCCTTAAGTCAACTAAGTATTCATCAAGGTCCATGGAAAGCCCATCTTCGGGGATATGCCATATTTTGATTGACCCATCTTCTGAACTGGATGCTATTTCTTGATCATTGAAAGGATTCCATTCAATATCTAACACAGGTCGTCCATGACCTGTTACTTTTGGAGCATCTATAGGTACTCGTCCCACCTGTAATGGACAGAATTAAAAAAAAAAGTTTTAAATGTACTTGTCAAAAGGTATTGTGTATTGTCACTTCCATCAAAAACTGCATTGCTTAATGGCGAGGGTACCTGGGATGTCCAGGGACTTTCAGACCCTCCCAGCCATGAGCCCCATGCCAACAGAACTACTCTCCCATCAAATTGACTATTCAGTGGAGAAAAAGCTAGGAAGGGTGGGGGTAAATGAAGGATCCAAAGGCTGAACAAAACCCGGTGGCTGCCATGGAACACTGCACCAAGCACATGGAGCTCATGTTTGCAAGGTTGGCCGCATTTGCAACACCAACCTGACTGTTAACTGACAACATAAGATGGTATTTCTTGCTGTTTAACTGCATTTAATTTCATTTAAAGCATTTACTGACACACAACTCAGAAGTCAGTGGCTTCCCTCAGAGGTTGACTCTGGGATAACTAAAGCCACACATGGGACAAGATTTGCTGAACATGTACATGTATGTTCCCTGCCCATGTGCCTGGGGGATGAGGAGGAAACATCACTTTTGTATTTTGTTCATGGAGAGATCAGACCCAGGGACTAGACACCAGGAATTTGAATAATTTGCTTCTGATGATTACATGCAAGTTCATTGAATTAGTCTACTTCTACTTAAAATGTTTGCCGTGAACAATTAAGTGTCAAATATACCAGTTTTAACACCTGGAACTTGTGTGATTATCTGAGTAGAGGCTACTTTAAGTAAATTATTTTTTTACAGATTACAGTCAACTCTCTCTAAGACGGACACCTTTGGGACCGGCCCTGACTGTCCGTCTTAGGGAGCTGTCCAGCTTATATAGGGTCGAGGTAACGTGACACCAGTGAGTTTAATGCTGAACCTATTGGCAATTGATACATGTCTGTTTATACAACTTGTATAAAACAGCTAAAACTGGAACATTGTAAATTCCATTGTAGGAGAGAAATGAAAATTATTTTCTCCTTACGCAATCAAACATTCATTACAAGCAAACGTTCATGGCTCCCTGGTCTAAAAGCGTACCAGCATACACACTGTGAACTGGAGCAAGACTACAAAATATCTAACATTTTGCAATTTACTGTCAAGTACAGCACCTACAATTCCATTTTGAGGTATTTTTCACTGCATAAAGAACTTCTATTATTGTCTGTTGATGGTTTCAAAAGTGTCTGTTGTCTGTCTTAGAGAGGTGTCCGTCTTATAGAGAGTATAGCTACAGTAAAAAGACTGAAAAATGGCAGGGACCAACACCAGGTGTCGGTCTTAGAGAGGCATCCGTTAAGACAGAATTGACTGTACAAGACTATTATAAACTTTATTTTCGCCAAGCAATAACTGAACTTTGTGTCATGGGTACTTGATCATCATGATTTTTACCAAAATCAAAGATTCTAGTGCCTGAGGACATCTGTTGTCTTCATACAAGAAAGTTTACCTTTGGCTATTCAATTAATAATTTGTTCTGTACGTGACTGTGCCAAGATTTTAGCTTAAAGATTTGCAGACACTTATAGTAATCTTGCAAATTATGGCCATCCATGAACCCTTTTCGTCTTGTCAATCTAGGGTATCCTATTGGGTATATGAGTAAATTATGTGAATAATAGAAACTTAGAAGGAGCCATCCACAGGTTTTCTTGTGTCCAACAGATTTTTAAATATTCATACTCACTAGAAATAGAGACCTTTTGTTCGACCTTCCTGTAGTTAAATTAATCAGTTCTGTTTTGTGACTTTTTAGCATATGCAAAATAATAATAATGAAAAATACCAGAAGATCATATTAAAAATGGATTATATTTCCCAACTTTTGGTTACAAGCGCTAAACCACAATTTTACATCCTGCTCCTAATGCAAAATAATGACATGCATGGGGTAACATGAAATCAAAACATTCTGCCACTTGAATACTGGATTCTTGTCTCCTACAGGTCAGATCTGTAGAGAGATTTTTCAGAAAATTTTATCTTGTAATCAAACTAACACATTTGGAAAACAAAGTAACCTACAAGGTACGTGTCAAACTATGAAGCTCTATTTGTTCAAATAATACATGTATCAGAAACGTGCATTAATTACTCTGGTGTCGGTAAACTTAGCAGAAGTTATCTCAGACGAACCGAAAATATTTTGCTACCGACGAAACAGCTCAATCAAGCTCCACAAAGTTTGTTTAATTTTGTGGTGAAAAGTTCTTGCAAGATGCAGTATTAAATTTTCCCAAGTTGCATGATTGAATAACTTGAAAATGTCACGCCTAAAATAAAAATAAGCTTACATGCATTCAAGAATCTAAATTTGCATTTACAACAAAGGTAAACTATTTGGTGACGGCAGCGAACAATGAAACTATCTTAGCATTAAAGACTTGGAAACGTATAATTAAATGTTTGCAAGTCGTGTATCGAACAGGTCGAGATCACACATTCTTCAAAAACCAGAAGCA
This sequence comes from Porites cylindrica, assembly GCA_964035525.1. Classification (NCBI taxonomy): domain Eukaryota; kingdom Metazoa; phylum Cnidaria; class Anthozoa; order Scleractinia; family Poritidae; genus Porites; species Porites cylindrica. The sequence goes on from OZ037778.1 coordinate 43,231,101, forward strand.
AGTGACAATTTACATGAAAAAGGAATCAGTTTTTTAATTGTGTTTGACGCAGTGCACATCTGTTTCAATTTTTTTTCGTGTTGTCGATTAAGTCACAATTCCCAAGTAATGAGCATCTTTGCGTCACAACACTAACAACACAGCTTGTACAAAACAAGCTAAAATGCTGTATTCTCCAAGCCTCACTTAACTCTAGAAAATTCCCAGCCTTTGGCTTATATACCGGTTTCGCGCGGCTAGACAAGAGCTAATTAATATTTTTACGCTGGTAATTCTTTGCAAAATGATCATGACATTTTACAGGCATTTTGCCACACGGATAACAGAACTAACAGAATACCTAAAAACCCTCAGCAAATAGGAAATGATAAAATTATTTGAACAGCAAACGGACAAAAATATTGCTAATCTAAGAAGGCCTCAAACGCCGTTTATTCGGTACACAACAAAACTAAACAAAGCTTACCTGGTCGAGGGGGAGCACTAGAAACGTCCCGCCGCCGCTAGATTCTACCGCCACTGCGAGGAATTTAGGATTAACTGCACATAGGTTACCTCCTTCTGTCATATGCGTTGATAATCTGATCGCTTCATAGCATTTTTCTTTCTTGTACGGGTTCCCAAATACGTGCTTGAATTTGGAAACTCGCGGAACTTTGAACGACCCCCTGGAAGACATGTTCGCTCATGCACCGAGATAAGACGCTTTCGAAGACCCGTGGGTCTGTCGTCTCGTCGTCTAGTTATTGCCTAAGGTTTCTACCAATACATATACGGCTCAGAAGAAAGAACCTAACGGAATGCCAAAACACTACACGAGCCTTCTCTCTCAATCAATTCTTCGATTTGGATTCGAATGAGATGTCTTCTTCGTCTTCCACTCGTACTGCCCATAAAAGGGGCATTGTGATTGGTCATGTTCAATGATGCCTTATAATACGTCTATTGTTATTGGTGGATTTGGACACGCGCGAAAACATTCCTTGCCGCTCTCAACGAGACAGAAGTCAAAATGGTTGGGCAAGGAACTGTTTTAGTTTTATCCTATGCATTGCTCCTTTTACTCTTGCATATGCTTTGAAATTAGAAGATCAAGTCAAGATTTGTGGCCATACTATATTTTTTCCACACCAAATGGCATAAAAGAGCCGCGAAACAATAAGAATTTGTGTTTATCAAAACTTCATCTTTACGGTCAGGTTCCCCTGTTTACGTTGACTTAAAAATTTCACCGGTATAATTAGCGCTTTACTAAATTTCATTTCACATTTCCTTTACAGTGGGCGTTTTTCTATCACAGAAAATTAAAGCCTGTTTTTATGAGCACAGAAATAAGTAGAGCGATTTTATGAACGAAGGAAATCAAGATGAAGTCTGATTTCATTTATGAGGGCTTGGAGGGCCTGCGAATCGCGGTAAATTGTTTAGATCACTTTTGTAATAATCGGGTTATTTGTATAGAGATTGTATCCGTTCAAGAAATTTGCAGCAAAGGACATTTCAGCCCGAAGTCGGGCCGTTTAAGATAGAAAAAGCATAAACTGTAGATTCAACAATGAAGACCTACTCCCGCTAGAGAAGGCCGTGGCGTCTTGCATCAATAGATTTTATGCTAGTATGATCGCAAACTTTATGCATGGAACGATGTTATGGGTCAGTGCTATAGCGTCTGTTGAAGATTCTAACTTAGTAACACCAGTTGAAAGGAGAGTAAAACGGTGAATGCCTGCATTCTAGATCGGCTCTATAGTTTTTGGCGTTCAGTTCAAACCCAAAAGCAGGGGCCGATTGCCCAAAGGTGCACCCTCCAGGACGCACCACCTGTATTAAACAAGTTTCAGTTCTCGTTTTAATACATCCACTCGCAGCTTTGTTTACCTTCAGTTAAAGATAAAAGTCGCCAGAAAGGTGGAAA
>OZ037778.1:43238015-43353015 GCA_964035525.1 Porites cylindrica
TTTGTATGACTAACATTCTCCACACGATGAAGACCTATGCTGTCTGTCAGCAAAAAATAAGCAGAAGTGTCCAATAATTAATTTGCATACCGGTACATCTACAAGAATAAAACTATTAATAATTTGTTATTTTTATTATTACAGTCATAAATACTAATGTTAGTGCCTAGGCACATATTTAAATTTCTGAGTCAGGAGAGGGGCACCAATTCAAAGGAGGCATTCATTTTGTTATCTGAGGAGTATGGTTACAATTACTTGATCTGTAACCATAGGCCTAACCTCAGACTCCAAATCCTGTTTCCTCTAAGAACCTGTCCTCTTGAGTTCAAGATATTGACTTCCTTCTAATTTAATAATGGAATCAGTAATTTTATCTCTCTTAGGGGAGGGTTGAGGGTGCATATTTGAAAGGAGAGCTTAATTTTAAAAATTGTTAGCCTCGCCTTTTTGAAGGAGGGCACTAATTCGAGCATTTACAGTACAAAGTTTAGACAGTTTCTCTTTTTTTGTTACAAATGATATGATGTGTGAATGGGATTTAACATTTTTGTCAGCTTGCTGTTGTTTTATGCACAAATGACAATTTATCATACCATTAATGTATGCAACTTCATTTGTCTCCTGAAACCTTGTTGCAACTGGTTCCAGAGGTTTTTCAGGATCAGATTCTGAAGGCCAAGCAAACTGAGTTTCCTTGAGTCTTCCATCAAGTACTTTTAGAAAGCAGTGAGCATCAGAATGATCATGAATGGAGCTGTACAAAAAAGAAAACATATTTTGGGTGACTAAAAACTGTATGATGGTCAGTTAATTAATCCAATAAAAGTGATTACCCTTCCATTTTGGAAAACTGCTCAATAATTTGGGTACCTTCCTAAGACATTCCTAATGAGATGCAAGGGGTTAAAAAAAATTAATTCCAGTGTTTTTGTTAGACAAGCAGTCTTCACAGTTCGCTTGCGTAGGGCCATTGCTTGCTTGTCTTAGAAAACGATTTTAGTTAAAAGATGCCTGGACCATTGCCCATTTGGGCAGCTGTGAGCTTGCAATATTATACCTGCCCAGCAAGAAAATCTACTTGTCTGAGACAACCAGACAGAGCTTTTGTTGAGAACCCTACCTGTTTCAAATTGGTCATGGCTGCTGAATAGAAGCACTGTAGACTCATTTATACCGGGCTAGCATCGACCTAAGATAATATATTCACAAATTCCGGTCAGAAGAAGACCTGCGTACAGCTGTGCCTATTATTTTAAACTCACATTAAGGCACTTCCTTACCAGGAATTTGTGAATATTTTACTTTATGGCGAGGCTCACCCTGTATAAATGAGTCTTAAGACTTGTGCATCTATTCAGCAGCCGCTGGACCATTTAAGACAAATGGAACAGTTTGTCTGAGCCAATGAAATGTGAGAATACAATGGATAGCAGAAACCAGCAATCAGTGCAAAGGCTCTAAGACAGCATGTAAGAGAACCATTCAACCAATAGCCAAGAGAAAGCAGACCCTGTGAATGTTGTTTCATTACAGCAAATGCCATTGTCTTATTATGGTCTTTAAGGATACCAGTAAATGTGAAGTAGTAAATTCTTAATTGAGCATGCTTGTTCTGTCAAGGTGGCTGTAAATTCTTTATATAGCAGTGATTTTGTTACCTCTTTGTCTTGTGTCTCTGATGCATAAAAATCCCCAAAGACGCAAAATAATTTATTCATGACATGTGTCTCGTAGGACGCAAAGATCAATCGATTGATCTGAATATCTGTATTTGTAGAAATATCCCACCCGTTCGTCTAATTTCTGAGGCAGTAATGGTTATTGTTTAACAATGAATATTTAGTCTTTGTTGTGCTTTAAAATAGACTAGATTATATTTTAATTTATTCAGTGCACTCTGTAATGCAGAGTTTTGACGTCTGTCTTCAGATTATAATTGTGTGGTTGCATAAAAGCCCAAGCATTTTTGATTTCAGGCTCTTTTTTTTAACTCATTGGTTCTGGACTGGGACTCATAATTTTTCACAAGATGAGTCCCAGGTCTCACCATGTCTATTTTTAACAAAATCACTGATATTGGCTTCCTTCTATTTTTTGAAGTTTTAAGGAAGGAAAAACACATTGGCCAATATCTATCCATCTTGACCTCACACTTGGTCAATAGCAGATATTACCCATTCATACGTCAGCAAGTGCAGGTTAAGCACTCACATTAGTCTCTAACCCACGTAAAATGTTTCCATAACTTACAGTCAAACAGGAAAAAACCGTGAACCCATACATTTATTACGCTTGCATGTTTCGAATCCATCCACATTAACTATTTGTGAGAAAAAGTATGAAATTGTTGCATCCATAATAAATGTATGGGCTTAGATGGAAATCTTACCAAATATTTCAGAAATGTTCATTGTGTTACAACAAAAGATCAGGAAACATGAGCTTGCAACAAGACCACACATTAATTACTTCTTGCTTGTGGTTTAGTTTTCTCATGACTGACTGGTTTTTTCTTGCAACAAAATGACGTTCCAGAATTATTTCTGGTGTTCATGGTTTTCAGGGACCGCGGAGGGGGAGGGGCTGGTAGGGCCGCGGCCCCACCACCTTTTTGCACCCCCCGCCCCCACTTTTTGCGCAAAAAATAAAAATAATTAAATAAAAAAAGACTTGAAACAAGTTTTTTGTCCGTCTATATTCCGCTATATTCTCTGTATTTTCTTTAATTTCAAACGCCAGGACTTTGTGGGGCTCCAGTGCTTTTCGCGGTAATTGTGGCCCAGGGCCGACTTGCCCCTTGATCAAACGCCATGCCTTGACCACCCCTTCGCTTCGTTCGGCAGCGTGTTTTGTACTTCCAGCTCCGGCAGAGTTTTTTATCAGTTTTATCAGACGAAATGAAGAAAATTACTAGCTTTTTCAAGCCAAACGAAGGTGAGTAGTTGTTTTGAGTTGATAAAAGTTTTATATTTTGTCTTTCTCCTTTCGAATCAATGAATTATTCGATGGCAAGAGGAATTACATTACTTGAACAGTGACAGGCCATAGTTAGAAATTTTTCAGATCACTTCAGTGTAGTATTTTCTATACTAAAATTGTAATCGCGTCTTTTCTTGCATTGAATCTGAACTGACAGTGTATGTTGGTCGTTTATTAGAGTTATCTGGGACTTCGTCAAAGTCTGTAAGCTCTGCTGAAAAGATGACAACTACTTGTGAGATCGAACATGAAACAGCAGCGATTCAGGAACTTGACAGTATTTAATTGTCATAAGAAATTAACGGAAAGTTTGGACGTGATTCAGATCGCAAACACATTTGCTGGATGGAATGAAAATTGTATGAAGAATTTCGGTATCTTCACTAATGCCGACCAATAAAGAGCGACAAATACTGGATAAAGTATGCAAAGTCACGCGACAGAAACAAATCAAATACTATGATTTTATTCCTTTTTTCGATTTTCAATATGAAAAAATTATTTTCAATTGTCAGCCCTCCCACTTTTCACCTTGCTCCGCGGTCCCTGGTTTTCCCGGTTTGACTGTAATTGGATAGGACTCTTCAACAAAACAATATGACTTCCCCGTTCACTTGTGCACAGGAAAAATCATTAATGATCAAGAGATTGTTGTGGTTTGGCCATAAACTTGGATCTAATGTCTAGACGATAAACTAATAAAAAGTGAAATACTTAAGCTTATAATATCTCCGTAGGCGCAAAGTTTCCGAGGCAAAACAATTCTAATTAGCGGGAACTTCGAACTCCGCGGTTGCGTCATTCATTTGTAGCAATTTGCATATTACATAATTATAGCTCAATACCTGTGTTCGCACAACTTACTTAACAATTTGGTCACTCGGTTTTAGATATTTCTATCATTTGAACGTGGGCAAAGATTCTAGAAAAAAAGATGAGCTTACATTTGGCAGGTAAATCGTAATTGGACTAACCTGCCTTGACCTTCTCCCCAGCACAACACGATCAAGTTAAATTTGCCGTTTCCTTCGTCCACCAAATTCCTTGTGTACCTGAAGAATTTTTTAACCACACCATCAAAACACTTTTAGATTATAGATTTCGATTAAGATTTAATAAACACACAAATGATCAACATAATGTCATCACCCCACCTGTGAGGATCATAATTTGCGTACTTCGCCCAATCCGCGGGATTTGAACTATACGATGATAAAAACGAAATAACCTCTTCAACATTCACATGGTCGTCCTCAAAAAGAACATGAAGACCTTTCACGACATCATCCAATGTTTCAGGAGATTTCAAACATTTTCGAGCCTCCATAAGAGAGAACTTTTCTTGTTCAATGGCGAAAATCGTTAACCTACGCAATCACTGTAAACTCACCCGCGTAGCGTGGCGATGGAAACCACGTGCGCGCGCACGTGAAGTGCGTGACGTCATAACTGTACACACCCCCAACCATCCCCCAACCCCACCTCCAATTTGCGTAACGCAACGACTACGTTGCATCAAGTTGCTGGTGAGTCGGTAAATAAATATCGCTAAAACTAGAACTACCTCAAGAAATACAAGTTACAGCTTTTTTTAGATAACCCGCGACCAATGTAAAAACTTTAAAGGATTTTGGGTTTTTCGGCGACGTCAATCAAACCTCAAGTACCAAGGTAGCCTGCGTACCTGGCGGTATTGTGTAGTAGTCGAGTGAGATTTGGCGGTGGAGCCGTTGTAATATAGTCGAGTGAGATTTGACGGCGGAGCCGTCACGAGCGGCGAAGCCGCGAGAAATACCGCCTCGTCCCTACTCCCTTTTTTTGGAGCATGGCTCCGCCGCCAAAACTATAATCTCTCACCCACACAATACCGCCAGCTACGCAGGCTAGTACCAAGGCATACTGAGTGACTTCAGGGATGACTTATTACAAAAAATGTTCTTACATGGGGGTTTACGGTATTGCGGTATTGAGCTTTTTTCCAAGCGGTATTTCGGTAATTTTGATTTTAATGTGCGGTATTGCGGTATCATCCAGCCGTGAGGTATGCGGTTTTTCATCCTTCTGGCTGGTAAAAGATCCTTGACGGTATTGCGGTACTGTTCATTTGGCCTCTCCTATCTAATGTAGGTCAATATTTGGAGGACTTTAGACGTAACCGTAAATGAATACACAATTTCTGACAGTTACTCTATGATGTGGTAGGACATCCAATGACCTGGCTTTTCGATCTTTGTACCGATCAATTCGAGATCTTCTCACGTGGCGAAGGCTGAGGTTGATTTCTGGTGTATACATGCTTGAGATAAAAAAATAAATAAATAAATAACGAAAAAAAACACACGCAAGTTTGGATACAACGCTAGATAAGCGTCACCGATCATAAATGCGGTATCGGTATTTCGTCCATTTTCGACACGGTATTTCGGTATTTGTGAATTTTTCGTACGGTATTGCGGTATTGGGTGCCCCCCAATGTCCCCATTTCTCCCGGGGGTACTTTAGGAATTTCTGGGTGGGGATGTGCCGCTGGGAGCCTGGAACCCTTAACCTTTACCAGAGCTAGTTCAGCTGAATTTTGCTACCCTATACTAGAGTAAACTCCCCAAATCCCCCTATCCTAGAGTAGCTGTGTACCTAGTCTAGATAAAATCTTCAACCAACTGATCAGTTTCCTGAAAAATGATACCCTATTCTAGAGCCAAACGCTCTGATTTATATACCCTATCCTAGAGTAAACTGCTTGAAAACCATACCCTTTACAGTGGCACATACCTATATAGCCCACATATGGCAGTACCCCCCCCCCCCCCCCGGGCCATTTCTCAACACCAACGATTTGTTGAAAGTTTAGCAAAGCTTTCGGAACCCATACGAATCCCTTCATCAGTGATGACGTTTGCTTTTATTCGCAGCCTCCGGTCATCAGTCTTCGTCAACGCCTGGTAAGATTAAAAGATGAGATCGCGGTTGAGGAGAAATGTGGAGTCATTTACAATATCAAATGCAAGGATTGTGATGCAGGCAGAGCTGACATCGATGAAACAACAAGGAAACTGGGTACTAGGCTAAATGAACATCAGAAGTCTGCTGAACACGCCAATGACGCAGGCCACTCTATCGACTGGACCAGTGTAAAGATTATTGGCCAGGAAAACCACCCGCAATGCATTTTCTCGCCAAAAAGTCATTTCTTTTATGTCCGTTTTTCCATTTATTAGTATACATTATGTAATTTAATAAATTTGTTTCTTTAACTTTCACTCTTAAAGTTTTTTGCTAAAAATATTTTTACTAGTAGTGGTAAAGTTTTTTGAATACTTTGCACTGAATATCTGATGACCCGCGAGGCCATAAACATTCGTAATCGGTGACTGGAAATGAACTGCGATCAGGGCTATAACTAGCCTTCCACGCAGGCGTTTTTAGGGGAGCTCGTCTTTCATCCCTCCCCACAAACTGAGGATGAAAAATAAACAGTTTGTGGGGAGGGATGAAAAGTGAACTCCCCTAAAAACGTATGCCGATCGTACAACGTGAAATGCGGAAATGTTCAACTTCCTCGTGGAGGCTTCCATATAGGGCCGGATGTTGTGCTGTACCCCCTTAAGATTCATCTCTATCACATTATGTCCTAATTGCTTTATATCGATATGCCGTTTTGAAACTCGCCCCACTCCTCCGTTCGCGGCGGGGAGTTGCACACTTTCTGCACGGGTCTAACGCAAAAACAAGTACGATCCTAATTTTTTATTTCATGATTTTAATAAAAACAATTCTTTCATTCATAAAAGAAAAAAATTGGCAAAAATCTATGTTCAGTATTTTGGCAATTCCATGACCAGCGGAGAAGGAAATTCTATCGCCCACTGTTAGGGCATGGAACTTCGATTTAATATAGATGGACCATGAGCCTTAATTTGCAAACAGTGCGGGTAGGATGTTGTAAGATTTTTCTTTTCTGCCCATCGGACACCCAAAATTCCTTCAAGTCTAAAGAAGCCTGTTCCAGGTACCAAGATAGTGGAGAAAATGGATCGATAAAAAACGCGAAAGTTCGAATAATCGCGACCATTTTCTACCGCATTATCTGACTGACTATCATTTTCATTTCCGCTTCTTCTCCATGCGAACAGAAACATACTTAAGCGTGTTTTTTTCCTGCCGTGGATTTCTACGATTCAGTTCCTAGGCATCCTGTTAAACGCAACGCGACAAGATGAATGCCACATAGCAAACGACTTGCAAACTGTAGAAACAATTATATTTCCCATGTCAGAACATTTCCAGTCAACTGCTAAACTTAATTCTTCCGCCTCAGAAAATAAAATTAAATCTTGTTCAAAAGTAAGGCATGCAGCACCAGAGTCGTGCCTTTTCCAGTTAACGGGACACTGAGGTTTTTCAGTTGTTTCCTTCTGACAAATGATCCATTTGAACCAGTCACATGATTGATGCAGCCTCTTCTAATTAATCCACTTACTTCATACTTTCGCGTTTTAAACCGACAGTTGTCTCTTTATATGATTAGAATGGTTTCTTTCCTAGGTGCACCCCTGGGGGTACTTCCTTATATAAGTTATATATGTATGTGCCGCCCCCATCGGGTCGGGTTTTTGTGCCGTTTTGGTCTGAAAAAGGGTATACACTTTGCCCATTTTGGTCTGAAATCGGGTATGGTTTTCGAGGGAACTACGGGAGCGTATAAACGTATTCATCGTTTCAATTCCAGATGAGAAAGAAAGAAAGAAAGAGAAATATGCGAATTCGAAATGGGTTTCAAGAATTTTTTGTTTGCGCTCGGCGCTCTAATCTAATGAATGATGACATAATTTCTGCCTAAAGGCCAGGTCTGAAAACGGGTATGGATTTTAGAGGTATGGTCTGAAAACGGGGTACCCACCCGGGAGCTGCACCAAGTCGTGTAGCCCGGGACCAGGCTCCGCATTGCAGAAGAAAGGAGAAAAAAACGGCGAGCGAAGGGAGCCGAGAGGTACCCCGTGTTTTCCTTTTTCCCCCACTGCGAGGCTTGGTCCCAGGCTATAAAGAAAGAAGAGAAAAAGCATGTGCAGATGAATTGCAAATTACGGCCTACAGTTACATAATGAAGAGAAGAAAAAAATAATTCGCATTCTTATACTACTACATGAGAAATTACTGCAATTTGATTGGCTTAGAGCAGTGGTATTTTAGCTTAATTTGAAATACCTACATGTGAAAATTACAAACCTTTTGTCGGTAGCAGTATAAACAAATAATAGCATGATTTGTACGTGATATTTGGCTTAAATACCACTCGTGATATTTCAAAATTGTCTCAAATTTCACTCGCCTAACGGCTCTTGAAATTACGTATAACAATTTTGAAATATCACTCGCGGTATTTATACCAAATATCACTACAAATCATACTATTACCTATGCAAATTCAAACATTATCATTGTTGTATCTTTATTTTGAAAAAAATTTGTAGTGAATTTTAAAAAAAAGACAACCTCGAAAAAAAGAGCAAGAAAAATTACTTTGTGGGGGGTCGCGGGTCTGTAAATTTCTGTTTGCTGTTTTTAAAACCAGCTGGAATTGGCACTATATCAGGGAATGACCAGCCTGCTTGAATCAAAAATCGCACAAAATCGAGCCCGCGTTTTACCAGTGGATTACCATGGTAATGGTTATTCTTTCATGTTACGCTTACGCCAAATAGACCTAGTGTTTCATATAACAGTAATAGAATGTCCATTCTCCTGTATACCCATGTATACCCTGTATACCCTGTATACCCATGTATACCCTGTATACCCATGTATACCTTGTATACCTTGTATACCCTGTATACCCTGTATACCCATGTATACCCATGTACTCCCAGTATACCCTGTATACCTGTATACCCTGTATACCCATGTATACCCTGTATACCATGTATACCCTGTATACCCATGTATACCTTGTATACCCTGTATACCCTGTATACCCTGTATACCCATGTATACCCATGTACTCCCAGTATACCCTGTATACCCTGTATACCCATGTATACCCTGTATACCCTGTATACCCAAGAATACCCTGTATACCCATGTATACCTTGTATACCTTGTATACCCTGTATACCCTGTATACCCATGTATACCCATGTACTCCCAATATACCCTGTATACCCTGTATACCCATGTATACCCATGTACTCCCAGTATACCCTGTATACCCTGTATACCCTGTATACCCATGTATACCCATGTACTTCCAGTATACCCTGTATACCCTGTATACCCATGTATACCCATGTACTCCCAGTATACCCTGTATACCCTGTATACCCTGTATACCCTGTATACCCTGTATACCCATGTATACCCTGTATACCCATGTATACCTTGTATACCTTGTATACCCTGTATACCCTGTATACCCATGTATACCCATGTACTCCCAGTATACCCTGTATACCCTGTATACCCTGTATACCCTGTATACCCATGTATACCCATGTACTCCCAATATACCCTGTATACCCATGTATACCCATGTACTCCCAGTATACCCTGTATACCCATGTATACCTTGTATACCCTGTATACCCTGTATACCCATGTATACCCTGTATACCCATGTATACCTTGTATACTCATGTATACCCTGTATACCCATGTATACCTTGTATACCCTGTATACCCTGTATATCCTGTATACCCCTGTATACCCTGTATACCCCTGTATACCCATGTATACCCTGTATACCCTGTATACTTATGTATACCCTCTATACCCATGTATACCCTGTATACCCTGTATACCTTGTATACCCTGTATACCCCTGTATACCCATGTACTCCCAGTATACCCTGTATACCCATGTATACCCTGTATACCCATGTATATTTTGTATACTCATGTATACCCTGTATACTCATGTATACCTTGTATACCCTGTATACCCATGTATACCTTGTATACCCTGTATACCTATGTATACCTTGTATACTCATGTATACCCTGCATACCCATGTATACCCCGTATACCCTGTATACCCTGTATACCCATGTACACCTTGTATACCCTGTATACCCTGTATACCCTGTATACCCATGTACACCTTGTATACCATGTATACCCTGTATACCCTGTATACCCCTGTATACCCTGTATACCCATGTATACCCTGTATACCCATGTATACCTTGTATACTCATGTATACCCTGTATACTCATGTATACCTTGTATACCCTGTATACCTTGTATACTCATGTATACCCTGTATACTCATGTATACCTTGTATACCCTGTATACCCATGTATACCTTGTATACTCATGTATACCCTGTATACCCATGTATACCCTGTATACCCTGTATACCAGGTATACCCCTGTATACTCATGTATACCCTGTATACCCATGTATACCCTGTATACCCTGTATACCCTGTATACCTTGTATACCTTGTATACCCTGTATACCCTGTATACCCATGTATACCCATGTACTCCCAGTATACCCTGTATACCCATGTATACCCTGTATACCTTGTATACTCATGTATACCCTGTATACTTATGTATACCCTGTATACCCTGTATACCCATGTATACCTTGTATACTCATGTATACCCTGTATACCCATGTATACCCTGTATACCCTGTATACCCCTGTATACTTATGTATACCCTGTATACCCATGTATACCCTGTATACCCTGTATACCTTGTATACCCTGTATACCCTGTATACCCTGTATACCCTGTATACCCCTGTATAGCCATGTACTCCCAGTATACCCTGTATACCCATGTATACCTTGTATACCCTGTATACCCTGTATACCCATGTATACCCTGTATACCCATGTATACCTTGTATACTCATGTATACCCTGTATACCCATGTATACCTTGTATACCCTGTATACCCATGTATACCTTGTATACTCATGTATACCCTGTATACCCATGTATACCCTGTATACCCTGTATACCAGGTATACCCCTGTATACTCATGTATACCCTGTATACCCATGTATACCCTGTATACCCTGTATACCCTGTATACCTTGTATACCTTGTATACCCTGTATACCCTGTATACCCATGTATACCCATGTACTCCCAGTATACCCTGTATACCCATGTATACCCTGTATACCTTGTATACTCATGTATACCCTGTATACTTATGTATACCCTGTATACCCTGTATACCCATGTATACCTTGTATACTCATGTATACCCTGTATACCCATGTATACCCTGTATACCCTGTATACCCCTGTATACTTATGTATACCCTGTATACCCATGTATACCCTGTATACCCTGTATACCTTGTATACCCTGTATACCCTGTATACCCTGTATACCCTGTATACCCCTGTATAGCCATGTACTCCCAGTATACCCTGTATACCCATGTATACCTTGTATACCCTGTATACCCTGTATACCCATGTATACCCTGTATACCCATGTATACCTTGTATACTCATGTATACCCTGTATACCCATGTATACCTTGTATACCCTGTATACCCTGTATACCCCTGTATACCCCTGTATACCCCTGTATACCCATGTATACCCTGTATACCCTGTATACTCATGTATACCCTCTATACCCATGTATACCCTGTATACCCTGTATACCTTGTATACCTTGTATATCTTGTATACCCTGTATACCCTGTATACCCCTGTATACCCATGTACTCCCAGTATACCCTGTATACCCATGTATACCCTGTATAGCCATGTATACCTTGTATACCTTGTATACCCTGTATACCCTGTATACCCATGTACTCCCAGTATACCCTGTATACCCTGTATACCCTGTATACCTTGTATACCCTGTATACCCTGTATACCCTGGATACTCATGTATATCCTGTATACCCATGTATACCCTTTATACCCTGTATACTCATGTAACATGGCAAGACCAAAAAAGATGAATTAGCGTGTCTGAGGAATTGTTGCAAAAGGCATATATGTCATTTTCTTTTCGTCCTATTTTAAGTCAGAAATCATTGGTTGGTATGCGCCTATGTGATAGTATAAATTGGAACTCAGTTTGGTGCTTTTTGTGCACCGTACTTTGCGCCATAAAATAGGCAAGTTCTTAGTTAAATGTTCCTTCTTCGTCTGAGTAGTTACAGTCTTGAAGTCATTTTAGTTGGCTTTTACGTGCGGTTAAACTATTGGCTCTGGTCAGCTTTTGGTAAATTAATGGACCTAGCTTTTCTCTTTTAACAATTCAGTTTTCACTCGGTGTTTCAAAGTTATAGTCTTTTGTCTCAGCAGTATCGGTAACATTTTTGCGAATTCGTTGAACAGCTGATAGTAAACCGTAAAAACTGAGCGGGCGTACTCTTAAATCATGTTTGGAGGCAAAATCTTTGAGAGTCAGAAAATTATCGTTTCCCGTTTGGACGTGTTTAACTTTGGAGATACTTATTTCAAACCGCTCTTTAAAAAAGAAATTTTTCATTATCTATCCTTATCAAAGAGTTGAACCACAGAACCTGTTCTTGACAAGCGATATCAGAACTTACTTTATCCACAAAGTTTATTTCTTTCCAATATTCCAATTTTTCTTTAGTTACGGGGTCCGTTGCCCTAATCTCTTTCATAGTGTCAGAGACGTTGAGTCTCAACGGTTGAGATTACCACGGAAAATGAGATCGCGGCCGTAGTTCTCCAGTTATAGATCAAAGATAACGTTCCATTTTCCGTTTTAAGTAGCGTCCAAGTACTTTTTAACCCATGTTGTTTTAAGACATTTGTTGAAAGGATAAAGGTCAATCATCTTCAGACCTCCATACTCAGGTTCATTGATCATAACTTTTCTCTTGATTTTGTCACCTTCACCATTCCATAGAAAATGGTAAAACATGTCATTTATTTCCTTTGTAGCGTAATGATTTGAGCGTAAAAGGGAAGAGCAAGTATACCAGTTGTGATGCGGTCAGTGAGTTAAGGACAGTAATTTTCCCTAACAACGTGAGCCTGCAATATTTCCAGCAACTCAAAAGCTTCCTAATGTTTTCAGTTTTTTCGTTGTAATTCAACGTCAAAGCCATGTCCGGATCGGTTGACAGCCACAGACCAAGTGTTTGACTTTATATTTTGGCCATTTAAACTTCTTTCCTGAAACAAGGATTTGTTCATATGCTGTCTTAGAACCGATCCAAAGGGCTTCCGTTGTGCTATCGTTTAACTTGAGGCCGGAGATCTGACAAAAATCATCTAAACTTTGTATTGCTGGTATAAGGGATTTCTCTCAACCGTCTAAGACAAGAGTGGTATCATCAGCGTGTTGGCTTATCTAATTAACTTCGTCATTACCCAGAGAAAAACCTGTTATGCCCTTGTTGTTTTGGACGGTCTTGGCCAAGATCTCCGCAGCAAGAATAAACAAATATGGGGAAAGGGGACAGGCTTGCCTAACTCCCCTTTGAGTCCGAAAGAAATTGCTTGAATGAGCTCATTCAACCATTGCTAAGTACACAGTTTTCGCATTTTTGATTAAGGACAGCCTTTATCCTCATCAGATGAAACTTTTAATTACTTATTATTTTAATTACTCATTATTTGGTCCGGCGTTACATTATTGGCTAAGGCAATGTAAATTCCGAAGTAGGCTAAACTGATAAACAATTAGGTAATACACAATAACTTCATCGCTCAATTTATTGTGATTTACCAAGGCCACCGACTTTAGATGTTTACTGCATAATATCAACTTCTTATAACTCTTAAAATTTCTCCGCAGGGGTGGTTTGGACATCAAAAGAGGAAACAGGGTTTGACTTTGAAGGACGCAAATTACATAAAACATACATAACTTACATAGACCTCAAAACAGTGTAGTACTCTGCAAAGGGAGGTATTGGTTTAGTTACAAGAAAGGTGTGAACATTAACTTATACAAATATTACAACGTAACATTTCCCAGGTTCGCGTTCAAAAGATAAATAAAACTTTACAGCGAATTTAACAACTATGAGTTAAGAATCTCTTGGGAATCTCATATAGATCTGGTGAGAGTAAGCACACTATATTGATATTCTTTGCATAAAATCATACGGTTCTCATTATCGATCATTATTACGTCCATGCACGGTACAGAGCCACATACTATATAGTATCTAACGTTTCCTTAGCTTATCATACTTTCTTTGTTCATCGTAAAGCACCTGTAAGGAATGGTGAAATATGGGAAGAACCATTAGAAAAGCGAAACTATTTACGACTTTGACTATTTTGCTAAACATGTCACAAAAATGACTGTTGTCATTTTTGACATCATTCTTTGAGTTGACATGCTGGATAATAGCATGCATGACAAAGAACTCGAGCTCATTCAATCCAGGATCTTTGATTTTTTCGTCATTTTCTTCCAGTGAAAGTCTTGATCGTTTCGCTTTCACGGAATGCCTGTATTTTTTACTTCGCTTTCTCGGTGTTCTACATTTTTTGTCTCGAGGAAGCCTTTGGTTTCCCCCATATTGTTTGCCTTGGCACCATCCACAACAACTGCATGCGCTCATACAGGTACCGTATTCGTTGATGCACTTGCACCTGCCTTTGTAGTTCCTTGACGCTTTTGCTTTTGATTTGTATTCATTTTTTTCTCCGCATCGACATGGTTTTCTTGGAGTTGAGATTGGCACTTTCTCTGTGGAAAGCGTGGACTGACTCTCGAGAGCATCGAGATTGCTGTTTGCCTCAGAAGTGAATCGCTCCTGCTGATCACGTTGGGAGATAATTAGCGCATCATAGTGTCCTGGACCACTTGCATTATACGCGAGGTAGACGACGTTTGAGACTGGCACCATCCCTTCAGGAGAAATCATCACAAAAGGAGTCAAAAAACTTGGATTTAAGACAAATAAAGGTATTTGAATAACGTTTGCGATTGCTAGAGGTATAAGATCGCCTAGCGGACCTGAAAACGTTCCCGATTGGATAAAACGATCTGCCTCCGAAAAAAAGTTTACATCACTGGGCAGAAATGACTGATAAAAATCTACTCGTTCTCCCTTCAATTCTTGGACGACTTTACTCCTGAGAATGCTACCAATATCGTTGATGGATGTAGATGTGTCTATTCCCATCTGTTCCGCAAGGTGCGACATTAACAATGATTCATTATGTGCATTCAAGCTCATCATTTGTTGCAATTGCATTGCCACTGCCGTAAAAAGGCAATTGCCGTCACCCGTTACCTCAACAATGTCAAATCCCCAAGTCGAGGCTAGTACAGTAAGCCTTTTTCTGTCACTTTTAATGGGTCTCCAGCTACTGTTTCATTTTCCATTAATGCCTTTGTTTTTAACGGTCTAACATAAGTCACTATCTTCTTGAAATTGAATAGTTTTGGCCCCTTTTTTTCCTCAACGATCTTGCTCATTTTCCACCACTGTAAAGCGTTTCTAAGAATGACAAAGTTTTCGACATCCGCCTTTAAACTGTTCTCCACGTTTTCACCATCACTACACGTAGAACTCTCGTCATTGCTATCGATTAATGATGTAAGACGGGTTTGTATGTGAGAAATATTCTCTATAGATGTTGTTTTCAAATTTATTTTTTTATCCTCTGTAGCATTTGTCATCACATGGAAATTTATTTCGTGAACTTTGTTATTGGTTTCGTCAAGGGCTCTGCTCGATTGCGGTACTCCTGTTAACAGAATCTTCTTTCTACTGTTTATGAGCATGTCACCTATAGATGGTAAGTTTGCATCGCGTTTCCTGTTTGAGTTAAAAAGGGTCCTTTCAACGCGAGTTCTTGCAAGATCTACTCCAATTCGGCTTGTTACTGTTGTTTTCTTCAGTTCTCTGTGAAGCCGTTCGTTTCGTGTTTCGTTTCGTTTGTCCCACAACCTGGGGGGATATGTGACAAGCATCCTTTTCTAACGTGACATTCTATATTTTTTAGTTCTTTTTCAACGCTTTTGCTGATAACACGAGCGCCACTTGAATTCTTATACGAAACCCATTTTGTGGTAAAGTTGTTTAGGTTGCGCAAAATCTCTTCAGGAGCCGGAGTTGGAAGTTTTCTTTCGATTGCTTGATCTCTCTGATCCCTGAAGACCAGTGAGTAATCTTTGCAAACCTCTGGTTGTCAGTTAAGCTTCCAGTATTCTTGATAGTCGGTTCAGCTCAAGGGTGGAAATTCAAGTGACTAAGTGTTTACAAGCACTGCAGCTCTCAGCTGAGCTCTATTTAGTGCAGACGATAGAGAGAATGTTCCCACAGACAAATACCGTCGTTTAGGCGAAAAGTAGGCGCTTTGCAGCTGCACCGAACCCAAAAAATAAAAGAATGTGGAATTAAGTACGGTTTCTTTGTTCGTGCAAAAATTTGAGAAATTGAAAAGTCCTGAAGAGTTGAATACAATACAAGATTCCGAACAAGATGCAACTCGCTAGGTTGAAAATTTATGCCAAACTACAGTTTGAAATTCTAGTTTACTGAAGGTTGAGGAAATAAGAAAAGTTTGGCTTAGAAAGTAGAATTGAATATGAAGAGCCTTTTAGTCTTAAAAACTTGCTAACACAGCAAACGAGGGTTTTGAAACTATTCGTCATTCAATTTTAGGCTAAAAGGTGTGGTGGTCGTCAGCCTTCTTAATGAAATAGTTCGTTGAAGATAAAACATTATGAAGTACGTTGAAATGTTAGTAAAACGTAAATATATACAAATCGATGATGAAATGCTAACTATTAGATCGATGTTGTTTAATGATCTTTATATTCATTTAAAATACTACTGAACCAAAACAACAATAAAACGACAAATGGATAAATATCCCTAAAATTAAATCCCAACATATTCTTCGACAATTTCACCCTGGCGATCATTTCCCTAATTAAAATAAATTTTCTAGAAACATGAGTAGAATTAAATAAAATGATATGATAGCAATAATTAAAGTGCTGCGAATCCTACCTTATCAAATGACCCTCCATTGTCATCATCTGTCAATTTAATGACTGACGTCGCTGTGATATCGCATTTATAGGATATTGCTCTTGAAAATGGAAAGATAAAGGAAATACAAAGAATACAACAACAACAACAAGTTTATTTAGTATTACTATATATTTTTTAACATGGTGTTACCGGTACACTGAAATACAATAATATCAAGACGAAGATTGCAAAGGAGTTACAGATATAATAGAATGGGATAATTTATCGATTATTATTATCATTATTCTTCTTTCGTCTCTCAAATGTTTGGAAGACGAAGGTAGCAGTAAGCTTGCGCATGTACGAATCAGTATTAATATTAAAAAGAAAACAGATTTTATCATTAGTATTTTAATTTGTAAATAACGTATTTCGTCATTCATTTTAGTGAAAAGAGACTTTTTAAGGACCAATGAAATAATAGGTGTATTTAACTTTCAACAATTTAGACTGCAGTGATCACAAATTCTTAGGTCTTCGGGAGTTTTGCGGATTGTAAATCTTTCAGATTTGTGATTTCCTACCTTAAATTTGAAGGCGATGCGTTTATGTTCAGGCTTCCTGATATGCTAAATGAATTCAGAGTACTTTTTTTCGTTTGTATAGGTGGAGTAGAAGTTTAGTTTTTTTGTTTGCACTTATCAGATTGACTTGGTGGTTTTTAAAATGTACTGACAAACTGTAGGAGAGCAGAAGGGTTTTTTTTTTAAAGTAACTGATTTATTTTCAATATTAAATTGTTTACATAAAAGATTTATTTTGTATATCAAACATGATTTTTTTACTAAAGGGTAGACAGGGTATACCGGGCACACAGGGTATACAGTGTATACATGGATATACAGGGAGTACATAAGTATACATGGGTATACAGGGTATACAGGGTATACATGGGTATACAGGAGTATACAGGGTATACATCGGTATACAGGGTATACAGGGTATACAGGGTATACATCGGTATACAGGGTATACATAGGTATACAGGGTATACAGGATCTACAGGGTATACATCGGTATACAGGGTATACAGGGTATACATCAGTATACAGGGTATACATGAGTATACAGGGTATACAGGGTATACAGGGAGCACATGGGTATACAGGGTATACAGGGTATACATGGGTATACAGGGTATACATGGGTATACAGACAATACAGGGTATACATAGGTATACAGGGTATACATAGGTATACATACGTATACAGGGTATACATGGGTATACAGGGTATACAGGGTATACAGGGTATACAGGGTATACATAGGTATACAGGGTATGCATAGGTATACAGGGTATACATGGGTATACAGGGTATACATAGGTATACAGGGTATACATGGGTATACATGGTATACAGGGTATACATAGGTATACAGGGTATACATGGGTATACAGGGTATACATAGGTATACAGGGTATACATAGGTATACAGGGTATACATGGGTATACAGTGTATACAGGGTATACATGGGTATACAGGGTATACAGGGTATACAGGGTATACAGGGTATACAGGGTATACATAGGTATACAGGGTATACAACGTATACATAGGTATACAGGGTATACAGGGTATACAAGGGTATACATGGGTATACAAGGGTATACATGGGTATACAGGGTATACATAGGTATACAGGGTATACAGGGTATACAGGGTATACATAGGTATACAGGGTATACAAGGGTATACATGGGTATACAGGGTATACAGGGTATACATAGGTATACAGGGTATACAGGGTATACAGGGTATACATAGGTATACAGGGTATACAAGGGTATACATGGGTATACAGGGTATACAGGGTATACATAGGTATACAGGGTATACAGGGTGTACATGGGTATACAGGGTATACATAGGTATACAGGGTATACAGGGTATACAAGGGTATGTATGGGTATACAGGGTATACATGGGTATACAGTGTATACAGGGTATACATGGGTATACAGGGTATACAGGGTATACATAGGTATACAGGGTATACATGGGTATACAGGGTATTCATGGTATACAGGGTATACAGGGTATACAAGGGTATGTATGGGTATACAGGGTATACATGGGTATACAGGGTATACAGGGTATACATAGGTTTACAGGGTATACATGGGTATACAGGGTATACATGGGTATACAGGGTATACAGGGTATACATAGGTATACAGGGTATACATAGGTATACAGGGTATACATGGGTATACAGGGTATACAGGGTATACATAGGTATACAGGGTATACAGGGTATACATGCGTATACAGGGTATACAGGGTATACAGGGTATACATAGGTATACAGGGTATACAGGGTATACATAAGTATATGGGGTATACAGGGTATACAGGGTATACAGGGTATACAGGGTATAGAAGGTATACAGGGTATACAGAGTATACAGGGTATACAGGGTATACAGGGTATACATAGGTATACAGGGTATACAGGGTATACATAAGTATACAGGGTATACAGGGTATACATGGGTATACATGGGTATACAGGGTATACAGGGTATACATAGGTATACAGGGTATACAGGGTATACATAGGTATACAGGGTATACATGGGTATACAGGGTATACAGGGTATACATAGGTATACAGGGTATACAGGGTATACATGCGTATACAGGGTATACAGGGTATACAGGGTATACATAGGTATACAGGGTATACATGGGTATACAGGGGTATACAGGGTATACAGGGTATACATAGGTATACAGGGTATACAGGGTATACATAGGTATACAGGGTATACATGGGTATACAGGGTATACAGGGTATACATAGGTATACAGGGTATACAGGGTATACATGCGTATACAGGGTATACAGGGTATACATGGGTATACAGGGTATACAGGGTATACATAGGTATACAGGGTATACAGGGTATACATGCGTATACAGGGTATACAGGGTATGCAGGGTATACAGGGTATACAGGGTATACATAGGTATACAGGGTATACAGGGTATACATGGGTATACAGGGAGATAAACAATCTATTACTATTACATGAAGGATATATCTATTTGGCGTAAGCGTAACATGAAAGAATAACCATGGTAATAGTACTGAGTAGCCCGGCCTCCAGGCCCAGCTTAGTAACCACGTTTATTCCACGAGGTTTCTTATCTCGTCCGTTCTCTTGATCACTGAAGTCTGCTGGTGCAGTTAAGTTTTTCCCCTTACTTAGCTTTGTATTTGTTACTCGATATGGCAACAACTGAGGAAATAGTCGCGCAATACGAAGAGATGTTTTCTAAACGATTTACGAACGAAGATGAGGAATACATGAAGACAGTGAACAAGCCTCAGGCTTCTCCTCCCTGCCTTACGGATTGGATAAACACTGGCTACAGAGACAGGTAATATTAGTCATGGAACAATTTTACAATGCCTTCTCACTTCGTTGCATATGCCTGAATGTATTGTAGGTATCGAGAAGCAAAAGTACATTTTGTAGTGACACTGGAAGTGGACATAAAACCCGGAAATATCCCGAAAAAACCGTACAATGAGTGAAGAGAAAATTACTAGTAGAAACTCTGGCTCTTATCTGTAAAACATTATTGATACTCTCTCGGGTTGTTTGTTTGTCTGTTTTCATTTGGTTTGTTTATGTGTCTTCTGGTGTGTTCCAGTTTTTCTCAGTTCATTTCTTTCACTGTGTGTGAAAGAAAATATGTACAGAAAATGCTGTTTTTGCACACCTGACCTTGTACCCTAAAATCTTTTGCCATTTCCACTATCAGGCATATTACGAACTCACAATTGCCTACTCTCCAGTTGGCTTGTTAAGCTCAATGGATAGAGCGTTGCGCCTGGTCATCACAAACATCAAGCCTGAATTTTTTCAGGTTCTTTTTAGACCACTTAGGTTGTTCACTCTACTGCAATGGTCACTTTCATATCTTTATCCACAGTTCAAAATATTATTCGTTTTATATATTTTAATTCAAGTCATTTCCACCAATGGGTATCTTATGAACTCGCAATGGCCTGTTCTCCAGTTGGCTTGATGAGCTCAATGGATGGAGCTTTGCATCCAGTCATTGCAAAGGTCAGGGTTTGATTTCTGGTCAAGCCTTAATATTCTCAGGTTCTTTTTCAACCGCTTACAGCATTCCAGTTAATTCTTTCAAGCAGGGGGGTCATGTTGACCATCTGAGGGGTCACCAAGATCATGAGCTAATTTTTTTGTTATATTCAACTTGACACTTAAATGTCATCGGTCGGGTCAGCAAGCGTTCTTTGTCAGGTCATTGACCCAAAACCCGTCTCATTTCTGGAGCACTGTGCTTAGGTTGTTCATTCTGCTAGGAAGATCATGATCACTTTCATATCTTTATCCACAGTTCAAAATAATTATTCATGTCTATTATTTCAATTCATATCCATTTACTCTGAGACAAATTAGGGATTGCCCTCCCCTCCCCCCTTGGAAGTATAACCAGTTAATAGAGTGCTCGACTACAGAGCAGTAGCAGGTCATGGGTTCAATCCACATGGCCAGACCAGCACTCGGGGTCTTAAAATTACTTGGATTTGAAGATCAAATTGCTGGACCTTCACATACTTCACATGACAAAATTGAAATTGGGTCTTTTCTCTGGCAGGAGACATAAAAATAGTGTGATCCTAGATACATTTTAGTACTTTTGTGCTAAGAACATTGACATGTAGATAAAAATGTTTTTTTTAATCTTATCTAGTTTTTTGTTTCTTTAAGTCTTACTTTTACTTGTAGGAAAATATTGGAATTTTGATTTTACTTCAAACAAAGGTCAATCTTTTTTGTATTATAAGTAAAGGTTCCCTTCACATATGTTTTCTTTCACGATTCAGTCGCCATGAGGGCAGAGGGGATAGCAGGGGCTATGAAAGATCAAGACATGACAGTGGGCGAGACTATGGCAGGCGATATGGGGACCACGGAGACAGACATGATGACAGATCTCGGCATAGAGATGATAGGTATTAACATTATTGTGTAACAGTTAATTTAATTGTCTCCTGAAATGTCACATTTCCAGATAAAGTACATGTATTGTTGGTGTTAAGTCAAGCCAAAGATTTTATTATTTTGATTATTTCTTGTTTTCCATACCATCTGATCAAACTTGCCAAACATGCGGTAGTAAATTTTTATTATAATAATTTTATGCATGATGATTATTACCATTTTACCAGTCATTTTCAAAGTAAGGAGGCTGATAATAATAAAATAAATATTGCTATTTTGGTCAAACATTCCATAAGTGACCGGTACGCAAATGCGAAGAGTTAGTGGTCGCTTAGGGGAGGTGGTGACTTATACAGTGTTCTCCTTATCAAGCGGTAAGCCGTAAAATTTACCGTCGAAACAACACTTCTTACCGCCTGGAAACGCTTGAAGGTTTACTAACATTGAATAAGTTGTGTTAAAAAATATGCAAGTTGTGATCCGATCCGATTAAGGTAGTGAATGAATATATGGAAGTGTACTAAAGTATACACAGCTTCTCTTTTTATGGGCCATGCATTTTGGAAAGAGAGCATTGAAGACATTACTGGAATCAAACGTTTTAAATAATTGTTGTCTAAAGATAACAACTGCTGATTTTGCGTAAAATAGGTCTTAAAATGAGGGAATTACCTTTCAGAGAATGTAGCTCCTAAATTTCATGGCGAGGTTGGAGCCATGTCCCTCACTCCCCCACTCCCCTACTCCCCTCCCCCCAGGAAAGTGTGCCTCTGGCACATATTTTTTGCCTTACCGGCCATGAATGGTCCCTTACCTGCTGAGCTAAAATTTAGGGAGAACACTGCTTATAAGAGTTGGACTGCAGGAGGTGTTTTAGGAAGAGAAGCCCTGACCAACTACTTTTTTGGAGAGAACGTATTGCATGAAATTTTTAGGTTATAATTACCGGTAATAATAAATTATTCCATGAGTGCACATTGGATCTGAGATGTTAGAGTGCCAACATGGCATGTAGTGCCAAGATGGCTATAATATTATTGTCTTGTATCCATCAACTGCGAGTGGAATAATTTTTGCATTAAAATTGCCCACAAAATATCAGGGTCTGGAATTAACTTTGTGATATCGGCGCCAACTGGCGAGCAAGTATAAATTTTTGGTCGCCAGAGGGAAAATTGCATTATCTAATGATTCAGTTTTTAATAATATACATTAATCCATTTTGTTTCTAAAAGTTCTTTTTATACTCTGAATAGCAAAGTATATACAGCAAACACAAAGGTCAGCCATTTTATCAATAATTGGTTGCTTAGAAGTGGTTAAAAGCAATGGAAAATTCTGAAACAGTCATCCTAAAAAGAGGCTGTGGTTGATAATGACAAGAAGTTCCAACTATGTTTTAGATAGGTTGTCACTTACAAGGGGTGGTCATAGTTAGAGGTTCAACTGTATAAGTATTTCAGTATAAATGCACTGAACTTACAAAAGCCATTTATGATTTCCTTTGTTATTTGTTCCAGATATGGTGGACGCTATCGAGATGATCGTCACAGAGGATATGAAGATCGTAACAAGCCTGCCACAGAATACGGCTCTCGAGGATATTATGAGTTCTTCTACTGATGACTTTTGTATTTATGTTTGGTAACTTTTACCTGTTATGCTGCCAAGGAGTATAAACTTTTTTTACTTTGTAAATGAAAAACTAATAAGCAGTACATGAACAGCTTTCAAAACTGCTGCAGAATAGACCCATCCACAGTTTGACTGGAACCAGGTAGTGAAAATCCATCAACACAGCTGGAAAAAAACGCGTTAAAATATCAGCAAAGTTGCAAAGGTTGGAAGTTATTTGTTGAAAACTACCAAGGATATAGCTCTATGTTACAGACATTTGTACTGTGGGGGCCAATTATAGAAGTCTTTAAAATTTAAAATGTAGTGATTGTGGTACAATATCCTCTCTCTCTATGGACGTATCACCTTCAAGCTTGGTAAGTTTCCCAATTTTAAGGTGCTCTTCCCAGCAGTATCAATGGATATTTGCTTACTGCCCTTTAACAAAAGCCAAGTGGAAACAAAAAACAGTTGAAGGGTCTAATGAAAGCGTACATATGTAACATCATCTAAGGATGGCCTTTTTGTGTTAATATACCTAAAAGCAGCAAAATTATTGAAACTGTCATTTTGTTTGTTTGCTTAGAAGTAGTTTTCTTGTTGATACTTGTCATTATGTTGTATAATTGGGATTTCAATAAGGTACTGCATACATGTTGCAGATGATAGTCTTCTTTCAGTTTCATTACCATTTTTATTTTTAAAAAACCTGTCCTGTTGTCCGTGCAACATGTGGCATGAAATACAGTTAACACTGCAAGTAAGAACCTTGTTTTTAACAGCCTGTAGGGTTTTCATGTAAAATTCTAGTAGCAGGGGAAAGGTGTAGCCTTACCAAAGATTAATTTGAAAGAGGCTCCATACCTATAGTCATAGGCTACCGAACCTTAGCAGAATTCTCTGATCTCTGATGCCTAATGAACACCCTAGACCTGATACGTGAAATTTGCCAGTTAGATCACTTATATACAAGAACCTTTTGAGTGTTAAATTTTTGAACAGGTTCCTATCTTCTTAGATAAAAACATATATGTTATTGAAGAAGGACTTCAAAATTAATGCAATCGATGCTTCAATTTTTTTATATTCATTTTCACATAAATACTTATTTGGTTTGCAGATTTTATATAAGGATAAGGCTGAATACTACTAAATTCTGTTAGCTACAATGTAACTTTTTTCTTTAGAAAATAAGAACCTTTGAAGAACCTATAACGTTTAGCCTTCTGCCAGTTACCAGTTATGTTAACAGGGCTGGTATTAACCCTTTAACCCCTAACATCAAAATTCAAATTCTCACGTGTTATCCCTTCACGTTTTCAATAGAAGTAGTGGGGAGAATTTGTTGAAGTGTCAGTTAGATTCATCTTGTGTGATCATTTCCTTAACTCTCATGACCACTCTGTTTTATAAAGTAGTGATATTACCGAGAGAAATTTGATGCTGATCACTCTTCGTGCTTAAAGGGTTAAGGGCCGGTCCAGCCAGAACAGTCAAGTCCTAAATAGTAAACGTTTTCACGACGGAGACGTTTTTCTAGTAAAAACTCTTGGAACAAGCCTATGTAGTTACAAACTGACCGATCTGGCCGGGGGCCGGGGTCCGGGCAGCCAGTTCTGACTTTAGGAAAGTGCCTTATGATTTTCAGTGTGTCCTTTTCAGTGCATACGATGGGGAATGTCCTTCAAACTTTTTTCCAGTAGAGCGCCCATTTTGAGCCAAATTGTACCGTATTATCTTCATCTCTTTAAGTGAGAAACAGTGTCCAGATGTACGTAGCACCTCATTCGATGACTTTCTCTGTATTCCAGATTTGGATCACTGACAAACAATTCAACGCATTGTGAATAAAGGTGTCCTCGCATTCTCATGACAGTTGCAAACAAGTTGAGTTACTTATGTCATGTCTGGCATTCTTAGATATCTACAGCCTCTTACTCCTTTTAATGGATCACTGGAAGGTCCCTGCTCCACTTTTCTCTCACTCTTTAACGATGGATCTAACACTTCTAACTCGGGTGCCTGAAATGTACCGTGAAATTGTCGTCTTTTAAACTTCATTTTCAATCCAATTAATCGCGCTACCACAGCCCAGCTGACCTGACAGCCTCTTTCAGTTCCCTCTGTTGCCATTTTCACCGTTGTATCAACACTCTGTAATTTTTGGCCTTTGTTGGACCTTTGTGTATTGTTTTCGTCTTTTTCTTGATTGCTACAGTCGTCCGAAAACTTCCAACTCTGTAATCCCGTCGCCTCGTGACGTACCCCGTCGTGTTTAGGTGAATTTGTCTTAATTTTTCCCAGCGAACCATGGTCAACACCAACTCCTGGGATTTTCTGTGTCACTGATCTGCTTATTGCTGTTGTCTCTCCATGGTGATAATTGCCGTTTCGTCTCTTTTGATTTGCAATCATTCTAGGTTGATGACCTTGTAGAGTCAAAGGTTTTCTCTGCATTACTGATGGGTTTGAGCTGATCCCGCTTCGCCAGGAAGAAACAAATCCTGCCCCAATGTGTGTTTTTTGACGGTATAGTGGCAACACGTTCATAAATTCATTTCCTGTAGCAAGCAATTCTCTTTTCAGAGTAATCTCTCTTCCTTTTCTCGTTATCTCCGGTAGCTTGTCATCCATTCTTGTTCGAGCGGAAGAAGGCCTCAGTGCGTACAGCTTTGTTTCTTGTCTAGAAAGAAATTCAACTTTCTTAAATGACAGGAAAGCTCCCTCTTTCTCCTTCTGCCTCTGGATAACATGGCGATATTTCTCAAGCTGATTTTGTTGCTGGTTTTTTAGTGCTTCGGTTTGTCTTTCTTGTTCCGTGGCTAAAGCATACACGAACGTTACGTTTTCCATTAGACTTGCCAGACACTGGTTTTACATATGAGTTCCGAATAGAATGAAGGCGGTAAATTTGTGGACATTAGAATTCTAGTTTGAAAACCTGATGGTTCACTATGGTTTTCTGTGATAATTGAGGTCGTTAACACCTCGTAATTAACTTTTCTCGCTACTAATGAGAACGTTAACGCGATTTTTTGTAAGTTTAACAAAGTGTAGAAATCATCTATGAATCGGAATATGTTTTCTTCAGCAGACAGTTTTTTGTTTCTGAAACAAGTGCAAAGAATGTGACGGTCTTGTGCAGGTACTCATATTTTAGAATAACACTGCATGAGTGGATTATGAGCTGTTTCCGCTTTTGGTGTTTCAGTAGTTTTAAATTAAAACTATAATTTTAATTATTAAACATTACAGGCCCCTTATCGTTCGAGTGGGCGGCGCTTGACGCTGTTTCCAAATTAGATGACGCCTTTTTGAATCAGTTCGAGGTTTCTTTGACCTAACATACGTACGGTCACGGTTAATTTTTTTTTGCGTAGATTTGCTTTTGCTATTCAGCGCATGAACCGAAGTGTTAAATGGGAACGAAATTTTCTGGCAATGAATTGACAGACGAGTTCGTAGGCTAAATATCCTTCAAGGAATTGTCTTTTTGATGTTAGTTGTCGTTTTTTTAAGGATCAGTAATTAAACGGTTGAGTCAAAGGAATGATAAATACGAATTTCTTCATCTTATTTTATTTCTGAAGTTCTGTTATATGATCATCCATATGTTTATTCAACATTGTACAAAGCCTCCAGTTGTCTGCAGTTTCAAACAGAACAGCTATAACTTGTTTTCCGCCTTATGAAAATTTCGCTAATGCAGCTCGGTAACTCGTTAGTGCAACTAGTACAAATTGCTTTCTTCCGTTAAAACGGGCCTGCATGAGTTATCCTAGTGTATCTCAGTAAGACTATGAATATTCAACCTTTTCAAATGAACCAAACGCATAAGACCTAAAGCCTCTTGGGTTTTAATTGGCTACAGGAAACAAGAAAGACCTTCAGTTGGAAAAAGGCAATGCAATGAACAGTTCTTTATCTGCGAAACTTTTAATGGTGTCTAATTTATCCTGATAAAGAGAGCTGGTTGCATTGAACTTCCTGCCATGCTTCCTGGTAATTCAAAGCAGCTTTAATGCAAACAACTCTTTTTGGGTGATTAGTATTGTATTCTTTATAAAGAGTTTTAAAATCTCATTTGCAAGTCAACATTGGAAACTCCTGCAATTAACGTTTTCAGGGACACCCAACAACTTTTTTTCTGTAAAATAATTGTTCAAAGGAGCAAGTATTTCCTAGAAATTTCTAAAGCTCAAGAAAGGCTAAAATGTCTGAATATGCCGTTCCCCTCGTCTCTAAGATGTACCTACGATTTTCGGAGGTTGATTTTTATCACATTTTATTGCTGATGAAAGTACCGCTACCCATGCATCAAGGAAGCTAAAAGTTTCGGATGAGAAGAAAAATCATCAAAAACCTTCGAGACGACCAGAGTTCCCCTGAGACTTCCGAACAGATACATATTTCTTTAGGCTACTGAGCTTTAACCAAGCAAGCTTCTAAAGCCGATAAGGAGAACCTCTTGATGTACTTCTGACGTATTTGGAAACATTCGACCGTTGGGTGGCCCTGTTGGTTTAATCCTCTCTAATGCGCATCGTCGTTGACCGCCACTACGCCTCATCCCACGAAACTGAGGGAAAGCTTCTAAAAACGTTATATTGGATTTCAATATGGATGAAGAACAATTTTTTCTAAAGTTGATTTAAGCTTAAGTACAAGAGTATACAAAATTGACTGAACAGGAAGCTGTCTTACTCTATGGAAGTGAAACGTGGACCCTACCAAAGAAGCTGGGGAAAGTGTCAATGGATGGCACACCGGAAATGCTGTGAACTGCCCTGAATGTGCACTGGCAACAGCAAATGAATAACCAGGAACTAAACTGGAGCCTCCCAAAAGTCAGTGAAACAATTGGTGCCAGAAGATTAAGAATACGCGGCCATTGCTCCTGTCACAAAGAAGTGTGAAACTGCTTCAAAAAGTACAGTGTTTTTTTGGGAACCTCAACATGGTCACCCAGATCGAGGTAGAGCAATAACGTCATACATTGACACCATCAAGGATGACATTGGACTGGAGAAAACGACAGAAATAAGAGACACCATGCTCTATCAGGCCGTGTGGGAAAATTTTGTCAGGATGGCTGGGGGTGATTCCCGGCCTAAGAAGAAGAGGAAGAAGAAGCAGAAGAAGAAGAGAGGGTTCCCACGTGGCGAACTGTTCGAAAGAAGATTGGCGCGAATTCACGATTAGCAATTATGACAACCCAACTGGTCTTTGAACAACCCGCCCCAGGGTCTTAGCCGAGCGGGGCCAGTATGAGGTCAACTTTTTGGAAGACCTTCCTTTTTGCCCCTCCCAAACGCTAGAGGTCCGTTTTCGAACGCTCTTCTTTCGGCTTTGTTTTCGAGAACCTCCGTTTCCATAAACCTATGCTTTTGACAACCTCCGCAATATTGCTTTACTGTATACTTTTCCTTGAACTCGGGGTTTTTATTGTTTCAACGCTAAAGCCTGGTCGCTAAAACAGGAAACCGTGGTTCTTTCAAAATTGCGAGTCGCCCGTTGTTTGTAACTTAAAAATGTAATGTTGAGGAGACATCTTTCCTTTTTTTGCCACGAAGCTGTAATTTGTCATCGACACAAGTAAGACCAACAACGAGTAAAGGCGATTATTATAATTCATTGAAAATTTTTCTATTTTTCTGATTGGCTCAAATCCTCAGCTAATTCTTCATAACACCCTCCTCGATCTGCCTAAGTTTTGAGATCGTACGAAAGCCAAATCCTGTACTAAGTGATTGATAATGGACCTAGATTGCCATGCCAGAGGCGTTGCAAAGTCAAAGGGTTAGAAAAAATGATTTCTCCCTAACGAATCAGATAAGAAAAAAAGTTAGGGGTTGACAAATTGAGATGAACGGCACTAATGACCAGCCCTAAATGATTAATTCCTTTTTAATCCCAGTTCTTTGTTCCCTGGTACAAGTTTCCTTCGGGAGCCACCATTTAACGTTCTCAACATAGCGCTAATCCGTTTAAAGCTAATAGATGTCTATTGTTTTCCAGGAAAACTCCTAATGAGCAATGAACATCAACACATATCTCTTCTCACTCTCTTAAAATTTACTTTAGGATTACATAGTTTAACTGTTTTAAAAATTATAAGCATAACTGCTTACTTTTGCAAGAATAGAAGCTAATAGATTTGACACTTACGCGTTTGCTCGTTACCTCCGCCAAACAATAATGGTACTCTAGCCCATTTAGCATATCGATTCCTAGATGTAATAGTTTGATCAGAAAACATCAAATTTTGTTTTCATTAACCGGAAAGAAGTAAAAGATTTTTGGCTTTGTATTTAAGACCGGCATGACACCTTCTGGGCATCCTTAGTTGGGAACTAAAGACTTTTATTCGTGCTAGCCGATTAAAATAGGAGGGATTTGTTAAATACATGTCATTTAAGCCGGGCGCCACTGAGGTTTGTTCGTTACAAAGAAAGACAAACTTTGAATGGTAATTTTCGTTATACTTAAATAAGGTGCCGTTGTATTCAGTGATTATCGAGCGATTTTTTCAAAACATTGAGGCATATTTTTATGTTCGAACACTGTACATATGATGAGTAGCAGAGAGTATAAGAAAGCCGTAGGCAGAAACAATGCTTTCGAAGGAAACTTACAGAAAAACTTGGATGACATCGAAGGCCAAAGGAATCGTTTTATCCGTTCGCAAAGGGAAAAGAAATTGAAATTCATACATAAAGTATCGTCACTACCGAAGCTTCGTCTTCCGCTGCGTAATGGGACCGAGGAAAACATAGCTAAAAGTCCTGCAGCAGTTTCTCGACATCTCTCTCTAGATGATTCGACTCTGAGCGAGCTTCATGAAAAACGATTAGCTGCAGAGAAAAGGTTTTCTATACCATGTTCAGCCAACAAGCTTGGGACTGTTTCCTTGGAATCCCACGCCATTTTGACCAAGTCACCGCAAACGCGAAGAATCTTGTTAGATCGACAGCTGTCGTTGCCAGAATCATTGAACACTGCTGTCGAATCAGGTCATAGCCTTAGCGATGGCATGACTGGTGGTCAGAATGTCCCGCACATTTCAGAAGTGGGTGCCCGGCGAAATCTGATGGTTTCTGCACCGTTTGTCTCTCTGGGAACACAGCTCCCTCACTCGCCTTTCTTGCAGAGAAAGCAGCGTTCCATGTCTTTGGATCCTACTGATCTAGGACAGCAGCAGCAGAGTGTATCGTTACCCGGTTCGCCTTGTTTTCGTCGGCGCCGTGCTCAGACGTGGAACCCAGAAAATCAACAGTGGAAAGAACTGCGTGCAGAACTGGGGAGACTACGTTCATTGGGTGTTAACAGTGAGGAAACCTCTATAGCTGGACAAAAACGGATTGAGTCTAGTTTTGGACAGTTAAATTTAGTCGAGTCAATTCAAGGACAGAAGGATGTGTCTGGCGCAGAACTGTGTATGAGCCAACCCGGGAGATCCGAGGATGCTGCAGTGAACGCCTTGAAGAATGGAATTTGCAAACCCAGTGGTAAAGTAAGTTTTTTAACATTTGTAACGGAATATTAAGAACGCATATCCCCAAAACGGCGGCTTCTTGATCCTGTGTAAAAAATTCCTTGAAGAATTCAGATGAGCTCAATTTGGAAGCCGATTTCTTTCTGGTGTGCTTTTAAATCCAGTTGGAATCCACAGTGATGGGTCTTTGCAGCCTTCGCCAGTTCAATGAGTGATTTTGTTCCAAACGACATACGACCTCCCTGTAATTCATGTCAAGTCAGCAAAAATTTGCATACATGCATAACAGTTCAAATGGGATTGCTTTTTTAACAGTAGCTCTGCGTTATAACATGGTTTTTACTTGAAATTTTTTGTTTATAGTCCTAAACGTTTCCAAAAGTAGCGAGATGTTGTTTGTCCTATTGGACAGGTCCGCTGCTTAAAATTCTACCACTTAAATGCTTGGCTTCTTAAAATAG
The DNA here is from genome assembly GCA_964035525.1 of Porites cylindrica. Classification (NCBI taxonomy): domain Eukaryota; kingdom Metazoa; phylum Cnidaria; class Anthozoa; order Scleractinia; family Poritidae; genus Porites; species Porites cylindrica. The sequence goes on from OZ037778.1 coordinate 43,269,535, forward strand.
TTTTACTTTTGTGGAGTACAGTACGCCTTACTGCCTGGTGCCACCTTACTTCACTGATATGGCTGGGTGTCTCTTAACTCAGTAATGAACGATGCTCTGTGCCCTTCCACAAACAACCAAAGGTGGTTGTTTGGTTACTAAGCAGCACTATAGTTTGGCCTGGAATAAACTTTTACAAACGTACCCTCCAGCCACCGTGCGCCCCCCTGCGCGCGCGCTGAGTGTATACTTTTTACGTATTGAAGAGGCTCTTTTAAAGCATCAATCGCATGTTGATTTGAATTTTATACGAGTCTAGATAAGTTTGTAAGTTTTTGAAACTAAAGGACTTACAGCTTCCGCTCTGAGGATCATAGTAAAAGGTCTCCAGAGCAGATAGGTTTGCAAAGGGATTTGCATCGTTAATGTCTTGTGGACCGCTGGAAACACTTACGTTTGTAACAGTGTGGATACAAACTTAAACTCATTCGTATCGACATAGCTTGCAGTCGTAGCATCCGTAGCGTCGGGTCGATGACGGCTTATAAATCTGAATTCGGAGAAGGCATCAGTGGACTCTCGGCCACTTACTGATTGCGAGCAATGACTTGCTAGCTTAAAGTAATATTTTAGAACAGTGTATGTCAGCCGGGTTTGTACAGATTATTGTGCCCAATAGTTGATAATTTCAACAAAACTCGCGGTCTTTGTGACTAGGGAGATATAACCTTGAAGTTATGAATATATGAAAACCATTTATGTGTGTGAACTGCGGAGTGAAGAATTGATGATCATCGCAGTTATATACGCAGCTTTTGCAGTTGCAAAAAGAAAGCCTGAAAAAAATTCAGGCTTGTACGGGATTCGCATCCTTATCTCTGAGATACCGGTGCAGCGTTCTACCAGTTAAGCTAACAAGCCCAAGCCAGCTGGAAGCAGGTCGTTGATCGAATTGGTTCGTTATAAACCCGTTAAGGGATGATGATGAAGTGAACTTATGAGCACAAACCCATTTGTAGGCGACAATGATTATAATGGCCGTATTCGAATAACTTTAATCGTGTTGAAAATTTTGCTTGGACACTACTTGATATCAAAAATTCGAGCACGAGTTTAACCCTTATACACTCAAAACAAAATATCAGGTGCGTGAAAAGTCAGAATTTCGAAAAAAAAACAAACAAACTAGCGCCGTGTGCAAGTTCTGACTAAGAGAAGATTCATTTGAAATGATACGTATTCACCACTAGGAAATGTCCACAGACTCCAAACTTAAAGTGCATTTTTCTCCATATTTGATTTTATGATTTGAAAAACAAAATTAACTTACTTTAGCGGGCTTTTTTAGATTTGAATCTTTTTCATCCAGAAAATTTTGCAGCAATAAAGACAAATTAGAGACAACACATTTTTGTACATTCAATAGGAAAAGTTTACATAAGAAATGTAAGAACTTACTCTGAATAAAGTAAATAATCATTCATAAAGATAATTCATATCTTCAATCCATTGTAAACTCGCTCAAAAGTTGTTTTGCCGATTTTGACACTATTGTTCTGGTAACAAAAGCAGACTTAAAACCCAAGTCTTAATGACTTCTGATCTATGCTTATATACCTCTTATAAACAATTCGACTAGAGTTATTTGCTGCAATAAATTAGCCACGAAGCATAAATGTGTGGATCCATGTAACCACGAGACCCGGCAAAAGTTCATCATGGCTCACGGTTATTCCTTTCAGGAGCTAGCTAAAAAAGACGCGATATACATTGATAAAGTAAAGAAAGCCTTGGATAAAAATTCAACCTACGATATTGAACTAAAGAAATCGTTGTCGTGTCTACAGAAAGAGCGAAGAAGTTTTATTAATACCTTGAGCAAGGAGAAGCTCGATTTCGTAAAAAGGAAATGCAAACTGCCATCTATCCGCCTTGCTCAATCTGGGCGTGAAAGAGAAAATGCGCAGACAAAAATTGCCGAGTTTTGTTGTGATGTGTGGTCAAAGGACGCTTTAAAACGGCGTGCCGACTCCCCAGTATCTGAATCAAGATGTAGCAGCTCGGCCTCCAGCAAAGATATGAACTCATTTCCTCGTGAAAAGAGCGTTCTTTCCGAAAGTCGTTCTACAATAAAAAGGAATGGTTCCTTAGACCAACCACGGATTGCCTGGCTCTCAAAAGACGCGGAAAACAAAGGCTCTGCCACCGATCGAACTAGCTCGCCGTCTTTAGAATATCCGCCTCAACGTTCATCGCCCTCACCTCATTCACTATATTTTCGTTCGCTTGAACAAGCAGATTTAGAACGGTGTCGTTCGCTTCCCGGCTCACCTTGTGGCAGGCGACGCGCTAACACGTTGGACACGCCAAGAAACTTGAGTCATGCTAAGAGTTTTGATAACTTGAAGAGGCCTGTTGAGCGCTCACAGTCTACTCCGTTACGAGATCCAAGGCCTCGCGCCGAGTCGACACCTCCTGATTTTGAGGTAAGTTTTTTTAGAGAAAGCTCTGACTCTTACCAGAAAACAAACAGAAAGACAGGATTGAAGTTTATGCATCAACTGGAAGGCTTAAGGCAACATGATTAGATCTTGACGGGTCAAAATTGTCCGATCTTAGTAGACATGCGTCACTGAGCGAAAACGCTGGTATCATCTTCTTGTCGTACAATTCAGCGAGTAATCAGGCGAGTACAATGAGTTTAAATGTCGATTTACGTGCCCTATTACCCTTGCCTGGAATTGTGCGATACGAATTCCCATCAGCAATCAATTGTGTCAATAACAGAATGAGGAGGGTCTGAATGGGGTTTAGTGTTTAGTGTTATTTGCGCCAAAGTTTTAGTATTTGCTGTTAAATTGGCCAATTTTTTAATGTTTACTGTTTCTGAAGAAAATACTGTTAAGTGTTTGGACGGTTCTTCGGACATCTTCAGCAGTGGCGGACCTCTTCGTTAGTCTTCGGAAATCTTTGACAATCTTCGGTAGCCTTGGGAAATCTGAAATAAATTGTTGTCAAATGGCCGAAAACTCTTGATATACTAAACAAAATAATATTGGCCTTTTTAGAGCCGTTTTTGCTTCTTTCTGGAACAAATTTACATTTTCGAACAATTTTTTACTGTTGGTTCAAATGCCTAAAATTGAACTGTTTCATGTTACAAAGCCAAAAACTGAGGGCATCTCAGTTTTGGAGTATTTATTAGAGTATTGTACGAAACGATTGTTATTACATCAGCTTACAGCTTCCTTAATTCGTTTAGTAAGATGTTTCCTTTAATCCAGCGCTATCTAACAGAAGAGTGTTTTTTAATACTTGAATGGAGCCTCAGTTAATTTTCCTACCTCTCGATTACCTAACTCGGGGCATTGCCCGTAATACAAATAAAAACAGCTAGTAAACCATCAAACAGGGCTGTTATTTAGCTTCAATGGTGTCAAACCCGTAAGAAAACATTTCTACATAGTCTGAAATGTCTGCCGTTTCCACCCCCTTACAGCGTGAGGAAGGCTGGCATTTCAGACTATTTTCATGGATAAAAAGTTGCCCATTTGTTTGGTTACTGACCGTTATTTGAACTTTTTTAAAAAAAATCAGATCCTACCAAAGTTCTCCTTTTAAGATTTTTATAGGCAACATCATGAGCTATCTGGGCAGTCTCTTAACATGACGTCATTCGGTCTAACGTGAAATTTGCGAAGGATGCACTTGCTGCGTAAACGAAAGTTCCTTTGGCCTCATTAATTATTTCGCGCGGCCTTTGCCGGCGTTTCGTTACCGAAATTTATCGACAGTCAAGGCCTGGAAAAGCGTTGAATAGGGAAAGAGCATTCAGCGAAACAGTGGCTCAACCATCTTTGATTTTCTCTATCTCCTAAGCTGTTCTAGTGTGGCGCGCGCCTAGAGCAGGGGGTATGGAGACTAGGCCTGGCTGTCTTCTGATGGTGGCTTTGCGTTAAACCTTTAAGTTGCCACAAACAATCAAAAACAACATTTCCGCTATGCAGCTCCCGGATTTATATGAAGAGCAATACAATTATGATGACTAAATGTTTGATAAATACTGATTTATTTCTTAATTTGGCCAGTTATTAAATTTTATTTTTTTCATTCAAGGAGTTAAACAATTCGTTGATGTCACCGCGAGCCCCTCTGTCACCTCGGATAAGACGGTTGCGGCTGGCATCTTTTCATGGTACAGGAGCTGGCCAATCAGAAGGTTCTCAAGATGATCCACTCGAGCTCCGCTTACCAAGGCTTCAAGACTCACGGGGATCTCTACCGGGAACATCAAGAGAAGGACAAGAAAGGCAGAAACGTCGATTTCACGGCATGGCCCCAGAAAAACTTGCCATCGAGTTGTCTCCACAGCAGGAAGCACTAAGCCATCCAAATATTTCACCCAAACTTGTGGAAAGGCAGCATCATCCTGCCGGTGTCGTGGGAAACGAGTATTTCAACGGACGATCTCCAAAAACTGATTTTGCTAAAGAAGAAGCAAAATTTGGAGAGACGTCAGTAGAACAAGGTGATGGTCAATTTGGGTGGTATACCAATGATGATGATCAGGAGGCGAGTGGGAATGACGAAGGCGAAAACGAAGAAAACCCGTTCACTTTTCAATTTAATGAAAAGAAGATTCACTCTATGGAAGAGATTCAATACACCCGCTACCTGCGTATGAAATCTCCGAATCACTGGTTGCCAAAGATGGGAAAGGTTCCGCTAAATTTGCTTTCGTCATCCATCATTGTCGGGCACACAAGGTTACCTTACGAAACGGTGTCTTCTAACCAGGACGAAGAAGATGAAGGTGAAGATGAACAGAATAACGTTGAAGAGAAAGACAGTTCCAAGACTGGAGATGATGTTAAGGAGTCACAGAAAGTGAAAACAGAAAACGGGGAGTTTGAAGACAAAGAAATTGACCTTGATTACTCAAAAAATTAGTAGAAGCAAGTAGAATGGGCCCTTTGTACAGAAACGGTGACATGGGGCAAAAACATTTCCCTTGCTGGATGACAAACGACACAATGGGTCAAGAAAAACAAAGAGATCACATCATTCAAAAAGCTCATAATCTCTTTTCAAGATCCCTCTGCGTTGTTTGCCCTCCAGCAAAACGTTTTTGTGGATCCGCCACTGCGACATGTCCCATTTTTTAAGCCCATTAACAACTGATAAAATAAGCCCTTATGCATGGTAGCTAAAAATAAACTGGTCAGGAATGGGCAATTCAAGAATTTTCATTTATTTATTCGCGTTTCCGGAATCATAATTCAAAGACACAATGAACTAAGTGGTTACTGTATAAGCATTTGAAAACTGCAGGTGTAAATAAAGGTAAACAGAAGTTACCTGATTTCAAACCATTATGTATTTTATTTAGTTTGCTAAAGCCCCCAAATATTTATTCCATTTTAAATATGCACAAAGACCGTACTCTCTTTTTGAAACAACTTTTAAGGGTCGGTTATTTAAACGAAATCTAACTTAGCGCGCTTTTCATTTGTCGGACTGATACGGCAGCCAGATCCTTCCCGTCGTAATGAGAATTTCACTTTTCCTATTAATCAAAACTATCCAGCCAGTTCAGTCAAATCCTAAATCCTAATTTCATTGTCAAGATGACTGGTCCGGCAATAGTTCGACCGGCCAGTTCTGACAAATGGAAAGCGCCCTTATACTCTAGGCTGCAGTTTAAGAAAACTTTGGCCCCTTTCTTCAGCAATGGCGGATCCAGGGGACGGCCCGGGGGGCTCGTTCCCCCCCTTATGTTTAGACGAAAATGAGGCCCGAAGGGCCGAAACAACTTTTTTCTTAGGCCGCCCCCCCCCCCCCCCCCCCCCCCCCCCTATCTGAAGGTCTGGATCGGCCACTATTCAGTGGTTTATTTTAAGAATACAAAATATTGTGCTTTTCTCGTCTACTCTATATGAAACTGGATTCTCACAGCGATTTATTGGTGTTTAGATAAAAGCGTTGGGGAAACTGAAAATGGCTTAGATTTCGGTTTTGTTAAACACCGTTTGAACTCTGTTTAGATAACAAGCCCTAAAGCGTAGAAAACCATGAAACGTGGCTCAATTTCTTTTTTTACCCTGGATGAGACTTGAAAAAATAGGTTGATGAAACTGATTAGCAGTCTGAATGAAACCGTAAAACGTTCCAGTCCTCTAGTTTCAGCTTCGCCGGCTAACTGGCTGGCTACGTATATCTTCTTCGAGATCTCAATTGTTCAATGCTTGCTGGGGTTGACCAACGGAATTACTATTGAGTTACGAAACTTAATATTAAAATATAGCTCGTCTGAGCGTTCTTCAGTTTCCGCTTTGTACCGTAACCTCTGCAATAACTAATTGTGGTAAATATAAGGACGAAAATGAAAAGACGAGCGGATGGATGGGTTTATGAGTGAATAAATAAAAATTTACGAAAAGGATGAATGAACGATCGAATCCACCGGGGGTATACTCCCATCAGGATAGGTGTGTGCCGCTGAGGGTCTCAAAACTTGACCCTATTTAAGGTAGAGACAAACGAATATTGGTAAACTATCTTTGGCCCTACCCGAAAAATGACTCCCTCTTTAAGGTAAAAACAAAAGCTAAGGCCCGGTTCAGACGCCGAACTTTTCATGAGCCGAACTTCATACATTGAAATAAGTACACAAAACGTTCGGCGTCTTAATCAATTAGGAACGCCTATTTCAATTTGGAACAGCTCAGCTGTTCCTTTGGCCTAGTACGGGTGGGAATTTCGATCGACTGTGGAACGACATTGGAACGGTTGTGATTCAGTCGTCGAACTTTTCATGTGCCCAACCCAATGCATAAATCAACGTATTTTGCAAGCAAGCAGTTTGACCGAAATGAGCATTTTTCTCCTTTTGAATTTAGTCCGGCTGGAATTAAGATCCGAGCGTCTGAATCAATTCGGCCGGTCTAAATAATTTGGGTCGGCTTTAATTGGAATTAGGTTTAGCTCAGGTGGCCACACATAAACCTTTATTAAATCGCTTTTCTAATAATCTACGGGATAGTTTAGTTCAGGAGCCTCTAACTATGGGCTCCTGTTTAGTATTAACAGATGATTTGTTTTCCATTTACGCTCTTGAATTTTAGCTGATATAATAACGGTAGCCTTATATGAAGATCATACGGGGAACACAGTGCCGGCTATACTCTATCAGAAGGTACATATCTATATATGGGAGTATCCCCCCCGGCTCTGCCCATCCAGGGAACGAGACAGGCGGGCAGATGGACAGACGGAAAGTGACGGAGGTGGGAATCTTCTCGATCGAAAATTTAAAATTTTATACCCAACCCAAATTTATATCAGTTCGGAAAGAACAGATCTTTTACTGATATTTTTCTCAACTTTGGAGCACCCGCCGAATCATGATCATGAATTCCTGCCATCCGTGAGGAGGTCGTTAATCCTTGAATCGCAACATCACTTTTTTCCTCGAGGTCCTAAAAAGGAACAAAAATTAAGAGGAAAGTAAGACGTTAAACTCACAGTCCATTGTCCTACTTATGACTTAAATTTCGAAATAAAAAATCTCCTACGAAATATCGACCTGGTTCAAGGATTTTCTCAGCATCAATGTGTAAGAGACGAATTAGCTGTGTACATATCTGTATTTTTTTTAGCCTGCGATCGAGCCAGCACTGAGTCTCTGGGGGTCCTGTGGCCCATGTACCAGAAAGGTTTGAGGTCCTTTCAAGTCCCAAGGACGTTGTTTTACAATTGCCTCAACTGAAAGAACAATTACCTTTCAAGTTGCACTGTTACGGCGGCCTGGCTGAACTCACCGTTTTAGATCTAGGGTTTGTGTTAATAGCTTCACCTTTCGTCGTAGGCTTTAACTTGGGCTTACTCATCGACACAAGCCGTGTCCGTCTGAATTCGTTAAAATGCACAAGAACTTAATATGCGTTTACACAAAAATGACATTCTTCTGTTTAACAATACTCTAGTTGTAGAGACTGGTATGTTTACATCATTAACGTGTGGACAGAATCCGTTTATGAACGTATGTTTCTACGCGTTCACAATTCTTAAACGGACTCGTGTGGACACAACAGTCTTAAGGTTTCACTTACCCATTTCGATTTCTCAGACGCGCTATCGCCTTGTGGAATCCCTAGGACTGTGGAGGGTTTATTTTGCTTCCCTTTCCAGGTAGATGCCCGTTTACGTTGTGTAACATCATGAGGAGAGGAGGAAATGACTTTGTTCAGTTCTTTGGGATCCAAAGAGCGAGCGCGCTGTGGTCTTTTCTGTAAATACTGTATTGGGGGTCTCGGAGGACACGGACTCAAAGAGCTGGAATTTCTCGTTGCGATGGTTGTTTCTGGACTTATATGCAAGTTGTTCAATTGGTAACTAAATCTCGAAATACTCGGGGAAGGGCATTGAACGTCAGTGGTGTTAACTGACAAGCTGTTATTATCAGAAGACATTTTTGAATGAATATCCTTGACTGTTAGAGCCGTGCTAGCTGGGTGTGTGTCGCTTCTTTTGAGCCTGCGGAAGACCTCTTTGTCAACAATACTCTGCCGAGATACCAACTCATTTCTTCCCAGGACATCCCTGTCAGATTTTATGTGAATAGCACCACTTTCTTTACCCCCAAGCCTATCAGAAAGTTGTTCTGTTGAATCCTTTTTCTCCTTGTCATCTTGGCTGTGCCACGATGAGGGCAGCTTAGTGCATTTGGCACGCTGCGCAAACGTCTGCTTTTTCATTTCCCACGAGTGCACCAGTTGATTTCGTTGTCTTTGAATGTGCTTTAGATCTTTCTGCAAGCTTCCACCATGGTACGAGTTTCTCACCATGGCCTTCTTTAAGTTGCGACTGTAGTGGCATATCATATCCTTTTCTAATAGTTCTTCCATCGCCCTTTATTCTTTCAAAACCCTTTACGAACACTGAGAGTTCAACTGAAAATAGCTAATTACATTTTAGGAGGGTTCACTTCACCTCCTTGACTACAATAGTTCTTGCAGATACCATCAGTTGTACCATACGCCCCGTAGGCTCTTACGTAATCCATCGTGAGAATGCATCTCAAATTTAAAATCACAAAGCGGGTATTTCGGACAACGTCTTAATAGACAGGACAAACGTTTCCTCAATGAAGCTAAAACTTTAGCACTTGATAGACTTGTGTCACTAATTAATTTCTCGGCATGTAAATTCTCTTTCAATACATTTTGTTTTGACTACTGAGTCTTTTGGGGGTCTTTTGTTTACCTATTTGATTGCCGTTTGCTTTCATTCTATTGATCAATCGACCGGATTAAGCTATCTGGTAATGAATTTTTGAATTCAACAAAATACATTGTTTTGTAATGTCATCATTGTTCAGCTCAATACTGTAAGACATCGTACTAGTAGGACACATTCTAGCGCCTTAGAAAAACTTACAAGATGGGTGTTTCGTTGAAAGAATATATACCAGTCTGTATTCGAACCGTGCTAGAGATGAAGTCGACAATGTTTTAACCAAAAGCTGAGTAAATGCATTGTTTACAGTTTTGATTAGTTTACTAATTGTTTAACAATCCATGATTGGCCTGGGTCGGTTCAAGTCAAGTTATCAAGTTTGGGTATAACATTTTTCGTGTGACAACCGTTTTGGTCAATTAACTGACTGAATTACACTGTATGTGCCGTCCTTTTAAAGCATAGTGATTCAAAGGAAATGGCTTCATCCCTTTTTGCAGGTAGATTGATTCTATTGTCAGTTGTGTGTGCTCATTTAAGTAGCATTAGGTCATTCTTGTCCCCAGAGCCCCTCGGCTTAGTAACAAGCAATCGATGACAACACAAACATAACGACGGCCAGTCAACCAACAAACATGACCATGCAGGGGTCTCACTAAATCCCTCAAGACGCGTGAACATACAGTTTCCTTAAGAGACAGAAGTGTTAATGCAAAGGTCACAAGAAAACACCCCACAAGGCGTTGCTGGAAAAAGTTTCTGAAAATTCCCTAGAACATCGGCAAGCATGTGCTTAGAAATTCTTCATTCTCTAGTGGCCCCGAAAATACAGAGGCAGGAAATTCGAATGCTTCTGAAGTCTTGTCCATCCTAATGCGTTTTCGAGTGAAATTGTATTGTAATTGTAATTGTAACTTGTTTACCCACAGAACACTGAGTTCATGAGAACTCGTTGAAACGTGTCCCTGCGTTCCAGATCGAATCGGAATTTAGAAGTGTTGGTTTTTAAGGAGAGGGGAAAACCGGAGTATCCGATGAAAAACCTCTCGGAGCAAGGGAGAGAACCAACAACAATTTCAACCCACATATGGCGTCGACGCCGGGATTTGAACCCAGGCCACATTGGTGGGAGGCGAGTGCTCTCACCACTGCGCCACCCTTGCTCCTCTAAAACGCATACATTTCGACGCCGGTTAAGGCCTTCCGTCCACGTCAATACACTGAGCGTTTTCAGCGAAAACGAATCGATTTGAAAACGCTCTTGTAAGTGGATCAAAACGAAAACGCATACATATTATGTAAGTGTGGACAGTCGACAAAAAAAGCGATGACTGAAAGTATCGCAGGCGGATGTGTTTGTAGCATGCACAAAGAGTTCAACTTACGCCACAACGGGCAAATTCTATCGCTTTCGAACGTTTTAGTATAGATAGTCGAAAACGCATCAAAACCGTAGTGTGGACACGAATCGATCCGATGCGCTTTCGATGACAACGAAAACGCACTCGTGTGGACAAGGCCTCAGACTAGTTCGATAAAGCTAAGTTTCTAGAATCTCTTCCTATCTTCTCCTCAACTCAGACTTATTGAGGATGGTTTATTTCTTTCTAAACGCCAAGCAGTGCTTTTGAACTTTGTTGGACGCTTCCTTCGCTCAATCCGGAAACTTGAAAAATAGTCTCGCCCACATTTTCGAAATTGTCTACTGTTAACAGCCTCTCTGTCTGTCACTCCTTCTACAATATGATTAAAATCCAGTGACACGAGGCTGCAGCTGGGACACGAAAGCTTAGAGGTTATGCTTATAATGAAGCTGATTGAAGCAGGGTGGTCAAATTTAGTCGAAGCTCCACTAACGGCCACCTCCGTCTCCACAACGGCCACTTTATTTTGTCCCCCGGACAGTCAATACATTGACTCTTCTTTAAACCTCTCTACAACGACAACGGCCACTAAAGCGTGTCCCCAACAGCCAAAATAACCTCTCGATAACAGCAAGTTTTTTTCAGCGACTGATGAAAAAATCAAGAATAGTCATGAAATTTGATAGGTATGGCGCGTTGATAATCAATCGCAGCACGATCGTGCATTCATGTGTTCCATTTTTGCTGCTGCAGTAGCTAAAGGCATAAATTGTCTACCGACACTTACAGCGAATGTTGCGAACCTTGCTCATTTTGTCACGTGAACATTTTGATTCGAAACATAACACAAACAGTGTTGTGTATTTTACCTCTATATATTATTTATGCTTGGATTACCATTATGGAATACAGTAAGCATGAACTTGGCAAAATAAACATGTTTTACTCCCCTAAAAACATTTGTCATATTACCACCCTACCTCCTCATGTCCTCATAACGGCGCAATACCATTAAAAAAAACATCGCTCCCTCGACGTTCGTTGCATTTTGTAATCGTAGTCCTTAAACGATAAAAAAATCGACTGAGTAAGGCCCAGTTCAAACGTCGTGCTTCTGCCACGCCGAACTTAGTTGTAATTTGGTTCGACTGTAGCACGGCAGGAAAACAACTCTGATTCAGACGTCGTGCCAGAGTCGAACCAAATTCAGGATTTACTGATGCCTCGTAACAATTCTTCTCCCAACTCCCCGTGGGAACGCAATCTCGCCAAAATAAATTAATTGCTGCGGAGCGACCGAAGGGAGCGAGCAGCAACATAATCAGGATTTAAAGGAAATATATAAGGGGCGACGAATTCTCGAATTCATCACTTTTTACCACAATGCATTGCATTTAACCACACTTTTTACCACAATGCATTGCATTTAACCAGAGTGCATTGCGCCACGAACAACTCAAATAAAAACACGGGGAAGTTCGGTGGGTGAGAGAGTCCATCGTTCACTGCTCAGACTTTTCTTTGTGGCAAATTTTCTACAGCACGGTTAGAGGTCTTACCAAATTTTAAGACACGAAGGAGTCTTTCCGGATGACTACGATGGTTAACTTGGGGATTGGATTTCAATTCAAGAGCCTTTGACTCGTCCAGGTGTTAAACCTGACGAGAAGATGAGCATTTGCTCTTCGACTCCGCAACACGGGGAATAGAATATACAAATTCCAGCTTGCTAGAACGTAATGTGAAAGTGAGAAAGTGTCATGCAATGCTATTCTTAAGAAACTGTATGAGCCGAAAATGGATGTGATTTTGACCATTCGCTTCAAAATAACAGCGGAAATCGAGATAACAAAACATATGTTTTGGGTCCTACTTTGCAGACGAGGACGTTTATCGGCGTTTTGAAAAGCATAATTATGTTCTTTCATTCATTTATTGCCATGGAATATGCGTTTACATTGTTTTTTCACTGTTAATAGCTCGGTTAATGCGGCTGGCGATCATCTTGCCGGCGGAAGTTTCATGGAAAAGGAATAAAATGAAAGACTTTTCCTAAGGACTACGTAATCAGCCTCTGTGGTGTAGCGATTAGGAGTAGTCGCGTCGAGTTGAAGGTACCGGGTTCAAGTCCTACTGAATTATATATTCCTTCTTTCTTTTTTTTTTCGTTTTTTGTGTAGTTGTTTTCTATAAATATATAACCAAATAACTGTCACTTTATAAAGAGCAAGAAAAGTATTGTGTTTCCAGAGAAAATATCGCGCCCGTATATTAAATATATGGGTAAACGATCTGAATTTCTGTTATTTCCTACAATTTACTGTGGGAAAACCAGAGTTGATAACCACTTGATCATTTTCTAAACAACCTTCCCACGAGTTCTTTCTATAGACTGATAGTAATTATTCTAGTACTTTCCAACATGTAAATAGGACATTCAATGTCATTTTTGATTCTTTTAACTAATGCCAGTATCAACAGAATGTGCCGCAGCATTACTATCTTTTAGATACCCTAGTATAATTTATAAATTTTGTTTAGCGCGGCAGAAGCGCGACGTTTGAATCGCTGCCGTGCCAGAACCGTGTAGCACGGCAGCGCTTGTCGAACTTAATTGCTTGCCGAACTTAATTCAAAAGTTTGATTCAGACGCCGAGTTTCTGCCGTGCTTTTGTCGAACTTAATTCTTCAATTTAGTTCGGCACGGCAGAAGCACGACGTCTGAACTGGGCCTTAAGTGTGTCATATCATCCTGGTTTCGTTGCGATGCGGACTGACATGACGTGAGGTCATGTGACTGACTAGGTTGACGGTAAATTTAAGGGCTTTTGATAGTTGAATGATGGTAGCCTGCCCATCCTAAAGGCAGAACAAGTTAATAAGCGCCCAGCCTCGTATAAGCCCCCAACCCCTACCCCACCCCTCTCCCACTCCCACTCAAACTGAAATAGGCGCCCACCTTGCTTTGTTACATCTTCGCGTTTTGTTATTACCATTTACTGTTCTGTTGCAAAATATACATGTTACATTTCTTGAAAATGGTGAAAATTTAATAAGCGCCCAGCCTCGAATAAGCGCCCACTCTCAAGGTCCAAAATTTTATAAGCGCCCAGGGCGGTTGATCGAATAAATACGGTAATTTAACTTCCGTTATCCTTGCTCTGGGCCCCTAACCGAGTCAACGGAAGTGCGTTTCGAATTTCCTTTTATTTTGATTGGCAAATCGACAATGGCATTTTTAGCAAGCCAATCATGGCTCGTTCTCAAATCCTGGTACACAGGTGGGGGCCTACAACAAGGATTTCGGTGCTGTTTCGCAGACAGACTTAAACCGAGTTTAGTTTAGAGTTTAGTTTGGTCAAGAGCCGTTATGGGTTTCATCTGCGGTGTAGGCTAGGTTGAGAGTTATCAAAGCGAATTTCTTCTAAGAAATTAAAGTAAATATTAGCTTTTGTAAAAAAAAAAAAAGATATTGTTCTAATGAGGCCTGTATTTTTTAATATCAAAGTACATGTTTTTTAAACATGCCCAGAGTAAAACAGTAATAGAGAAGTTTAGGCTGGAGAGCCCGGAAATAATAACAACATGAATTAATAAAAAAGATATAGCTGCTTTGGTTCAGTAATCCAGTTGGTTTAAATTTTATTTTCCTTTGTTTTTGGGAATGGTAATATATGATAATGAGTTTGAAACAAAGGGAAATAGGAATGAAATTCAACCAAGGATAACATTGAAGCACAAATTAGCCGCCACTAGCTATTTCGGCTCACGCACCACATGGAAAAACCTCCCGTCATCACGTGTCGTCGATCCGGAGTGCCGGAGTCTGCAGGGGGGAGGGACAAGGGGCGGAGATTCACCTCAGCTTATGCCAATTGAAATAACAATGCCAAATAATGAAAAGTACTGTAATTAAATATCGAGAGTTGACTAATGAAAAAACCGCCATTGAGGCGGATCCAGGAAGAAAACGTGACCCACGTAACTTGACTTTCGCAAGAGCTTATAGAACCAAGCAGACCGGTTTCGGTGCATTTCAAGATTTGGAAGATTTTAACTACGGGATCTGAAAGTACAATTTCATTGTTTATCGTGAAAATTGGTCTTGTTCCCCACCTGAGCTAAATCGGTATCCCACTTATAACTTGACGAGCGAAAAAAGCTAATAAAGGATAAAGGTTAAAGTTTAATTGGGGGGCTTTAGAAACGTGCCTCCCAAAGTCGTTTTTTTATCAATTTTATTTTTATTCAGGTTTAAAGACATTTAAGGTTTTAAGGGCTATATCTGTGGGCTAACGTTGAAGAAAAATCATTTCAATGAAGCTTGAACAAAACGTACAGAAGAGGGACCTTTTCTCTCTTTTTTTTTACAGTCAAATCTAAAGACTCTATTTCTACCCTCCTTAAAAGTCCGTTTCTGAGGTGTACGGCTTACAGGGTGTCAAAGAGGATGGGGACCAACTCTAGGTACAAACATTAACCACAAGGGACTGCAAAGGACTGCAAACGAATATGCCGAAGAACGTGGGATCTATAAAGACCTGATCAGCAAAAATAATAATGTAGACATATTAAATTCTGCAAGCAGAATACCGCAATGCTGATCGTACCACGTGAAAATTAACTCTGCAAGACATCAACACGACACCGAAAGAACTCAAAACAGAGCGGGGCTAAAATCAGAGTGCGCGGATATTTTTTCATCAGAGCCTGATCTCCGGTTGTTACGCCATACTGACGAGCCCCAAAGAGCCGCGAAACAGCTGTCTATGGCTACAATCCCGCTCTCTTTTGAGTTCTTTCGGTGTCGTGTTCAAGTCTTGAAGAGTTAATTTTCACATGGTACGATCAGCATTGCAGTATTCTGCTTGCAGAATTTAATACTTCTACCAACTCTAGGTGCCGGTTCAGCTCGCACATTATTTGCCTTAACTCAAATACAGTCTCCGATCCTATCAAAATCATCCTCTGCTGCTTAATCAAACAATTAAAATATTATGCAACCTACTTTTTGAGATGTTTTGTTTGTTTCTTTTGTGAAAATAAATAAATAAATAAATAAACTACCTATCTATGAACATATTTAACTTTTTTGATTAGACTTACGAGGAGGAATCTTGAAATGAAACTCGTCTACGGTCTTGGTTTTTCGGGCTATGAAAGTGACAGTCTTGAAAGCTGTCCAAGTTACCTTCAGGTAATCCACCGTTCAGCGAAAAGCTTGATCGGTTAAAGACTGGAGCTCCTTCTGTTCAACACCTTTCTGTATCGTGATAATGTGGAATCCTCTAGAACAAACTCTGCATTCGATTGAAGGAGCGAAGGATCAGAAATGCTGCTAGTAGCTTGGGGCGTGGTTTGGCTGCAGAATCTTACTTGATGCAGCGATTGGCGTCGTAGCCACGCTGGTCTTGTTATGGACTCGCTCCGGCCTGCTCTGTTGTTACTGTGCACAATGTCCGCCACCGAATTTCTTCTCTTTAGAATGGACTTTTGTTCAGGGTGAACATGAGGGCTTGGTGGCCATGAATGCGCTCCTAAAACAGACTCAATACCGCTGCTTTCTTTTAACATTGCATTTCTCTCACTCTCGACGTTTCTTTCATTTACAGATTGCATTGATGATACTTCTTGTGAATGGTTCACTGTGTTGCCTGTTTTTCCATTACTATCCTGACTCTCTGAAAGTTCGCAAATCTTGTCTCCATTTCCTGATTCAATTTGTATCGTGTTACGAACAGTCGAAGTTGCTAAGCTTGGTAATTTAAAAGTAGAGCGACACAACATAGCGTCTTTTATATCACGAGCAGTGAATGAATGTGTCCCGGACGAAAACTTTAAATCAACGCTCACTTTCTTTCTGTTCAGTATCAAATGATGGTTCTCACCATTTCGTCCCAAAACGTCCGGTAAACTTTCCCGTCGTCTTCGCTGCTGTCCCAAGAAGGCACTCTTCTTCAAAAGAATTTCGTTACGAGCAGCCCGTTTCTTGATTTCGACATCTTGTAGCGTTTTGATGAGGTCTTCTTCACAGCCAACATTTTTCTCAATGGCCTTCCTGATATTCTGACTAAGTTTGATGCCGGGAAGGTGACTCCTCTTTTCTTGCGCTGGCATACTTCTGCACGCTAAAAGTTTTAAGTGGAAATGGTTATCTTGATGTTGGCCTTATCCTTAAATTGCATCACAAACACAAGACTACCACACACCCCTTTCAAAGAGGTTAATTTTGGCTGTCTTTTGAAAGCGGCAAACTCAAACACCGTCTGCTTAAAAAGCCCTCGCGTTCAATACTAAAATTAGAAAATAACCGCCTTGAGTTGATCCGATATCTGATAAACTTTGAGAAAGTATTCCAGCTTTTGAATCAGAATTTCTCCTGCGAGAGTCTATCAATATGCCGCACTTCTCAGCTCTTCGTAACAGCACTAGGTTGGATCGTCTTTCAGACTCTAATCAATACTATCGCAAGAAGAATGTCCATTGTAAGTGAAATAAAGATAGTAATTAATTCGTTAAAGTAAAGCTCCAATTGACAACAATCCTTTGTTTCCCTTGTGAATGTGGGTAGTTAGTATTTCATTTATGGAGATTTTAACGTTGATTGAACATAAAATATTCAGGCTTACCTAATGATTGTGTCTTCATCTAAGTGCAACTGAGAGACAAGGACTCCAAATCAATTGAAAATGGACTGAATGAAGGAACTGGTTGTCGGGCGCCTTTGTCGTCATTTCAAAGGACGTACAGGGGAACCCCGCCTTACGACCACCCCGTTTATAAGACCACCTCGTTATTACGGCCATATTCTTTCAAACCAAACGTAAAAACCATTGAGTCATTTTATTATTTTGAAGACCCCGTTAATGCGACCACCTCGTTATTACGACCAGGATTTTGTGGCCCAACGGTGGTCGCATTAACGGGGTTCCACTGTACCTTGCATTGGCATTGACTTTAAACGACATTTCCTTCACGTAGTTAATAATTTTACTGTGCATAAAATGTCTTTTACAGCGAGAGGTGCGGTGTGTAAAAAAGCATATTCTAGAAAATAATTCCTCTCGCATTTCAGACCTTTTTTCGCTGCACTTACGCAATAACATAACACTAAAATCCCATTGTTCGTGTTTTATTTGTAAAAAAGTGCAAATAGTTTTCACGTAACTTCGTTGATCAGTTCTAACATCACCAGAAAAGAGCAACTGAACTCCAACCATCTTTTATGTCAACTTTCCGGCACGGTTGCGGAAAAAAAGTCTGCTCTGGTACAGTTTGGCAAATTCAGTTAGTCCAAATGACCTGTAGGTCTAAGTACCGTATTTAGTCGAAAGAGCACCACCCTCGAATAGACGGTTTCCCCGATAAGCCCCGCACTTAACTGACTTAACTGAATAATAATCAGGCGCTCATTGATCTTTGACATGGATAACTTAACCTAGCCGTATAAAAGTGTCAGCATGATGCTGACACTTTTATATGGCTAGGTTCTATTCTTGTTTCTGCGATATACCAATTTTTATTCCCATCGATGGGAACAAAATTGGTCATGATATCGCAGAAACAAGAATAGAACTCAATAAAAACTAAAACAAAAAAAGCGACAACAACAGCAAACAAAAAACCTAGCCTAGCCGTATATCAATCGGATTTGCTCCACTTTTCGTTAAATGCTTCTAATAACCAATACTTACGGCATGACCATGTGCTACTATGACACAAATGCTTGAAAGAGCACCTTTTGCACTATGATTCTCAATTCGAGACAAAAATCAGGAAGGTCCAAAAACAACGCGAGAAAATATAGCGCCTATTCTGCAAGCTATTGGCCGGGTCACTGTTACTTTGCAACCAAGCTTGGCTGAATTTAACCTGAGATCAGGCCCAATTTTAGCGGTTCTCATACATTCTCTCTAACGGCTACCGCTTTGCCCGCCGGAATGTAATTTTCAAAGCGAAACGAAAATAGACCCTGATCTCAGGTTAGGCTGAATTTGAATTTAACGTAAGAAAAATATTCAAGTTCAAAAAGAGAAAGAGAAATTCGTCGTCGTTTGTTTACGTTTTCAATAAAAAGTGAAATTAGGCAATTTCACGTCGTTGTCGTGCAATGCCGGAATGCCAAAAAGATTTACAAAAAAATGTGTTTCACGAGGTGCTAATTTGTTGTTTTGTCAATCTATTACTATTTTGCCCCGTCGTGGCATCTTACTCCTTAGTAATAATGCGCTGCAGCTTCTTTGAAAGAAAGGGCTGAAAAGTAAATTATGATCCTCGCTTCATGTGAATAAAAGTAAAGATATAGGGAAGGTTTGCACATAGGTTTGGTCGAGCGAATTATTCGTGATAGAAGATAATCCTCTGGTTTGTTAAATTATCATAAGGTTGACCTTTTGCTTTTCTGGATAGTTACGTTTTGGCTGTTTTTACTTTCGCCCTTCCTCCCCACATTTGACCTGCTCCCAACGTCAGTGGCTTCATAGCTCAGTTGGTAGAGCATCGCACCGGTATCGCGAGGTCACGGGTTCAAACCCCGTTGAAGTCCTGAATTTTTTTCAGGCTTCTTTACGTAATTGCATAAATTTCGTTCAATGCCACAATCATTTCTTCATTTTCATTTCATTTCCGCAGTTCATATATGATTTATTTCATATATCATTAACACTCATTTCTTTCACGGGAACGTATGAACCCATAATTGACCTGCTCCCAACGTCAGTGGCTTCATAGCTCAGTTGGTAGCGCATCGCACCGGTATCGCGAGGTCACGGGTTCAAATCCCGTTGAAGTCCTGAATTTTTTTCAGGCTTCTTTACGTAATTGCATAAATTTCGTTCACTGCGACGATTTCTTCATTTTCACTTGAGTTTATTCTTGATTATACTCTTAAAATTTCGCACATATCAGTATCGACAGGAGCCCGCTCCTGGTATCGATCGATATTCTTGTAAAATCATATTCTTATTTAAAACGAGTGTAGCGTAAACGCCAAGTTTATTGTCATTTTTTGTTATAGCTATAGTTGTAAGAGTCGAGTAGCTAAATGTAAATTTTTGGTCAATCAGCTTTTCAGACTTTGAGTATATTAAAAAAGATTATTACATCAGATTGCTAGACAACCTTTATTGGCCCTGCGGGGAGGAGGCCTGATTCACGAGGGGCTTTTTTGGCTATTTCCTGTGCTAAGGAAATATGCTTAAAAGAGCCTGGAAAAGCCCTAACTCCTTTAAAAGCTATACCGCCTATGCCTCCGTTAAATTTTAAAATTCCAAAATGGCATGTTTTACGTACTTTTTAAAAAACGAGCAGGAGTGTATTATCGGATTTAAAAACTCTAAACCTGATAATAAACACGTCACACTGATAATACAAACACGTTTAAAAACTTGATGCGAAGCCGAGAGTTTTTAAACCTGATTATACACGACTGCAAGTTTTTGGACGGCTTTTTAAAAATCTCTAATACAGATCAACTCATTACCGCACTTAAATATTTTATTACTTCTATTTTAATTACTTTTGGTCTAAAAAGTTGGACGTAGAGTAAACATTGATTTCTTTTGTTTATTCTATATGAATTATTTATGAGTATTTGAAGGAGTGAACTATGTGTCCAGCTTCTGTGAGAAACTGTCTGTTTTTAAAATCATAAATTGTTGCGTATGAGTTACTTTATCCTCTAAGTGAATATTATAATGATACAGACCACAAACGAGAGGATGATAACACTTTGTATTTCAAACCTCATTCTTGCTTTACAAACTGACAGGTCATTAGAATCGCAAATTAAACTTCTAGTACCCAGATTCCCAACTCGCACAGGACGCAGTATGGGCCACCTATGATAACAATTTGTATTTCAAACTTCATTCTTGCTTTACAAACTGACAGGTCATTAGAATCGGGAATTAAACTTCTAGTACCCAGATTTCCAACTCGCACAGGACGCAGTATGGGCCACCTATGATAACAATTTGTATTTCAAACTTCATTCTTGCTTTACAAACTGACAGATCATTACAATCGCCGGAATTAAACTTCTAGTACCCAGATTCCCACCTCGCACAGGACGCAGTATGGGCCACCTGTGATACCAATTGAAGGATGCCAACCACTATTTTGAGACTATTTTTGATTTTAAAAAAACTGAAACATCCTACTCATTGGCCTTGTCAGTAACTGTGCTCACACTGTGTGTGGCTCCTTCTACTATGATGTTCTACAGTTGGTATAGCATTTAATGGAGTCGAAATCAGTTGTGGAATTGCACACATTTTATGCATCCTACTCGAACAGTTTTCGACTTTTAGATATTTCGAACAACAAAATTGCTGTTTGTCCTCTTTGAGTTTAGCCTCAATTTGAAAATTCATTTCCCTTATTGCCATAAATCGCATGGCAAGTGTCACTTACCCGCCGGCGTTCGACATATGAGGGACAAAATTTCCCAGTCCTTTCGTTAAGTTTGTGCTCCACCGAGTTGTTTACGGCACGCGTCACATGCTTAAGATGTTTCTTTCATCACGAGTTTCTCGAAACCCTCTTACCACACGTCCCGTCGAGACTATCATTTTGAGAATGATATCCATCGTTGAATCGAAATGAAAATATGGCCGATCAAGTAGCCGTTATCCAGTCCGTACTCTTTCTTGTTTCGCCCTATAACAAATAAAGCTTCTTTATTTTTTTTAGTAGTTATTAACAGAGAAGCATGTAATTATCACACAGGTCACGGTTCGTACCTTAAACAATAAGCAAACATGTCTTTTCGCTTCTCGCGGTCGTCATTCTACATGATTGGATTGTCCATAAGCTAATAAAGCAAGTCAGAAAACTTTATAATGGGATTATATTGATTACGAAAGAATGGAAAAGTCAACAACTGTAAGTCTTCTTCCTGGAAATTTGAGATACAATTTCTCGTGCATATGTGAATAGTTTATATAGAGTTAAAAAAAATAAAGAAAGGTGCGCGAAAGATGTATATATGTAACTAGCGCCATAAAAGCTTACCCAAAAATAAAACAAACATTGGACAAGTAATCATTAATCAAGCCCTCATAATCTTGAACAGTACAATAAAAACAATAGCGCGATTGTTTTTATGAAAATGCTTTTTGTTTGCTTTCATTACAAGAGCGACCTCCAAGTGCTTGAAAGCTACATTTTTGCTGGAACTGACAGACGCCGATTTTGCACCATCTCTTGCCTCTGACTTTTGATAACTCCGGCCTGACTATGAGGGACCAGCTACCTAAATTCCTCCGCCCGACGAACGACATGCGAAAAGCTATCGACAGAAATGCGAAACAAGACAAAGATCTGTTCAGTTTTACCAAGCAACTTGATAAGGAGAGGAAAATGGTAATTGAACAACTTTCGATGAAAAAAGATAATTTCAAGAAGGAGATGATCAAACGCCGGGAAAGTTTGTCCAATTTAAAAGCCCGGCTTTCCAACGACGTGGCGGGCACAGGTCAGCCACGCCCTGGAGCAAACAATCTGGTTGAAATGCGGCTTCGAAGAGCCTTTTCTGTCGGAGACATCCGCAGTCCTTCATCTATCTGTCAACTGCCACATTTGATAAACAAGAGGCATAGTCATCCTAGTTCACCTGTACCAGTCGTCAGCCGAGATTTGAGCGATAAGACAGGGGGCCTCAAAATGAAGTCGCCTCGACGCAAGAACGCTTGGATAACCTGTGACTTCAACATCATAAATGGACAGCTGGAGATGGAAGAAAAGTCTAGAAACGATGATTGCATTGATATACACCACAAGACAAGGTGCCTTGAAATGATGTCGCCTCGACACAAGAACGCTACAATAACCTGCGACTTTCAGATTGTGAGTGGACAGCTGGCGGTGGAAGAAAAGTCTGCGAACGATGATTGCAAAGATATACGCCTAGGCCCGTGCAAAAGTAAATCTCAAGACTGTGGCAAAGTTCAAAATACTATCCGAAGACACTCGACAATCGCGGTCCCAAATTTGTGGAACCGAAAGCCGCTGCAGGCACGAAGAATTACCCTTCCTAGTTTGTCTTCCAGTAACACATGCACTACGGTTTCTGAGATGTAGAATCCGTAACCTGACAAACTCAGTACTGTCCTTCAACAGAGCAGGGGTACAGAGGTTTTTAGAGATCTTTTACATCAAAAAATCGGCCGTAAAAATTTATTGGACTTTGTCGTGTTTTGTTCGGTGTAATGCCTTTTTGTACTGTGTTGGCTTACATTAAGCTTTT
This sequence comes from Porites cylindrica, assembly GCA_964035525.1. Classification (NCBI taxonomy): domain Eukaryota; kingdom Metazoa; phylum Cnidaria; class Anthozoa; order Scleractinia; family Poritidae; genus Porites; species Porites cylindrica. The sequence goes on from OZ037778.1 coordinate 43,292,362, forward strand.
ACGAAATAAATTGGACTTGTCGTAACCAATTGATCTCTTGATTTGTAGGCCATCTTTCTTTGCAATTGCCCTGCCGCTCGAAAGCAGGAATGAGAAGAGCCGAAGCGATATAATTGGTGTTATGGGTCTTACAGGACCAACCTTACATACTTTTGTGCAAAATGCGATTTAGATACCAGATATATCTCAACCGCGGGAAAGGGTGTGGTTGGGTTATTTATTATAATAATAATTATTATTATTTAGTTGGATCTTAGCTTATGCCAATTGCTGGCACAACTACGTTATTCTTAGAGGCCGTCACTGGCAGGGCAATTATAGTGTCTTAAATTATTAATTTAACCTCTCGAAAGACTTTACTTCATGATAATTACGACTTACAGCATCAGTTAAGTTCCTTCAACTTACTAGTAGTGAGTATCTAAACAGAAATGAAAAAGGTAAGAACAAAAAAGCCTGTGAACGTCTATAAAAAGGAGCGACTAACAACATGTCTATTAATAAAAGCTATTCCTATACTAGTAGCAGCATAACAAAGCGTCATTTAGCAGAGCGCGGCGGAGAAATTAAAGACACTGTCGTCCTGCGCGAAGCGAGTCCCTATAACTCGTGAAGCGCGCTCTTTTTTTTGGCTCGATGGGTAAACTGAGTCCTTCTCTCTCTCTCTCGGTCAAATGGAGACTACAAGCTAAACCTTAAAAGTTTTCGGATAGAATTCTAAAGAAATTGATGAGAATATTCAGCACAGTTGTCTTTTGACTCAGCTTTACTATCCAGTCTTTATGTGATTTGCATTGTGCTCCTGACCGGAACAGAACAAAAGCGAAGCTGCGGCGTCTTGCAGCCAGCCGTTCTGCTGGTCAGTTAGAGATTTAAGGTGTAGCCTCAACTCTTTGGCCGGCATTTCCGATATGATATTTCTCAGACCCACATTACGCCTGCTTTATAGCCTACGGCGGCTTGCGTATTAGGCATTGCGCAGGGACACACCTACCCCTGATTCGCGGGATAAGAGAGTCTCAAAAAGTCAAAAAGAGTTTTACGATTGTCGCTAAATATTCTGGCTTTTCTACCGTTAACGGTTAAATTCTCGCCATTACCTTAGAAAGACATTTGAAGAAAAAAGTCGATTGTTTTGCAAAAAATTTCAAAAGTTGCCATCGGTTTAAGCCCCTAACCACCTTTCTGTGGCGAAAAGGGTTCATCAGCCACCAAACAAGACCAAACAGGACACGGAAACTGGTAAAAAGCACCCTGACAAGACTAGGAAAACCTTTAAGGTGTACTCTTTTTTACGACAAATGGTTAAAATTTTTCATTTTTTACGCCTAACGGTTAAAATGCTTAGCTGCTTTACGGCTAACGGACCTAGCGGTTAACCCAATTGAGACCCTCCGATAATACGTGATAATGCCTGATCCAGGCCGCCTAAAATACACACACCATCCGTCACGCACGTTATAGTCTATGTAATTATCGCATGATACATTACAAAGCAAATAGTACTAAGCATATATTATTCGCTACAGGCTTTTGGCACAATACGGGTGATGGGATTAACTTTCCCTTTTTACTCTCCGCTCTCACGTGCTTTTGGCCCTCTGTCGCCTTACGCACGTTTGACACGCGTCACTTCTTTATGACCGTTCATTTTGGAAATATTCAGCCCGGTTTGATAATCATAACAATTGCTAAACTCGGTAAAAAAACCGTTAAAAAGTGTTGAGCAATCGCAGCAATTTATGCCCGGTGATCGTTTCGATGATTTCATAAATTCTTGTCAGCGATATCCGCGTAAGGAACTGAACTTATGTCCAGTTCCAAGAGCAACTTACTGGTACTCGTTCAATTTTTATGTGGAGCACTCTTCAAAATAGGAAGAAAGTAAACTAACCACAGCGTAATTTGAATTTATGAGACGGGATAACTATATGTTTCTTAACCACTCAGTCGTTGTGCAAGAGATAATTACATACAATTACCATTATTTGCAAATATTTTAGCGGTCTTCTTTAAAGTGGTATTGTTTAATGTGTACTGATCCTGTATAGTCGAGCTCGGTAATTAACCATTTAATAAGATTTGTGGATTATCCGTAGGTAATTAAATTACGTACGATTGTAGAATCAGTGATAGCCAGGTGTAAATGGCTAGTTCAAATAGGTGAATCTTATTTAATACTAAGTGGTTTTTACCTTTCTTTTTTTTCTCAGCAACAACTTTTCAATAACGATTCACTGCCAAAGTAAATGAGCGAATTTCATAGTCATGCATCCCATGCATTCGGCGGTGTAATTACACATTCACAAAGCCATTGTACGTGTAAACAATACGCGACTGCCTGCATTTTGGCACAAAAGTGAGAAGATAAAAAACCCTGCATCTTATACCTTTGGTCGCATTCGCAGTTAACAGCGATTCGGTCCCTGTGCATTGAACAAACCATGAGGAATCAGCTTGATAAACACCTCCTCCCAACTATTGACATGAAAAAGGCCATTGAGAGAAATGCTAAGCATGAAGGGGATCTTTCACTTGCTCTCAAAAAGATTGACATAGAGAAAAGATTGGCTCTCGAACAGCTGTCGAGAAAACAAGAAGCTGTGAAGATACAAATGTTTAGAAAACGGGAGACTCTGTCCAAACAATTTAAAGTCCAGCTTTTCGAGCAAGGAAGCTTGGAATCTATATCGAGACCACGCCCAAATGTAGGATTGCAGAAGAGTCCTGTGCGACGCAGCTGGTCTTATGAAGGAACGAGCCACTCTTCAAAGCCCCATCCACTCGACCTAAGAAAAAGACTCAGCCTTCCATCTTCAGCTTTTTGTAATTCGACCTCGGATGACTATGCCAAATCAGAAAAGGAAGCAAACATACAACGAATGGAACACATTCCCGCCGACAGCGAGAATGATCACAATGGTGAGATGTCGTCTGATAACTTTTGCAAGAAATCAGAAATATCCATCCGCAGGCATTCATGTGCTCATCCGCAAGAAAACAGTGATTCAAAGCTTTTAAAAAGACGTAGAGTGACAATGCACAACTTGATGATGCAACGCAGTATCGAGAATGAAATACAAACTCTCATTAGGCTATAACGCCTCTCATTTGATTGTAGCAAATATGGGATATTGACTTTTAACAAAACAGAGAGACAGTCAAAAAGTTTCGTTTTAAGTAAACATTTTTTTTAGTTTGCTGTCATGATATAGACGATCACCTTGCATACTGGTTTGGCACCTTCAGGGTAAATTTCTGGCTGCAGCATTAATTGTTGTAAGAACAAACTGAACGGAAAAGTAAGTTTTAAACCGTTGACAAGAAGTACGTAGCTTTTATGGGACAGGGCAAGTAACACTGTTTAATTACAGGACATCTGATATCAGATCATGAATATAGCTTGCAGAAATCACTACTGTGACTGAGTTTTGGACATTTAGTGCTTTATAGAGTTTATCAACTTGAAAACAATTTTGTTCTCTTAGAATATTAGAAATAGGTTTTAAAAAGTCTTAAATTGAAAAGACATAGTAGGTAGTAAAAGATTTGTACCTTTGTATAGTAAAAAACTAGTGATAATAGTAATTAGTGATGTGAGTGTTATAATTTTACTTACAGGTCTAAATGCAATAGTTAACGTTAACAGGGAAACTTTTAAGGCAAAATAAAAGCTGTATTATATGCTATTGTCATTTAGGTAGACGTATTTTTGGCAGGACCTCAAAGTTGTAGAAGTATAGAGAACAAAGGAAATAAAGAGTCAGAGTGAAGTCATTTATCAAAGAGCCAATTCAGTGGAAGAATTTCTAGCCTGCTCCCACTCCAACAGAAACCTCCTGGAAGACCTGGAAGGACATTGTTCCTGGTTTATTTTTTGAGAACCTTCTACCTTAATTAAAAAAAATCATAAAAGAATGCTGATTTCCTGCTTTTTATAAACAACTTCCTGGAATTATAATTGAGCAATTATGGCTCTTAAGTAGTCTTGAGTAGAGTTGCGACGTTTGGCGCTCTGAGACTTTCGCTTGAGTTTAATTTTCCAGACGGGTAATTAGTTTTGAATTTCACGAGAACTAGTGTTTGGAAACGATAAAAAGTGTGTTTGCTACTGTGAATTAATTTTGCGTGAGGGAATTACAAACAACACTTTTATTTCTTGTTGAGCGCGTATACAAGTTTTCTTAATAGTGTCACCCAAGTCCGACAAAATTACGTTTAGCGCGGCGTTGCACGTGTGTGCTTTTTAAGGGAGTTGTTTAAGGGAAGAGTGACAAAATATATACCAGAAGAGGAACGCTTAGAATGCAATTTCCTTGGGCTTTAGTTGAGTCGCGATCGTAGCGTACGTGGATGGAATATAAGATCATGTCGCTTGGTAATCTCTTGACACGCCTACACGTATTTTTGCATGATGGATTTTGGCTAATAGATAATTAAACAGGCTGAGTTTAATACAAGTAATCCTATTCAGTGGAGTGCTTTGCGTATTAGAGAATTAAATGTGCCTAGTTACTTTTTAGGCCGGTAATAGAGACAAGCACTTAATTAAAAATGAGTTAGACGATAAAAGAAAACGTGTTTGTTGTTCCATGTTTAGCGCGTACGCGTGATCAACATTGTACTCAATGTGGAATACATGCGTTGTTCCTAATGACGAGGCCTGGGGCGCTACTACCATCTATCACGTGTCATAAAGAATACAGCCAATCAGAAAGCATGAAACCCGTTTCAAACCTGCTCTGAGCTGCGGCATGACAGGATTTAACAAAGAATTCAAATGAAATTTAACATTTTATATAATTGCTTATTATAATGAAGTTTGTTATCAATAAAAGTACAGTAAGCAGCTTTTATAAAGAAAACAAATCAGCTAAAACCGTGTTTAACGAAACAGCTTTTAACTAAAAAAGTTTAAGCGTTGATGTGAATGGGGATCATGAGTTTAGCTAGTACAGGGTAACAAAATTAAATTCAGCTGAACTAGGTCTGGTAAATGAAAAATAAGAGTTCAAAGACTCCGCGGCATGAAGTACCGTCCGATCGACCTCCTTTAGAGCTACAGATTCTAGACTCTATACATACATTACCAAAATTTCCCTAGCCTGCGTAGCAAGCGTTTCCTCGCGAGGTTCGTCTAGAAAGCTGGGACAAGAACAAAAAAAAATGAATGACGGGGGATGGGGAGGGGAAAGAACCTTTTTTTTGCTTCCGCTCTAACTTTCGTCCAATAACTCGATTGGAAACGCTTGCTACGCAGGCTAAAATTTCCCTCAATAAATTAGCGATTGCTGATCCCGATCCCTAACCGGCGTAGGATGGCTCAAATTCTTTTATCAGGAGACCATTTGCAGAGTAAATTGTACGTCGCCGATCGAACAAACTGAGCAAAACTTGTGTTGAACAAAATAATAACAGTCATTTTCTCCAGTTCGTAAACGAAGATAACAAAAGCCAGTTCACTTTCCTACCGAATTTCGGTTGATGGAACATTATTCCTAAATTCGGTGGCATAATATCGCAAGATCCTGTTTCCCCTTCACATAATATTACTTCCTAAATCTTGCACCCCTTCTCCCCTAACATAGGGAATCCCGACCCTCAGTTAGCCTTATCCCGGATCCCTAATTCCCAATTTTGTTGCTCTGCCATTGGTCAAGCCAGTTGTTTTGATTTGCGCGCACAGTCGTCAACTGACGTTCTCGCTCTGTTGCTTAAAATCAGCCTATTCTGAAAATCTGGGACGAAACACTCGTGGTACAAATTGCGCGACGTTTGCCGAATAAAACACGGCTAAGAGGCGACCACGAGGACGATTTTCTTGTGACGGCGATCCGAAGATGACGACGGCGATTAGCATCCTCAGTGACCCAGACGTCTCTCTCTCGATGAAAATGTGCGCGCAAAGGAAGGCGGGAGGGAGACAACGGGCAAGAAGTGCTTCGCCTGCCGTCTGTACCCTTCCCATGGTCCCTTGCGGTTCATAACCACTCACTTGCGTTTCGCGCTCGCCTCTACGACGCGAAAAACGAAGCGCCTGAGGAGGTAGCCTGATTCTCAGACGTCCGAGTTCGTTCGCGGTCCCTTTCGCTTCCCTCAGGGAGGAAAGTGGAAAGGACCGCGAACGACCTCGGAAGTCTGAGAATCAGGCTACTGAGGAGGAGGCTGGGCGAAGAGGACGTCAAAAAAGCGTCTGCACGTGCAGCACACTTTGTCATCTCTTTGTCGTTACTGCACAACTATGACGTGAAAATGTCTTATTTTACGCTTTATGGAGGAGATTCTGAATTTGGAAATGGCTCTTAAGAATCCACCTCCAGAAGCTGATTCCAATGAATTGGAGAAAAAAGTGAATAAGTGAGTTAGAATAATTGCGACGAAGATTGAACTGTAGCGAACTCACTTTTACGCGACGTGTTCCCAGTGCGTCGTCACTGTCGTTGGATCTTTTCTTAAGGGTCATTAGTAGCATTTTGTAGTAATGCCGGAAACAAGCTATCGCATTTTGGAGGTTTTATCATTTTGCGATCAGTAGGGCTTAACCTCCAATAAAAATAACCGTCCTAAATTTTCTAGTGTAAAAAAGTACAATGGGACTTTCCGGACTAGACTAAGTCTTCGCGGCCAAAACTTAAGGCAAATCTCGATCGTCCTCGAATCTATAGGTCTTTTGACAGAGCTGAACATCTGCACATGTCAGAAACTGCGGTACACATCTGGAGACAAGAGAGCAGGTATCATTCCTGAGGGATTTCCAGAACACTTGCCTATTTTGCGGATTTAAGCGGCCCCATGCCAGTCTTTAATTTGTTCAGTATTCCAACGTCAAGAGATCATTTTAATTGGTCAGGTGGATCTTTTTATGTTTTCTTATCACAGTTTCAGGAGCTTGCTCTTGTCGTCTTTCTCTCTTTTTAAGCCTTTGCTCTTCGCCCTAATTTCCGCAACCATGCACTTGTTTACAATTGACATCCACAGTTCAATGATTCAGTTGAATGTACTGCAAGATTTCCCTCCGCGCGAGAACTCACGTGGCCACTCAGGTGGCCGCCAGACTAGTTCTTTCAGCAATATGACGTTTTTATAGCGCTGTATTTAGTCCTTCGGCAAAAGAAAGTTGTTTACATTTCACGATTACCCCTATATCTTCCGCTCAAGACAGCAACGCGCAGTTTGACCAAAAACCTTTCACCTTTGCCTCTAAATTGTACTCCTAAATCAGCTGAACTACTTAGTATAAATCATACAAGAATTAAATACAATTTGATTGAAGAACAAAACAGGTGAGAGGGTACAATTTTTCTCGCAAGCCACAATCATCGATTTGAAGTGTACTTGACCATGTTTTGACTCGATTTGACCCTATCAATGGGAAAATCAACCACGAGAGTCGCCGAAGTGGAGATCTGTCAAGAAGACGAGATCCTCGAGTTACACATTTAAATTTACGAGATCCAATTTTTTCAAAGGCCATTCAACCCAAAATAAAAACTTCCTTTCCAGAAAAAAATATAAATAATAAAAAGAAATAAAGAAATAAAAACACCCACCAGTTATTCATTAAGTTAGTGATCATCGTGATATACGACGGAGGGGGAACAAAAAAAAGGGGAGGGGTGGAGTGGGGGTAAGGTGACTACAAACTAAAGGAAAGAGGAAAGACGCTGGAAATGATAGGGAATTTAAAAAGCAAACTGACGTTTTTGAGAGACGTACAACAGCCGGAAGTGGACTTTTTGGAACATTCGGTGGTGGTTTCGCCAACATTTTTGGGCAAGTAGTCTCTATAAGGGGACAAAGACAATATGAATAACGAATTTGGAAATCGTCAAAATTTTATACGGTAAACGTCTCACTTCAAGTTGATGTGCGTCACTCAAAAACGCCTTTGCTTAATCTCTTAAATGCTGGGGCAGCTGAGGATGAACTACTTTTAAGGTTGGCTTCTTTGTCCCAATTATCAAATAGAGAAAATGACCAGAAAAAAGGGTTTATCTATGAAGCAGTATCATTACATGCTGGCTTTTCTGCTTCAATTTTCTGAAGTATACAGGTCTATTTTGGGTTGACTTAAAGAAGCAGTGTCAGGAAATTTAACAAAGTTTTGACAGTTTGTTTAAGGCAAAAATATAACCTGAATGAGTTTGAGTTTGAGGGAGTATCAAAAGACCAAAACAGAGAAAGATGTGCAGGACTGAATGAAGGACCAAGAAAAATAAGAAAAGAGTAAGCGCTGAAGCTGCCAAACTCTGCCACCTTTTCAGGACTTTTTTAAAAGGCACCAATAGTTATTAGCACTCAGAAGTCTCCAATAACATGTAGCAACAACACTGTCGGATGTTTACAATTTAAAGGGAAAAATAATGAAAAAATACTTTTATATTTCATTTTCACTAAAGGACTTTAAAATTGTGTTTGATTTACAGAGATAGAGATAAGTTAGACAGAGATAAGACAGAGATAAGTTATAAGACCCAAAAATTCTACAGAAAATGCAAAGCTCTAAAATACAAACACAATACTTATTCATTTCCGTATGGGTAATTAAATGACACAAGTTCAGCTCAGTTCGGCAGGACCAGTTCGGTCGATAGAACACTTGGCAGCAGAGCGAGAGGACTTGAGTTCAATACCAGGGACCTATACTCATGTGGGGTCTTAACATAACTAGGAAATGAAGGTACTGCCTCTGCTTTGCAAACCAAAAAACCAAACCAATCAGACATGGAAATTTTTTTGCCACCACTAGAGATTATTTAAAATTGTCGCATGCAAATGTAAATTTAAAACTAGAGGGTTATCTATCCGTGTTTTACTACATGAAAAGGTTCCTAATTGGCTAAAATTGCACTTTTTTGTATATCAATGTACAGTCAAACCTCCATGGGTGACCACCTCTGTTAAGAGACCACGAATCCAAATCACCAAAATTTTCCCAGTCAAAGCCTTCCAGTTGGAACCTCTAGTAAACGGCCACCTCCTGTAAGCAACCGCAACCATTTTTTGGGCCTGACGGTTAATAATTTTCCATTGTTTTTAACCTCTTGTAAGCGACCACTTGACGCATTCTCTGATCTCTATTTTAGCTGTGTGCACTATGTTACTTAGAATATACAAAGAACTTTAGGGACAACATGGAACTACACATATCGTAACTTAGACTTTGCATGCAATAAATTATCTTTCATAAAGAAGATGTGCCCGGACCTCTTCTTGGAAGAGACCCCCTATGGTTCAATTCTTGTAAACGACTACCTCCCATATACGGCCACTCAGTATTTGCATTTCAGTTGGTCGCTTATGGGAGGTTCGACTGTATTTAGCAGGAAAGTACTTATTGAGGACACTATTTTTACTATCCCGTGAAAACACCCATCTCTCCTTGCTCCTATCCACGAGGGATGTTTTGCCGGGCGGGATGACCATTCCTCACTGACAGAAATTCCATACTGATGATAAAAATCAATGTTGACATAATTAATCCCACAGTCATGGGGTTCCAAAAATGAAAATTTGTTTTATTTTATGTTTCTCTTGATCGATTCTGGTTAAGTTGTGTGCTTCTTCTAAAAAAGAATATATTCCACAAGTAGAACTGTTTTGAAGTAGACCTTTGACCTCTATGGCCATTTGTCTGTTGTCTTTTGTTCGTAAACAGCAGCTAAAACAAATATTACTATGTTGACCAATCAGAGCTCCTGACCAGATTGCAAACAGATTTTATGTCATCAGTATGGAATTCACGTTGCTGAAGCGTGGACATCTCTCTTGGCGAAACATCCCTAGCAATGAGGAGCCAGGAGAGATGGCTGTTTTATGTCTCTTTCCAGAGACAGGACCAGGACCACCATTTTACGTGGTCAATGATCCTAGACCATCCAAAAAGTTCACCATTTGTTTAACCTGAGATCATGGCTCTATTTTTGTTTTGCTTTTGAAATAAAATTCTGGTGGGATGGGAAAAGAAAGTACCTTCATTTCTCAGTTATTTTAAGAGTCACCCTAAGTATTGGTCTGGTCCTGGGAATTGAACCCCAGACTGCTCCCCCCCACCCCGCCCCCAAAACAATATATATTCCTATGTGCAAATTCTGTTGCAATTACTTGGTGAAATTTTGTTAACAGCTCTGCAGTTTTCACTGGCTTACATTGTTTATTCCCAGAGATCCAAGTGGTAGTATTTTTAAATTTTATTTTAGCATGATAAGTTATGATCTTCGAGACCCCTTTATTATCATTCTTTTTTTCTTATTTTATTGTGGCCTGTGAGTTAAAAGAACTACAAGGATTGTTAACTTAAATTATTCTGACTAGTGTTTTGTTGGCACTAGATGCAATGCAGCCAAGGTTCCAAGCCAGGATAGAAATTTGGAGGTAGATAGATTAGTATAGCACGCGATTGTCATCTACTGTAGGATGCTAGTAGTGACATCAGCTTACATTTCTGCATTCTTAAGTTCTTGCAGGAACCAACTGAAACACACCTTAGTGGTATCAGCACTGTGAATTACGTTGAGGAATGATAATGATGATGATTATCAAAAGTATATTATCAAGACTTTTTCACTAAACTTGCACTTACGGTTTTACTATAAGTAAACAGATTTATTAATTTATCTCTTTGATTTGCATTTACATGACCCACATGGAATCTACTCAAGTGGTCTTGTGACAGTCAACAAACATTTATGGAGATCTTACTGCTTATTATTATGAAAACTGCAGGCTGCTGTTTAAATTTGTTAAGACTTCATGTAACTTCAGAATAATAACAATTCACTTGTGTGTATGCATGTTTGTAGTAGGAAACACAGTCAGTTGCTGGAGATACTCAATTCATGAAACACAGTTTGAATACATTTTTTCATACCAGGCATTCACTAGAAATACACTTCTTTGCCTTGTTCTGGTGTGTGTTTATTCACTGTGAAGTAAACACAAAATGAACCCTTTAATATAGCATATTCCTTTCACACATTAAGTGTCTAATTGCCTGGCAGTCTAATCTGGGCTATTTTCAAAGGCTTGGTCATCTTAGTTTCAACTTGCTACAACAGGTAGATTTATTTAATAGTGGATCAGGTAAGGGATTAGTGTGTGGATCAAGAATATGGATGTTTGTATCACGTTCAAATCATATGATAAAAGCAATTTTAAGGGAAAATCAGTGGCACACTGACTGTAGCTAGGGATTGCTCTCTATATAGTTCTGACTCACAGGATTTAAAATATGCCTACTGCAGTCTCAATTCCTGGTGGCTTTAGTGATTTGAAGACCTTAACCAGCTGCCAGGCTTTAAAGACAGCATTTTCTACAAGCTAATAACTTGAGTCTAAGGAATAATAATCAAAATGCACATCAGTTGAAATTGAATTTAATGAAAAAATATCATTTAACATTTTAAATTATCAACAATGATATAAAAACAAGATACATGACTATTGTTTTTCTTAAAGGATAAATATGTCTGTATCTAAGTTGTCAAGTGGTTGTTTATACATCACCCTTTATCAGATCATTTCTCCCTGACTGTGGATTCTTTCTGTCATTTTAGACAAAGAAAGGATTTCGAAGAATAAATCCTTCATCATTTCGTCCCTTTACAGTCAATTCCGCTGCGCCAACGCTACAAAATTTTAACTCTCCTTTCCAACACAAAATGGCGGAAGAAAACAGCTTCAAATATCGCCAGGCGTTCCTAGGGGGCGGAAAAAACTGCATTTCTTGTCTGGGGCGAGGACAATTTGCATCCAAATATGGAGGTCATAGCCTTATATGGGTGGGCTGCTCTTGTGGAAGCTTTTCAATGATTTCTGGGAAAAAGCTATCGAAGCTCGCCTACGCCCTACAACAAGTGAGCTGGATCATCACTTTGGAAGAATAAATTCGGTGGTAACAGTGAACTCGTAGCTCCATTAGGGGCACGAGGAGCGAAAAGGACAACTGTCGTTGCTTTTGACGCCATCGCTGGTTTTGGTTGTGGCGATCGGGGGCAATTTGTTCTTTCAAGATGACGTGCTGCTTGAGCGAAGAACAGAGGGAGATCAGACGAATCAACGCAGAGATCGAAAAACAGCTCAGACAGGACAAGAAAAATCAAAGGAGAGAACTGAAATTGCTTTTACTCGGTGAGCATGGGTTATATTGTATTCGAACACATTCATATTTGATCGAATGTAAAGGAAGAACCGCGCTAGCTGTTGCTCAAAACTGGTCGCATGGAGATGCTCGCTCGACAAAACACAGATAAAAACATAAATATAAAACATATACATTTATATAGAAATATATATACATAAATATGCTTTATACACTCATATAGATGTAGATTTCTTTAAATGAAGCGAGGAGCGCTCGGTTTTCTGACTTTGCGAGATCGGTGAATGTGTGTTTGACCGCTCTCGCGAGGTTCGATTGTTCCAGACCTTCTCGACTCCATGTTGTTAGCGCTCTATCATGTTTGGTATAAATACCCAAATTTAATCCTCACTGCCCCTAAATAAATTAAGACTTTCTTGTAACCTGCATATTGAATAAATAAGTTAAAAGGGCTTTATTGTCGACCAGCAAAATTCAAGTTGTTGGCTCAGCATGGAAATGTCGAACCTTGGAGCGAATGTTGTTTCTGTACACATTTCGTTAGCAAGTGCGGGATGTTTCCAAGCGAGATTCTATAATTAATGTGGGATGTACTCTTTTTACAGGAACTGGAGAATCAGGCAAAAGTACGTTTATAAAACAGATGAGAATTATACACGGCCAAGGCTACAATGAAGAAGACAAGCGAAGCTACATCCCTTTGGTTTACCAGAACATAATAACAGCGATGCACTCCCTTACGACAGCAATGGAATCTTTGAATATCCCTTACAAGGATCCAAGTAATAAGGTCTGAATAGACTTCTCGAATACTTTATGACCTTGTTTTTAACTTACGTTATTTTATTCCTCAATTGGTTGAAAATCTGCCCGCTCTTGAAGGCTCTAAGGCTTAGTTCAATTTCATTTTTTTTGTGTGCGAATTTTGTGTTGATGTTCCTTAAAAATTTGACGTTTATTTTCCATTTTTTTTTAGGAGAACGCCAAGTACATTAGAGAAATAGATCCTAAAAATGTAACGACCTTCGAAAATTCATATTACGAAGCTACTAAATCACTTTGGTGTGACCAAGGCATGCAAGAATGTTACGACAGAAGAAGAGAGTACCAACTCAGCGATTCTGCTAAATAGTAAGATTATCATAATGTTCCTTCCCTTTCGTATACTTTTTTCTTATTGAAATATTTTGTTTCAACTGACGGATTTGCTGAAACATCCGTTTCTCGAAAATAGCCTTCTGTATTTGTGCTTACAACTTCGGGAGTTAGTTACCAAATATTCACGCCACATTCGTTTTTCTCTCATCCCATCTGGAATATCCTCATTGAATGCCTTTGTTTCCGAAAGTTATTGCTAGTAGTCAAATTTATTTCTTTTTTATCTTCTTTCAGCCTTGATTTTAAAACACGTATCACCAGTCATTTTAGAATTAGCAATATTTTGTTCGCGAGCTATGATACCCTCGCGCGGCAAGATGGCTTGTCAATTTTTGCTTGAAATTGTGCTCGGATAATGAGCAGCAGCTTTTGAAAATGCAATTTGCTTCACTTGGCCTCTTCTAACCCCATCTCTAAACCACCCAAGGAAGAAATTCAGCTTCGAATATTTATGCCCTGGAGATGATAAAAGTTTAGATCGCGAATCATTTTTGCGAACTATCAACAGTTGCGAATTTTCTCTCGCATTATCGGAGTCAACTTCTGTTCTTTTACATTATGGTAACGTAACTTGTAATTCTTACAGAGCTTGCTTTTCTCGATCTTTTAGCTACCTCACGGATTTAGATCGAATAGCCAAGCCCGACTATCTCCCTACAGAACAGGATGTTCTTCGAGCAAGAGCCCCTACCTCTGGGATCATCGAGTATCCGTTCGATCTCGAAACGATAATTTTTAGGTAAGGTTTATTTTCTTTTCCACCATTTATACTGTTATTTGATCTCTAAGCAACGGCAACAGCAATCCTTTAGATTCTTGTTGGAGCTGATAAAGGGTCATATGGAATTAAATTTATTGCATTTCTGTTATTATGAGGGCTCTATTTTCCCCTTCAAATTTGTCTTAAATGAGCAGGAAATTTCACCCACACAGGATGTCAATGTAGTTTGCTTGCTTTTCTATGCTTCTCATGGCTATGAATCTGCATAAATGTTGAATGGCAAAGTTTGTTTGCCATGAATATTTTGAACTGATCAGTTATCCTTGTATCTTTTCCCATCTTTAACCCACTGGTCCATGGATGAATATGTTAACATGTTACAAACTACCTCATTATTTCCCAAGTAACCCTTGACATTTTAAAGTTCTTTTTATCTTGTGATGAAAGACTGAAGTAATAGCTTGGAACTCTTTTGTAATCTTTTGACCTGTTTTAATATTAATAAAGTTTCCTTCCTTAAAAGTGATAACCACATGTACTTTGGAAATTTGAGCTCTCCTGTACCCCCAGTCTTTACTCTTAGGATCACATTCAGCTGAAAGGAATTGAAAATGAAATTTGCAAGTACATAACTATGTTAAATGCTTTGCAGAATGGTTGATGTAGGAGGGCAAAGATCAGAAAGGAGAAAATGGATTCACTGCTTCGAAAATGTGACGTCGATTATGTTCCTTGTTGCGCTCAGTGAATATGATCAGGTTCTCGTTGAATCTGCCAATGAGGTAAGCATTTTTTTTGCAATTTTATGGTGTTATGCACTCGACTGTCCTCACTAGGGTAATATCAACAACTGTCCTAAAATGTTGAGGGTGTAAAGGATACGCCTGTGCTTTGTTTAATGTTATGCTGATACAGCTGAATTATAAAATGAATGAGGAAATGTGCTAGTTGTGTTGCCTGCAAACAAGAATAAATAGAACAGTGTAGGGTTATCAATTTTACTGCATCGATAGTCTGCCTTTACTGTAGTATTTTTGGCATCGTTAGATTGAGCTTTTATTAACCAACTGATAGTGTGAAAATTGAGTCTGAGAAAAATGTTATTACTTTTTTCAAAGTCGCCTTTTGGTCACCTAGATTGTTATTAAATGGTCACCAGTATAAAGTATTTGTGGCTGGAATATTCAGACAAACAGACAAATTAGGACACAGTGGGCAGGACCAGGACTCGTGCAACTGCATGCTGGCTATATTTCTGCATTTCCCTTCCATTTCTAGTTAAAGGGTTAAAGGGAGTAGTTTTTTTCAGGGCTAGAAATTAAAAAAATTCGAACTGGAGAAATAGTGGCCAGATGCAAATTTTTTAGTTGCCAGTTTGTACAATGTAAATGACGCAGCTCATGGTATGGCACGATCTGTCAGACTTGATTGTTTGAGAATATCTTGGACAGAAGTCAGTATAAATTTGGAGGTAAACTGGCTTTGTTTATGCAATGTGGGACATTTTTATCACGAAAGCAAAGCAAGATAAGATGAAATGTTTGTTTTTACTGTACTCTTCTAATTTAAATCTAAATCGTAGAGAAATCTGGTTGCCAAAGTGGCGACTAAACCAGAATTTTTAGTCATCAAGGAGCAAATGGTAGTCACATTGATGACTGTATCAGTCGCAATTTCGAGCCCTGTTTTTACATGCCAGTTATTCTAATTTGCATTCAGTCTAACCACCCCTCATTAGCAACCACCCCCTTTTAATCACTAGTCTACATGGTGGGTGTTTAAAAGGAAAGGGGGAGTGGATTCCAGCTGTGCGAGAAGTGTAAAAGGTGCGCAAGGGGGAGGGTAGGGAACACCTGAAAGGACAGTGTTGTCTTCTTCATTTTTCACGTCTACCAGAGACTTGTAAAAATCATGATTGGTCAGAGTTCTAAACATGTCAATCAGAGCGTTAATACCTTAATGTGATTGGCTGAAATCAACGTCATTCAGTACTCATTAGATATGGTGAGTGAAGTGGGAAGAGATTTCAAGTTTGTCTTACCGCAATTTGTTGTGAGAAATAGAAACTGGAGGTACGGAGGACACTAAGTTTAGCTTGAAAGGAGAGTAGAAAGAAGCAGTTAAACAACTGTATGAAACAAAAGACCTGTTGGCAGATGAGTTTTACTCACTTGTTGTTTTAACGGCTCAAAGAAAAGGAAATCATGCTGCCTGTGTACTAGTTATCTGCTGTTTGACCAGCATTAACAACCAGCAGATTGTTGACAATGAAGCGATCTAATCCTCAGTGATTTTCAGTTTAAGGACTTATTCTTGCTGGTAATAAAACCTGTAGGAACTTACTTTTATTCCAGCTCTCTCTCAGATCCTGGAAGTTCTGCTCTTCCACACTAGCAGCATTCTTTTGTATGCTCCTCTGGGTCCAAGGTGTTCCAATAGGATTTCAAAGAGTTAACAAAGTGTTTTAATTTTTGTCGGACAAACATTGCATATAAGCTGTAAAAAGCCTAGTTTTCCAGCCCAATTCCTTCAGCAACAGCTAGAAAAAATCATTGCTGCATTTTCTATTGCTGAAATTTAAACTAGTTTCACAAACTAAGCACGTGTTATTGCCTTTTTTCTTCCTTCATTGGACAACCGCGGTTGGACCTTCTTCTTTTCTTTGAGTTCTTGTTTTAAGAAAACGAAAGAAAAATTGTGCGAGAAATACGATTAGAGAACATGCATTGCTCCCAGATGTATTTGACAGCTAGACTTGCACACAGTTGTGTTGTATTGCGTACATAATTAGTCAGCGGGATGGTGAAAATAGTGGTGTCCTTGCAGGTGTTCCACTCCTCCTTCCTCCCTCTCACACCATCTTGTGCCCAAATTCCCTCCCCCTTCCCTTCTGAATGCCTGCCATGCAGGCTAACAAAACACCAGTCATAGTGCCATAGCTGAAACCTATTGTAAATGACCACCTCTGGGTATGCGGAATATAAAAGGAACATTTAGAGACAACCTAGAACTACAGATAACTTAGAAATTACATGCAGTAAATTCTCCTCCAAGAAGGAGATAAGTCAGGACCTCTTCATGAAAAAAGACACCACGTCTTATACATGTTAAGGCATGGGTCACCTCATAATTTGCATATTTTGGCCAAGTGGCAATTGAAACGGATTGTTTTGAGCAGTTGTCACGAAACTTGGCAAACAGTTTTAGCTTGGTGGCCTTAACAATATGTGACCTATTCATTGTTGAAATATTACTCATGTGACCTGCAAATGATTGTTAATGTTCAAAGTGTTCAAATTAAAACGGGGGAAAGGAAATGAAAGAGCAGCAAATATTCTTAGGCACCAGTGTTTTTCCCGTGGCCTGGATATTATGAAATAGCCCTGCGTGCATCCCTAAGTGCTGCAAGGATTGCGAAATAAAGAAAAACACGTCAGGTGACTTATAAAAGATTTTAATAACTCTTAGTAAAAATGCTTTAATCCACCTTGCAAGGCTAATTGACAATCCAGACAGTTTCGCTGACAATTTGATGACAAGTATTTTTAGGCTGAAGTTTAATAACCTTGCCCCATTTGAGAAAACAGGTTTTGTGACGTCATGGTTTAAGGAGATGTCTTATCATATCCTCGTGGAACCCTTTTCTTGGATCCTTCTACATGATTAAAAAGGATCTTTGCATTCTCTGCGGGAGGTCTTTTTAGCGTTTCAACCCATGCCATAGCTTGCCTGAGGTGGTTTGATTCTTGTAAGTGACCACAAAATCTTTGCATTTGGAGTGGTCACTTGCCAGGGGGTTTGACTGTATTTCGCTCGTATGTCGTCAGACATTAATCACTTGCTGTACTCTTGTTGTCTTTTTAGAATCGAATGGAGGAAAGCAAGGCATTATTTCGTACTATTATCACGTATCCCTGGTTTCAGAACTCTTCCATCATATTATTTTTAAACAAAAAGGATTTGTTGGAGGAGAAAATTATGTTTTCACATTTGGTGGAATATTTCCCAGAGTTTGATGGTGAGTTCTATTTATCTTTGAGCAGTAGCTTGTTAGCAGGGTAGCAAGTGTCTGTAACATTATGTGCTGGTTTTCTAGTGAAACGAAGCAACTATCTTTGTCAGGGAATTACTGGGCCCTACTTTCCATCCATGGGAAAACTAATTCATACAAGTGAAAGCAGATGCTTTGAAAACAAAATGGTGGCCTGTTTCGAGTTCAATGATCTGAAAGATAAAGAAAGTGGTTTTTTGGGGGGTTTGTGAACAACAACCAGAGGGAAAGGCAATGTTCAAAAGTAAATTTTGTCGTGAATTGGGAGAGATGAAAGAAAATATCTTCCCAAAAGTACAATTGATGACTGCTTATAATAGCTGTAGAAGACATTTGAAGGTGGCTGTTAACCATAAACAACAAAATATTCTCTTGAATACTACAGCGATGCCTTAAAGACAAATTTAAAGTTGTGCATTAGGATAGTTTCGGAGAATATATTCAGTAATATAAATATCACTGTTTTGGTTCCTTTGTTTGCTGTAAGATTGTCTTGGTAATGATGTATTTTTTAATTGCACGAGGTTTGCAGTACATGCAAGATTCAGTTAAAAACATTGTATGTAATTTTTTTTTTGGAAAAATTGCCACTTTCCAAGCTGCTGTTGTCCAAGGCACTTTTTCGTTAGGATAGCTGGTGGCAAGAAGGTTACTACTATAAAATGATGGTTTATATGTAGAATGAAATTCCATAATATTTGGGTAAAGGTATCAATTATTAAAACAGACATCAGATCATAACAGGTAAAACAACCCTGGGTTTATTAGTAATAAGATTCTGTTTTCCAGGGAATATCTTCAGAAGCTATGTTTTGGTTTACCAGTCAAGTTGAGCATAGTAGGTGCTCATTTTGGCTGGTGCAAGATAACAGTCTTATTTAATGGGGCTGTGTCATGGCTGTCTTGTTCATTTGCCACTATGCTTCCTTATTGGCTGTGGAACTTAATGTTAGAGAAGAAATAACTTGTAAATGACAAAATCACTGCTTCTTGTCCAACAAATATATCCCCCCCCCCTCAAGCATTATATAAAAGGTGTGTTCCTTACGATGAATCCAATTGGACCTAGATCTTAAAATGGATTTCGTGTTCCCTTTTGCAAATCCAAATCCAGATTTTTGATCTGGTGAGTCCTTTTCAAAAAGGATTCGTTGGATTTGACAAACAAAGAAATGTTGTCTCGAAATGTACACATGTTATGGCAGAATTGCTTTTCTCTTTTTGACCATAATTCATGTGTAATGTTCAAACTGTCAACTGCATGCAGTAGTCTAGACGACTGAACTGGAATTCAGTAATAAAAGTCCAACGCAAGCGCACCATGGAACAAGTATACACACGGAACACTTCAAAAACACAACAATTTGCTTTAATTGAATAAAGTCGTTAACGAAGAAGAAAGAAAAAAAAGGAAACAAAAGCTAACAAAATCATTACTCTTGACGGTGGAAAAGGCGAGAAAGTCAAACTAAAACTTAACTGTTAGGCCAACCCACAATAGCAATCCGTTTTAATGTTCGTCAAGTTTATCCATCTCTGCCTTCTTTTGTACATGCTTTGTTCTTTATGCCAGTTAGTAATTATTTTGAGTGGTTATTATTACGTTCCAATGAATTTGGTGGCAGCTCCTACAGGTTGTTTTTTGATAAATTTTGTGACACAGCTCCTTTAAGGGGAATGTGCTCTAGATAAAGTGGAACATCGCTTTGCGGACACCTGCTTAATATGGACACCTTGTTATTACAGACAGTTCTCTTTGCCCCTGGGAAAAGTCCGAAACATTTTCTCTAATTTCAACCCGCTTAATGCGGTCGCCTGTTAATGCAGACAACAGGCACCTGTATCTAATTTGCCCATTGGATAGATTCTCATAGAAAGTTAACCTCACTAATGCGGACACTTTGTTGTAATGGACTTTTCCTTCTTGAAGGTCAAAAAATCTTTAGTTGACATGTCAATGTTCCCAGCACTATAGTAGACCAGATACCAGTGCCCGAAGTTAACTTTTGGGTCTGGTCTTCCTCAGGACCAGTAGGATTAAAATTTACTGGTCCAACGACAAAACTACTGATCACTCTTATCATTTTCAAATAAAGTAATAAATGAAACTGCAATTAAATAAACACAACCGGAGTATTTATTTTTTTTACGCTGTACATAGCTACCAAAGCAAGTGTCTTACAGTATGACTTCTCAGTTCTCATGTGCTTTCAAGCTGTCTGTTGCATATTATTCGTTCCGATCCTCAAGTTTGATGGGAGTATTTTGTGTTTTTCCTATTCACGAATTTTGTATTCCCTAGAAAACTCTCAGAACATTTTGTTTTCCTTTCCATCAAACCTCAGCTGTTTGTAGTTATCCTTCCATGCCTCCAGGAACTTGTGTGTTTTTTTTGGTCAGAGCAGGTGTTTCAGATGCTGTGTTAATTTCTTTATCATCTGTTGATTGCTTTCCTTCAAAGAAGGACCACAGTGAGCCTTGCACTTGTTTCCCTTTTGACTTAATTTGGCTCACATTTTGATTCACCAAAGGTAAATAGACACGGACCTTCGAAACGAAAAGCCGCCATCTTGTATCCTGCAGTGCATTTTGTTTCAAGTAGAACCCAGACTTTCATTTGTTTCAAGGTATTGGTATGATCCAAAAAAAAATTACATGTATTTCTCAGAGAGTGATAACTTTACTTGTCCAGAGGACTAGTGGGGAAGAAAAATACTCATTTTCAGAATTTTAACTCGTTTTGGACAAGTGGATGAGCGTTAAGTTTGAGCACTGGATACGATGATTGTATATGTCAATTTCAGGCTGTTTTCAGCCAACGCACTAGTTATGCATAGAATGGTTTTCCTTAACACTTCGTCTTCCGGGGTCGCCGAAATCGGAGCTTCAGGAACGGTGACCAAAGAAATTTCGCAAAAAATTGTGTTACTTCCGATTGCTCCCAAATTTGGCACACAGGAAGTTAATAGATTTAGCCAATCACCTGCCTAGTTCCAGCCCCTGTCGACTTTTGACCGTCACACACCGGGTTTTCGAAAATTTTGAATTTTATGGCGAGTCGCGGGGAATCTTTGTGAGCCGGTTTTGCGAATAATGAAAGCTTGTATTGACGAATGTCAACCAAATACAAGTCAAACAAACTATTCTGAAGGATTTTGGAGGATAACAAGCAAAATAAACGCGAAAATCGAGGTTAGGAAACAATTAGAATCTGTGCATGCAAATCGCCGATCGCCCACTCTGTGCCACATGTTCTTGAAACGGCGACGATTTCCTTCCCGTTTTGCCTTCGCTTCGCTTTTCGCTGTCAAATTCCTGCTTATTTTGATGAATTCTATCAGCAAATTCATGTCTGCTTGTCCCTAACTCGATATTTTTTGGGAATCGAGGAAACAAAGCGTCTCAGTGAAGTAAACATGGGGTCACGAGGTGACGCCAAAGGATTATGCTAATTATGATAATCAGATTAGCATAATCATGACAGCGTGCAGAAAAAAATTTGTAGAAAATTTCTAGTCGCTCCATATTTTAGAACGATTTTCGGGTTTTTTTACTTACATATTGATGAAAAATATTTCTTGCTACCATATCACCCAAAATAAAGAAGTTTCCTAGCTAAATGACATTCTTTAAAATTTTAAAAAATTTTTATGCAAAATATGCTTTTTTAATTTTTTTGTGGCGGAATATTATGGGTTTCCTATGACCGAAATATTTTTTTTTCGAAAGGGTATTCTTTTCCCTTTCCAATGAGGTATAGCTTGATATTGAACTGTAAATAACACCAGAGATATGATTTTTTAAAGTTACATGGCAAAATACATTGAAATAATTGGCAGCAGACAAGGAGTTAAGTAGTAATAAGTGAGTGTTCTTTTTTAGTGTTCCTGGGCAATAATAAATTAGTCAACTGAATGATGACTTTGTGGTAGTAAGATATGTTTAGTTTGACCATGCTGACTTCTTCTTTTATTTCTTTAGTATGTTGTTCTAATAAATAGTGTTTTTTGACATTTTTGACATTAATAACACAATGCTCTAAATACGAACACTCTCTGGCCCCTTTAGTGTCCATATTAACAGGGTTTGACTGTATTGACCCTTTAAGTCTCAAGATCCCCATGCAAATTCTCCAGACTGATCTCCACGCATTTCTTTTAAGAATAGTTAAGAGAATTTGGTTTAAGATCAAAGTATTCTCCCTCTGAAAATCAGTTTAGAAATTCTCTTCACCTTTACCCTCGATGATCTGCTGATGTTGTTGGGAGAAAATTGATGTTGGTCACTCTTGGGAGCTAAAGGATTAAGCATTGGTGTGCCAAGGTGTTCAGTTTTTGTAGAGATTTTGTAATGTCAAATATCAATATGAATTGTATGAAATTTCTTTGCAGGGCCCCAGTGTGATGCCCAGGCAGCTCGTGAGTTCATCCTTAAAATGTTTGTTGACCTGAATCCAGACTCAGATAAGATAATCTACTCTCACTTCACGTGTGCCACAGATACAGAAAATATCCGGTTTGTATTTGCGGCAGTGAAGGACACAATACTCCAGTTAAACTTAAAAGAGTATAATCTAGTTTGAATAGAGTTGGTCCGACAGAGATGTTATTATCTGTATTAAGAAACAATGGCAGGCAGGCTGTAAGAGATTCAATTAGGGGATGGAAACTGTAGAAGATTACAAAAGTGGTTGAAAGAGATTTCTTTATTTAAGATCGCTTGTCTTCAACTGATTCTAGTAACTTGCTTTTGTGTACAAAATTCCCCAAGAGCAAGAGTTTCTGTGTGCGAATATAGCTAGTATTCAAGTTATGAGACAAGTGCGGCACTGTGAATTTTTTTCCAGTATGGTTCAACACAGTTGAATGTCGTGTATTTTAAGAGTATGAAATGAAGTGACTGGAAATATTTTCCAAGTGTTAGATATAGCTAGAATATGTCATAAATGGAAAAAAATATTAGTTTTGTTTATGCCGTTTGCTCCCCGCTCCCCTGTTGTTGCGACTTTCAGCTAAAAAGTATGTATTTCCTGAAAGCGAGATCAAAATTCTCATTTATCCAGTCTTGCAAAAATTTTGTATTAATTGGCTTTAGGAAAAAAAATGTTTTGTGTTCTTTTGCTTATCTTTCATTCCTTTTGCAAAGAGATGCTTTGAAAATGTTATTTACAGTGCTGTCTTGCGGAGATAACGGTAACAGCAGCTACTTGACTGCCTTCAATTGGCCATAAACAAAATGTATATGATATTGATAACTTATCTTTACTGCAGCTAGTGACATGTAGTTTCTTGTTATTTCTTCTGTTCTGGGTATGCTGGCTTCAGCCTGGACTGTTTGTTATGTTTAGTGCATTATCGTTATTTTTACATTTTTGTTTTCGGCATACACTCGCACATTGTTTTCAGAAAGATGTGCTGAACTGTGTAGTGTTCACTGTAAATCATGTATAATCTATAGAAAGCTTATATTAATTAATTAGAATAGGTTTAGGATTTCTTGTATCCAAGTCCCAACACTTTCACTGTCATACTGATAGTACAGATTACTTGCACTGTGTTTCTAAGCACATCTTTAACTTTTGTTCTTACAACTTGAGAAAGCAGCTAATCACTGGTGCCCCCCATAAAATAATGTCAACTTTTTTGCCAGTTGCTAGGGCAACTTTTGGAAGCATCAAATGCAGTTTTTTTACCCTTAGGGGCAGTGTCATCCAAAACACCTTGAAAAATTCTAAGAACATTTTTTTGTCAACTTCAAAGATAATGTAAAGCAGTGGCTAAATGTTGCTTTAAACTGCTACTCGTCATGCTTTTGCCAAGACATTGCCCCTAAAAATTCTGTATTTTGGCCTTTCAGTTGTAACCGTTTGACTCTCCCATTGCAATACCTTTGCCAGCCTTAAATGTTTGAATATTTTGCTTTAGTGTTTACTCTTAATCCTTTAAGCCCCAATATCCACATACAAATTCTCCAAACTGATCTCCATAGATTTTCTTAAGAATTACTTGAGAGAATTTGATAAAAGATCATGGCGTTTTCCCTTTGGTGATCATTTTATTAATTCTCATAACTTTATCTCTTGACAATGTATGGATATTATTAGGAGAAAATTGTTTTTGGTCACTATTGGCACTTAAAGGGTTAATCCTTGAAGAGTCCCATAATTTCCCAGGGAAGTGAACAGCACATATTTTTGAGCATGAGAAGGGGACATCTATAGCTGTATGTCCTCTCCTTGTGAGTGGTAACTTTTCGTACACTTGCTTATTTCACTAACTCTCTCCACTACAGTACTACCCTGCAAGTAAGAAACTGTTCGGTTAAAATTGGCCAATTAGACAACTCTACACTAGGACCCATTAAATTTTGGCCTAAAAATTGAAACAGGTTCCTATTTTGCGAAACCGTATAAAATAATGTGTTCTCTGAAAAAGGACATCAACATTTACATGACTAGTGCTTCAATTTTTCTTATCATAGTCATTTAAACATAAATACTTACTTCGTATGCATATTTTTTCCGTAAGAAATAGCCTGAATAGCACCACATTCTCTTAACTTCAATTTAATGTTTTTGTCAGAAAATAAGAACCAACCTAAATAGCCTAAATTTGTGCTCATTACTATTAATTTGAGACCCTCTGTGGGTCAATTTGAGAAAAGTAGGTTCTTACTTAGGCTCGACTTTCACTGCTTTCTCGGTCCTCCCCAAGAAGAGAATTGGTTGATTTGGCAACAGAACGGGAATGTCATTTGACAAAACCCGACTTCCAGGGCCCTACTTGCCGCTCTGCCATTTGTCAAGCCAGTTGTTTGATTTGCGTGTGCCATCGTCAACTGACATTCCCGCTCTGTTGCTAAATTAGCCTACTGTTCAGGGGAGGGGCGTGGGCTCATTTCCCAAACAGCGGCTGGTAATTGAACCTAGTTCTTACTCGCCTGGTAGTACGTAGGGTATGGAGGGACCACTGGAAGTCAACATGCATTCTCTCCACACTGTTCATACATTTATGATGGTGCTTTGCATCTTTTTGGTGATCATTTCCTATATTCTCTAAACATATGAGTTTGATTAAGAAGTAATGTTGTTAGGAGAAATTATGTGGTGGGGCTTGTTGGAACTTCTGCCATTGATTTTCTGTTGTGACCTCTCTTGTGGCACATAGCTACTTGTGCAGGATTTCAGTTGGCCAGAGGGTACAGGTATCACATCAAAGGTAACAGAGACATAACGAGATGTTAATGGAGGCATGTGGGAGTGGACATTAAAAATTTCATTTTTTATGTAGTTACTGCCTTAGATCAACTCACGGAATCCTGCTTAGCCCTTTGCTATAAGATGTTATGGGGTCATTTACCCTTCTGCTGTCCCGATGGGATTTATACGACTTTATGCTGTCAGCTTGCTCCTTTGGGGAAGTATTCTAACTAGCCTCCCATGCAGACATTCTTTTTGGCTTGTCATGCAATCTCCCCAACAAACGCGTGACGAAGCCCTAAGAAAGTTTGCCTGGGAGGCCACAGTCAAACTAGCCGCAACAGGAAGGACCCACTTCTTCACGGATAGTTTGGCGTTGGCTTTGTGTAGCTCCCTTGTTACCATAAGAGCTATTGCCTCATTGGCATAGCCCTTTCTCTATCAGTAGTAGAAAATAAGCCTTTTGCAGTCTTCACAAATTTCTTGGCCAAAAATTTGCTTCTCTCAGGCCCATCAGAAAGATGCTGTCTTTTAGACTGTCTTTTAGTCGGGAGAAGTTGGGTCCTTCAGTCACAGTACCTTAAACAGGATCTTAAACAGTGGCATAGTGAAAAGGATCAGTGGCGGATCTAGGAGAGGGGCCCAGGGAACCGAGCCCGCCCCTATTTTTAGACCAAAGTGAGGCCTGAAGGACCGAAAAAAAAAATTTTGGACCCCCCTCCCCCTCCCCCTCCCCTTATCTGAAGTTCTGGATCCGTCACTGAGGATGAAATGGCTTCGTTAATTTCTTTACCTTCAGTATGACAGGGAAAATTTCATGTCCTTTCACCTCCTTCGTTTCCCCTCCCCTTTGTGGCTGACCACTCTTGAACTGTAGTAGAAATGGAAATAATAGATAAATTATTATTGTTATGGACCCAGAATATCTGGCAAACAATTGCAATAAATTTTTTATTCGTTCATGATTAAGTCAGCTCTATAGGTAGCCTCTCTGTTAACGCTAGCATGTGCTTTTTGTGGACCGTAACTCAGTTAGATTACTATATGTATGTAAATCCTGTACTTTTATAACTTTTCTGTTGTGATAAATGTTGTACTGGTTTTTAAGGCCCCAGTGAAGTCGCTACTCATCTAGGCTGACGGACTTTTTATTGTAAATTTTCTGCAGCAGAAAGATTAAAACATAGCAAAATGACCGAAAATGGGAAACAATTTGTTGTTGTTGTTGTTGTTGTGTGTGTAATTATTATTTCTCTCTTATCACTGCTACCCCGCTTAACGGATCGTGTTGTTTCACTTAGCCTGTTACAGGCGGTTAAACAGTGCAGTGCGGCACGAAGTCAAAGAGCGGGAAAAAAAGTAAGGAGAGGCAGAGGGGGTGAGGAGTTCCTTCGCCCTCACGGGCCTCACCCCTCCCCTCCCCTTGCTGTGTGCTCTTCTCGCATCTCTTTGCGCCGTCCCCACAATCTGTACACCTAGAACAGGCTATGTTTACTACAATTCGTTCGAAAACGACGGAAAACTAAAAGTGAGTTTGGCCCCAAAATAATCTTAGGGTCATTTGTGTATTAGAATGTTCGCACGAGAAGTAAAGTGCGATAGAATAGAATCGTACATATCCGAGTTAAAACGTGGCAGATAGATTAAATCATTGTTTAATAAAATGAGTTTGTGTCCAAACCACCCGGAACACGAGATTTGTCACTTGACAGTTGCCGCCATTTGTTTGGCTTTAGCCTCCCAGGAAACAGACGATTTCGGAAGCGAGAGCTTTCGGACGAGAGACGAGTCTAGCGATCGTCCTCTTGCCCCTCACTTCGTTACTCACCTTTTGTCCTTGACAAAGAGCTGGGGATTGCTTAGACCGCGCCTGCCTCTTTCCTCTGCGCCACGTGCGGCAAGCGAGAAAGTAATATTATGCAACTCACGCGTGCTTTTGATCTTCTGTGACTCAAAAGGAAAATAAAAGACTGCACAGTCTTGGCCTTGCTTGATAGCTATCAAAATTAGGCAGATCAAGCCAAGACAACGCAGTCCCAAATGAGGACGCTAAAGCGCGCGGCTAGAACTGAACGCGACCTCCGGTAGTCAATTTGCCGGTCAATTTGCCGCTCAGTAATAAATCTGCTTTATTGCCCTAGTCGGTTGAGGTGGATTTCCACTGTCGGGTAATTTTACGTATTTACGCACTTAAATTTTACGCGCGTAAACGTAAAAGTTAAGGGAGGAGCGAGGTTCAACTTTTACGGTTAGGCGCGACCTTCCATACATTGCCTCCATTTTATTTACGCGCCTAAAATTTACGTGCGTACGCACCCGCGCGCCGTGTTTATTGACTCGGCACGACCTGTTTTCCATGCATGCTAGCTGGGGAATGTTGGAAGAGGGAGTGGAGGGTTTACATTAATAAAGTGGGGACAAAAGAAGGGCCGCGCGTAAACAAAAAAGTTGGGTGAGATGCTGTGAAATTAAACGTTAACGTGCTGCTACCTTATACTTCCTGCGCACGTAAAATTACGGCAAAAAATGGAAATCCACCCTCATTCCCCGAAGTCACTCTGCTTGAGGACGTGTTTTCTAGTTCTAACATGCCTCTTGTTGAAATCTTGATCTTGATCTTGATCTGCAAGGGCGGATCTAGGGGGAGGGTGCAGGGGGTGTGCACCCCCCCTGAAATGACCTGCGGCTTTCTAATTAGCACTGTGCAGTCTGCTTCACAGTTATACAAAATCTGCTTTATCATTTGATATGTATTCTCAGCAGTTCACATTATGTTATTGCCTAGTCGAAAGCCTTCTTCTTCGTATCCGCTATTAAAATTTGTTTACGTCACCAGTCAATTACGCCATTCCTTAGTAGTACACCCCCTCCTACGAAAAATCCTGGATCCGCCTCTGATCTGTCCACTTAAATGAAGCTTTCTTGATATTATTTTCCCACTGTACAATTTTGACGCAGATTGTCGAATAAGAGGGATTATGACTCGCAGTTTTAAGCAATTTCAATAATAAGAAATAATTAAAGAATTATTAAACTGAAAAGAAAGAATGTTCAAATTAGTACATTAACTGAAATGAAATACAGGTGGTAGGGATGGGCAAATGATGTTTAAAATAGGGTGAACTTACTTTTATGTTTTGACCGTGTGTTAGCTCCGTTTGTAGAGCGCGGTTCAAGAGCGGGATGCAGCGCGTCAATTCCCACCAAGAGGCCATTTAAGCGATTTGGTGGTGAGCACGAGAGAAGATCGGGGGCTGCACGCGTTACTCATCCCTCCAAAAGTCGCGCAAAGAATCAGTGGTTAGACCAACACTTTCTTAAAACATGATGAAAGCGCTTTCGAAATCGCGTGGCTCGCGGGTGATCACTTAGATTGAGGTCCCGTCTCTTACTGACAGCGAACGTAAAGACAGAGTGGTCAAAATGTACTTGGTGTGGCCTACACAGTCACACAAGACGTTGCTACACCACCACAGATTGACCAGGGCGCACAAGCTTTGTCTCTCAGAACTTCGCCTGCCACCAGGTACGAGGGAATGAACTCATCGATACAACAATATATACTTGGGGCCGTAGCTAGGTCTTTTTTAACAGGGGGGGGGGGGGGGGGAGGAAATCGCCAATGCCGAAGACAATAGCCTTGTAGGGGGATCTGGGGGTATCCTCCCCCAGAAAATTTTCCAATTTGGAGGCTCTGAAACGCTATTTTTAGCACTTGTCACGAGATATGTCTCCGAAAAATCGACCTCGAATATAAATGACAAACAACTGCGAGTCACTATAATCATAATAACTGAGCCTAAAGAAAACAAATCCATAAACAGACTTGATTTGCCTGGCTCAACAGGTCCAGGAGGGGTAGCTGCCACCCCCCCCCCCCCCCCGCCTAACAGTGAGGACTAATTGGGAGCCAACTTATAAAACTGTTTCATCTTGCCTTAAGTATTGTTTTAATTATCAACTCGAATACGAAATGAAGGCAATATCGATTACCTTGCAAAGAGCTAGACCTTCGCGTGACTCGTATGAGCACGTAATTAAAGTGGCGGTCCCATCTACAGTAAGCCGTATACTTAAAAAATCGAATGACCTCAATTCGTACTTGCGTGAAAAACGCAAACGACAGTGTATTTTTTTCGGTTTAGTTAAAAACGTGGCTCGATCATGTGGTTGTCCTTATGTCCTTTGGTACTAGTTCAGTTGCACACAGTGGGGTTGCGATTATAAGGGTGAGACCCCCTTTGAGGTCCCCTTTGGAGGAAAACGTATCAGTGAGATTTCTCTGTAAGCCTAACGTAACTCCATTTAGTACACTATTAAATCTGTAGTTTAAAAATGATAAATTTTATCAGAGAGAGGGGACCCAAGGGTGTGGTCTATTTCATCAGCCTTTTTGTTCCTAAAATTAAATCAAACAAACGTATCTCATTATCCTTGTCGCACTCTGTACAAGGTTTGGTTGGCTTACAGGTCACATGATTCCAGGGGTCACTGCTCCATCGATAAATTACGAAACCACACATATTCCCCTCGATCTAATAGCGCATTTTGTCAAGATATTAGGGTTAGGAGGCACTTTTTATGCTGTTCATTTATCTGTACCATAGTGACCTGTACTCTGACCTGTGGAATTGTGACCTGTATTTTAGCCCCGCCACTGTTGGGCAAAGGATTACCTGAAACCAGCTATTTTTGTGCTTTTTCCTGTACGCGATACTGAATTGGGAACGAAGCATTTCACCAAAGTGCCAGGTATCAAGCGTTTTCGCGAGAAAATAGGCAACCTTCTAGCCTGAAACGTATACAACCTCGGCAATTTTTATTACTTTTTTTCTGTTTATTTATTCATTTTTTAAAGCTGAAATGAATAATATCAAAAAATAAGGCGATTCACTCGGCTTCAGGACACTTTCACCGATTAAAACCGACTTTAACAACAAAGCTACAAAATTCCAATTTTCAGCCTCGTTTTCAAACACTGATTTTAAGAGCATTTCTTTTCGAAAAACATGTGATAAACGCTACAAAAGGCTATTAGTTGAATCGCTGTTTACTGAATGAATGGTAAACGCAATTATTCCTCCAAAAGATTCGCATGTAAATTTAACAGTTTTGATGATACATTGCGCCTCTGTTTTATTTCATAGCCTGTTTAAAACTAATCGAAATTTCACCCTTCTGCGTGCCTGAGAAAATCTTTCAACCGGCGACAAAGCCAAGAATCGCTGGGAAATTATGGGATATCGTTGGAGGGGGTTCTATGTATTGCTGCAATGTTCGCTAAAACAGCAAGCGCTGTGATGGGCTTTAAGAAATAGAGCGAACATTGTTGAAGGAAAATTCTGTAGACACGCCCAGAGTGTAGTTTTCACCTTAGAAAACCGGATACAATCATTTTTCTCGTATAGGAATGTTTAGCCTTCTGCTGGAAATGCGTTTCTGCCGCAATTATCGAGGATGGTGGAAAAATTCGCAAATTGCGTGTCGCGAAGGCTTGTACCGAGGGCAAACAATGGCGAGTGTGCAACCTACACCCTTTCGTCGATTTGCAGACGGAAATATAAAGGCCATAGCCCTGGTGTGTATTTTTCTGTATTCCTGTAACAGAATTTTACGATATTCTCGACTATTTTTGTAATATGAAGGCAAAATTGTCAAAAATTTTGCTTTTCCAGGCGACCAAGATGGCTGTTTTGGTCACGTGATTCAGCCTTTGAGGAAGCATGACGTAGTGTGGTAAGTAGGGAGAATTTTATTTCAGTAATTCAGATGTTCAGTAGCGCGCTCTCTTGTAAATTTTATCAATGTTTTTATACATTTTGAGCGTATATACTTTCTTATATTCCCATAAGTTGCCGTTAAAGTTTATTTCTTGTTTTCGGTTGTTCAGTAAATACTTGTAGATTCTCTGTGTGTTGTCTTTGATGTCTTGTTTTGAACTGAGTACTGTATTTCGAGATATCGTTTCCGCAGGTATTTATTCGAGGCTTTTTAAGTCTAACTTCCCAAAAAATTATTTTACAATGTTGTTGATGCATATTTGGACGTTTTTTTGTGTTTATGATCATTTTTTGCTCTCGATCAATCCTTTGTTTCTCCCAACCGCGTGTGTTTCGCAACAGAGTATTCGTTGATTTTGCCGGGGCCTCCAGCGTCAATGTATTGTACCCCCTCTGGGGGCAATGCTGCCGTGGCGCGAGGCAAAGCAAATCTCTCGATTCTGGAGAAAGGTGCAATGGATAATGCGACTCCAGCTACAACGAACAACACAAGGATGGAGAAACGGATCGCTTTAGAATGCGGCAAGCGAAAGCCAGAGGAGGTAACCCCCCGTCCCTTTCGAGGTCTAAAGATGCCATCTAACCAGAATTGAAGCTTTTGTTTCGATTTACGTGATGAAAGCGCAGTAAATCGACGAAATTTGTGATTCGACTCTTCTCCATGTGCTTTTGTTGTTTTGCAGATTCGAGAGCTCATCTTGGACAATTGTTATTCTACCACGGTCGTTGGCCTAACAGATGAATTTCTTAACTTGGAGGTCTTGTCGCTGATCAAAGTTGGGCTGACAAATTTGAAAAGTTTTCCCAATTTACCAAATCTAAGGCGGGTGAGTAAGATTTTGTTGAGCCTTCCTCATGACTTCTGCTCCACGACACTCTCATAGAGGTGCACCCCAGCTTCTCTGGTCGTGTATGCCTGTAGCCGCGTAGATTATGTTATTTCGATATCTTTGTTTTCAGCTGGAACTTGGCGAAAATAGGATCATGTCAGGACTACAGTCTCTTCAGGGATCACCTAAATTAACAAATTTGAGCCTTAGCAATAACAGAATAAAAGATCTCGAAACTCTAGAACCCTTGGTAGGTACAAATTTCAACTTGTTGTTTGTTATAAGCTTATATGGGCTAACTTGTGTGGAAGCGTTAATACTATTAAAGCAAAAATTTTGTCTGCGAAGCGCTTGTTTTGTATTTTCGGAGTCCAGTTATTTCAGTCAGCTCTTACACGTACTGTGTTTCTTTTACAGTCAAAACTGCAAAATTTAAAAAGTTTGGATTTGCTAAACTGTGAGGTAACGACGATAGAAGGTTACAGAGCCGAAATATTCAAGATGATACCTTCCTTGAAGTATCTTGACGGCTATGATAGGTAAGCGAGGAAATTGAAGGAGGAAAGCGTAAATGACATCCGTATTTGCGCTCTCGTCCTGCTCTTTCTGTTGATACCTGGTTTTGAACCCGTCATGCGGAGTTGAAGTAATTTTTGTTCTCGTTCGCCATTAGATACGGGAATGAAGCTGACGAAACGGATTCCTCGGGTGAGGAGGATGGCGAAGAAGGTACAGCTTTTTGTCTTGATGCACTTGATTTCATGAAATACCAAAGAGGCAAAGCGAAAGTTCGCTTTCGTTTCCTCAGTGGTTACAATTTGAATTATGTTCGTTGCCTGAGAAGCGTTTGGGATAGTGTTTGGCGCCGTGCGCTGTTTGATTTAAAATATGCGAGTTCACGATAACGAAGAATTGAGTGAAAAAAGTTTGTTGCCACCTAATGGAGTGATTGCTGTGAAGTGTTATCGAAGAGAAAGGTGTGCTCCTTCGTGAGTTTTCACATTTATTGTGGCAGGAGAGAATTTTTATGCGATATTTTGCCCTGATAGAAAATAGAATTCTAAAATGGCTTTTGTGCGGACGCCACGCTCCAAAATGAAATTCCCGCGCATTTAGAAGTTCGAGAATATTTTAAGTTTGGTTTTGACGCTGCAAAGTTTCAGTTCGTGGATCCATTGACTTTAACTGACGGACGTCCTAGAAAGTAAAGACATCAATATTTTAATAGCGAGTATTTCTAGTTAGATTTCGAAATAAGATCATATTCCACGTTTGTATAGCTAGAACCAGCTTATGTAGATTTTTACATGGTGAGATTAAGTTCATTTACTATTCACTTCAGTGGAAGATTCCTTCCCTTTTTGTTTGACAGAACCTACAGCCGTTAAATGGTGATTATTTAATTGTTGTTTGTTGTTTCTTGAAGCAAAAATTTCTCACTGTGAAATGTTCAAGCAATTCCTGTTTAGATACATTAGAATGTTTATTATTCTCTTCTGTTCAGTCTTGTCAGAATGGGTGATTGTAAAGCCGTCGGTTTTAAGTTTTTTAGTTCGTAGGGGATGTACTTCATAGCTTAAAATTAACAGTCACGAAATGCTTGTGTTGAAAATTTTGGCATTGGAGAAATGTGCTTATACATAATGCTCTTTTCTGTAAATGATGCAAAAAATACACCTAATAAAACTAAGTATAGGGACGGTAAATCTCTATCGAATTTGATCCGTTATAGTTGGGAGTAGTCTGTTGGTAAAAGAAAAATTTTATTCCATCCGTTTGTCTTGTGTGCCAAATTTTCTCAGTTTAATGCGGCAAGTTGTCTAAATGGACCCAGCCTTTGTCAAAACTGCAGTTTGGCATCTATCACATTTTAAGGTCTCGAGTCGCTGGATTTTGAACAAAGTTTATGTAATCTTTTTATGATACTTGAATTATGACTTCAAATGAATGCCTGGATTATTTCAATTCCACCTTTCCAACCCAACGTACACATCTGTAATGTGTGTCAATTAAACTTATCATGCAGCACTCGCTCATCAGATGGCATCTTTTTTCGTGCTGTAGGAGGATGTTTTGAATGGAATGTTAGGTTAGGGTAAACAATCTTTTGCTAGTTTGGCAAACTTTGCTTGCAGGGACCAATACTTACAGCTCATGAAATTTCTTTTGTTGCTGGGCTAGGTCTCACAGCAGCCTTGCAAACTAGTAAACTACCACATTACTGGACATCCCAGATTGGTTAAATGCTATTATTATCTGTATTGTTGCTGAGTTATTTTGTTTATTTTCAACAGACGAGGAGGGTGATGATGATGATGATGATGAGGGGGAGGAAGACGAAGAAGATGAAGAGGGCGAAGGTGAAACATTTTTTATAGTTAAATTCTAAAATATTTACAGTCAAGCCAATTCAAGTATGGTCCCTATTGTTTTATTGTTTTATTATCATTTTGCCATACACACAAAATATACATGTAAAATTTTAATAAAGATGAGGTAAGGGAGCCCTTTAGAAGCCAATAAGGCTTGTTGATAGGACCACCTTTAAAATTATGTTATTTAATTAATAATATTACAATACTGACATCGGCAATTTTATTTTAAGTACACACAATTTGTTTGGAACCTAGAAAGTAATCATTAAATAGGATAAAAATAGAAAAGGCTGAACGTGTGAGTACAAAAACGAGAAAGAAAAGGTGAGAAAAAATAATGCAAGAAGAAACAAGAAAAAAAGTGAAAGAAGTGAAAAACTACACACAAGCATTAGGAGAGCTAAGGTGTGCTTAATTCAAGAAAAAAAGACTTAAGTTTAGAATAGAACAAAACAGTACTAGAGGCATTCTGAATTTCAGAGCTAAGGGAAGTAAATATTTTGGGCCCTTGATGATGAAGTGAAAAGTTCCTTACATAATGTCCTGTAGTAGTTTAAAATAACAGGTAAACCAGTAGTCTTCATTCTGTCCCGCAAGGTTAAGAATTCCAACTAGCTGGAGGCAAGTCAGTTCGCCATTTTTAAGCGTGATCAAGGAAATGAACTCGGGACTATGGATAGTAGAATAAACAGAAGAAATCCGGCTAGGGTTTAGGGCAGGGCTGGAACTCTGTGCCTGCAGTGCTCTAACTGCTCCACCAGGTCTCTTCCTTAAGTTGTTGTTGTTTATGATTTCCAATTCAAATCTGCATTCCTGCATGCATTAGAAGCACAAAATTTTACACCTTAACTTCTCTTCATTCAGCCAGGTTGAAAAATCTTAAACACTTTCGAAAAAAGAAAGTAGAGCTGACATAAATTTGAATTACCCTGCATGTCAATTCACTTTCCTTGTATATCTGAGAATGAAGAAATAAATATTATTGGCAGCAACTTATTTAAATGAGTCATGAAAAGAATCTATGGATGTATGCTTGACTGTAATATAAAAATATGTTGGCATTTATGTGTGCCAGTATAGGGCCCTTTTCTATTTAATTTGCTAGCCAGCTAAATAAAGAAGAAACAATTTACCCTGACCTGAGGGTTTCCTCAGATGGTGTTAACCAGTTTCTTACAGATGTGTGGTTGAAAACATATTGCCTGCTATGCACTTGTTTTATATTTAATTTGCACAACACCACTTGTTAATGCTGCATTCCAAATACCGTATTACCAATCATTACTCTAAATCAGCATTTTGTTTTAGTATCTGGTGCACAGTATGTGATGGAATACTGCTACTGTCCATGGTACCCTGATTGCTTTGCCAATCTCTAGTTGCCTTGCTGTCAAGCAGAAGGTCAATGACAGATAATTATTTTCAAGGCTGTGCTGTGTGGAAAAAAATAATAGGAAGCCCCTAAAGCTCTTGGCATATGAAATTCAGCTGTTAAGCTTTACAGTATTTAGCAAGAGACCACCAGGTGCTTTAAGGTCTTGTGTTCTCTCTGTTCTTATACTTAAAATTTGTTAAATTAAAGGAGATGATGATGATGAAGACGATTTAGATGAAGGGGAAGGGTCAAGTGATGATGAGGAGGGAGTAGAAGGTGAAGGTGAAGGTGAGTATCTTAGAATGGAATTCATCATCTACAGACTGCACTTTTTTAAAATTATATCATTGCTATTATTATTTTATTTGCATTACAATGTATAACAAATAGATGACAGAACAATACACTGTAGACGTTTATGCTGAAGTAACTATACATAAAATTTTCAAGTACACACGTTTCTAGGGTACAGAGTCCAAAGGCAGAGTCCACTTCTTAAGAAATTTCTCCATTTTATTAGTTTCAACACATATATACTTTTCTGTTTCATACTGAATTTTAACCTTGGATGAAAAGGCAGTTATGATTGGAAGAGTCTGATTACTTCTACAACAACATAAATGTAGTTTAGCGATCAGTATCAAATAATTCAGCAAAGGGCAATTTGTATTATAATATTCTTGTAATGACGTCTTGTAAGGTTGGACCGACGAATGTTCTTGTCAATGTGTAAAAGTAATATGGAAATTCCTTTTAAAACTGCTTGGTGTGTTTGCATTTGATAAAGATGTGGTAAAGGGGGGGCTGTGCTAGGACACTGCCCTCAAACAGATGAGCTGTCAAATGACCCAGAAATAATGATATCTTTCACTTGAATTAGTAAGAGTGAGGTTCAGCATTGTAAAATAAACTTGTTTGAGAATCTTCAGTGAGTTTTGAGCATTGGTTTGGGTCAAGTTGTCACATATGCCCCCTTTGCATTCACTGCTCTGATTTAAAGATAGGGTTTCATACAGAATCTTGAATTCTTGGAAAAGTCTTGCATTGCCCAGCCATTTTCCAGGCCTGAGAAAGTCAGCAAAATGGAGATAAAGTTGGGGAAAATGGTAAAAGAGTCTTGAGTCTTTTTTTTTCAAAGCTACACAGCGAGTGCTTTATAATTTTTTTTGTTTTTGTCAAATCTTATTCAATCTTGCCCTTATGTTTGCAGCACATCATGAAAAATAGCTTTTCCCTGCATTTTAAAGGTGTCTATTGATGAACTAATTGATAACCTTGAGTCTGGAAAAAGAAATCATTGTTTTGGAAAAAAGTCTAGAAAAAGTCTGAAGAGAACACTGAACCTGGTAATTTATACTTTTTTAGCAATAGTATTTTGTGATTTCTCTTTGTTTTTAAATCAGAAGGTGAGGAAGATGATGAAGAGGAGGAGGAAGAAGATGAAGGGGAAGAAGAGGATGAACCAGGTCTAGATTATTTGCAAAAAGAAAATTTGGAGGTACATATTTAATCTTATAACAGATTTATAATTAAACTTGGGAAGGGTGTTTAGGGGTCTTTGACTACTGATGATGCCCCAGGCATATCATATCAATAATCATGGGGTTGTTTCAAGTTCTGAATGAAGTTTCAATGTCTTTGGTCACAATGTCACTGAATTAATGTAAATTATCACAAAAGGTTTGTTTGTTAGTGCAAGCTTTGATTTGCTCGGGTTAGTGAGTTAATTTGGTTGCAGTTTCAGTTAAACAAGCCATCTTATGTCAATTTGATGCAAGGGCTGCAGAGTTGACCATACAATAAAACATTCTCTCTTTAAAAGTTAAGTTGCCTGCTTTTGAGAGGTTTGTGTGGTATGAATAAAAGGTGTTTGCAGTGACAGGTTCCTAGTATTGAAGAGATGCCTTTTTGTAAACCAGAACTTTTTTGTTTTGTCCAGGATGAAGAAGAAGGCGAAGATTTCAATCCTGATGAAGAAGATGATGAAGAAGAGGATGAGGAAGAAGATGAGGAAGACGAGACACCAGAAGCCGACAGAAGAGGCGAAAAGAGAAAGCGGGAAGACGAAGATGAAGATGATGATGATGACTGACATTAACTCTTCCAGCAAACATTTCGCTACTAAACCCAGTTTTAGAGGGTGTGCTCTTTACGTATAGAGATGTCCACCATGGTGGAAAAGTCTTTCTTATTCAAGCCTTTGAAGTGGTCTGTTGTGAGACTATTGTTTAGAACTGTCTCTTGGTCTAAAATGAACTATTTTCTCATTCCTGTAGTTGTCACTTGGAGTCACCTCTTTAAAAATTAATGACTGATAATGTCTGTGGCTAGTGGTTGAAAAAAAATAATATGTGACTGGATATTACCTGTTGAAGCACTGTGGGAGATATTGATTTTAAAACTTGCACTGCCCTTTTCTGTCACATAAGAGTATACATGAAAGCCAGTTATGTTAGGAATAGTATTCTAAATTAAGAAGACTCGGTAACACCTACAGGGATTGTTATTATCAGGTTTTGGTTTGTACAAGTGTCAGCAATGGACGGAAAAGTTGGCAACAGAAAAGATACCAAGTATTTCACGTGCATTGTGTGTAGATAGAATGGCACACAGCGATCAAGGATTTGCTAAGCTGCAAAATCTTCTGATAACAGGCTTTGAAAAGTTTTTATATCACCTTCCTCAACAGCTGCCAAGATAACATAAGGAATGCTTACTGGGTAGGTTGGATGCTTCCCCTACCATTAGTCAAAGGTTTTCACTGGAAGGTGTACAAGTGTATAGTGTCATAATCCTGGCCTGTTTATTACCTCTGAACCACTTATGATTTTGTTTTGTGAAAACAGGTCCAGAACAGTGATCAGTGCAAAGCACTCTCCTATTCATTAGTTTATTGCATTTTTCCCAAAGATTCAGCATTAAAATCCTAAGGTTTGGTATGTAAACACTTGCAATAATGTTATTGTATTTTCATGTGGACATATTTTGCCTGTTCGTTTTTTGTACCATACATGTATGTGATTAAGTCGATTATAAAGCTTGGACACCAAAATATTGGGTTAGTCACTAACATTTTAACTAAAATAGATAAAGGAAAACGCGAAGTCACAGGCAAAATAGTATCACCCCTGAGAGAGTCAACTCAACCAGAGACTGGATGCATATAACAGTAAACTGAAAAACATGGTTGTTTACATAAGATTCCTGTGCTCTTTATCATTATTTTTAGCAAAAAACTGTTATTGATTTGATGTAAACATCAGTGTTGACTTCTCTGCCACCTCAACCCTAAGGAGTGGTTAGGAGAAAAGAGGTGCATTCATGGACAGCAAGGGACGCCACAATAATATTATTTCTGTCCCTATACATTGTGTATTTTTGATCTCATTTGACGGAAGGCAGTTGTCGTTGTCACCTTTACAGTGTACATTTTTTGGGATCTTATGTAATAAACTGTTTTACTCCTTTTCCAGAGATACATGCATGTCTTAACTATCTGTATAATTCTTTAAATGGCACGGGATTTTAAGCAAACACAAGCAAGTAAAACAAGAAAATTTGCATTATCTACCTGCTGGATCTTAATTGTTCACAAATAAGACCTGCCTTGGGTCTTTGGAAGCATTCACACTTAGTGTCAGAGCACGTTATCAGAGTATAATACTCGCTGGATACTAATGTGAACACGCTGCTTTTTAAAGAACCCATGCCTAAATTTGGGCACAGTGCCAGTGCCCAAGCACAAGGTCAAAGCACAGCTACTTAATTAATTTTTATTATTGTATTGCTCCATGTCGCCTCTCCAGTCAAGATTAATCTAAATTATTTACAGGTGTCGAAAAATTTATATATCAAAAAACTCTCTTCTCCCAACTAACATAATTGTCTCTCTCGCACCGTGTTTGCTTTCGCCCATGTTTTGATGTTTCCGCGCGGGGTTCTGGTATAAAATCAGTTTCCGGTGAGGATTCTTCACTTAAGTTACCCTAGGTCTTTATCTCTCCACTTCTCTGGACTTGTGCTTTCACTTGTTCCTGCAGCCGATGTGCCACCAACAGAGTCAGAGGAATAGCGGGCATTCTTTTTAGAATGGCGAGTCGGCAAACAGCCACAAT
The DNA here is from genome assembly GCA_964035525.1 of Porites cylindrica. Taxonomy (NCBI): domain Eukaryota; kingdom Metazoa; phylum Cnidaria; class Anthozoa; order Scleractinia; family Poritidae; genus Porites; species Porites cylindrica. The sequence continues at coordinate 43,332,065 of OZ037778.1, forward strand.
AGCCACAAGTTGCTCCATCTGACCTCATGAAATACTCGCGTTCACCACAAGCACATTTCCTTCTTTCTATTCCTCGTACATCCTTGCCCATTATCAAGTTTTCACTATACAATCACACGCCACACAATTAACTACTTTGTGCGCAGATGAACCCTAGTTAGTAACACTTCCAGTTTGTTATTTTCACTTCCGGTTATTTTTGTCTTGGATAGGTAGTAGGGGGGCAGGGTCGGATGCTTTTGTTTGGGTATTTCTGAAGGGTCATTGCATTAATCCATTTTAGGAAGTGGGAGGGCCACGACTTTTTTCGCAAAAAAATTCTAAAATACCCCGGCCCACCCCCGCCCCCCAATAAAAACGTACCTTCCCTTATACTGCGACGAATAGGAATATCGGGAAGTTACAGAATGTTTTTCCCTTCTCGATTTCGCCCTTTTCTCCCTCTCGGGTCCCGTTCCCTTTATGCGCCTGCCACGTTGGCTATGCGTGGCAGGGGCAAAAAGAGGATGAGAAAAATAGGGAGAAAAGCGCGAAAAGAGTCCTTTTCAGGCACTCGTTTTTTCGAAGCCGACCATTTGACTTTTGAGAGGGGTGGAGAGTATGGGTGATTTGGTTTGGGTACGAATTTTTTTTGTCAAACCTCTGGCGATATAATTTTATCTTTTATCTGCTGATATACAACGGTGTAAGAATTTTTCCAGTATTATACGCCATGAATTTCAGTCCGGCGGGATAATTTTTTTCCTGAAATCACCGATCCCCCTACCCCCGCCGCAAAAGTCAACTGTGCCGGTCGTCCCCCAAGCTAGAACGTGGGCGGTTATGCCTCTACTTTGTCCTTTCCCCTTTTCTTCACATGTTGAAGGGGAGGTTGTTAGGGAAGAAAAAAATTAATTCTGGTCTTCTCTGTTTTTTTTTTCGGTCAGATACGTATTTCTAGTAATACAGTATTTTTACACTTCCACGGTCCCTTGGGGGAAATTTTTCCGTCACTTCCATTGTGCTTTTTTGCCAAACTGTGACATTTTGTCATCGTTGCTGTATAAAATCACAATCAAACACAATCTTAACTTACACTAGCTCTGTATTTGGAAGTTTTTCACATTTAAATGGAGCCCCAGATGTGCAAAACGCAACCGCGAACTTTACTGAAGCCAAGCAAACTAGTTTATTTACGTTCAAGTGAACCATAAAGAGGTTCCCGAACTGTCCAGAATTCAAGCTAGCGTGACAAGTTACTTATTAAGAATAGGCCGCACCTATTGAATTAATCATTAGCCTAACATGGCCCACAAACAGCAGTACGAATCGCTGCCCGGGAAAAACGGCGGAGAACCACCAATGGCGTCGAAAGAAGCAACGGTGATAGTAAGCCAGCCAGCAAAACTTTCACCAACGGAAGAGTATGTTCTTAACTTGGATCCCAATACGGTAGCAGGTAAGCAGAAGTATTAACCTTTTAATACAATAGTCTTATGTAAATTTTTTTGCGTCTTGGAATACGCGTATATCTTGCTTCGGCATGATTGAAATGGCGCCGGAATGATGTGTGAGTTTTCGAGTCAGTAGTTCTTGATTATACACAGGATCACCAGACCAACCGCGCGAGTACACGAATTTTCACTAGAAATAGCCTTTGGCAGTTGATCGTGCTTTTTAGTCGCTCATACACAGTAAGTCGCCTGCATTTTAGCATGGACTTGGGCGTTGTCATGATCATGATAAATATGGAAATATTAGATTATTCTAGTATTTCTTGCACTTTCTTGCTAGAAAACGATATCAGCAACATGTGTTCTCGAGCTAAATTTTATTCGATCGTTTGTTCTCTCGTTCTTAATGAAGCTTAAGGGTATAAAAACCTGAACCTATTTGACAAACACAAGGCAAAACAAACGGTATTAAAATTTGTTCTGCCCAACATGCTGCGAATTCTTTCTAAGCTTTAACAACTTTGTTTTAAGTAGATGATCTGATGAGCTTCAGTAGTTTTTGATTGAGAGAAGCTCATGTAAATCAGGACTGGTTAATAAATGTCCATCATATCGCCATGAATAAAAACGTCAAGTTGGTTGTTTACATTGAATAACGTTTAAGTATTCATATTTGCAAATTTTAAATAGTTATATGAGATATGAATATTTTATTCATAAAAACATTCATTTCTAATATAGTTTCATCTATCTACAGCCTTTGTTGATAAAAAAAAAAAAAAATTGTTGAGCCATTTGTCATCGTGTATTAATTCTGCTGAGACAAGTATGAAGATCTGACTTCGTTCACATGACAGTCAATTGTGATGATCATAAGCACTTTAACCTTTAACCACACCAGTATCATAAGTGTAAGAAGCTTGTTCACTTCTAGGTGGGTGTCAATGAGACTCATGCGCATCATTTAAAATTGAAGTTTTGCTGGTGTAAACTTATCAAATTAATATACAGTCAAACTTCCTGTAAGCGTCCACCGAAAATGCAAAGCCTGAGTGGTCACTTATGGAAGGTGGTTGTCTACAAGAATCGAACCACAGGGGGGGGGGGGGGGGAGAAACTTCCGAGAAGAGGTCCAGACACATCTTCTTTATGGAAGATAATTTATTGCATGCAATGTCCAAGGTAGGATATGTGTAGTTCCATGTTGTCCCTAAAGTTCTTTGTATATTCTAAGTAACATAGTACACACAGCAAAAATAAAGATCAGAGAATGCGTCAAGTGGTCGCTTTATACAAGAGTTTAAAAACAATGAAGAATAGTTAACCATCAGGCCTAAAAAGTGGTCGCAGTTTGTTACAGGAGTTAGTCGTTTACTAGAGGTTCCAACTGTACATGTAAGGCTTTGACTGGGAAAGTTTGGGTGTTTTGGATTGGCGGTCGCTCATGGGAGATGGTCGCACATGGAAGTTTGACTGTATAAACAAAACAAATATGAAATGATTGCCTTATTACTGCACTTAGCTTTTCAATGACACGCAAACTCTAAAATAAAAAAAAATTAACCATTTACGTTTTTTGCTTCTGTCAATCTGCCTAGCTGACCTCAGGGCTCAGGGTCTTCTTCAGCTGCTCAAAAAGGTCACTTCTGTAGGTTAAATGCTAGATTCTGATCCATCTTGTGTGCTTTATGATTGACAGAAGCAAAAATCAGTAATTTATTATTGGTTAGTTTTGACATAATCCTCCCCCATATTCCTCTATGCAGCAGATACCTCAGCCTTAACATTCCAACCTAGATTGCCATATATCTGTGCAAGCTGAAAAGCAGTTTTTGAACAGCTGTTGTAACTATGAACAAAGCTTAAAATAAAAACAGGCAAAAAATGGCCGCCCATGACTCTTCTACCCCTAAGTACCCACTCATTGGGAGATAGGCCACACTGGAGCAGAGTCTGCAGAACACCTGCCCGTACTGGTCTGCCCACATGGGGCCAATAGGACTCTAAAACTGTAAAGTGCACATCTATACAAATATACAAGACCGGAGGTTCTTTGGTGTTCTTCGAAGCAGAGCCCCATTTTGGTGTAAAATTCATTGCATGTCTTAATTAGCAGCCTCAGAATAAGTAAGATGTCGAGCCAAATACACCTGAATACTATATGGAGTGCATTATGCCTTTTAGTAATTCTTTTGATCTACGTGTTATCAATTTGCCTTCATTATATTTCGTGGTTGTCCTTAAGATGACACTTTTTATTGCTTTCATTTAGTTGGATTTTATGGGAAGAGTGGTTTTAGTAACCCTTGTTTTTGTTTTAGAGCTTTTTTGCCTTCTGCTGGTCTCGTTGTTCCCATGTTGTACTATTGGGAACCATACCTGGCCTTAGAGTAACAAAAGTCAAAGTTTAATATTGTCATGCAAGAATCAAAATTAAGATCAAAACTGTATATTACAAATCATAACATTTTCAAATTATTAATTTCTCTGGGATTGCAGTGGTTCAGGGATAGCTGCAACACTAAATTGACACAGTTTCAAAAATAGAATCACTTGATTCCACATGTGGCCCAGACTCTGTGGGAGTTCATTAGAATTTGAATTTATGAGAGAATGTATGAAAATAAACAAAATACGTACTAAATTCCATTTTTTCACAGTAATAGAAATTAAAAATGACTCACCTTATGTTTTTGTTTTGTTATTTATTTAGAGCCATTTGGAAGCCATTTTATCGACGTTTAAGATTTTGAATTCTACTCAACAATAAGAAATATGGGAAGGCTGGCAAGTCTGAAGCCGACCGTCCCAGCTCAAAGCTCCATAAATCCCATAAAAATGTTCTTAATCTCACCGAAATTGCAGTTAAAGGATCTGCCGATAATTTGTCTTTTCCTTCTATGCTTCTGGAGTCTCTGATCAGGTTTCATCACAACCACTAGTGAAGCGCTTGATTTTAAATTTTTCCATCCCAGGCCTGTTTTCTTTTTCGTGACATGCATGACCGGATGGCTAGACCTGATGTAATCAACGGTTACTTAAAGCTTACTTCACAGTGACAATTTGGCTCCGTCCAGGAGTTGGCATGGTGTATTGCGAGTAGCACGGTGGAAGGCTCCCTCAACTCAAATTGCAGATAGAGTAATTGTGTAAATAGCCGGGCACTTGCGTGATGTTTTGGCATGCTTTGTCTCAATCAAATGGACCCAGGGGCCCTCCCACTTTACTACTTGTGATACACCTTGCCCGCTCCCAGGCGGAGGCAAATTATCACTGTGATGTAAGCTTTAAGCAATCGTTGATTACATCTGGTAGAGTTACCCAGTCATCAAAGTAAATATATACAGTAACAAAAACACAAAGTACGTCATTTTTCCTTCTATTTTTGTAAAAAAATGGAATATTTTAGAACGTATTTTGTTTATTCTCGTACATTTTCCTATAAATTCAAAGTCTAATGAACTCCCACAGAGTCTGGGCCACCTTTGCTGATTGCATTGATTGCTAGGTGGGTTAGATTTATTAAAATGCTCTTTCTGCAAATCCGTCTACCTTCATATACATGTATAAATTGTGTGATTTGGATCAAGTTAAGATAATCTTCTGTTTTAGTACTGGTACATTTTATTATTTGTATTTTCATAGGATGGTCTGTTCAAGAGGTTAATCAGAATTTCCTTGAGCGTGCTGGACTGGGTTACATGGCCGAGATGTTTTCTGTGAACAAGATCAATGGAAAATGTCTCATGCTTCTTACAGAGGTACATGTACATTTGCATTAACATGGACAGGGTATCTGATATTATGCCACAGTGCACTTTCATTCCAGGGCCACTCCCTATGATGGCCTTATAGGCTAGGGAGGTCTCTGCCCAAAAGGGGGTTGAACCGACCAAAAGAGGCAATTAGTGTAGGTAATAGCATGAATTGTAGTGATATTTGGCATAAATACCACGAGTGATATTTCAAAATTGTTATATGTAATTTCACGAGCCGTTAGGCGAGTGAAATTTGAGACAACTTTGAAATATCAAGAGTGGTATTTACTCCAAATATCACGTACAAATCATGCTATTATTTGTTTATACTACTACTGCTTATGAGCTGTATTCTTTCACTTTCCTGTTATATATAATTCCTTTTGAAGCGTTATAAACTGGTGCTGATGGGAATGAATTAAGAGACAAGACACTTTTCCTAAATTAAGATGAAAATGAAGAATCTATACAGATGAATTAATATTATCGTCATAAATTTAGATGAAAACCACTGAAGATCAGACTGTTTTGTTTGCTTTAATATTATTTTTGATAGGGTCATCTTCATGAACTTGGAATCACATGCCTTGGTGACAGAATCTACTTGACAGAGCTCATTGGATTATTGAAGAAGAAAAAGAGAGAAGCTGAACTTAGTGCTGCAAAGTGGTCGGGAGTGACCCCAGCTCCTGGAATTGCCTACAAAGAGGACTGTGGAGAATGTTGCGTGGCCTACTTCTGCCCATGTTGCTTGGCAAAAACATACTGGCGTGTGACAGGACAGGGTGTTTTCTACAAACGGGAACCTCCTTGTGGATTGTGGACGGAAGGTGAGAAAATTGTTATTATGTCACTGAAACAGACCTCTTGTCCCTTCCTCGGGAGTGACCTCTTTCCACGGGGCAAAGATAGTAGACATTCTTGCCCTGTCTTATTATGAACAATGGAAGTAGCTGTTCAGAATTTTTTAAGTAATTGAACAAAATGAATTGATCATCAGTTTTCCGTTGTTTAACCGCAGCCTGTGTTAAAATTGATTAATTCTTTGCTGTGAAACTATAGTCGGGACCCACATGTTTGTGTTTCCGGTAATATTAGATTTTGAACATTTTATATGACATAATTTTTGAGATCTTTGAGAGTGCTGGCAACATCAGAAAAGGGACATCAGTGGATTCAACCCTGTTCCAGTCCCTCAGTGGTTAGACTGTCCGATCTAGAACACGAGTTCAATTCTCTCCTACATCTCAGAATTTTTTTTGTGTATTTTTGGGTGATTAAATCTTCTGTTCTAAATGATGAGACTTTCAAATAGACAACACACAAATTGATTTTTTTCCTGTGATTATCAATATTATTATTAAACATTTTCTATAATTGATTATCACATTGCGGAAAGATTTTGATCAATGCTTGATTATAATTGATGATTGGCACACCACTAGTTATTAGTTATATTTATGGGTCCAAGCATGTTACCCATCCTGTGTAATGATATTGTCTTAAGAAAAGAAGAAGTTAACTAGCCTATCCTCATTTATTATAATATTGTTCTTTAGTTCGAACAGAGTACATGGACTATCGATTCTTCAAGGATTTGGAGTTGAAGACAACTCGCAAATGTCTGTGCTGCTGTACTGCCACTGAGCTGGAGATGTACGTTGATGATCATGATAGCAGTGGTGCTCAGAAGGAAGGGGAGCCGCCCAATCCTGGTGCCTTTCATCCTCATGTCCTGCGTCATCCCGAGGCCCGTAATGTTGAGCAAATCATCAGAAATTCATGGAATAGAGCTAGGCTTGTTGCTGAGTAATCATGACTGTGCTAATAACGAATTTAGGTCCTACCAGACCCCCTACATAAGTTTTACTTGATTGTATAATCTGCATATTTTTACTGATGTTATTCAATGGTGTTGTATCAAAGACCCATAGGGAACTAATTTGGATTGAATAAATTTTTACAGGCAAGAATCTTGGCCGGAAGAACAATTTAAGTGCCTTCATTTGATTGACCAAAAAATGTCTCTACCTGTAGCTGCCCAGAGTTTCTGAAAATGATACAATGTGACTTGGTCTTTTTAAGGTTCTTTTCATTACCGTAAATGATCGATTAAGCGCCGCGACGCTTATTTAATTTTCCCTTTTATAGGTGCGGTGCTTATACGAGAGCGATGCTTATTCGAGAGCGACGCTTATTTTAACTACGGGTAAAACACCGAGGAGAATATAGAAAGAATTAGCGAGGCACGTTCTGGATATGCACAATTTAATGTAAAATACGTACACCTCAAACTGTTAGATGAACTGGTTTCAAGAGTTTCCCTAAGTTAAAACTTTAGAACTCACGAGTTGGTCGAGGACTCGAGGTCTTAATTCTCCAGCGATCTCTCTTTATATCAAGTGCCGTAACAAAGGTGAGGCGTTAATTTATAAATACCCAGACTAGCGCCGGGGCGCTTATTCGAGAGCCGCGCCTATAAAATAATTATGTGTAAAGGCGCGGTGCTCATTCGAGTAGCAGCGCTTAATCGATCATTAACGGTACATTATTGTAAGGGAGTAAGAAATTAGAATTGTGCTTTTTTACTGTACTAGGTAATTATTACATGGAACAGTGGCTACCTCGCATAGCCTTGTCTGTAATGTGTATCTCTAACACTACAATATTAATAAAAAATTATTCATTCATGCATTATTTTACCTTGTAGTGTGGTTTACAGACTTCTTCCTTATTTTTTTTCCTGTTGGGTTTCTTGTGATAAATTCCTTATCCTTATCCTATCCTCCTATCCTCATGGAGGAAAGTTATGGGTTTTCACGGTCTCGGGATTTCAATTGGAAAATTTTTGTCTAGTAGTTTGGGGGATAGTTTGATTTTAGCATTCAAAAGAAACAGGAAGAATTGGGATAAAAATGTTACCTAATGGTTCTTCGGATATTTTGTACATGTACGTCCAATTCTTTTCTTTAGAAAGTGGTACCTATAGGTGTGTTTTTACTCTAGGCGATGTTCTCTTAAGGTTTTGGGCAAGCTTTCCTAAAATAAAGGGTCCACTGATCCCTTCGAACTTAGAGATGAGTATCACATCGTCTTTGTTCGCAACAAGTGTAATACTCTCCTCTCTCTCAACAGTTTCTCCATTCACCTCAGCTGTTACGCTTTCCTCTCGAATCTTTCAGTGAGGTCCTCCAAACTCGCGGCATCGTTTGGAAGCTTCCGTCGGCCATAGGCGCTGTTAGGCTGAGTGCCTGGGTTGTGTTTGGTTGATTTCGCTCTGACGCTCAGCTGTCGTGTGCTATCGCCAAAAGTCCTAGCCAAGAGACTATAAAGGGGACAGAGAGGGCATCCCCCATATACATCCTATTCCATAGGTAATTCGTCTCGAGTTATTTTTAACACCACAGATCTCAAGGGGGATTAGACAACAGCCAATCACATAGCGCGAATGTGTTCCGCCTGGATGACCCACGCTGAGAGCCACGCGTCCTTCACGAAATGACGCAGAACAAAATGGGGGAAGACGCGGAGAGCGATTTTGCTATTCCTTTTGTCGACGAAAACGACTACAGCGAGATTTCTGCGAAAGCTGTGTCAGCGAAACCGAAATTAAAAAAGAATCGCCCTTCCTCTCTTGTATAGAGCTAACAGTAGAGCAGGGAAATCCTTAACACACTGAATATTCTCTCAGGATCATTTATAATTTACAGTTTGAAGAGAGCAATTTCTGGTTTGATGTTTATTTTTTTCAGTCTTTATAGCGATTATTCCTACCTACTTACTTAGTCAATTGTAGGCGAACCCTCCTAAAGCTGAATTTCAAGGGACCATATTCAAGCTCAGAAAGAGAAATAAAATTTCGTCGTTGCGTATTTACGTCCTCCATAAAGGGCGAAATCAGGCATTTTCACGTCGTAGTCGTGAAAAAACGGGAAAGAAATGAACAAAAAAGTGTGTTGCACGTGCGAAGTTGTTGTTTTGCTAATTAAACCTATTGTTTTTTTTGACGTTCTAGTTGTCGTCCGCGTCGTTGGATCTTAAACTCCCTAAATTGTACAAACGACCGGTTTCAATAGACCGGCGAAATTTCTCATTTTATTAAAGCACTGAGGTTACGACAACTTCGAGTTAAACTGATTTCACGGGTTGTCAAAGAGTCCAGCGAATCCTTTTTCCCAGGTGAGCGCCGACTCATTTCGCTTCAATATTCAGGAATGCTCTCCATCTTTTTACGCTTTCATTGCCTCTCGCCCGACATGTTTTGCACGGCGTTTGGTCATGCGAAACCTCCACGAAACATCCACGCCTCGCGCGAGGTAATTTTATCCTGATTCTAAAAATAACTCGAGACGAATTACCTATGGAATAGGGTGTATATGGGGGATGCCCTCTGTGTCCCCTTTATAGTCTTCTTGGTCCTAGCCCATTACCTGATCTCTTCCACATCTTCTCTGCATCTTTTCCTTGCCACAGGGCTAGGAACCTGAGGAATCTCTTCAAAGACAACCATCCCTTCGCGATCATCATAATACGAGAATCGCGAGGTAAAATAGCTGCAGCCCCAATTGCTGATTCGTTTGAGAGTGTCTTACACGGCGGAAGAAAATTGATAGCAAAACTGATGAACTGTTGGCGCTGATTTTTGAGTTGAAATGCTCAATGAGAAGAGTCACCAAGGTTTTCACATTTACCGTGCTCAAAAATATCAGCTAAAGAAACAAAATGGAAGTGCTCGCTGCTCGCGAGTTGTACTTTCTAAAATGCTCGTTGCACGCAAGGCCAGGTTTTATCCCTCCCCGTACTCGAAAAATAATCGTAGTGCTCGCGCGCACGCTGGCGAATGCGCATGCTAATTTACAGCCGTATCTTTTCAAATATGTTATATCTGCCCGCAATCCACCTCAATGGAGGAATGCAACTCTTAGGCCCTGTTTACATGGATTGGGGGACCCCGGTCTGGTGGGGTAAGTTTCTTTTGTTTTGTGTCCCCCAGAGCGTGAAAACAAAAGAAACCAACCCCACTAGACCGGGGTCCCCCACTCCATGTAAACAGGCCCTTAAACGATACAGTACAACTTCACCAAGTTTGGTTCTTTTCATGACATGTGCGCGCGCACCTGTGACCGTAAGGACGGGCTTTACATGCATGAGAATGCTCCATGGACCACAAGTAGCCACAGCTGCACCCACACAAATTGTGTAAAGATATGGTTAAATTTAGAAGAATTGTATGGGAATATCGAAAAGGAAACTCTTGCACGTTTCTCGAAAGTCCCGGTAATTTAACGGACCCGAAGTCATATTTCAAAATAAACATTCTAAAGAAAAGTAAGGCGGGCTCTAATCCTTTAACCAGTCTATTTTGTTTCTTTAGCTGATAGCTTTAAATTGTATAATTTTCAAACCTTTGAACTCCAAATCTTGAATGAAAACAAAACAGCTTTACGAGCCTGGAAATATCGGCATCCAGTTCCAGAAACGGCAATGTGTTTTATACTTCACCTGGATAGAGTTCAACAATAACTACAAGGCACGAAACAGAATTCTTGAAGGCATTCCTCAATGAGATATGAAAGAGAATATACATCCAACCTCTTCTAGCCTCCCATGATGGGAGTTGAGAAAACGAGGTTTCGTGAAGGTGGCCGTAGGTAGAGCTGTCATGTTAGCTTACGAGAGTGTCCTTTAGGAGGGCTTCCACTCACTACTCCTTCATTTCTCGACAAAAAGGGCGTCAAAGGCTCACGGCGTCAAAAAGACCGAGGAAGCAAAGTACATGTGCACATGATTTATCACGTGGTTTAAGGTTTTCATCACAAAAGTCAGTACAGTCGACTCCCGGTAACTCGAACCCTCTCTAACTCGAACCTGCCGCTAACTCGAAGCAATTTTCATTTCCCTTTGGATCGTTTTCTATATAATTTTACCCTCGATAACTCGAACTCCCGATAACTCGAACTGTTCTTTATTTCCCTTGAAGGTTCGAGTTATCGGAGTCGACTGTGTCTCTAATACCTCAGTTCTGCGAGCGGTGTAAATACGGTTATCACCCCTGGCCTTAGCTCCACTTATATTTCCGTTTTTAAAGGGTCAATGAATAAATTTAACGACTAAACGACACAATACGAAAACGAAACAAGGGTCACATGACACTTCAATCCGAAGAGTCCATGCTTCATACCATGTTTCGTGTATTTTCGATCGATTTATTTTCCTCTGGGACGGCAAAAATTCGTTGGTGTTACGCTTCGGTTTGTAATTGTGGTCGGATGTCGAGTCACTTATATTAGACTCTCTCTCTGTCTGTCTGTGGCATGAAATATTAATCATGACAAAGTATAATAATGTGGCATTTTTGATGTAGTGCATATTTAGGTCATAACAATATTACCAGGTGTACATCACGCTTGTGCCATCAAAGATGAACGTTGCTTGTTTGTTTGCTGCTATGGCTTTTTTCATAGAAGGTAAGTAAGAAAATTAAGAAACCGATTTAAAAATTCTAATCTTACTCGTCTCTCTTTGCCCGTCTGCTAGTTGATCGACAAAAGTCCGGCGCTTTTGGCAAGATATCAGTATGAAGCCTAGTTATCTTTGGAATTATCCGGGTCTTTTCAAAGACAATAGTTTCCCTTTAGAAAACGGCTGGTCGCGTAGGTACTAATTTCCGGCTATGTTTTAACGAATATGTCTTTATATTTTGGCACTCGTAAGTTCTTTTGAACCGTTCATTGCGTTCAATTAAGAAACTTAACGCTTTGATCCTTCGTAGGTGGTCAACTGAATTTTTATGACGCTTTTGTTACTGTTTTGTCGTGATACACAGTCACTTTCACTGCCGCCAAATAAACATGAGAAAAATAATCAGCATTAGCTATTGAAACTAGCACGCACTGAACCTTGATCTGTCAAACTGAAACAAGTGAATCATTATTGTAACTGGGAGCATTGAAGCTTTTCTGCTTTTGAAACTTGACGTTGAACTGAAACGCTATTAGTACATATTGTCAAACTGCTACATCGGCGATTGAAAATGAGGGTGATATTTTGGAACTCCTCAGGTCCAAGTTAAAATAAATATATTCAAAGCATTGGAGAATCGAATGCACAAGTCATTTATTATTTTCCGCAAATCCAGCATGACTCGAATGATCCGACAAAGAAAAAATTTGCATAATTTTAGGGTTCCACTACAAATTCGCAGTCCTACCTTGTGTTTGTGTAGGCTTCCTCATGGACCACCTGCCGTTCTGCCGACTGAACTACCGACTCTAGCTATGAGACGAGCTCTTTTTTTTGCATTTGCACCCAAAAATTATTGTTATCTAACGGAGACACTGCCTTGTGTTAGGTGGTGTTGAAATAAAATGTTTCACGAGTTTTCCATCCAAGTTGACGATGCTAGCCAATGATCTATATTCCTAAGTTAACGTTCTTTGCGCCTTTTTCGGGAAGCTGTCGTGGATTTCCGTAAGACTTCGTAATTCTCAAATGGCCGGTGTGGTATCAGTCGGCTTTAGTCAGTAGGTACCAGTGACTGAAGCAATCGGTATTTTTAGCTTGAGATGTAACAATTTTATGGAACCGCCACAACTTTGAAACATAATATTCTGAACCCTTGTCTGAACTTTCGAGCTGATTTAGTAAGCAAAGGATTTTACTCGTTGTTTGTTATACGGTAATTGTGAGGCGGTAGCGGTGATCGAGATTGTATAATTGTGTATCTAAACCACCAACTCGGTCAGTAACTTTTGCTTGCCTAGTCATTAAACGGCGTCCTGCCAGGCCCAGTCTCGGTCAATGCATTCAGCACGGACCACGTGACGCGAAACGCATAGGCCGCGCGGAGTAATGAGACCTAGTGACTAGGCAAACCTTTGGCCACATATAACCCATTCGCTCCTGGAAATTTTGCCGAAAAACGTGTTTTGAAGCCAGTCGAGTGGTTTTCTGGTCACTGTTGTGCTTTAAAGAGCTAAAACTTACCACAAACAGGTTTATAGGTCGTACACTTCGTAGCCTTCTGATCCAGATGCAAAATATCAGCTTGCGAAGTTCGGGCATGTGCGCGCAGAAAGCAAAATTTCGAGATAGTTTTTGGGTTTAAAAGTGACACAGCAGTCTTGACTTTTACTTTTCGCTTTCTCTCCTCCCCTCTTTTTTCGCTTTTCTTGCCTCATTTTTTCTCTTGCTGGGCATTTAGTAGGCTTCCTTTTGGTGGGAAGAGTTTTTAGGAAAGCTTTTAGGATCTTAGGATTTGGTGAAAGGAAAGGCAGGTGAGCATTAATAGAACAAGAGTTTCATGGAGATTTTCAGGTCAATGTCACATGGTTTTTTGCTTCCATCTCTGGTGTCCTTGACTGAATTGTGCCCATTCAGGTATGGTTTGAAAGATCTCTTCACTCTGCGCAAGTTAGTGGACAAAGTTGTCCTTGACCGTTAAAACTGATGACGTCACAAAGGGTAGAAAGGACGTGGATCCGCACGGGCGGTTACAGGCGGTTCAGGGGCGAATGGGTTAACGAAGCCAAGCCATAGCCTAATTCTCAGACGTCCGAGGTTGCTGCGGCCCATTCGCTTCTCTCCCTCGGGAGAGGGAGAGAGAAGCAAATGGCCCGCGAACGAACTCGGACGTCTCAGAATCAGGCTAGTCAACCAAAGAATCTACAACATCGTTCCTACGGTCCTCTCATTTACTCGTTCCCTAGCTAGAGAGACGAGTCCTAGGGCCGAGAAAGTAGATTAGAAGTCAGGTTGCCTTCGCAGTTGTACGCTTTGCCTTCCCACCCAAGGTCACCTAAGGGCACAGTCAGACGTTGTGACAGTTCACACTAGGAAAATTCTTAACATTTTCATCGTAGTATATACTGGCTATCGTTAGTGCGAATGCCCGTCATTCATTACATTTCATATCAGGCTTGATATATTGCTAAGGGTAACTGGGCTCTAAAAAGATCTTTTATATGTCCAATACGGGTCATTATATATCATCAATAGCTCAAACACTGGAAAACTCGTTGTCTTAATTTCTCGAGCATTTTTTTGTGCTGTCCTAACGAAATGATGCTAAACGGCAGGTCAATGAGAAAGTAGAGCTACAATTATAGATGAGCAGTTACAATAATCACAAGAAAGAGTTTAGAGTTAAAAGAGTTTAGTTAACCTATTAACTATAATGACGAATTTTCATTTCTTATTGATTGATTTTTGCAGGTTATTTATGCGAGAAAAACGTAGCGTGTGCCCAAAGAACTCTTGATGGCAATTGCTGTCAGTTTCCATTTTATTACAAGAACACGAAATACAAAAGCTGCACAAGTCATGGAGATGTTAACAATCGCTTTTGGTGCGCTACAGACTACAAGTACGATAAAAATCACACTGAAGGCTGGGGATACTGCAAATGTAAGGCTCAGCTAACTCCCCGGGGGGTACTCCTGTGAATTCTTGGTGGGAGTGTGCGTGTTGCGCGGTTCTCCAAGTATTGACCCTATTTCAGACCAAAAGACGTCATTTTTTCTCACCCGTTTCCAGACCTGGCCTCCAAAATCCATAACCATTTTCAGACCTGGTCTCTAAGAAATTATGTCATCGTTACTTAGATTAGAACAGTAGCAAAAAAGATTTCATAAAATCCACTTCCGGTCGCTTATTTCTCTTTTCTTTCTTAATACTCATTTGGAATTGAAGGGATCAATACGTTCTATACACTCCCGTAGTTCCCTTGAAAACCATACTCGATGCCAGACCAAATTGAGCAAAGTCATTCAATTTTGAAAGCAAGGACCAACTTCCAAAAAAGAAGGACCGAACCCTAATAAAGGATCTAATCAGCTATAATTGGATATATGGAAACAAAAGAAGCAAGGCTGATTTTACAGTGGGGAATATATATTTTTCTTTTACCAATATTATAGTATGTAAGACCCTGAAGGAACGCCGTGCCTTCCGAAATATTGGTATAAGAAAAATATATATTTCCCACTGTAAAATCAGCCTAGCAAAGTCTCAGTATACCTGTTTTCAGACCAAAACGCCCTTTGCCGTAGTGCCAGTCGTGCATTCACTTTTGTTTTATTGAGCAAAAATCCTACCGTTTAGGGAGGTACATACCTGTATGACTTGTATAAGTACCCCTACCCCCACCCCCCACAACGAGGTTTTTAACTTTGGGTGTCGAAATAAAACGAACGCTAAACTTCCTTTTGTTAATCCCACGAAACTAACGTGAACTCGAGTAAAACTCACGCATCGAGTTCATAAACCACACGACTATTGGAATTCGTACCAACGAGAGTGGGAAAACTACTTTTTATTTTAGGTTTTAAAAATAGAGGAGCGAATTAAGAGATCGAAAGAGAAGAGAAGAAATAGGAGTGGATCGTTAACCAACCTCGTCCCCAGGACTTTTCCCTTAAAAAATGGGTGGGGCCTTTCCCACCCCACCCATTTTTTAAGGGAAAAGTCCTGGGGACGAGGTTGGATCGTTAACGTTACAATCCAATCCTCTTGATGGATTTGCTTGGAGTCATCAGAACAAACTGGTGCTTATATCTCCTCACCAATTTGTACTAACAGGCTGATATTTAGCAAAGGGGCTTTTTTCATCTTTTCCTTTCTGAATCTGAATAGAGGTCTTGAAAGGTTTCAATATTCAAACTGAAGCACTCATTTATTTTGCAAAATTAATACAAGTGTGAGCTATTTGATTGAACAGATTGCACGTTTCGATTTTTTGCAAGATCCGTTTTTTAATTTCTGACACCTCTTTTGTTTGTCAGTCAGAATCGGTGTGAAATCACAGTGCTTTGTAAGAACTACCGACGGAATTTGCTGCGTCTTTCCCTTTCAATATCGCGGTATCGAGTACGCAAACTGCGCGACATCAGAGGGGAAATCCCCCAAGATGCACTGGTGCGCCACCCAGGCTGGATTTGATGAAACAAGAAACGGAACAGGATGGGGCTACTGCGCAGGTCAGTAAACCTTTGTGTGCCATTGTCTTGAAAGAGACACTTGGTTAAAAATTAAGTGCCAACAAAAGTCAATATCCCTGCCTCTGCATAATCAGTTGAGAACCTGCACAGTCACGTGGTGTAGTGACTATACGCGCCCTGGAGTTGTAGGACAATCATTTCACCAACTTACAGTATACAATCTAGAACTTCGAATATTTACCGCATTGCTAATAGAGGGCTCCTAAGGTGTAGACATTGTCCATCTCGGGACGATATAAATGACAACAACGAATACGACTTACAATTCCCCAGCAATGAAAACGATCAAATAAGTATGAACTCTAGAGACTGAGTATACAATTTCCATTAAGGCCGCTAGGTTTTTACTAAATAATTGGTTATAATTAAAAGGAGAATTTTGTTACTTGACTGGCCAGTATTATGTATTAACTTGCCTTTAACTTCAGAAAGCAGCGAAACCGAGCGGACATATGATAAAACTTGGAATGGACTAGTAAAATAGTGGTAAAATGGACTGGATTGATAGAACATGGAGTAAATAAAACATGGAGTGAACCGAGGGGGTCAGAGCGTTGAAATTGTAATCCGCAGTTCCGAGTTTAAGAGTCCCGTCCTGACCACCAATTGGATTAATTCACGTTCTGATCCTGGAGTTCAAATCCTTGACCACTCTGGTAAATAGCTAACTGGTTTGTGTCCGTGAGTTTGGGACTCCTAACTTTATGTTTAATTAAAGTTACCTCTCTCATTCACTGCTCGGCCCACAGGCTTTTATTCTACAAATACTGCGTGCGCCAATTTTTTGTGAATTTTTTTTGCAGGAGCAACCTGCTTCGCCTGTCGAAGCACAGACTCATGGAAGCAGTGTAACATCAACAGAGTTAAAAAGATATGTCCTTACGGTACAGAACACTGTGCTAAGTTTAGCGGCCAAGAAAGCTCGAACGCCTCCAGTAGCATCAAGAAAATATTTATAAAAGACTGCGCTGCTCAAACTGACTGTTATAATTCCGATCGCCACTGTAATAAGCATACCGTTTTGGCTGGTACATGCTCGTATGAATGTTGCCATGGAGATCTTTGCAACAAGGGTAGAAGCTCCAAAGAGAGTGTTAATGTGAGACTGGTTTTAATTATCACTGTTTTCGCAGCTATAAAATTTTATTCCAAGATAACGTGAGCCTGTAGTTTGTGTACATGCATGGTGATGATGAATACTAATAGCGTCCTAATTGCGGTCCTGGATTTAACTGCGTAGAAGTGTTGCCGACTAGACGTCTGATGGCATTCAACAAACAACTGTTAACAAAACAGTAGCTGCAAAGATCATCAGAGAAAACAAAGAAAGGGGGGATGTATTGGAGGTAGCATTACATAGATCACTTTTACAGCATTTGACTTCACAATCCCCAGTTCTTGCTTCATTGGTTTGTGCACAAGTTTGGGTAGCAGCTCCACACAACCTGTTGTTGGAACAACTTCTTGCCACCTGAAAGAAATAATCATTAAGATATTAACTGAACTATAAGTTCAAACACCCTGTTATACAGACAAAAGATCAGCGCAGCCAAAACTGTCGGTATAAAACAGGCCCTCAAGTATAAAAATGAGGCATATACAGACGGGAAAATAACGAGTCGCAAAGGTCATCCAAATTTCTAAGGTGACAAATCGGATTACAGTAATTTTAATTGACCCGTAAAACAGATTGTAACAACTAGTGCGAAATAGCTATATAACTAAACAAAAGAAAACAATAGATTAACTGCACAATAGTGCGTACCTTATTAATTATCACTTATTTTCGCGCGACTTTAATTTCGCGAGTTTGGAACAGAAATATTTCGCGAGATCAGACCTATCATATATTCACATTTCACTTTCTTTTATTGCATTAAAATTACTTTAATTACTTCTTACGTGTGATGACTGAATAAATAATGAATTAATACAGAAAATGATGCTTTGAAAGGTTTATCCAAATGGTTTTAAAGCAGTAGCTGTTCGTGGGACTTGAAATACTTAGAGCGACGAATTAATGAAGAGAAACTGAGATTAACATTTACCCTGTCGGTTTTTTTGTCAATCATCAACAGGCATCTGTCCATGGCAGTCGGTTCTTGACTACATACTTCCTCGTTTTTTTCTTTGTTGCAGTCCGCGACTCCGTCACATGTATAACATTTTAATCCTGTTAGCTCTGCGAATCACAACACCAAAGACTGAGGTCATGAATTTCGCAGTGATGTAGAAGTCGGAGAAAATAGCGGACATTTTGCGACGTCACCACTGGTTTTTCCGCGAAATGACTTCTGAGGACGAGCGCAGAAATTCTATACTGATGACGTGTCACTACCCGGATCTGGTTAAGTGCTTCTGATTGGTTGAAGCAAATTTCCCGCGCCGCGACACGCACCAATCAGAAGTACTACCAATATCTGTCGTCGCAAAATGCCGGCTGTTTTCTCAGGTTATGGATGTACCTTTAGCATTTGTCGTAAAACTTTGAAACTGATACTAGTACCACTTGGTGCCGGAGGCTTTTCATTTGCTCACTCACTAACCTATTCATCCCGCCTTAGGACATAAGGCCACAAGGCTTCAGCCTGGCCGACTCCAACACAAAATCCGCCTCCCCGCCTCGCCATGGTACCCAGATGAAAGATAAGATTTTAGGAATTTTTTTGGGGGGGGGGAGGGGAGGGGGGGAGGGGCGGGGGATAATTCAAATGCCGATTCGTGTACAGTAAAACCCCGCGACTAAGAACCTGGATTTTTCCAAGTCAGTCTAAACAGGTTCTTATATAAATGGTAGTTAGCACAAGTTTAGCTTATTTAGGTTCTTAAATAGGTTATTATTTTCTAAGTTGGTTCAGCTTATATCTCATTATAAAACCTGCATACCGGATGCATTGCATTGCAGTTGGAGTGATAAGGCACCAATGTCTCCAAAGAAGATTCTGAATGTTGTCTTATCTTATTTGCCAAAGTGTACAAAATTTTTTCATAGATTTTAGAAAATAAGAAGCTGTTTTAAATTTTAGGCTAAACAGGTTCTTATTATAGAGGGGGCTTAACTGGCAAATTTTACTACAGTTTCTTAAAATCCAGGTTCGTAGTCGTAAGGTTTTACTGTATCCGAAAGGACTTTTGTCTTTCTCGACCAAAAGGCGTTCAGATAGTAGAGCGCGGCGGTAAGTGTGGAGCGAGTTAAGTAGTACTTTCTTCGTGAATTTTTCTCCCGCGCTCTACTATCTGAACGCCTGGAACAGGCTAATTTTGATCTAATGAATCAATCCACTCCGAGTGAGGGATTCCTGAGGTCCAGAATTCGCTGTTGGATTATAATAAAGGAACGAAAAATCTCTTCTGGATTTAAGAATGCAAATCTGAGTTTTCCTTAAGAAACGGACTCTAATAGGTCAGACCATAGTCACGTGTCTTACCCGCTCACACACCCCGCACGCTCCTACATCCACAAATAATGATTCCATAATCACCACATTTTTTAACAGCGACACACCGGCCACCCTGCTGACACCCTCGCCACCTGTAATACACACCTGTAAGGGCCCGTTTCTTGAATGTTCCGGTACACCGGAGCCATATTTGATCATATTTTAAGTTCAAAACCTGGTTCTGTTTTGTGCAAGTCGCATCTCAGGTTACAAACCAGTTCTTTTTTAGCTGGTCGTTTCAGATTTCATTACTTTTGAAATCATTAGAGCCTCTAACGGCAGAAATCAAAACAGAGATCAGCTAGGCCCAATGATATTCGAGAGAAATCCCCCTTTAGTGAAGGAAGTAAGTTGTTTTTAATTTACTTCAACGCACTTAAGGGAAATTGCAACCAAGAAACGACTTGAAGACAGGTTTCAGACCGCTAAAGATCTTTTTCATCTTCACCTATAAAACTGACTTAATTCGGGTAGTAACAGTCCAGCGGTAAAACAGCTGCGATACTATACTAAACCATGAGCTTCTTAGCTTTTTATCATGAATTATAAGCTCGTATCAGAATGAATTAAGAGCTATTGAGTACTATTTCCTCTTTTAGCGTGTCAAACACCGCTTTGGCCAATCAGTCGATACACTGGCAGATAAATTCAAAATAGTTCGAATTACTGAAACCTGATTTAAAAAATTGGTTCTCTTTTGACTGATCAGTAGCAGGATTACAAAATGGGCGTATAGGTTTTTAATCGCTCTAAAACGGATGAGTGACTATGAAGCTAAGCGACTGCTGTTTTAGAGCAGTTTTTACAATCACTTCGAAAAAAAGTCGAAAACAGTTATCAAAACTTTAAATCTGAATGAGTTAGCTACGAATGTTCTCATTGCAGTCTTCAGTGGATATACTATAACTTCATGAAACGCCTCATTGTAGCCGTGGAACAACTAGGTAACCAAGAAATTATGAGTCTCGTTGTAAATACCTTTTGGAAAGAGCCAAATGAAGACTAGTGATGTAAGAATAAGAGCCATAGCAGGTACGTCAGCCAAATCTTGAATTACAGTGATTTGGAAAAAAAATGAAAACACTTTGTTTTTTTGCACAGCTGGCTTAAAGAAAAACAAAAGGACGCTGTTGGAAGTATATAATATCTTTCGCCTCATTAGCTGACTTCAAAAACAACCATCACTCTGGTGTTTTAAAATGAAACAAATGTAAAGCTACTTTCCTAACTTCAAGAAAATGCCGGGGCAACTAATAAAATTCAGGAATCTTTGTCAGTGGAACTTGGATTCGAGATTCCAATCATGAGGGGATTCCGGATTCC
>OZ037778.1:43355515-43478015 GCA_964035525.1 Porites cylindrica
GATGTCTTGATGAACAGAAGGAAC
This sequence comes from Porites cylindrica, assembly GCA_964035525.1. NCBI lineage: Eukaryota > Metazoa > Cnidaria > Anthozoa > Scleractinia > Poritidae > Porites > Porites cylindrica. The sequence continues at coordinate 43,355,540 of OZ037778.1, forward strand.
TCACAACAACAAACTGACTACGAAGTATCCAGTTATTAGAAGAGAACTTGAAATTGCGCATGTCTTGCTCGATAGGCCGCTGTTGCAAAGATCAGACTCACAACAACTAGATGTGCAGTCTCCAGAGCTGGCACATTGTTTATGGTGTATCGTGCACCCAGCTTCATTCGTACAGCCTACGTCCAATTGGTCTTCAGATTCTTTTTCCGTAATTTTTCTCATGTAGCATCGATTCATTGTCGGAGTGCACTCGAGAACTGTGGACCTGTTACCGCTGGGATGACATTGCGTGACTGCATCATAACAGCGGTAACATTTAAGACACCAAACTTGAAAATAAAAAAAATAAAAAAAAAGTAACATCAATCACAATGTAGAACTAGCCAGACAAAACAGCCGACATTTCGCTACGCCACCACTAGTTACTCTACGAAATGACGTCTTAGAAACGAAGACAGTAATTTCACACTGATGAAGTGTCACTGTCCTCATCTGGGCAGCGCTTCCGATTGGTTGATAATTTGTCTCATCCAGTCAGATGCAAGATCTGGGCATTTACGTAGTGACACGTCATCAGTACGGACTTTCAGGCGCTTGTTCTTCAGACGTCATTACCCGGGAAGCAAGTGGTTGCGTCGCCAAATATCGGATGTTTTCTCAGGATAATGTAGAACAAAAGTTTTCTGAATGACAAAGTCAATATACATGCAGTTTATGGGCATCTCCCCCAGCTAGTCAAGAAAAGCAAGCGTTTTTTCTATAAGGTCGATGAACGCGACGGCCTTTTCTCAGCTTCAGGGGTAACATTAATGAGCTCATCCATTCTCCTCTTTGGGCTTAAAGAGAAAGAGGAGAGGGTCTCTAATTCCCAACAGCCTTAACGACTTGCAGCTCAAACTAATAGAAAAGAAATAAGAGACAGGCGACGCGGAAAAAACCGGCGCATTTTTTGTCTTGACCCGCGTACGACCCCACCTTGGAATCCTTAAAATCTTAACTATATGTGTAGCTTCATGTCATCCGCAGGAAAAAAAAAAACTGGAAAATCAAGATGCAAAAACGTTTACAATTAGCCCCGATTCTCACAAAACAGTCAATCCGTTTCTAATGAAATTAAGCTGAGTTTGAAATATTATATTTTACTTGAGCGATAATTCAGTCTGTGGTCAACTGGAGATGAATGAATCATGTTTCACCTAGCGTCATGAAACTTAGTTACGATTGGTTGATGATTCCGCGCTGATGTGTTCATTCAACATCGGATTCGCAATACAGTGGAACTCTCGTTAGTAGACACCCTCGCGACGCGAAAAAAGGTGTCCGTGCTGACTGGAGCTGGCCATGAACTCAAGGGATTGTAAAAATACAGTGTTTGTATGGGAGTTGAGAAAAGCGGGGTCTTGTGATGTGAAGGCGGCCGTAAGTGTCCGTCTGAAGAGCTTCCACCGTATTGTGCTGTTAAAGTAATGATCGCTGCCAGAAGTATAGTATTCAAGTTATATGGAGTGTTATCAAACAAGGTGTGTGAAGTTGGCATACCGTATTTATTCGATTAACCGCCCTGGGCGCTTATTAAATTTTTGAACCTTGAGAGTGGGCGCTTATTCGAGGTGGGCGCTTATTCGAGGCTGGGCGCTTATGAAATTTTCACCAGTTTCAGCAAGTGAAGTATGTTTATTTTGCAACAAAACAATAAATGCTAATAACAAAACGCGAAGAAGTAACAAATCGAGTTTTCTGTAAAATACTCTGAAGAAAACTCCGTCCTCGGGGAAGTCTCTTATTAGAATTTATTCACTCAAGTGGGTGGGGTGGAGGTGAGCGCTTATTTGAGTTTGAATGGGAGGAGGAGGGGGTGGGCGCTTATTCGAGGCTGGACGCTTCTTAACTTTTTCTGCCTTTAGGATGGGCGCTTGTTCGAGGTGGGCGCTAATTCGAGGTTGGGCGCTTATTTGAATAAATACGGTAGTTCATAGTAGAGTCTCTCTCTTCTGCAGAGGCTCATGCTGGGTATCCCAATAAAACACAAATACAAAATAACATCGACCAAAGGGAGGCTTTGTGAGCCCACGAGACTGAGCAACCCGTACAAACCCTTGTTATCAAGAAAACCGCTGGGCACTTTCTCAACCAATAAAAATAGCAATAATCGAAAAACGGCTAGTGCGCGGGGGACGACGCGGAAGTCCCCTGCGCGCTTTCTTTTCCCCTCTCCCCAGACTCCTAACGATTCAAGGAGGCCCCTTCGGAGGAGAGAGTAGTAGAGTGTAAACGTCATTTCAACTATCATAAGATATCGAACAATTATTTCAGAAGGCACGGCCTCCCTTCTTCAAGGTCTTACATACAGTGATAGATAAGGTTAAGCTAAGACGTTACAATTTGAAATAAATGATAGCGTGCGATGTGATACTATAATAACAAGTGAAAAAAAAAGGTAAAAGTGAACGTTAAAAGTATATGAAGCAAATACTGTTGAAGCACTCTATCCTTTATTTCAAATTGTAACGTCTTAACTTAACCTTATCATTGTATGAAAGAAAAAGGAAGGCCCCCTCTTCCGACGTATAAATAACAAAAAAAATATATATTCCCGACTGTAAAATCAGCCTTGCCGATGGTCGCGATGCTTCCAACATACACCACATCGCCTTTATTCAGCGCGGTCTTTCTAGCAAAAGGCAAACGTCAGTTTCAAGTTGACGATTTTCAAAATAGAAAAAACTGTGCAAAGTAATTCTTATGGATGAAATATTAATGTGAAGCTGGTAAATTCGTTTACATAGAATGAACAGTAAATGACAGGTAAAGGGAAAATCTGGTCACGTGGTGATTCTATAAAACCTCTTTTTTCTTTCTCCTTTTCCGTTTCTACTAGTTCTCTCCCTCTCTCGCGCACAATTTGCAAGAAAACATTGTGACACGGGTTGCACTTTCAAGTTTTACAATAATAGTAGCTAGTAATAGTTGACACTACAGCTGTCCCCGCTCTGCATACTGTTGGTCAATAGCATTCTTGGTCGTTGTGTAGCTCTTATACCGATTCATAACGAAGATTTTCACACATATTCCATACAATAGGTAAGATAAAAACAGGAAACGCATGATTCCATGCACTCTTTCAGTTCGATTTACACAGCTTTGATCAAAACACTCTCAGTTTCGAGAACAGTTTATTCTGAAACCACAAGAAAATATTTCATTGGAAGTTGAATTTTTCGCTATTTCTCTTTCACTTTCGTGCATGGTTCAATTTGACCTGTTTCCATTTCCCTCGGGTAACCCCTGGGACAAGTCCAGCCCTTCGGGCCCGGGGGTGGGGAATTGTTTGAAGCGGTCCTGTCCTGGGGCTAGGGGGGTGGGGGTGAAGCAAATCAAGAATATCTCCTCTTTGATTTTGCGAAGTACGTGTCATTTCTCGCGCGGTATACACGATGGCTGTGGACCTCAACATTACGTGATTTTTATGGAAAAACGCAGGAATTTGTCGGAGAGTGGTTGGAGAGGAATTACTTATCAAAAGTTAAGTCTGAAAGTATGTTTTAAAATCTGAAACTAATGTGCATATGATGCGTACTCGAATGGACTTTATTTTCTGGAAACTAGGACAGAAATATTTCTTAAGGCTAACTTTAAATAATGAAAAGAAAACTTATATGAAAACGAATACAAGGCTTTTGCAGGAGCCGATGACTGTCGGAGCCGATAGTAATCGGCTCCTGGCTTTTGATATATATATAGCGAGAATCAGAGATTCGGTCCAGTGTTCTTATTGAAGTTCTATCAAGGAGTCGCTTTTTAAAGAGTTGTTCTTCTTCGTTTTCGTTTTCAGATTTATTGTTCACGTTTTAACTACATCATGACATCCCTTATCCCTCTCTCAATAAACTCTGGAAAACGGATATAAAAGTTTTGAAAACGTGTCGTTTGCTTTTGTACGGATCAAAAAGATGGAGCAAAAAACCTATATGAGGTCGATCAGGAGCTCGGGGGTGTGGAATGGTCTACTTTCTGCGTGCCCGGGGGTGGGGAATCTGAGGCCTCTGCAAATCTCCGCGGGTGTGCCCGGGGGGGGGGGGGCATGGTTACAAGTCAAATTGAGCCATGCAAGTTCAGTTCATTTTATTTGCCGGAGAAATTAAAAGGTTTGATCAATTCACGCTCGCGCGTTCTAGTCTTTTTTAAAAGTTTATAGAAGGACATAGTGAGCAGGGGATCAATCAGCACAGAATTTGATTGTCAGTGAATTTCTGTAATCTTCCATCGTTCTGCTAGTCTGCTACACAGCCGGTTTTAGTGTCGTCACGCAACGCTTCTCCCGGGAGGAGCATTGCGTGACAACACTAAAAAGGGCTGTGTAGCAGACTATAGTACTGCTAAATTCACTCGTCTTGAGTGTTTGGGACTGAGTCTTATTCCCCCTAAGAGAGAGGAAGAGTGTCTTGCGAATTGTTTCCAATCCGAAGATTTGTGAACTCGTGTCCGCAAGAGCCCATGCTCCTGGTGTCCGGCAAAATCTTTCAGCATCTTATAACCTCTAGCTACTGGCTTAACGGGTGTGTCTTTTGGTCCATAACTTGCAAAACAACTGCTCCACAGACTGTCACAGATAACAAGTAACGCAAGAGTATCGAAGTAGGACTGTATAATAAATGTCACAAAATCTACCTAAGCGGTCCCTTAGGGATTTTCTGTTTTATGTCATCCTAATGGACCGTTAGAAAAGTTAGGGGGGGGGGGGGGGTGGGGAATTTTCAAGCCGCGGGAATTTTTTTTCGTCATCAAATTCCTTGTATGAGTTTTTTTTAGGCCATAGCATGAATATCTTTTAGGGTTAATTGGCGTGATGGGCTCCTGGCGTGCATGAATTTTTTTCATTTAATTTTCCCTTGCGCGGCATATTTTTTTTTGTACTTCGCCCACCCCCCCCCCCCCCCCCCCCGCCCCGATAAGTTTACTAATGGTCCGTCCCTAACCATCAATCAATCAACTTTATTTAAACACGGTAAATGGCTCAGCAAGCTGGTTTTCAGACATGCCGTGTGATAATTACAATTTATAAAAATTAAGACTAGTGATTAACTAACAATACAATATAACAGCAAGAAATCACTTGCGGGCGCGAACAATAGAAACGTCATCATTACCCACCGACACCTCACGGTCGCTGTTCAAGCAAATCGAGATCTTTTCTGTCATACTGACTGTATATTTCTGGGCCGGGTTTTTCAAAGCAGGGTTAAGTTAACCCAGGGTTAGGGCGAAATATGATTTCAGATATAAAAGCTTCAGAAGCAAATTCAGTTTTATTCTTTTTGCCTACAATTTGATGATTGAATGCTCTATAAAGAAGAGAGAAAATTATTCGAGAAAATGCTTTTGAAAATTTTAAAAAAATTAACCCTGGGTTAGCGCTAATCGGCCTTCGAACAACTGGGCCCCGAACTGTAAGTACGGTCCTTGATATTCGGGCTAGTTACCCGGGCTAGTGCCTCCTCGGGATTTCGCCCTCTGGTCGAAATCCCTACGGGGGCAATAATAAAAAGAAAAATACTCCTTCACCACAAGACCAGAGAAAGGAAAAGGAAGGGAAGAATGCTATTAAATACTACATTCGTCTGACGACAGGAGAATAGCTGATACAGAGTATAGTTAGTTCTATGTTGCTCGTAGCAACACGAACATTTCATCGAATATTTTTTAACACATCAGCATACACACACAAAAGAAACATGCTGAGAATGTAAACACTTTAACCTAGATACGGAATAGACGAAGACGTCTTAAGAGCTCTCAAGCAACCGACATCTTTATTCAAAAAATATTCGCAAATTTTAGTTCTTAATAATTAATGAACGACGGGGAAATGGTTACTTTTCACAATTGTTCGGAAACATATATTTCATTCCAAATTAACGTGCGTTACAATACATGAAATTAGAAAACAATTGGAAAAAATTTATGTAGTTTTGTTGTGGGAAATGTTGATGTTCGGGGCATTTTGAAATGTCGCGTGACTTCTTCAGAATTACGTGCTGTAGCGTCAGTGGCAATCGAACGTAGTACTAAGTTGATCGGATGAACGCACAACAAAATTCATTCAAAACTAACGCAGCTTAAGTACCGTAAGATAGAATTTCTACAGCACTGCATCAACAATAAACATTTCTCCAGTGTTCAGTGTCACAATGCTGTATATTTATTAATAGCAGTTTCTTTATGTACTGAAAAATGATAACAAGAAGAACCTGGCTTATGAAATGAGGCCAAAAGCATTCGTCTGTAAACTACCACCCACAAGTGAATGATGCAATAGCATTATAAGGGAAAAGTAAATTTATGTATATGCAACCACAAAACACAAATTTCGTGACACTTTGGGCGAAGTATGAACAAGCATTGCACGTTTTTTACTTCGTATGTTGACACGTTGCTACGTTTCGACCTCGAAAAGCCTGTTCTTTGTCAACCAGGAGGCTTCATTTTCGATACACTCTGCGCCATAAAACTGGTGTACAACTTGAGTAGAGCTATTGAATCTTCTGTTTTCAAATTTATACTATACAGGCGAAACGGGAGCAAGTTTGAAACCCGCCGGTACGGACTAGCTCTTCAACCATAGCTGCGACTCGATGAAATGAGCTGTTAAATTTATTCATTTCTCGGTAAAAAACAAGTGCGCCTGACTTTCTGAGCTAGCGAGTTCATTGTCCATATAAACCACGGTATTACAAGAAAATCGAATCATCTCTTGAACAGTGATCATATTAGAACACAGTAAAAAAGTGAAGTTAACTTACCCATGGCCGGTATAATAACGAGAGAGCATCCTAGCACAACCATACGTGCCATTATTTTTAATGCCGGCTGCCTGCTTGCCGCCTCGGCGTCCAAATTATTGTTTTCAGTGATTTTCGGGGAAAATTTGCATGACTAAAATCAACCATTATAGTTCAAGAGCACCGCGTCGATTTATGTTGCATGGGAAGGGTGACTGGGGATGTTTAGCTATTTAACAATATCGATGTTTTCAACTTCGCGGTTTGCAGGGTTTACAATTTCTATTCGCAGACGATGTTTCGATTTTCCTTTTCAAATTCAGTAAGTTTCAAACAACACTGACATCAGAACAAACAGACTAGGTTTCATTCACATCCAATGAAAGGACAACGCCAAAATGATTGCTAATTGCTATTGCTGCGTGACAGTGGAAAAACTCTCGGTCCTCTCTGTTTGTTTTCGTCTCCGAAGCCGCGATCCTTGTGACCAGCGTTACTTGGTGTATTCCTGATATGCTGTGGTTTGTTGATGTGAGTTTTGTGGGGTTTAAATTTACGAGACATGCTGTGTATCATGTCAGGTCTGAGGGCCCTGAACAGTTACATTTGTTTTTCCCGAGAGTCCTGATGTCTCCCGGGACGAAGACGACTGGAGGGAAGCAAAACTAACTGGTTTCCCGAGGGACCTGACATTCAGTGTTTTGGTTTAATATAACAGGGGCACCCAACGACCGTTTTCTGGGAAATGATCTGAAATGGCTCGTTATGCATCCTGGACTGCTTTAAAAGCAATACAAATGAATAATTCGCATCGCTAAAAAAATTTGATCTGTTCGGTCGTCCTAGGAGTGGTTTGAACCTCTCGAATTTTTTAGGGCTGTTTTTCGCCTTTCCCGAAAATAACAGCCTACAGTGAAAGCTTTCCGAAAACGTAAGATTACCTGACGAGCTTTTCCCTTGACCGAAATTTTTAGGGGTCCTTTCAAGTTTTCTCCGAAAACTTTATCTAGTGTGAGAATGTCTTCGAATTTTGTAGGGCGACGTAGAATGTATAGAAAATTCTAGGTGTAATAATAATAATAATAATAATAATAATAATAATAATAAAATAAGAACAAAAATAAGAACAAAAGAAAAGAAATTTAAGTGATTTTAAAGCCACTTTCAGACGTCTTGTACCCTGCCGAACTCAATTCGCACGGCACTTACGGAAAAATCTGAAAAATCTGAAATACGGCATGGTACTGACTGATACAACGCACATTGAACGCAGTCAGCTAAGGCAGAATCAGAATCTAGAAATTACTAAGAAAGCTACGAAATTTCTAGCTGCCGAAATCGGAATCTAGAGATTACAACAAAATCCGAAATTCTTAGGTGAACAAACCACACGAATCACGAAACTCTGAGCCCAACAAACAGTCACCACGAAACATTTTCGAAAATTTTAGCTGTTCTTGGGCTCTCGAAAATTTTAGCCAATCTAGAGGGCTCCGAACAGATATTTCCCAGAAAACGGTCGTTGGGTGCCCCTGATATAATATCATTCACCTTAACAGTGACAACGAATAAAGAGCGAATGAACAATGTCGGTACTTAAGAGAACACAAATTTAGTTCTCATAGCACTGAATGAATGAATTACAAATTACTATGCATCATGGCCTCCACCGGAAATCTCTTCCCCAAGGTTTTCTTGTTTTCCAATTAGACAGCGGAGCCTGGGGAAGGGCATACTTGTCTAATTTTAGGCTGCGCTCGGTTATTGTCAAAGGCCTCTGGAGACAGTTAAAAAATGCAAACGACAAATTTCGAGGACTAGAACTAGTTTAAAGAATGTTCACTTTATGACTTTTTTCCTCCCGAAGCCCCTGCTTAAGGTGACTCGACCCAGTTTTTTGGGGGGGTACCATCCTACTTTGAAGCTCTCTGGTATCCCCACCTTTACTTTTATCGTAAGTCTAACACATAGAATGGATAACATATAGATCAATCTACAATATAACGTAAAATGTTTGGCGATCGGAGTAAATGTCACATGGTTATAATGCCACGCCCCTTAAAGGTCTGAGTCGAAAATCTGCTGTTGCCGGCATTTTTTCGTGAAAATCTCTCGGCTACACATAGTGCGCATTAGTGCCTTGCGCTGAACAGAGTTTCACCAAAATCGCAAAGACCCAATTCGAGAAATTCAGCGGTTTCCAAATTTACGCCATAATTTATGCGAAAACGATAAGCAAACTTTACACGGATTATATCTAATAAACTATGAGATTTATCTCTTTATTTTGGGCATCGTTATAACAGATGGGTCCTTGCAAGTCAGCAAAACGCTTTAGGGCCTTGTAAATGCGCGATTTCGAGCAAAGCAAACATATAGAAATTATAGTTTTCTCTATTTGTTGACGTTTGTCAGCGTTTAATTCCACGAAAACAGCATTTTCTTTTTCATTTTCTTTTTCCTTCAAATTTTTTCAGGGCTACAATTGATTAACTACCTACCCGGACTCTGAATTTCATGGTCATTGAAAAACTGTGACATTATCTTCTATAAGCCCAAGCTTGAGTAAACATTGAAGATTTTTAGCGTTTTGGCTGAGTTTGTGCTTTGGGAGTTGTCTATTGTTTCTAGTCTGTCATTATACAGCATTCTTGTTCAGCACGCGTGCAATGACCGCGCTTGGCTGACTTCCGAATGCTCCAAAGCTGCAAAGCTGATCGCAAGTTGTTTTGTTTTGTGTATTTTGAACGAACTTCGAGGTGTTTCATCTGGTGATAAAACACTGTGTCGAATGCTTGATGTTACTTCTCAAACAAAAGGATTTTAGCAGGAGAAATTAAGGACACAAAAATGAGCAGTTTTTCATCTGATTTCCACTCGGAACCCATAAAAGATCAATTTCCCTTGTATTTTCTTTATACATTATTAATGAGTTTGAGAATTTCATAAAACTTTCTCGAGTTGTACTGATTTTAAACGATTTCGTTCTAAGAACGTTATCGAGAAATCTCGATGTGAAATTTTGGGCAGCAACAACGAAACGACTCATAAACAACGCTTTTAGCGTTCAAGAACCAGACACTTACCCTGTACCTGGGAAATAATTTTAGTTTTTAGGAAACTGCCCACCTACCCCTTCCCTAAGTAAACATTAACACTTACCTCTCACTTAGTGCAAAATGTTGGGCTAGGGGAGGGGTAAGTGGGCAGTTTCCCAGAAACATAGATTGATCCATAATTTTGGCCTCAAATTGGTTTTAGAGTTTTCATCTATACTTAGTAATGAAAAAAAAATTGCTCACAAATTTTTTACAATAATGTGAAGGTAATCTACAGCCGTTATAGTTCGCTTCTATGTCATAAATTATCTTGCTGTTTACTTGTAACGTAAAAATAACAAAATTGTCCGATGGATTTAGGTAAAATACCGCTGCTTTTAGTTTATGTTGTAAATGACATGACCTTTTAGATTCCCTCCCTAAGTTCAATATTTCTTCTTTTTTTTTCTTTCAATAGTCCGTTGGGCAAACCTTTTCATCAGAAATTACGGCGTTTGTGATTTCAGGTGTAGTTCTGGACAAATATTTTTTTGAATTTTCGATGATTGTTTGATTTAAAAGACAATATACGAAAGGACACATGGTAAAAATAATTTATGATACCTAAAATGATTATAAAAAAGAAATAAAATTAACTGTCATGAAATGTTTTAAAATATCTAGCCCGGTTCCTGGCATATAAGAACATGATTTTTTTATGTTCGATAGAAACGCAGACGGTAGTATGACAAGCTTAAGGCCGATCAAGAGATTATAATAGACTATATTATTTAGAAATGCTTGAGCCCAGCCCATCGAAATTCCGCACTTCCAAATCTGAATTTCAGTGCTCCACTGAGAAAGAACTTTCTCATATCATCTCCGCCGTGCTCTCACCTTTAGTGAAGGTTAGAAGAAATAGTCAAACTTGGGTTAAACAGAGTTGTGCAATTATGTGATAAAGCACATTAGCGTATTTAATCATACTTAAATTCATTTGACGCTTTAATTAAAGAAATGAAGTCCACTGGTTGCTGTAATTAAAAATCAGCGAAGCATAGATAAATAAGACTTAATAGCGATTCCCTCCAGACCAATTATCACGGCCAGTAACAGTGAGATAAGGGGGGAACGGTCATCCAGACCCTGAGATAGGGGGATGCCCGGTCTCAAAGACACTTTTTTTCGTCCCTTCTGGCATCAGTTTGATCTAAAAAAAATGGGGGGGGGGGGGGGGGGGAGGAGGCCTCCCTGGGCCTCTCCCCTATATCCGCCATTGGGTAAAGCACATTTTGAAGTAACTCTATTAGCATGACTCAGATGTAATCGAGGGTAAATAAGGCGTTATTGTGAATGAATGTAGTCAGTAGTTCTAATTGAAGAGACTTGGAACTTCATTTCTTAACCTAGGAGTTCCCTGGTACTATACTGATCCCTCTTGTGCCCTGTTGGAAAAAAGTACGGGTATTATTCAACTATCCCCTGAAGGGGACGTGAATAGCGGTACAAATCAGTTAGATAAAATCAAAAAAGAAACTTTTTGTAATAAAAAATGTCACTTAGTTAGAGTTTGCTTAGTTTTCAATTGACAGTGTTTCGGGAAACATTTTTTATGATTTTGTTGCAATTTCAGTTGGAAAATGTTTTTCTATCGACCAGTGAACAAGCTAAATTTTGTCTTTTTCTTGGTATTTGTTGGTGCAGCTGCTTCACTTACCGCTGCAATTTCATCAGTTCATGTTTCGAAACTGTCGCCAAACGAGAAGCCATTTTGAATCCCGTCTCAAAACAATGGATTTTCCGAGATATGGGAGCCAATCAGAGCGCGCGAAAATTCCTATCCTCTGACGTGGTGGATACTAAATACAGATAGCCCTACGACAAATCGATACCACGGGGGAATCCCTTATTTGGCCTAAACGGGTTTGTTGCTGCTGAACGAGGTTTACAATTTCACTATTATTTGTCTTTTTGCACCGGGAGCCGTTAGAAGAGTGAGAAGGCTGATGATGAGTGTCTAAATGTGCAGTACCATCAATTGTTTTGTACAGTGCGGTTCTTAATTGTTAACATACTTCTCTTAAAAAACTGTTCTGCATATCTTAGGGTGGGAAGAAGGGTTTCGGGAAGAATAATTCCCTTGGCCTCTTAATTAATATTCCACACTGTGATACTTACCGGGGCTTAAACTACATCTAGATTTGTTTCAGCTCCCTTTATTCATTCACTTTTCACTCTCTAAAAGGCGGATATATACTGACTATTATTTGAGACGTATTCCGTTCCCATTACTCATTCAAATCAGTGAACGGTACTTAATTATCCAGCACCCTTTAATGCTGTTGCTGTTGTTTAATTAGCATACTACTGGCCAAATTGGTTTTTTTTTTAAATTGAAATTCTGAAGCACAACTGAATTGCAAGCATGTTGCAACAATTAGTTGAGTAAGAAATATATTTGCAGCCGGGGGAAGTGCAATTTTTGACGACGAAATCGTGTGGTTTTTAATTTGTTCTTCTCACATACTCATCAAGCCCTTACCTATGCTGACCAAATATCAGCTCCCCCGGCTAATATATAAGCAGCATCACCAATCCAAAGTTAACTTTTATTCAGTATCTAGGAGATACTAAGATAATTTAAAATCGTTACACTGTTGACAAAATGCGCACTGATTAGTCTTTTCCTATTGACTTAAAGTGCAATAAAAGCAATTTTTAGGGAACGGGCATTTTATCGCTTTGTAAACTCCGCATTGAGCGCTTTTTGGTATCCTAAAACGCCCGGCCAGTGAAAGCTACGATGAGGACACTTCTCGTCTTTTGCCTCTTTGGTAAGTAAATGAAAAAGTAAATTAGAATAGATAAAGAAACCTTCTTGGAAATCCTCTGCGTCACTAATCGTGCAAGTATCAACGTAATACTCAAAATGCTATCGACGTAACACTGGACGAACTGTAACCTCGTTTGATGTGTAATTTTCAATAAAACTCTTCGTTGGCCTATATGAAAGAGGCACGGGACGTGCTTTTTCATTGATCGATGTTAAAGTTTAGTCAATCCTTCCAGAAAAGTCCGCCACTAACTTTGAATACTGTTAGGGGAAATTTATTATTTGATGTTATATCCCTTCTTTAGAACAGTGTTTCGGTCGAAATTTCCTATCAAATAAATTAATTACTGATGTCGTTGTGATCAATTATCGTTGCAGTCTTGTTCTCCAACGCGCTTGCTTTCCCAAGTAAGGACCTCTTGGAAGATGAAGACCGTGTCAAAGATGGAGACTTCAGCGTAGTTGCAGATGAAGGTTCCAGCATCGGCGCCGATGAAGGCTCCAGTATTGGGGCAGACGAAGGCTCCAGTGTTGGTGCAGACGAGAGTTCCAATATTGCTGCTGACGAAGTGTCCCGTGCAATTAAGAAAATATTCAAAATCTGACCCCCCACTATACTCCGCTAACTAACTTGGTTAGACCTGATCTCGTGCCAGCTTCCTGTTGTGTTAGGGTCAGTGATTTTTTATAAACTGGTATGGTGTTGCGACTGAGATAGATGTCTTCCTGTATTGGCTATTATTATAGCACTATTATTGATTAACTGGGATAATTAATAAAGCAGCGTAGCCTGATGAATATAAAAAAATGTTCAGTGTGGCTTAAATTGATAGTTAGGATAATGCCTTAGAGTTTAACAAAAGACAACGAGCATAAATTTGTCTTTAGGAAAATGCATGCACCCTGGACTTACCCAGCCACCCCTTAGGGTGTCATAGAGGCCATGGCATCCATTTTCTAGGGGCATCCAACTACTGTTTTCTGTAAATATCTGTTCGGAGAAGCAGAAATTGCCTAGAATTTTCTACAGCTGAGGAAGGCAAAAAAATTCTAGGTGACCGTACCATCCATGTACAATTTTCGAAGCTTATCATATAAATTTCCCCTCGATTTTCTTAAGTTTATTTTTTCGTATTTCACACGCCAGGTTAAGCTATTGTTCTTAGAAAAAGGAAACCTAACATTTTCGGATTAGAAAATACAAATGGAGAGAGGAATCAGAAAAATTCTCTCTTTCGTAAAACTTTAAATTGCATCTAATGTTTGGCAAAGTACTGAAGCCCTTGTAATTTCGAAAAGACTCAAGTTCGCCTAGGAGCAAGGAACAGATACAAATTTCCATAGCGCCACTTAGAGATCTAATTAAAGTACTCTGGATAGCCTAAAAAAAGTGTTATCAATACATTTAGCACGGGGCATCCAGCGACCGTTTTCTAGGAAATATCTGTTCGGAAAAAGGGCTGTTTCAGTGATCAGGGCAGCACAGTTGAACTTCTATTCTACCCCCTCGGGGTACCGGTAAGTCAGGCCTCGTAATGGAGGTTGGACGCTCAGTAGAGGCTCGTTATAAATTAGCATAATCTCTTGCTGAAACGCCACGTTATTTTGACACTAACAATCAAAGGGAGCGGCATTACTGGTCCACAGTCAGACGTCCCCTTCTAAATTGGATTGTATTTTCCTTCATCATGTTTTTAAAATAATGCCCTACCAAGTTTATCAAGCGGCCTCTGATAGCCTATATACAGCCGCCCCCGCCTCCCCTCAAAAATATTGGGGGGAGAGAGTCTCGGTCTCCCAGCCTTTTGCTTGAAGAGGGGGTCAGCTGTTCTCAACAGGTTTATAAAACTCTTTACGGTGACAACAAAGTTAGCCGCGGCTGCTTGACGGAGGCCGCCCAACTACTGATGCGATAAGTGTTCTTCAGGGCCAGTGCTATACTGTGCATAGGATATAATTATAATGCCTCTAGCATAAGCTTTGAGGTGATCTTTAATTTACAATATCAGGGCGTTACCAGATTCGCAGTACCAGAGCACTGAAAATACCGAAAATGTCGGGAACTGTTTTTAAACTGTACCGTCTTTATTGTGATCAAAAATTTCAAAGCCACTAATCAATACCACTCAATCTCAAGGTACAAGTAAATTTTCAAAACGAGATTCTAGTCTTGTGCCTTTCGGTAGCGCCCCTTCAATTTTGTAACCTGGGAGCGTTGTCCCCTCCCAATAGACAAACAATGGTTAGGTGTAAATTGCAGCCTTAGGTCAAATACGAGATTCTAGTTATAGAAATGGTCATTTATTTCATAACCAAACTTGAAACACACATTAATTATCCCTTGCCTTGAAAACAAAGTAGTAATTCCTTTTCTTGG
This sequence comes from Porites cylindrica, assembly GCA_964035525.1. Classification (NCBI taxonomy): domain Eukaryota; kingdom Metazoa; phylum Cnidaria; class Anthozoa; order Scleractinia; family Poritidae; genus Porites; species Porites cylindrica. Next base: position 43,370,567 of record OZ037778.1, read on the forward strand.
TTTAGCCCCTTAATCAAACATCAAACTGAATACTGATAAAGAAGTACGGTTTTGTGAAAAAGAATAACTTTGAAAAATGCGCCTGACACTATCTTCTCACATGGACAAGTAAAGAATAGCAAAAATGATAAGAGCTGTAACTTGATGGCCGTAAAAAACGATGTTAGCCTTTGAAGAAACCGTCGGCCGAGGACCAGCCATTGCAGTGGTGTAGTTGTAGTTGCACTTGTCTGATTGGCAGCTAGCCACGTTGGAGCAAACTGCACCTTGTACAGATCCCTCGCAAGGATCTTTCTTACAGTCTTCAACAAAACAGCAGCCTGATAACCAAAAATAGACAAATTCGTTGGCATCTGATTAAATAGTTATCACCAAAGGTAAGGGAGTGCAGGCTAGATCGATCGAAGGTCAAAATACAGCTCTTACTCCAGCAATGTCAGTCTTTGCGAAAAGTTCACGTGATAGAAGGTCAAAACGAACATGATCAGATTAAGACTAATAATAGTTCAAAATGCGAATGATCATGTTATGTTTTGCGCATTTTCATTCATCCTTAGAGGAAGACCAAACGAATGCTGGTTAAATACATGCCGCGCATGTGTAATAGAAGGCTGGAGATTAGGGCTGCGCGGTCCTTTGGTTATCCGCGTTGAAAAAAAACAAAATTATATATATTTTTAAAGAGAAGGCTGACATAACGAAATGTTTTGCAGAAAACCCGCGGTGAAAAAAAAAAAAAAATTAAAAAGGACTCAACGACGAAGGGTTTTTACAGAAAGATCCTCAGTTAATTAAAAAAGTCAAGTAATTATTTATTTATTAGTAAAATTTCTATGAGTAACAAATATAAAAATAACTAACCGATCAATGAATAAGAATGAACTAACTGAGGGGGTAGATTTTTAAAACAATTTTAATGCTAAAACATGCGCTAAATACAAGAACAAATTATAAACGTACTACTTTGAGATTGAAATTTGGCTTTGAACTGCCCACGTAATGTCCGAGGCACTGATTCCATGCTAGGCTTTAATAGATTGTGCTAGCATAATTTGTGGCATAATTCCTCATTACGAGCTTAATTTTGATCTATTTTCTATAAAAAGTACTGCTAGCAAATTTGCACTTTTAGCTAGTTTTGCAGCACAAAATTGGTATTCATTGATCGTGCAATCAGTTTTTTTTGGTTTGAGAATACCGAAATCAGTATCACAGGTACATTTTATTAACAAAATCAACTGCTTATTGTCATATTTATGGGTCGTAAGACGCAAGACTCTTCCACGTGACTGAATGCATACGCATAACTAGTTCGGTTACCAAAAAAGATTGCGTTCGCATGCTGGTTGTTAATTGCTTGAGTTTTTGTAGTTGTCAGACAATAAATTATGCACTCTTAAAGTTTCTAGATGTAAATAGGGTAAATGTCATGTGTTCACCATTCACTTGTTTGTTGCTTAGTGACTGATGTGTTGTTACCAAATTTAAAGTAATATTTAACAATTATTCCTCTCGCCCTCATGGCCTCTGAGTCAATAGCCGATGAGGCCTTCGGCCTCATGGGCTATTGACTCAGAGCCCGTTCGGGCTGGAGGAATAATTATAGTAAAATCCAACTAGTTGGTCAAAAATATCGAGAATAAAAAAAGTTTAGCTAGTTAAAGGTAGACTTGAGTTCTTTTTTGCCGGCAAAAAGCCCGCGCTTTTCGCTACTAGTGGGCTATAACACATAGCCTAGTAGTAGCTCAACCAGTCAGAATTCAGCATTGATAATAGACCAATAGTTGGATTTTATTAAATAGATTTAGCCAGAGCTAAAAGCGAAGCTCCCGTTTATGCATTCTAAATTCACTTCAGACAATGGACTTAAAGCTATTGCAAAGAAATCCAAAAACCTATACTTAACTTTAGGGGAGAACCACATGACTGAAAAACATAAATTTGAGCCTGCGATCAATTAAAAGCTAACAACTCATCAGCGGAAAAATCCAAATAACACCTGATCTCGATGAGTGATACGACCATGTGGCTCTGGTCAGCTGATACCCTATAATTGACCATAGCATGGATGTCTATTATCAATTAGTTAAACACAGGTTACAGGCTTCCATACTAGCTAGAAAGTTTGACATTTCACATAGGTTTCAATAGGATACTATTATTGATCAGAACCAGAAGAATTGATATTGTTGTTCTCTTGCGTTCTTATAGAATTTTGGTTCTTGGGTAAGAGGCACGGTTTTATCCTCTCAAGCCTATACGTAACGTTTGTCCTAAAACGCCGGCACAGCGTTACTTGGTCGCCTGCCAAAAAATATGATATCGTTCAGATAAGGCCAATGTGATGACCAGAGAGCACTAGAAATATGGTGGTATCAACTGGGTGATTAAATAAGCAACCAGGTATTAGTGTAGGGCAGGGATCCTGTTTCCATTAACGTTTGGATCAAGAGCGTAAATAATCATTAAGGTTTAACGACGATTGCGTCGCGGGTTTTTTTTTATATAAGTTGGCGTTTCTTTAATAACTTTTAAGGTTAACCCCCAGTTGTTCGTTTGTCCCGCCTAGCCTAGTAATTGCTACCTAGCAGGCAGCTCAGTGTTATTCTTTTCTGGAAATGAAATTTTGTTGTTGTCTTGATGTTTGTTTAGGGAATTGTGAGAGTAATAGTTCTGTAACAACGTTACCTTGTTGATACTTTTTCTTACCTTTGATGTCGATGACCGAATTGAGAGAAGTGTAGTTAACCGTGTACACCCTACAGCCGTACTCAGCGTTCGGTAGCGATTCGTCGCCACATGCCACTGCATCTTTACTGGAACTGGTACATGCTGGAGATGCTCCACCGCATCGATAGCAAGTAAGCGACCAAGCTTAAACAGTGAGATAATTCAAGAGATAATTAGATGACACATTTTTTAGCACATATTTTTAGTAAAAGTACTACACCAGCAAATATTCCTGGCCCATGGAAAGTATCACCAAAAATTGATTTCTTTAATTTGTATGGTCGACGTTTTCATTCCCAGATGGGTTTCATTAAGCATTTTAAAAGATGACTTACTGTTATAAACGCTTCCACGACCAAAAGCAAAGCCAAACTCAAACAAAACTCCTAAATTTTATCACTATAAACTCTGAAAACCAAATAGTTCCAGGCGAAAGTATCAACAAAGACCTTTCCTTTGAATGGTTACACCATAGAATTTTGTCCCCAGACTAAAAAGTTAAAACCATCTCTCACACTGAGTCCATAATAGTCCAGCCATCATTTACTCTTGATCTGGTATTGAAACTGGTGAATTATAAACGCGGTTAGACTTGTTATAACTCTTGCTTGTTAACCACTTAAGTAAAGTTTTAGGTCGTGCCAGTGGGTCCGAAAATGTCCGAAACTGAAAGTCTGTAAAGGCATTACTGTTTTATATACTATATTACCGGTTGGTTCTATTTCCAAACGGAAACTTATTGTCCCATATTTCCTTATTAACCCGGCCCATGCCATACTAGTTTCGAGCTTTCACGGCCAATTTTAGTAGATTGTAAGGACTTTGATTTGCAAAAATTGTCCGCAACGGATTTAAGTGTCCGAATTTTCTTCATGTAAAGAGTGCACATCAATTTTCTTATGAGATAAGAGAAAAAGTTTTGAGAATTATTGAAACGATCAACCGAAGGAAAATGCTTCGATCTTTTGTAAAATCCTTTCACTGACAAATTCTTAAAGGAAATGACAGATTGGAGAATTCGTATCTCGCAAAAGTACGTTTGAATCAGTGCTCTGCTTTGTTGAGCTTGGATCAAACGCTGCCAAGCTAAGGTGCCGCACACTGGGAAAAGCATTTCGAATCCCTGTTTTACCTCGACTAAGATGCGTCCAGCCAAAATGATCTTTATTATTTATCAAGTGCTCTTTGGTGGGCGAAAAAGGTAGGCACTGCGACTTAGACAACATGAATTACACAGTACCATTGTGAAGAGGGTGGCGTTGGTTTTGGCCATAATTTGATGTTTCTACTGAGACAGAAGCGTGTACCAAGAATTTCAACCTTATATAAACGTTAGGTAACAATTAGCGGTTATCAGCTACTCGTCGAATTCGCTACCTCCTAGTTCGAAACACGCTCGCTACGCAGTACTTTCAATAAACCATTGAAAATAACTCCTTCATATTCGACCAGAAAAAAATAATTCTTTTTCTATTTCTCGTTCTTTTAAGCTTAACCCTCCGATGGTGTAAGTTTTGGACTTTGTCAATAGGCAGCGAGCCAACGGTAGGTGGCGAAGTCGAACGTATAGCGAACTTGACAAGTAGCGAAACCGGTGTAAGGCAAACGTTATCTTAGAAAATCAAGTTGTCGTTGTTGGGTTGGGTTTTTCTTGCGGTGGCTGCGACTTACGTCCTTAACTCAAACCCTAACCCTAATCCCTCCCTTGGCTAACATGTACACCTTCATTAGCACTCGATCGCACTTAACTCAGCGTTGCTGAAGCATAAAACTGCTTGAAAAAAATTTAAATATCTATAGGGCCTCTAAACAGTTATTTAGATCTCTTTGCCCTACTGTACTTGTTGGCTTTAAAACCAGCTAACCCTCGACTACTAGCATCATCTGGGGCACGAGCTTTTCGATGTGTTTCCCTACTTTAGAAAAGTCAATCGAAATTGAAGAATAACGATGAAAGTTCTGTTGGCGAGCGCGATTAATTTTAATTAGCGGTGTCTGGTCTTTTCGCTGCAAAGCTTTTTTCGTTTCACCGCGGCACGAAATAGATTAGCGAGTTTGTAATAGAAGATGAGTCGCTTAAAACACATATTTTCACTGTAATTGACGGTTTACTCTCCGTTCCCCTGACTCGTGAAGTTTATCCATCGTAAAGCCAGTTTAATAACCTCCTGCATATAAGAGCATAACAGTCTAGTTTTCAGCGACAAACGTTGAAACGAATCCACCACAGAAAAGTATGCTAGAAAGGTAGAGTACAGAAATAGAGAATGCGCCAAAGGTAGCAAACTAACGGTCCTTTTATAATCACCAAAAAGATTCCGAATTAAAGCGAATAGACACTGCTGCGAAACGATTTCGATATGCAGTGAATAGACGACTTGTAGCGGGATCAGCGAAATGCATATGACTGGAAATGACCTGAAGTCCATTGTATTACATCAAGATTAACTCCAGTAGGAGGTACCATACCTACTGCACAGAGAATCAAGCTAATGAGCGTAGCCAACAAGATCTTCATGTTGACTTGCAGCGTCTGTCTCACGGGGTGTTGTAAGTACTGCGAGATTTTGCGTCCGCCAAGGTTTCTTGGCGGTGCCTAGATCAGTAATGAAAATGCAATGTTTGCGGGACCTCTAAACTGAATAGGCAGTACGAGACCTGCATTCTATTGGTCCATAAGGAAAAATTCCTATTGTTCTAGTGACATTTTAATACTCGGTGAAAGCTTCTAGATCTGTCATCGCTTATTGTTATTCTAAGATACTGAACAGGAGTCTTTTTCATTGGTTACCATGGATAGAACCTGAGCTATTATCCTGATGAATAAAGGAATTACGCTTAATTTAAATGTTCATAGTATTTGGAAATCGACTTACCTTGCTAGACTGCGTGCAGTCTGCCTTTTCTCTTGAAATCCGTCTAGTTCTCAACTCAGCCAGCGCGGTTGCAAACCACGACGTTATTTAACAATTAATGAATGAGGCTGAGTATCTTATAGCCTTCTTATGAAGAATTATGGAGATCGAGGAAGGTGTTATCCGTCGAGGCCGTAGGCCAAGGCGGATAACACCCTCCGAGATCTCCATAATTCTTCATATGATACGAAAGCCGAATTCAGATCAATAATTGTTTTATTATTCATTCAAAGTAATTCCTAGACTGTTCACAGTCCTCTATTTTTCCGTAAGATCATCGAGATCGACAGTTTTGCGTTACGGGCTACCCATCTTGCATGAGTGTCTAAACTACTTAGGGGGCGGGGGCGGTTTGGGAGGAAACATGCCTGAGCGTCCCCAATATTTGATAAATTCCCTTAGTTTTGCACTGCGCATCACCTGCTGCTCATAAACATTGCGACACCAAAGGTGGCGGTGATTTTCACTGGTTGCCTGTAATATATAGATTTAGCCACGGCTAAAAGCGAAGCTCTGATTAATAATACGTTTAAATAAAAAAATTAAATCGTGTAATGCTAAACTAGGACGACAATGAAAATGGCTTCAAGACTAATAGATCTGATTAGCAAAAAACAAATTTGTATGTGCAGCACGCTTTTTTGTCTTTCCCTTGCCTTTGTTTTGCACGACTAGAACGCTGTTTTGTACGACTAAAACGTCAAACTTGCTAGTTACACATTATTTTTACGGAGGAATTGTCGTATATGCTTACCCAATATTTTGTTTCCTATGTTCATGTTCGCTTTTATTTTTCACTGCCGCTCATTTTCGCCTTGCTGGCTGCTAGCATTTCTCATTTTCTCACTACCGCTTTGAATTTCCATGTTTTTCTCCCTACGAAATTCGTCTCCTTTGTTTTCAATAACTCGCTCTAGCTCTTTCTCTGTTATCCACGTTATTGTAAACATAAAAAATAACGCCGAAAAAGACACGGCTTTGTTGTTGTTTTTTCTTTCTAAAAGTCCTGGCGGTCATGTGATTTCATTCCAAATAAAACCTTGAGTTGCGTTTGAGTTGCCATACCTGTTGATTGAGTTATTTTACATTGGTATGCCTGTGGTGCGGACGGACGGTCGGTCGGTCGGTGTACGGTCACGTGATTACCAAATTTTCTCGGATGGGTAGATTACCACATTTCCTTAGCTATGGGGCTCCGCCCACGCGCGGCGCGAAAAGCTCCGCTATAAAAAGAGGTAACTAAAGCCCCTTTTGAGGTACAGATGGTTTTAATTATAGCGATTGTGATAGCTCTTCCCATCCTCGGAGACCCAGGGGCGGTAAGTCGGGTCCGGCAAGCAGTTGCAAAAGTTTTCAAGAACGGCTGAGCGAGCCCCTGGGATGCTACTCACGATTGGAACCAGTTCCACGACTCCTTCAAATGCTTGTCTCTTGTTCCTTTTTTGTTTTGTGCCCAATCGGAGCACGGCATCTATCGCGCTGCTTTCGTGATCTTCTTATACGAAGGAGTTTACCTGCAAACTCCACTATTCGCCGTTTCCGTCTGCATGGCTACTGTGCAGGAGAACTTTGTTGGATAAGAGTTTTCAGCGAAACTGAAGCCCACAAAACCGAAGAAATGCCATTATAATTTAGCATGATAGCAAAACAAAACGGAAAATGCACCAACCGATGAAACCAGACTGTGGACTGATCGAAGGTAAATTCGTAAACACCAGAGTACTTCGAGGCTTGTTCGTGCAACTCTACAAGTTTACTCTTCCAGTTTCGTTCGATCCTTTTTTGTCACCGAGGGAAAATATTTAACAGCAAACTCACAAGAATTTTCTCCTGCATGTGCCTGACAAGTATGCTGAGCAGAAATAGACAGCCACGCTCATGACTTCGCGCGACGGTAACTGTGCTAAAACATCTCTTCCCTCTGAAAAACTCTATCTACCCGACCAATCTCTACCCTGCTCTTAAACTTTTCGCCTCGGGAAATGACGAGAGACTTTTTTCTAAACATTTTTAAAAGTCACTATCGAAACAGGACACAGAGGTATCGATACGTACCTATAAAAAGTCATTAAAACGTTGGCGCGCGAAATCGTGTGCGTAGCTGGTTACGCCTGCACAGCATACTTATTAGGCGCGTACAGGAGAAAATTCCTCGCCCGACGAACAGACGCATGAGTCCACAGTCTGATTTCTTTAGTTGATGCATATTTTGTTTTGCTAACATGCCAAATTATGGTATTTTTTCGGTTTGTTGGGCCCCAATTTCTCTGAACACTCTCCTTGAAAAAAGCTCTCCTGCACAAGCCAGACAGGTACTACGAACAGTCGAGTTTGCAGGTAAACTCCTTCGTATAAGAAGATCACGAAAAGAACGCGATAGATGCTGGTGTCCGATTGAACACAAAAATCCGAGACAGGCATTCCAATGAGTCGTGAAGCTGGTTCCTTAAGAATAGCATCCCTGGAGCTCTCTCGCCCGTTCTTGAAAACTTTCTCCGCCGCTTTTCACGACGGACCCGACCGACCGCACCTGGGTCTCCGAGGATGAGCTCTTCCCGGCTAAAAAGGTTCCGCTCTTGAAACTCCCCCAAGTCCTTCGCGGGAAATGATTATTTGAAGCTTTCATTGTTGTCTTTTTGTCGCCTGGGAAGCTGGTGGGATCGTTCGCTCGAGGAAAATTTTGGAAGAGAAGTTGCGAAGGCGTGCGAAGAACGGCCGGGGAGGCGACGCTTTGAAATCTACTCGCGCCTTCGGCGCTCGCTTCTGGCGGCTAAGCCGCCAGAATTGCGGGCTTCGCCACAAAACTTTCACACGTGCAAAAATAATTCTAGTCTTTCTGCGATGAAACGAGGAAGGAAACGCACAAACTGCCTCGTTTATGAAATGTTTTTATTGATGAACTGAGACCAAGTCTCGATGGAGTATAGTATTAAGTTTCAGCATGCTTTCATTGTCTTTTAACCAGCCCCTTTTTAAAAAAAATGTTTCATACTTTTTCCGTATTTTTATTCTCTATCAATATATATCTAGCTGGATTTTAAAAGACGTTACCGCCAAATAAACCTCTTTCGTCAAACAGTTATTTTTCAGTCATTATAAAAATAAGAGTTCAACGTTACCATTGTTTTTTTCTCTTCTTCTCCTTTCTTTTCTTTCACTGGCGGTGTGATTTTCGAGCTTATCAGGCGCAAGGAATTTGCTTAGTTTAGCTCCTTTGCACCCAAATGGCGGCAAATGTTGTTACCTTAATTTCAAAATTAATTAACAATCGGCTAGAAAAAAAATTTTCTTCTCATCCATAAACATAATGACCGAACTGAAGGACGAAACGTCGTTCTGACATTTTTCCCAATTAACTTTTACTGCAAAATATCATGATTGTCAACGTTCCTCTCAGACTACGAGAACGTTGCTTAAGGCAAAAAAATCTGACATTCTTTCTCACATGGACAAATACAAAATAACAAAAATGATAAGAGCTGCAACGTGACCTCCGTGAAAAAAGATAATGTTGGCTGCAGTGTTGGCTACAGTGGTGGCTGCAGTTGAAGGGATCGTCGGCGGACCAGCCATTGTTGCAGTGGTGTAGTTGTAGTTGCATCTGTCTGATTGGCAACTAGCCATGTTAAAGCAAACTGTACCTTTTCCAAAGGCCTTGCAAGGATCTTCGTTACAGCTTTCACCCACCTCACAACAGCCTGATAACCAAAAATCAATAGACAAATTAAAAAGACAAAATTATGTGAACGTAACTAACTGGTCGCGAATCAGTAAGCAAAAAGGTCGAAGGGCAAGGTCGTCGAGTTTTTGAAGCTTGCGTCAAATGATATAACATACCGTAAAATTCCGAAAATAAGCCCCAGGGCTTATATTTTTCAAAGGCCCTTTTTGAGGGGCTTATTTAATGGAGGGGCTCATATTCGGAGGGGCTTATCTACGGAGGGAAATTTGCGTTTCAAAATCGATTGGGCTAGCCTTATAAAAGGAAGGAAATTTACCGTTTTTTCTTTGTTGAACTTTGTATTTGAGGGCAATTTCCGAGTACAAGCCCCCCGGGGGGCTCATATTTGAAGGGGCGATTTAACGGAGGGTTTTTTGCGTTACGAGTTTGGGGGGCTTATATTTGGAGGGGCTTATACATGGAGGGGCTTATTTTCGGAATTTTACGGTATTAGTATATACACACTCAGCAGTGATCTGGGTAATTCAAGCAATCTGATTGGTTAGCTATCTCGGTCTATGACGTTTTAGTAAAATCCAGCTAGTGGTCTATTATAAGTGCTGCGTTCTGATTGGTTGAGCTACTACTAGGCTATTGTTATAGCCCACTAGTAGCGAAAACCGCGGGCTTTTTGGCGGCAAAAAAGGCTTAAAGTCTAGCTTTTAACCAGCTAAAATTTTTTTATTCTCGATATTTTTGACCAGCTAGTTGGATTATTCCTCTCGCCCTCATGGCCTGTGAGTCAATAGCCCATTCGGCCTTCGGCCTCATGGGCTATTGACTCAGAGCCCATTCGGGCTCGAGGAATAATTGTTAAATATTCACCGCGCTAGGCGGTGAATATAAAGCAGAACAAAATCGCTGTCGTGAACTGGGTGTTTTGCCAAAGTTTCTTAGTAAAGCCTTTTTGAATCTCCGAGTGCTGATGACTTAAAAGGCAAGAAAAGACTTCATGGTGTTCAAAACAGCGTGATTTATTGTGAAGTGGTTTACTGTAGCTGACTTTTTGTACGCTCGAGGCTATGTTTACCACTACCGGAGGAAAACGAGGTCGCTTTGTCACTGTTTTGTGATTTCGGGATTTTCTCGCAAGACCAATTTTGCCTATAAATAGAAGTTAATTTATGGAGAAAAAAGGAAGGCAAATATTTTCAAAAATTGTACGTGCTAGCAAGTTAAGGAGGCAAAGAACTTTGGAGATAAACAACGCTCACCTTGATCGTAGCTGCTGTTGACAGCATTTGCAAGAAGCGACAAAGAAAACTTTCTCATTCACGGTGAGTTGACAGAAACAAATAAAGCTCTACTTTTCTTCTCAGAATTGGGTAGTAATTTAAATTTTCGGCGTAATTCTTTTAAACCGTTGATGCTAAAGCTTACAAAACTCGATACAAAAAGATTAAAACTATCATTTGCCATGTTTGAAGATACTGTAAAGATCTAACTTTTGCGCATCCACTGTCTATGGGTTCGTGTTCACGCATGAATTCACCCGTCAATCAAATTAATCGTTTTTTAATGGTTTCCTTTCTGATTATGTTGAGATCACTTCGTATGAATATGCTTAAACAATTTTTCGTCTCGGGGATTATTCAACAATATTAACTGAGCCTTCGGCGAATAATTGTTAAATATAAAAAATGTAATTGTAAGGGTTTTAACAATGCAACTGGTTATCTCAGTTCGGGGATCGAGCGCCGGTCTTAGCTTCCCAACTGGAGGACGTGGGCAGGGTTTAAAACCCTGGTATTGTCTTTAAAAACTCACCCGTAAGATCACGCTGGCTGTGATAAAAGACCTCGAGTGCTTCCCATTTTGTCAAACCAAACAGTCAGAAACCAGTGAAATTATTAGAAAATGTAACGACATTGTTCGATTGAAAAAAAAAATCGAACCGGAGCGATCCATTTGCGCTTCGACCGAAATTTTGATTACTGCTTAACAAAGTAGGACTGGAAACGAGAATTTTTGGAAATTGAACGGTAATTTTCGGTCGGATCTGAAGGATCTGAAGGTGGCCATGGACCACTTTGACCGGAAATTTCCACGCTGACCGCGGAAGTGTTCCATTTATTTCTCAACCGAAATTTCCGAAAATGTTGGCATGGGAAAGCACCCCTTGTCTCAGCTCAGATGATCGCGTCATTGGTTTTTAAAGCCGTACGCGTTGGCCTTGTCTCCTTCATCCATCTCAGTGGTCACTGAATCGAAGGGAGCGTAAAAGGACCCAAACTATACTGTTCGCAAAGAGTGTAGGAGACGTTTCCCCGGTGGTGTAGCCTATCTTGCACACATCATTCATTTTAACGATTTTTTTTGTTGTTTACAGTGGGCTCGCAAATAGGATTGATAGCAGCTGCAAGTAGCGCCTTTGAATCATGACGCCCGAGTTCTGACTAATAACATGTTAACATATAATGTAAATAGGACAGGTCTGTTGTCCTCTCATGCGCGACATTTCATCTATCCCTCCCCCCGCCCTCTCTCTCCCTCCCTCCCTTGCTCCCTCCCTCCCCCCCTCCATCCTTCCATCCATTAAACAGTAAGGCTAAAAAATCAAGGCGGGGTTCCACTAAGCGATTTAGGGAATAGTAATCACACTACTTCACTGGCACTTTACTTACTTTTGAAGTCAAGGACCTGATTGCGTGTGGTGTAGTTAACCGTGTACACTTAGCAGGCGAACACAACGTTCGGCAACGAGCTGTCAGCACAATTTACTGTCGCCATGTTGGAACTGCTACATGGGCCAGATGGAGCCACTCCACCGCAACGGTAACACGTGATCGACGAAGCTTAAACAGTAAAATAATTTTAAAATTGTAAAGGAAGTTGTAGCATATTTATGGAAAAATGGTTTAGTACCATGGAAGGGTAGCTAACAACACTATCAAGGCTAGCCTGTGAACAGGCTATATCAAGGCAGTCATATCATACGGAGTAAGGCCTCTTTTTGACTAAGAGTTGTCATTGACCTCTGTATGCTATTTGTTTTTCAGAGTGAAAAGTTTCCATTCTCTTTTATTGGACTGTTCTTACGATTTAACATGATTCACTGATCAAATTTTCTTGACAACAGAGTCAATGATCAGGGTATTATTGTTAAGTTAAATTGTTGCGGTCCCACCTACTGCGGAGAGGGAAAAGGCAACAAGCGTTGTGAAGATAAATTTCATGTTGATCTGGTATGGCGATAGTAGGGCGTTGCAAGTCAAACTGATCTCCCGTCCAGAAGCCTTAGGCTATGTGGTCGAATAGTTTGATGGACAGTGGGCATGAAATAACCACTATGTTACAGGGGTACCCAACGGCAATTTTCGGGAAAATATCTGTTCGGAAGACGATTTGAGATCTAGAATTTTCGGAGCATTTGTTGTAAAATTTCTTGCTTGCCTGCCTCTCCTAGGATTTTCGAACATTTACAAAATGGTATAATTACTCATTTTTAACGGATTTTGAACCTAAAAAAGGCCACCCAGAATTTTCGGGAGCCTTTTCCTGGCTGAAATTTTCGAGAACGTAAGTTTTTATCCCTATAATTTTCGGATCACTGGATTTTCAGCTAGGAAATCCGAACAGATGAAAAGTTTTTAGGGGATAATTATATGCCTATATCTACCGTTTGAATAGTAAAATACATTCAACAATGCTATGAGCTGGCCTCGTTGGGTGCCCCTGATGTTAGCTCATGGAGAACATACTCATGTAAATTTTTATCATTTCTCCAAATATGGTAATGTTTACTAGTGTCCATATTCATTTTCGTGTTCATTTCACTTTCGGAATTACCCTGCGAGCAGAGGTTTCTTTCTAGCATGGCTTTTAGGATTCGGAGTAGTTCACGTTGCTTGTCAGACTGACAAAGGAAGCGAACGACTTATTGAAAAACCATGCCAGGAAGAAACCCCTGCTCGCAGGAAGCTATATTACCTGATCTTTCACAGGATATGGTGAACAAACTCATTTGAAAATTCCCATTCATACAAATCCAAGATTAATTTGGAAAATGTGAGGAATAAACAAACACTTGCACACAATACCTTTTCTACCATAATTTATTTCCTTCCCAAATCAAAATGTACCTCGTCCCAAGTCGCTCACGATCACTTTTTGGGGGATATTTGAGTTGCGTTCGTTCCCATCACCCCGCTCTCGCGCTACTCGCGTGTTGTTTCTCGCTTTCTTGTCTCTCTTAGCCATGGGAAAGCATCAACATCATTTCCCGCAAAAAACACCCGAACTGCCCAATTAAACAAATACAATGATAAATAACATTGCAAAGGCAAGCACCTGTCTCCCCCTCAGGCTTTCTTTTTCTCCCCTTCCCATCACTCCCTTCGTCCCCGCTTCCCTTAATAATTAAACTTCAGTCGTTGAGCACCTAACAGGCAGCACGCACTTTTGTCTGCTCATGGAACGCTCACATAGACAAGGCCATCAAAAAGGCTAATACGCGACTTTACTTTCTTGGTGCAGTTGAAACGGACTAGTGTACCGCCTAATGACCAAGTGCTGTTCTATATAACTGATTACGCTATTCCAGCCTTCTACCATGTCTTCCCCCAATATCTAAAAAAGGAGCTATTGCGCTTAGAGGAACGGGCCATATCGATTATAGTGCCAGGCGCCAGCTACAACACTGGGATGGAAGATTTGGGGTTTTAACCTCTGGGGGAACACTATGACCAGCTCTTCAACACCCTTTTTAGCAGCAACCTTTTGGACCAGTGATCAAGAGCGACAAGGGACGAGGCAGGGCAAGCACTACTTTTTTAACCACCACTACCTGTAGATTTTTTATTGTGGGGGACAATCAAATTAAAGGGAACAAACTTTCAAGTAAGCGCGAGACGTATTTCGTTAACTAATAGAAAGCTTAAAGTCCTACTGAGTGGCTATTTCGCACAAAAACGTTTATCAATCTTAGAATGACTCTATTTTTCAAAAAAATGCTTTTTCCCATCACGAACTTGTTTTTATCGGGGCGAAAAGTGAGGTAGGGACAAAAAACGAAGTATTGAGCCTGCCAAGTTCTCTGCGGGGAACACGCTGGTGACGTCACACGGTTGACAACACAGAAGCGATTTTCTACCCAAAAAAAGAAACACTAAATCACTGTCGGGGTGGAAATTGAAAAGTACGAGTACTGAAAAGCTTATCATACAATGAGAAACTCGCACCAAAGCGTTACAGGTAATTATGCACATGGTTTGCATCACGACGTTTTCACAACAACACCGAGGAGTGTGCGCGAAGCATGCCGGGAGTCTTATAAATCACAAAGGAATTGGAATGGACTGTTCATTTGTTGAGGATTAGCCTCAACAGTTACCATTCATGACTATCCAGGACTAACTGCATGAACCTAGACGATCATACAACTTCAAATGACACTAGTAGTATATCTCCAAGAAAAACAGACTTGAAATATCCAGAGAATACTAATAAAAATAACTCTCACCTCTCCGCTCCTTTATTAGCCCCCTCCCCCCCCCCCCCCCCCCCTTCCTGGCTAGATAGAATCCTCATTTGTTATTACTACGAGACACATAACTAAATTATCGTATGTACTTTAAACTTTTAATTATTACTTTTAAGGTCATACATGGCATGTCACCTTGATATATTAGCAATGTAGTTAGCATTAGGTCCAGTTCTGCATAGTCACTAAGATCCAATTACTCCATTGTTTTAGAAACGTCCTTTCGGGCGCATGCTGGCAACTTTAGGGGCGAGATGTTTTCTGCTACCGCCCCTAAACTCTGGAACAGCCTTCCCACGCATACCCATGAAATCAAATCACTTGCCGCTTTTAAGAAAAATGTCAAGACATATCTTTTAGGTAAGCTTTTACGTAGTTTTGAATACATTTTATTTTATTTTCATTTTATTTATGCATTTTTCAGCATCTTTTATGAACTTTAACCAGTATGTACAGAATGTAATTAAAAAGCAATTATATGTCAAAAGGCGCTATTGAGGTATTAGATCTACTAAAATCATTCCATTTGAAAAATATATTTCTCAAATAATAAAGAGTTTTGCAAAATAAAAATTGCACAGCTCTATCAAGCGAGAGCTCAGCTTTAGGAAAATTGATATCCGAGAAGTCAATTTTCACACCTAAGGTGTGATTTATATCGCAGGCTCAAAAAATCAAGAGTTGCATATTTCTGGCTTTCCCTCGATCAGGGGCACCCAACAACCGAATGTTTCCAAATACGCCAGAAGTGTTTCAGATGTTTTCTCTATGCTTTAGAAGCCTGTTTGGTTATTTGGGGTTGCCCTTAAAACTGTTTATCTGTTCTAAGAGACCTTTTTAAACAAAAATCGCAATATCTTGGTATTATAAATCCTCATCTTTTTACATCAATTTGTTTTCAGTGCGGTTCCTGAATGTAGCCGCAAAGTTACCCTTAATTTTCGTCGCGCTGCTCTGTTTTCTTTGCCGTCATCTTGAATTCTTACAAGTAAACCGCTCCTCTTAATGACCCGATTGTAGCACGGAACGTGGCGAGAAAATACGAACATCTTAGTTTGAACTCGTTCAGATCATTTGTGTCAATTTTGAATCACGTGTAACTCGTGAGTGACAAGAATGCAATTTTTAACACATTAGCTTTCGCCCGTATTTAAATTTCACTTCTTAATTTTTAGTATGTTTAATATTGGAGAATATCAGTAATCGGCTCCTGAGAATATTCTCTTTATGGGAATTTAGTTTCCACCAATTATTCTCCAGTCATGCACTTTTTGTACTTTCCGTAATTTATTTAATTTGTATTATGCACTTATCAGTTGAAACCCCGACCCCCCCCCCCCCCCCCACCCCGGGCCTATGTGGGGCAATGTGGGGGATTTTTATGGTATTTGAAGGCATGGTTAGCCCGTGGGGGTGGGGGATTTCTCAGGATTTGCTTAGCATATTCATGGAAGTCCATGGAAGTCGGGGAGCGAGGTGGGGATTAGACTCGTGCCTAGTTTCCTCACGGTAATTTCTTCACGTGATCACTGGTATTTTGATGTATTGCTCGGCCGTAAGTTTCCTAATTGTTTTTCCTTTCATTTCTTCACTGAGACTAATCCTTTGCGATTTTGCCTTGAGCTTTCATGGTTCGTTGACTGGAAATTGTTATTGTTATTCAAAACTTCTCAAACAATGCAGATACAAACTCCTCTACTTATTATAAAAGGTGCTGTGTCACGTCTATCTGGTTCATTTTGTTAATATTGCCAGTTACGTGGTCCCTATTCGCTTTTGAGTGTACGTTGGCAAAGAAATGAAGAAATCAAAGCTTCGTTTTAAACAGATGTTTCTCCCAAGCATATCAAGCGTTACGGAAGAAAACAATGAACTTTGAAAAACTGTTAGGTTAACAAGTTTTCAAAAACCAAAATTTCAATCCGTTTTAATCTTCTTCATGTTTTCCCATCTGTACCTTCTTTTGTATTTGCTGAGTCATTTATACCATCTTTTAATGTCTTAAGCGGTTATTTTTATGTTTCACTCAATTTGGTGGCAGTTCCCACAGCCTACATTTTGGTAAATTTCATGACACAGCTCGTTTAACGTCTAGTGTTAAACCCATGTGGTTTCTGAAGTTCTATATTTCCTCATTCTTTAAGCCAAAATATAAAATATAGCTCCTAGGAACTATTTTATGCAGTCTATTTATAACATCAGCTTGTGGAAGTTAAGGTATGTTGGCTGCTATTTTCAATTAAACTTATCATTGCAGATATTACTTTCAATGGAGATGGTACGGATTTTCTTTTAATATAACTTTATAGCAATGTGCTACTCCATCATCCATTTTGTACCCTGACTTTTTTATAAGTGGGTAGGGGTCGTTATGTTTACTTATTGTCAAATATTTGTTGTAATTATATCTTGGTCTGTTATCATATTTGCCTTTTTGCTCTAGTAAATTTGTCAATATTAAGAAGTTGAAAATTCGAACGAAATATTAATAAAGTCAGTCAGGGAATTAAAAAGGTTTCCCCACCTGGGTGGGGGTTCTACCAGTCAATATGCCCCAGTAGGGTGGGAGTTTGCTAAGATTTGTAATGATGTCAAGTCAAATCCCCACCTTGGCCCGATAAGTGATAAGTGCATTAGCATGACAAAGTATTATTACACTTAACTCAAACTTTCGTGACCTGCCCGTCAACTCGCCCTGGTTTACATGGACGGGACCTAGGTCAGGGGCACCCAACGGCAATTTTCGGGAAAATATCTGTTCGGAAGGCGATTTGAGATCTAGAATTTTCGGAGCATTTCTTGTAACATTTCTTGCTTGCCTGCCTCTCCTAGGATTTTCGAACATCTACAAAATGGTATAATTACTCACTTTTAACGGATTTTGACCCTAAAAAAGGCTTCCTAGAATTTTCGGGAGCCTTTTCCTGGCTGAAATTTTCGAGAAGGTAAGTTTTTATCCCTATATTTTTCGGATCACTAGATTTTCAGCTAGGAAATCCGAACAGATGAAAAGTTTTTAGGGGATAAAAATATGCCTGTATCGACCGTTTGAATACTAAAATACGCTCAACAATGCTTTGTTAAGTGGTTTTGAACTATATCCTCGTTGGGTGCCCCTGCTGCCACGGTCGCGTGATTTCTTACTGCTACAGATCTTTCATCACACTACAATCCATGATATTTCCCGTTGTCAAGTTTACAAGAACTAAAATCTCGATTAGACTAGAATCTTTAGGGTATTCTTTTGCTCCTTCCATATGGCCCAAACTGAATGGTCTTAATTATTTACATGTAAAGAAGATCTGAGTCACTCGGCTAAAACGACTAAGCCGAAACATTCTGCAAGTTCTTACCGTTTACCATTCACTGATCAAATTTTCTTGACAATAGATTCGGTATAATCATCATTATTACGTTATTATTGTTAACAATTGTTGGATTCCTACCTACTGCGGAGAGGGAAAAGGCAACCAGCGTAGCGAAGATAAACTTCATGTTGATCTGGCAAGTTAAGGTTAGTTAGGCGTTGTAGGTCCAAACTGCTCTCACGTCCAAAAGCCAGGCGTTTGATGGACACTGGGTATGAGATCACCACTATTTTTAGCTCATGGATGATGTAGTCCTCCTCCTAGCCTGCGAGCAAGCTCTCCGAGTTCTCTCCGAGTGAGCCTCGCGAGAACGCGCGAGCGAGGGGGACTCGCTTCACTCGCCCAAATAAGAGAGCTTGCTCGCAGGCTATCCTCCTCCGGGCTGGATTTCATAAACTTGTCTAGATCTGCTAGCGCTAGCTTGCTGTGCACATCAATTTGATTTTACACTGAACGCATAACGGCACCAGATAATTAGAGGACAGGATGCGTCACAGTGATCTGTTGTTACATAGCCTGCGTAGCATGGCGGTTTTGTCGGGAGCATGACTGAGCGGCGAAGCCGCGAGAAAAAAAAAATTATTGCTGATGAGCCCCAACAAGGGCGAAACAGCCCACAGCTGCTACTGCCCGGGTGATATATCTGTGTGCATGCGTGAGGTATTAGTCAGCCCTTGGGTTGTTAGTGTATGTGTGCCCCTTGCTTTACGTTTGTCCTATTACAAGTGGGTAAAGTTCCCAGCGGGAGCGGGAGGGGGGGGGGTTCCGGATTTTGGTGACAGGAACTGACGGATTTTTTTGGGTTTGACATTTTCAATTCATGGACTTTTTTGGGTGGCTTAATTTTGTTAGGAAATTTTTTGCTTATTCAACAATCTGAAGTTGTCATTCCATAATGTTAGTAATCCGCTCCTGATGTTATTGATGAAACAAGAGAAGTTTGGGTGTTTCGAGTGTTGTTAGAATCCAGAAGGCTCCTAAATTCGGCATGGGATTTATTGGAGAGGCTAATTTTTGGCCCAGGGATTATTTTGGGCTTTAATTTCTGCCCCTATTCGATCATCCCCGTCAATCAAAATCTGGAATTTCCCCCCCCCCCCCCCCCCCCCCCACCCCTATGATAAAGTTTCGGGTAATCGATCGTCGATAATTTACCTTATGCTACTGGAATAACGCTTCAACTACGTTGAGAGTCCGTGCAGGTCTGTCCTTGACTTTCTTTCATGGGTAGTCTGGGGCGGTTCAGGGTTTCCTTGCGCGTCCGACCAGAACTACCATGCTGCGTAGGCTATACCCCGTTAGCCTACGTAGCAGTCGTTTCTGTTTCTTTTAGCCAAGCGGGAGAAGCCCCGGAGACGTGCGAGGACTTCTTTCCTCACGCTTCTCGTACTTCTCTCGATTGCGATCACGCCGGATTACTCCCAGTTATCACAAATATTTAAGAGGCTGCCAAAGCGTATAAAAACATTGCTGAATACACTAAATCATCTGGCCAATTGATTCAAGTTCGTCGGTTAGCCGTTTTGTCTCGATTAGCTGCAACTCGGAGCTTTGTAGGATTGCGACGATTCATGATCAGTAAATATTTAAAAATCCCCTCTGTTTCATCACCCTTAGAATTAAAGCCTAGCTACATCTTATTCTAGCGTCTGGTCTAAAATAATCTTCGAGGACGTATATTTGAGGAAGTGGATTACTGTAGCTGATAAAAGATGCCATTGAGGGATTCGACTTACGCCTTATCAAGATTAAGATTAAAACATCATCCTCAATGATGATATTTATTCAATTATGGTTTTCATTGCAGGTTAGTGGTTTGTTATTATTAGTTTGACGAATCAGTGTTCACATTAGTTTTTGAGGTGGTCAGATTTACAATAAAACAACACACAGTTTTTCTCTATTTAGTGGTCAGTTGTAATTTCTATGGTCGATGCAAACGCCACAAACTTCTTTTGGCAGAAACATAACGCACATAGGACCGGCTGTGTTATACTTAGCAGTTGCACTGATGCAGAAAGGCAAGAGCTGTGAGAATAAGGGTTATCACAGAAGCAGTGAAAAATTTTCTGCTAGCTCTTGAAGGCAGCGTTGGGCGCTGGGAGGCCTTTGCAGTTTTGTAGTCAAAGTTACATTTGTCTGATTGACAGCTGGCCATCTTGGAGCAAACTGCGTCTTTGTTACCCAACTGGTCGCATGGGTTTTTATCGCAATCCTCGTACAAGCAACAACCTGTGAAACAAAGAATTAGATAAAGTTCATTCGTCAGTTGCATTGTCACTCAATGAATTCAAAGTAACATTATATTTAGGCCTGGCTTACACGTCGTACGTCCAACGCGAACCCGAGGAAGGTAACTGAGCCGTGTTGGCATGGAACCGAACGTGATTTAACGTCTGCTTTTTCCTTGCATTTTAGTTGCCTTTGCGTTGCGCCGCGCTCATCACTCGCGAGAAACTCGTCTGAAAAATCTCCTGACTTGCCCTTTTGCAATATTACAGTATATAAAATCGCCCTTGCCTTTAAACTCCTGGACCGTATCATATGAGGTGTAATTTACTGTGTAAATTTGACAGGCGTAGATTGAGTCCGGCAAGGAGGGGCTTTCACATTCCACTGTTACAGAGCCGGCAACCTTACAGCTGGGCACCGAACCACCACAACGATGACACGTGATCGACCAAGCTGGGAACAAAACATAAAAGGTGAAGTATAATTACTCTCAAAAAGTTATTACAAAGTGCGATGGACAGTTATTACAAATTGCGACAGCTTTTTTATACGAAGTGCGACACGGTTTATTACAAATTGCGACAGGTATTACAAATTATTACAAAGTGCGATGATTATTACAAATTGCGACAGTACACACCCGGAATAGACTGATGCATAACAGGAGTGACTTTGACCAATTTTAGCGCTACCGTTATCTCACAAGCCAGACGGACGTCCGCTGCTATGATTTCTCTAATAAACATGGCGATACCGAAAACCGAGCGCCTTTACGGTCCACTCACCGTCCACACCTAATACAAAGTACCAAAAATAGTACAAACTCGAACTCAAGCTCCTATGGATTCTAGTCAGGAAAAACACTGGCACAGCCCTCTGCCCCCTTTTCTCCTTATTCACTATTCCTAAGTGCATTGTAGAGTGAGCAAGCCAAAATAGGCCTTGATACAAATATCCGGATAGTTTTTAAGATATTTAGAAGATTTTGAGATATTTAGAAAATCTCATGATAGTTAGGAAAAAATTGTTATATTTAGCAATTTTTTTTTCGAAAAAAGTACTGAAATCATGTTTTTCTAGGAAGCTACTTCAATGCTAATTAGGGCATGGGCATTTCAGCGACAGAAATTCAAACAAATCTCCACATATAGGCCTAGCTGTTGTAATCAGATTTAGCAATATTCTCCAGTTATAATGTATGCAATATGGCTAAATTGTTGAACAAAATGGCTGAAATTTGTGTTGCCGTGATTTTAGATGACCGGCTATCTTTTGTGTTTTTACTGTAATATTTATGAAATGAAGCCAGACATTTTTGAGATATTTAGAACACTTTCGAGATATTTAGAAAAAAAATGTCAGGAATTTCCGCAAACATATTTCAGCGATTTTTCGTGATATTTGTATCTAGGCCTAAGCCAAAACCATTGTAAAGCAAGCAATATTGAAAGGTCTGTCTTTCGCCCCCTAAATGTCAAGTCTTATTGAGATCTATTGATAACCAAGACGAAAATCGACGATAGGGCATCAGGGCTAGGAGAGCATCCAGGTTAAGCTTCTGAATTTCGGGGTCGTTGAGCCGACACGTTGTCTCCACCACGGACCCATAGAACTTTTGAAGTTCAGTCGGATATGTACATTGTACACGTCGTCAATAATGAATTTCCAAAAATGCAAACGAAGATGAAATTGATTCCATTGTTTTCTTAACACTAGTGTCCAAATGACTGACCAAGCCTTAGTAAAGTATTATTTCGCAACTGATGAAAAAACATTTTAAAACTTTCTTCATAAAAATTGTTTTTCCTAGAAAAATTGGTTGCGGTAGATACATGTAATTTGCCTGAATGTTTCTTTCCGTTAATGAAGGGCAAACATGTGACGTTTTAATAGAACTTACTGCTTTTAATTTCTGATATTTCTGAATTTATTTCACCTCTTAGTAGTGTCCTTCTCAAAACATAAAAGGTAACAACTTTTCCTTAAAAAAAGGGAAGACAGTTTAATTTGTCGTGTGGGTGGGACAAGACAGCGAGTGTTGAGGTTCTTAAAACATGCATGATTATAAATTATCAAGAATGCCATATAAACATTGTCTCTTCAAATTACTTCGCCATTTGCTCTTTTGGAAAAGATGAATGAAAGAAAAGAAAAGCACATAAAAGGGTTCATTTCTTCTTCTAGTGAGCGCTATAATTGTATTAATTGCCGGGAACTTTTTGAGAGCAATGCAGCTAAGAAATATTCTAATTCATCTGGTTCATAAATAGCGAAAAATGGCCTCGCCTTCTGCTTATCTCGGCATGATTACTGTCCATCACATCAGGTAATACAGTGATGTAACATATGAACTGTAATGAAACAAAGCCGTACCTTGCGCAAAAAGAGCAGCGCCGACGACGATTTGTAGCAGCAACTTCATCTTCACCACTTTCGTCACTAGTTGGCTTGGGTTTTATACAGCCGTCTTTTAATAAAGTAACATTGATAGTTAGAGTTTCACAGCTGTGTTTACTCAGATCTGTGATAAGTGTCATCGACGGCAACAAAGTCTTACTAATCCATTGTACGATTGCTACCCAAGGAGAGATTGCTGTAAAAGGCTGAAAAGGGCCCATAGCTCCCCCCTTTAAGATCGACTGATCGACTGTGCGAGTTAAAATCGAAATATCGAAAAGTGCTCTGTAAATCGATGGGAGTTTTTTTTTTGTATCTTCTACGAGTCACTATTTCAGTAAGTTATAATTTTATTTGTATTTGCCAGTGTCCTTGTTGTGAAAACGTTTATTTTGAGTGTCGAAATATAGTCCTTTCCAGTTGATAAGAATAAACCTGTTAACGATAGTTCTAAGCAACTGACTTTTTTCTATGGGGGATCGGGACGAGCCCTAAATGCCAATTGCCGGTCAGTCTTTCAAGCATCTTATCCGATATGCTGTCAGTTAACCCAGGAAACAATTTGAGTTGTCAGTAAGATTTTTGGAAATTGCCTTTTTGTCAGCTGTCGGTAAAATTTAGGCCGTTTGTTAGTTATCATCAAACCTCATCCTAACCTTCCAGTGTGGATCCAGCTGCAGGCAGGGATACTTTAACAATTATTCCTCGAGCCCGAATGTGCTCTGAGTCAACAGCCCACAAGGCTGAAGGCCGAATGGGCTATTGACCGAGAGGCCATGAGGGTGCAAAACAACTTAAAGCAAGACTTCATTCCTTTTTTGTCGCCCAAAATCTGGCGCTTTTTGCTACTAGTGGGCTATAACATAGAGCCTAGTAGAAGCTCAACCAATCAGAACAACGCACCATTGATAATATACCACTAGTTGGATTTTACTAGATAGCTTTATCCCCAGTACTGACCAAAAGGCAGGACATGGAACGTTTTAAACGTTTGTGGCCATTTTAATTCCCCTTTTTGGTGTTCACACCCCCACATACACAGTACTATCATAGCTCGTCTGGAAACCAATATTTTCAATCTTCGTTTGGTCTCTGATTTGTCCAGGATCGAACGTTCTTGAGATGCCAGTAATCCTGATAACGTCTTGATAGCCATAACAAAGTTCCCCCATAAACAAAAGTTCACCAAAATACTTATAATTCGGTCAAATATAAAGTAAGTGTGAAAATAACAAACAACGCAATCCTGAATGAGATTGAAGTACTTTTAATTAGACAAATGTAATCAACCATTGAGATATCAACATGCAATTTTTTTAAGCGCGTGTATTCTGAAGTAGGTAAGTTGGCAAACGGGGCACGCTATGTGTTTGCAGATTTTCCGACGAAATGGAAAGTCTGTTTAGTAGCTATTTGACTGTGTGTTTTGACCACTGATTGAGTTAAGAGTTAAGACCCTGTAAGCTATTATTCTGATGAAACCTACTACCATTGGCTTGATTCCGTTTACTTCAAGAGCTTTACAACAGAATTCGTCGCAGTCTTGTTTAACAGCAATAATGATTATGAAAGTGCCCTGTGCGTCTCCACACTTATCAGCTGGTTAACAGCTTAATATATATCAGAGAAATGTTCCTCATGTAGCATATAATGGATATGTTATGCTTAAAAACCTGGCAACCTTTCAATGGAACTTTGCAGGTTTTTGGTTTAGGGACGGCTGACTGTTGTTATGGGCAAGACAGACTACAACGACAAAATGGACTCGCTTGTTAACGACAAACAGACCTACGAAGTACTTCAACGAGACCCGACACCCGCACTGCAACGCAATGAACTTAACAACAAAGTGCTTACACTGAAGAAAACCGACAAGATCGACTTTCGACGCTACAACAAACTGAGGTGTAGTATTCCGCAGCCACCCAAGCTGTATGGACTACCAAAACTACACAAACACAACTACCTATGCGGCCCATAGTTTTCTTTCTGTGGGTCTCCAACCTATCAAGTGTCTAAATACTTAACTAACGCACTGAAACCGCTGACTGACGAATCTAGACAAAAAACTACAGTCTACTGAGAACTTTACTGACGCCATTAAGACAATACAGCAGGGGCACCCCACGACCGTTTTCTGGGAAACATCTGTTCGGAGCCCTCTAGAATGGCTAAAATTTTCAAGAGCCCAAGAATAGCTAAAAATTTCGAAAATGTTTCGTGGTGACTGTTCGTTGGGCTCAGAGATTCGGGATTTGTGTGGTTTGTACACCTAAGAATTTCGGATTTTGTAGTAATCTCTAGATCACCTAGAAATTTCGTAGCTTTCGTAAACTAAGAATAGCAAAATTTTTAAACTCGGCTGACAGTCTCATTATCGAAAATTTCCCACAACTGATTTAATTTCTGAGGGTACCAGGCTTACCGGTTACGCGTACGCGAGCGCTATATCAGCGCGCGCATCGCGTGAATAGCGCCTGTCAGTCCTGTGTATCGGTCGATGGACACGCAGGACAGTATCTATCGCAGCAGGACTACGGATGGAGGGGTCAGAGGGATAACACAGACAATGCTATTGTAGCACTGTTCTGGGCATCGCATGTATCTGATCTACCGAATTTTAATAAAGTCACATTTCTGAGATTTGCAGTTACAGTTAACCGTGTAGGAAATAGGAAACTTTCAGCGTTTCAGTGAACTTTAGCCCGCGAAAACAGACGTTTCTTCACTGTTTTTTTTCTTTGCTCGCTCATCGCCACCTGGGGGGTGTGTAGGGAGGGGGGTGGGGGCGAGGAGCGAGGACAAAGTACTGCTGGCAACTCTTACTTTTGGTTGTTCGGTGACCGTAATGTGCAGGGTGACAAGTGGGTGATACAGACCCGTTATCTCCGTTACATACAGGCTTTGTGGGGCTGGATTGGGTTAATATATTCAGCTGGCAGCTGTGCTGTATATTCTGTATATTGACCAAGACGAAGTCACGGGTCGAGTCACGGTCCTGCTGATTCCCTGAGCTGATTGTTCACAACAAAAAAATCACTCGGATGTCAAAATCCAGCTCACTGGAGTAATCAGCTTGTTAACAGCAGCTGGCAGTTTAGCGGCAGTTACCCTCACCACCTATCAGTGACCTTTCAGACCTATACCACGCGAGTAACCTAAACTCGAGTAGCCAATACAGATACAGGTACCGGACGACCTCAGACTAGTGTCCTTTGACGTGAAATCGCTGTTCACCAGTATTCCACTTCAACTGGCTCTAGACTGTACTGAGAACGTTATTAAGAACTCTACTGGTGAACTACCACTACCTATAGACGACATTATGGACCTACTCAACCTCTGTTTGACTTCGACGTACTTTCAGTACAAAGGCAAACACTACAAACAGTTACACGGTACAGCTATGGGCTCTCCAGTTTCTGTTGTTGTAGCAGAAATTGTCATGCAAAACATCGAGGAACAAGCCCTAGCTACCTACACGCGAACTGGTTACGTTACGTTGACTTGCCTAGTCCCTGTACGGCGTTTTCCCAGTCCCTCTCGGTCAATTCGTTTCGGTGACGTATCCGAGGCGAACGGGCGGGGAACAAACATTTTCGCATGGACCACGTGACCTGAAACGCTTTGGCCACGAGGAAAAATGAGGCCTAGGGACTAGGCAAACGTTGACGACACATTTACCGCCGTACACAAAGACGGAATCGACGATTTTCACGAACACCTTAACAGACAGAACGCGGACATGCAGTTCGGCAAGGAGATGGAAGAAAATGGTAAGATACCTTTTCTAGACTGCTTGGTCACTCGCAACAGCAACAAACTAAAAACGACTATTTACAGAAAACCGACACATACCGATCGATTATTAGACCAGTCTTCGCACAGCCCGACCTCTCACAAGGCTACTACTATCCGGACTCTGACGAGAAGAGCGCAACTAGTTTGCGACTCACCTGACAACCTACAAGACGAGACTGATTATCTTAACAACGTTTTTGCTAAGAACAATTACAACACGGACTTTGTTAGACGGAACACTCACAGTAACACTGTTTCCAACACTCAGACCAAATCTGGCCCTCGTTACGACAGCGACTATACCGTACATCAGAGGCACCTCTGAAACTATTGCACGTATATTACAACCTTAATATACCTGTTGCACACAAACCGATAACCACTTTACGGCCACTGCTTACTAATGTCAAGGACAAAGACAAACCGGAGGACAGACAGGGATCAGTATACAAGATCAAATGCTGCCACTGCTAGGCTTCTTACATTGGTGAAACCGGCAGAAACCTATAGCACGCGACTGACCGAACACAAACGAGCGACGAGGAATGGTGACGTCAACAATCACATTGCTGAGCACCATTTAAAGACGAAACATCAAATTGACTGGGGCTCTGCGACATGTATAACGTATTCTATAGACTACTATCAACGTCTTACTTTAGAAAGCTGGTTTACTAACTTAGAACAAACGCCACTGAATCGTAGCCAACAGTTACCAGCGCCGTACAAACGACTTATTGACGAGATCAAGCAAAACTAACTATGAGAGAGCGACTGGGGAACTAACAATTTGACTAACAATAGACGACTGTTTAACTCTGACAATAGATGGATCGAAACGCACCAATTACTGATTACGAGTCTTCATAGCCAATAACATCACCGCTTAACTGACAGACGACCAATAACATCGCGACGTAATTGACCAATCAGATCAATAACCAGAGTATAATACCATCAACTGACGTGACACAACTCACTTTGACTCTGAAGATGACTACCGCACAGGTTGTCGAAACGTCAGTCACTGTCAACAACAACAGTCCTATATAGGACTACGTTCACCCGGACGATCAAACTCAACCTACTTTTGAAATGACTCCTGGGTTCAAACCTTTCACAATATAGATACTCTTTATCACAAGCCGGATATGTTTCCATTTATTACCAGAGATTAGGAAATATTATAGTAAGTGAATAACTTTTTAGCTTGACCTGAGATTTCAAGAAACAATTATGCATGTCTGTATTATAAAAAAAGTTGTCGCTATTTTCATCCCATGTGTTGTGGTCATAAATAGACGTAATTGTTGCCACAAAATTTTTTTGTTCTCGACAGTACATGGCAAAGATGCACTAACTTGTTATATTGTGGTGCTGACCTAATTTTCAATACTTCACAAAATCCGCACTCAATTAAAAAACTATGTGTTTACCAGGATAATTACAAGTAGCTAGCACAGCAGCTGAATCGCAGTAATAACGCATGTTCGGTAACGTGAAAACATATTCTCGCCCGATGTAGTCTTGGATTCTGCATTCCACGATATATAACTGGATTCCGAACGCCTGGAGCTGGATTACAGATTCCACAAGCAAAAATTAAAAATTTCCTGGATTCCGGATTTCACAAGCAAAGATTTCTCAGATCCCGGATTCCTCAAGCAAAGATTTCCGGGATTCCGAAATTAGAATTACTTTAGACGGGGCGAATATTTTCGGCTTGAGAAAATCACACTTTAACATATCGATAGAGAACTTTAAGGACCTAAAATGTGAAAAAGATGGACACTGATTCAACGAAGAGCATTATGTTGGAAGTTTATAGAGGAAACTTATTGACTAAACGATTTTAAAAATAATTGCAGAAAGAGAGACATCAGCAAAACCAGCACTGAAAAGTTAAACGAAACTTGTGAGTTGCAAAAATCATTTCCACAGCATGACACGTGACAGGTGATTTTCATCTTATCTTCTTCCCTCGCTCCTTCTGCAAGGCTCTTACAAGGCGGAAAAAAGCTGCTTGAACATTCTCCATTAGCCACACATCCTAGGCCAAACCATGTTGTCTTTTGGCCGGAGTTTTCTTGAGACACCTCATAGTTGAAGTGCACACAGCGCGCATCGTCCATTGCGCAGTCCACCGTTGTTGCATTTGCGGCGCACTCTTCGTATGACTTGCTGCTGTTGCATTTACTGCAGATTAAGCTGTTTGCTGCAAAGGAAACAAAAGTGTTTAAAAACTGGGAAATGTACCAAAACGAAGGAAAAATGAAGGGGAAGAATGGCAACCGCCAGTTTTCTATTTCTCAATCATTCACCTTCGCAAACAATTTTGAACGTTTTATTTCGTTCGTGTTTTAGTAATTTTCCGTTTTTTCTCTCATTTCGGTCAAATTTTGACAAAAATGAATTGAAAAACACAGCTAAATTTTGAATCAGGCGGAAACAAAAATGAATCATCATGTAAAGTATTTATAGTTATACAAGCATATCAACAGGAAAATAACTTATTTAAATTTAATCAAACTTATTAAACTGGCATGGCAGTTGGATGCACTGAGGAAATGGATAGCAAAATGGAATTGTCATTTGGTTTGCTACTTTTTTGTATTGTGTTCTGTAAAAAAGAAAAAAATTAAAAATGTTCATCTCATTAGGGATTAAAGGTACTTCACCTCTAGTGAGCAAAAGCCTAATCCAAATTCTGCCAGCCTTGAGTAGATGATGGCGTCCCCGAGAGAAACTACTTCAGATTTTTTAGAGTACTGTAAAAATTTCTGGAGCTGATAAAGGTGATTTTAAAAAATTGTTTTAAAAATTTAAGAATTTTTTTTTTTTGGCAAAGTGATGACAAACAGTGATAGGTGTACGATGGCTGGAACCTTGATCAAATATAAACAGCAAAATTTTTTTTCCATGAGAATTTTGAAGCTAAACAATCACTAATCAAATAAAAGGGCTACGAAATTCTTAGGTGAACAAAACATACAAATGCCGAAACTCTGACGCCAACGAACAGCCACAAAATTTAAGGCGCGCTAAAGAGCTCCTAACAGATATTTCCAAGAAAACGGTGGTTGGTTGAATATTTGAAAGTCATGATGTGTAATCTCAGAGCTTCTTTGTCATTTATAACTACATACACGGGCCTTCAGCTCTGCAACTTCGAATTGATGCACGAGAAACTTAACGCGCTTGTTTAGTTTACCATAAAAATGGAAACTCTGTATTCTGCTTTTGAGTGACACCCTAAGAAATTGAGCTTACAAGCCAAAAGCTAGTAGTTCATCCCTTCATTGCATTTTCTCGTGAGTCAGACTCTGAATAGGTGCGTACATAGTTGCCGCGCGCGAAGTACCTGTTTAGATTGTCGCCTTAATCGAAACCGTCTTATGTAAATAATGCCATAACACCACTAATACATATCTTCAACAGCGTCGAACCAAATGTCATCTACCTAATTAAAACAATCTCTTGGAGGTAGTCGATCTTCAGCGATAATCATGAAATATTGCAACAAAACTGGCTCGATCAGTAGCTCGACAATGTTTGGTTAAAAATCACCGCGCGCACTTTTAAGTGCCGGACAGGTACTTTAATTTCTAAAACAGGCAAAAATTCTGGCGCCTGCGTTCTGGAGATCAATTAGTAAGTTAAGTGAACAGAATCTGTTGCAGACAGTGCGCTTGTACTCATCGCCTTTCTTAGCCAAAGGTGGACAAAACGGTTAGAAGTTCCAAAGTAGGCAGACAGCTTTTATTCCCGGGGGGATCTCCCTATACAAGAAGGCTCCGCCCGAAAAGGGGTACCTTTTTCAGGCTTCAGGTATATGAAAAGATGTGATTTTACTGTTTGAAGTATATAAAAAGGGTAGGGAAATTTGTCATTTCGGCCTGTAAAAAGGCCTAAAAGGGCTTACAGATGCATTATATACCTGTGAAAAAGTCGAGAAAACGTTCTGGTGTTGGGATTTAGGGATTTTAGTGCATTTGCAGCAATTAAAAGGGATGCAGAGTTCTAGGTATGTGAAAGGGGTACCATTTTTCAATAGAAAGGTATACGAAAGGGATTACTTTTCTGTCAAAAATAGCATATAAAAGGATAGGGTGCTGGACCTCGGGGCGGAGACTTCCCGTATTAAACTTTGTCGAGTATCCTCCCCTAAGGCATTTTATGACGATAAATCATCATCCCTAAGTAGTCGTTAGGAGACGATTAGGACTAAGAAAAGGAGAATTATTCAGGTATTCCATGACGCAACGCGGATCAACTACATTATCAAATGAGATTGCGCACGTGACCCTTCATTTGCCATGGAATTGCTTGACGAGGACTGGTCGATGATCGCCTCATTGCCGCCTGTTTATGTCTAGTGTTTGGATTTAGGCTGTCAAGTGTACATTAATCCACCAAATTTAGCTTGATGAAGGTTTCTAAGAGTATTGGATCGGAGTGCATAAGTTTTCCCAAAAAATCACGAGAGCGACGAGATGTGTGTTTTTGTGCGCTTGGGTCGGCCAAGCTGAAAGATCGTGAGGACAAGCCTTCCCAGTGGAAATCAAAGTAAAGTCGAAGTACACTCACAAGGTTAGTATAAATACAGTATCAAATCCACTCTTTTGCTGCCTGGTTTTAAGATCGATCGGTCTTCATGGAAGAAATATTGGCCCGCCCACCTCAGGAAACGGAGCTAACAGTTTGAGCAAGTTTGTTTTGACCATCAATTATTTTTAATTTCACTCCTTTCCAGGTACAAATGTTCGTTAACTGTGATATTTTGTTACTCCACCCAGACTGTATAGCTTTGCTTTGAGAGAGAAAGCGATGAAGAAGCTGCAGCCCGAATATTGTTGTCGTGGTCTTCAACTTCGTAAACCCAACAAGCGTGGCTCAATCTTCTTCCTGCTCATAACGGAAATTATGAGGGAGAGAGAGCGACGTCAAAGAATCGAAGAGATGCCTTGGCTTGATGTTAACCATAGACAAGAAAAAAAAGAATGATGAACTTTAAATTTGGCCAAAAGTCTTTCGAATTGTTCAGAAAATTTGACACCGACTGAGCGATGTTTTGGCCGGCTGCATGATGGGATACTTGAATAATCCTCCTTTGGACTAAGACTGATCTACTCAAACTATGGTCGACTTATTTCATCGGCTCACTTGTCTCCTTAATAAAGAACTGTGTACTACACCATGCATTAGCCCTCCTTTAAGCATTATTCAAAGCAAAAAAAAAAAAAAAACCGAACAATTAGGGCCCATTTTCATTTTGGTCATCAGTTTTCTCTCTTTGTTGCTGTGGTGTCAAATGTACGATGAAAAAAGTATTTGTCTAGTGCAACAAAAATGGAAAGCAAGTCTGTTCCATCTTATTTTTAACTAACTCTTTCGCTACAAACTCAGACAGTAAAATCCTAAACAAAGTTAGCTATAATTGGTGTGATTCACTAAACAATGTTAGTGACCGTTGGGGCCATATTTTGTTAGCTGTGGTTTAAGCCAAGCTTGCGATGAAACAATTAATTGTGCATCGCATTATGGAAAATGCGGCCTCTTATTGCTAAGTTTACCTTTGTGAAACAGGCAGGCAGTCAATACAACGTACAGGATGCAAAGCTTCAGGTTGGAAAAACTGGCCTCCATCAATTTCAAGCGCATCGCGTAGAAATGTTTCGCTTTTGATCAAGACAGTCTTAAGGAGTAAATTGTTATGCACAAAATGTCAATATTAATATTTCATCTTGTTTAAACTGCAATAAACACCTGCGATTTTCTTTGAAGAAACTTTTAATGTTTGTTCATAAGCTTTCCTCTTTAAGTATCAAGAAAAAATTGGAAGACGAGCACAGGGAATAAATCTGACTTGAGTACTAAAAAGCAAGTGACAAGAATTTATCTATTTATTGGAATGTTGTTTCTACAAGTTTTAACTTGTATTTAAAAATCATGATGAAAAGCAGGGGCAAAGCAAGAAAAACAAATATCCATCTCAGCAGGAAAAAAAATTTGTTTCCTTTTCAGTTTAATTAAATACGAGAGCTAAACGATCTCGTGAACGAAATCCGAAGACTTAGCCTAATTGTACTTCAGTCTGTCAATTATGCCATGAAGATATTTTTAATTTGTTGTTCCACCCCGTGTTCGGCTACTAGTACTTGCCATAGACGCGAAAGCGAACATTAAGGGTGCGTTTTATTTACTAAAATCCAAATCCGGATTTTTAATCCGAAAACAGATATTTCCAGGGGCACCCAACGGGAAATTTTGAGAAAAAGACCCAAAAATAACAACAAAGCGTGAATAAAGTCTCCTGAGACTATTTTAAGCAATTTGGGAGATTGCTGGAAAAAAATTATCTGTTCCTCACTCCCAGCAAGACTGATGAAAGAGTTCCCAGCCAGCAACCTTACAACCTGCAACCTGACTTACTGGGTAGTTTCATAGGGCACAATTTAGATCTTGAGTGGTAAGTAACCCATACAAGTAACCCGTAGAGGCTATTCTAGACTTCAAATCTCCTCTGACACCCTGAATTATCTTTTTCCCAGCAACACTTTCCTTCCAAGGACTATTATTTCTTCCACATCTCCCAGCCAGCAAAAATGTGCCTGAAGAACAGATATTTTGAGGAACAGATCCATTGGGTGCCCCTGTATTTCGTTTTTTCACTAAATTCCAAAGACGGATTATTGATCCAAATAATCCCCAACAGAGATGGATTCTTTGAGTCAAATCCAAAACCGGATACTCTTATGGATAAATGATCCGAAGCGTTTCTTTACTACAGATCCGAAAAGAGTGAATTTTGCCAGCCGTAACTCGAAAACAATTTAACACGTACATCAGTTGTTTGACAACACTGCTCATCTTTAAAGCCATTTTTGAGCCTGAGGCATGGATTAAACGATCGATTTTATCCGTTATATCGGGGTGGTAAAATCGCAATACAATTACAAAGGGGACCTGCATTGTCCTAGTTCACAAGGACAAAACTGCTACACAACTAAAAGTTCGCCGGTGCGTCTTGCAAGACTTTACTTTTCCAATACATATTTTATTTCAAGACTCGCCTTCACTACTTTGGCTCGTCTAAAGCCGCGGAGGGTAAAAGGAGGCATGAGTTTGTGGAATGGCATGTGGCATGGCTTGCTGAATGACATAATTTTGGGGAGTGTAAGATATGCAGAATGTCTCAAAGAAATAATAATCAAACTCGTTGAAAAGAGCGTCATTTTTTGGCGCCAATCAATTAGCAAAAGCAGCCGCTTTTTTAATGTTGCGGGCTCGACCACGATGACAATCAAATAGGCCACGAAGGACTCTTTGATTTCTCACTGTCGATATAAAAAATAGCCTTTTTCTCACAGCCACAAGGATTCTACTTGCCTTAATCACTCGGGCTGCATGGCAGCATTGACATCGCGAAAGTCGGCCATTGAAGAAAAGATGTCTTGGAATTGGAAGGTCACGCTTCCTTCTGCTTTAATTTTTGCTGCAAAAAATGTTTGAACCATTAATTTCACCACAGGTTTTTTTTTTACCTTTATTTGTATTTGAAACCGCTTGAGACGGTAGGTTGCGTGGTCAAGAATGCTCAGTTCCCTTTTCTGTGGACAAACGTTACGTGTCCTTCGAGGAATTCTTCACGGTGGAGCACTCTGTTGAATCAACTAAGGCAGCGTAGCTTTTGAACAAATTTCCCGCATATCACTGGTCTGTTTCTGCAATTGAAAATGGTTGGTCTTATTAACCTGGCTCTTCTTTTTCGCTATAATAGGGAATTCCTGAATGTGTCATCATTGTTTCAGTACGCACTCTTTCAAAGAATGTGACGCCATGCGAACGCGAGTAACATGTTCGCTCTCGCAGCATTGTGTCAAGGCAAGAGTTTACGCTAGATCTGGGGTCAAACATACAGGTTACGATAAAGGATACGCTAATACCTGTTCACCATCAGCCATTGATGTCTGCAGAGACCCCAACTACAAATGTGAAGTTAGTCAGTTGTTGTTGATCTCACTACTGCAACGGAGCCTCAGGTCCTGTGGTGAATGGGATTCTTCTAACTGCCACCGTCACTGCCAGCTTCATGTACTTGTTTGGATATTCATTTGGCTACATAGGCTAAAGCATCTGAAGATGAGAACTGACCATCTTAAAGTGTTTTATTTATTTAACCTCTTCTGAGCGTAGAGCAAGTTAAAATCTTAACAGCTGAAAGATACATAATCTGCAAATGAAATTACATAATCTGTCAATGAAACAGCCGAGTGTAATCGAAATTGTTCAGTGAACTAGGTAATTGTACTTTAGGTTGAAAGTTGTTGTCAGAAGTTTCTTTGTAGCAGACAAGGTAATATAATAATTTATAGAATACGAAGAATAACCGGTGGTAGATCAATATAATATAAGTCTATAGTCAGTCCATTGTGACAAATTGTCATTCTTTCTCCTAATAATGCTTGTGCCCCTTGATTTCTACATTTTTCGATGACTCATCACTTTCATGAAAAGATGCGTGATGAGATAATTTACAGATCCCACATACCCCTAATTGCAATAATGTCGTCAAAGAAAAAATGCAAAAAGGGGAAAAAAGGAAGATTAAGAAAGCCAAATAGGAATTAATGAGGCTTACTAATAAACTACTCTAAATTCACCAATTTACAACATACGCGTACAGCTGTTGCATATGCATTTGTTTCCACGCTTGAAAATCGCTATGTTGCAAATTATCGCAGCTAGAGTGGTCTATTAGTAAAGCCTATACTAGAGCACCAACGTCCACGATCCGAGTGATCTGGGATCGAGGTTCCTAAGCTCTTTGACAGCAAAGAATACACAAGTCATCGACGTTGCATTAATTATGTATTAAATCGAGCAAAGCGAAAATAAGACGCGCGCGACTTACGAAAGGGGGCGATGGCCGCCCTGTCTCTCCCCAGTCCCGGCGGGTTTTTCGCATTTTTTTTTTACTGAACGATTTTTCACCACTACCTCGGAGCCTGGAACAGGCTAGTTTTCAAACTGTTCCGGTTTAGCCTCAGCCAGCCCTGTTGAATTATTCTCACTTGTTGAAAGACAACTACAAACATGCAACTACTACAAATTCATAGATCCTGAAAGATTCAGTTAGACAGAGTATAAATCCAAAAGTTTGTTTCAGATAAATATTTCTCCATCCAGGCTAAATATTGTAAGCTTCATTAATCAATATTGAAAAATTTGAAGAACTCCTCCAATATAAACTAGAATTATTACACTCGACGCATCGTCGGTGAGTGCCGCCTCGTGGCCGTATTGGTAGTGAGGAGACTACAATCGAATCTCCAACACCTGCAGTAAGCGACCACCTCCCGTCATATGCGATCACATGTCCAGAATACCAAAACTGTCCGCCAAGTCAAATTCTTGCTGTTGGAAATACTGGTTAACGACCACTTCCTGTAAGCGACCGCGACCACTTTTCGGGGATGACGGTTTATAAATTTCAATTGGTTTTAACCTCTTAACTCTCTTGTAATACGCGACCAACTACTTGAAGCATGGCCATCAGGGTCAAATGTTTGCTCTTATAATGTACTATGCTTCTTAGAGTAAACGAAGAAACGTTAGTAACAACATGGAACTCGACATATCGTGACTTAGAAATGCAATAAATACAATAAATTCTCTGTCCCAAAGAAGATAAGACAGGACCTCTTCTCGGAAGGGTAGTGGACAACACTGACCCCCCAGTGCATAGACTATACCCCTATGGATTACCTATATGGACTGGGATGCCCTAGCCTGTTCCTGGCTCCGAGATAGTCGAGCCCGCTGAATTAAGACAGCGCGAAGACGAAAATAACTTTTCGCGTGCCTTTTACTTTCGCTTCTTCCCCGCTATCTGAGAGCCTGGAACAGGCTAGCGATGCTCTGAAGTGGACTACGCCACTGAAGTTTAGTGACTAGGTTTAGGAAACTGAGTGAATCAGGTTCTATTTAGGGTCATTATACAGAAAACTGACCTGAAACTTGATTCACTCAGTTTCCCAACCCTAATCACCAAACTTCAGCAGCAGAGTCCATTTTAGGGCAAATTGGTGGTCCATGGGGTAGGTAGCGACTCCACAAAATCCTCGCATTTTGGGTGGTCGCTTACGGCTCCTCGAATATTGAATCTTTCAAAAAGAACATTAGGAAAAAAGACCTAACGTCACTCTTAAACAACAACAATAACCGCTGTAACCTTTGCAATTCTTAGAGACTGCCTTTTATATACCTATTGTTTTATTATACAATTTATACATGCTACATATTTTAATTGTATATACATTATCACTATCATTTCTTATTTGTAAATAATTTTTAGTTTTGTGTCCCCAATTAGTTGTGAAAACTAAAGACATTGACACATTAATAAAGGTTTTTACTTTACTTTACTTTTACTGTATTCAAATCCAAGATAGCTATCATGATGTTATATTTTGTATTCCTTGTTACCTCTTTTGACATATTTATAAAATCTCTTTTATGCAATCATATGCATGATGAATTAGAATAGTGTGTTCGCCTTTTAGACCTTACAAAACGCAGCTGTAGATTAAAAGCAATGTATCGTATAGCCTAGCTCTGAAGCCTGGAAATACATTTCCATCATATTAATAATCGCTCCTGAACAGTTGAGAACTCAGAATTTTTGTATATCATGGGCATGCAGTGATGAAAAATATTCTAAAAGATACAAAATATAACAACAGTGAAGCGTGCTACCCTTGTGAATAGGTGAAAAAAGATTACCATTTTTGGCGCTATTCACGTTTTTGACCTGCTCAAGAACTGAGTGACTATATTCTTCAGAATCCTTCGAATAGCCACTACAATCCATTAAGCGGCCCAGACTGATTAATCGAAAATATGTGTGCACTGAAAGTGCTGAAAATCAATACTCACTGCGCAGAATTGTAGAATATTGGCAGTGGGAGTTGGCTTGCGTTTTATTAACCAGTGCCATTATCCGATTTGACAGTCTTGATTGGCAATTGCTTGTATTCAATTCATTCAGATCAGGATAAAGGCGTGCCCAATTTTTTTAGGTTTGCTATCAGCTTAGTGCTTCAGAGAGCAGGCGGCACCCGTTGCTCTTATATGTAGCGATTGTAACTGACGAACACAGAACTTGAGATAAACCATGTCGAAGTTGCTGCACAATTCATGTTCCTGATCTTCTTACCAATGGGTAGGCTGGAGCAAATTTTGAGCTTGACTCTGTTGAAAATTTTAGGCTCAGTTCCTTGCATGTATGCACTTATCCGCCAGTAATTTCGTTTTCAAGCTGACAGTGGCGGTCAGCTTATTGAGGAGAGGCACAAGATGAGGAGTTTACGATTTCTCAACGATAAACGAGTTATAAATGTTTTAACGTGCTAAATTTTAGTAGTTTTTCATAACATTGCTACTAATCGTGATTTCGCGCTGCATGTTGAACTGAGACCTCTTTCATCCTTATTGATAGAAGACTTGAAAGAATTTAATCATATCTGAGAATTCTGCAGTTTAGAGACCTGAACATGGTCTGGACGCCGCATATATACCGGCAGCTATACCTCTGCCACTTGCACTTGCAGAGATATTCCGACAGAACTTACATTGGTTTCTTTGCTTTTACAGCGTGCGTATGTTATGTTTTTGAGACAATAGCTAGTACATCGTATTTATCTATTGACTTGATTTAGAAGTTATTTTCGAGTAACGGCTTGATCATGTTGTTGATGCACTCGCAGTCGCACAATCCGCATGAACGACTTAGTGAAATGCGGCGGAAACATTTTAATGCCGATTGAGGTGTTACGGCGCAGTTCAGCAATTCTTATGTTATAAATGGTTAAAAACTTTTTATCCCGTTTCTGTCTACTTCCTACTTGAAGTTTGTTCTCGATATTACGACAACGAATATAATTGTTTCGAATTCAACTTTGGAATTTCATGATGTCTAGATTTCACTGAGTGAGACTTACAATTGTAGCCTGCGATCTTGTTTTCCCGTCATGTGTTTATTTGCGGGACGGAGGACGTTCTTTTTTCCTTCTTTTCTCAAAAAATAAAAAATAAAAATGCCTGATCGAAGGTTATTTGGGAGTGACCAAGTTTTGACTCTAAGGTCTAAGCGTACTAAGTTGTGGAATATCTCAGTTGGCTTCAGTTGACCTAGTTCTTCTCCTTTCTCTTTGTAGTGATTTCCCGTCAATGTTACGAGTGCTTAAGTTTGCACTCTTTTAAAGACTGCGACGCCCACCGAATTTCGGGGTATTGTTCGTCCCTAACGTGTAGCAAAGTGAAAGTTTACACAGTATCTGGTCACAGGGCGTACGCGAAAGGATGCGCTAAGACTTCTGAGACTTGCTCACCATCAGCCATTCCACAATGCAACAAACCCGGAGTCAAGTGTGAAGTGAATTGTTGCTCTTCTGACTACTGCAATGGAGCCTTAAATCCTGTGGTGAATGGAATTCTTCTTACTGCCATCGTCACTGCTACCTTCATGATCTTATTCGGATTTAAGTGAGTAGAACGCATCACGGGCCATCCCTTCGACGATCAGAACTGATCATAATATACATCAAATAGTATTTCATAAATTTTCTCCGAGCGTAGGCGTCTGTTAATAGTTAAAACTGTAGTTTACAATTGTATACAATTGACAGATCTACATATTAATAACCTACACAATCTAAACATTGAAAGCACTCATTAAATTTCAAAACAAATTATATAATACCGTTTCAATTTTTTTCCCCCCTTAAAAAAATTGATCGAATTTTTATCTTTCTTTTTAACGGACACCTCTTTAAACGACAGCTGTGACCATGTTGTTCCTGGAAAATTAATCTAGCCGCAGAATCTTGCCCTCATTTCAGCTTATTACGCTCCTTTGAAAGGCAAGCAAGCCATGCTAATAACTGAACGACAGTACGACTAGAAACAAATGGGTATCCTGCGTAGCAGGCGTCGAAAGGGGGTAGGGGATAGTAGGGAGGAAGGGAAAAAGGGAGGAGAACAAACAAACAAACGAACAAACGAAAAAGACTGAAAGAAAAGGAAAAAGAAAAACGAGCCGTTCACGTGGAACGACCGCTGGCAAGCGCCCTTTTAGCTGATTGAGTTGTATTAACACGAATTCAACGATATATTTCTAATCAGGAAAATAACAGGACTTTTGACGGTAATGAACCGAAGCTATAATTAAACGCATTTCATCGCCTTAAAGAACATATGCATACAGAATCGGCCCCT
Organism: Porites cylindrica; assembly: GCA_964035525.1. NCBI lineage: Eukaryota > Metazoa > Cnidaria > Anthozoa > Scleractinia > Poritidae > Porites > Porites cylindrica. Next base: position 43,410,491 of record OZ037778.1, read on the forward strand.
GATGTCCAACAAAGCCAATACAACTTGTCTGTTTTGTCTGCTAATGGTCCAAATCGCTTTCATTTTGTCATAAACGTATTGTTCCTGCCTTCGAAATTTAACGCTTCAAAGACTTTCTTGACGTCTCAACGTCCGCTAAAACTGACATCCGGGCCAGTTTTGTGGCAGTTCTGTTTACTCACTGCTTTGTTTCTAGGCAACCGCGGACATCCAAAACCGATAGAAAAAAACAGGACTGCCTTTTCATATAATAATTATATGTTCCGTTGCTCTCGGAAATTTTCCGCTGGAGCGACCCAACAGAAACCTTTTGAAAATAGTCAACAACAAGGCGTTCAGATGGTGGGGAGCGAGTTGGATCGTACGAGGCGAAAACGTGGGGAAAAAAAAGGGGAGACTGGGGCTCCTCTTTTCCCCCTATAGTATCCCCTCGTTTTTTTTTCCTCGTCAATTTTTCGCCCGAGTACTACTATCCGAACACCTGGAACAGGCTAATATATGCCAAAGAAAGATTTCACTTCGCTTAGCGATCCTCTTGGTAGCTATGCTGGATGCGAATTCCAACAAAATTATAAACCACGCTTCGCCTGATGGTCGTCGCTCTGCTACGAATATAAATTCGTCTTCTTATAACTGTTCAATTAAAAATTCAGCTTTAAAGCAAGGGTTATCAAATATGGGAATTCATTGATACTGAATTGAATCTAACCAGCTGCGTCCTCTAAAGTACTTTTCCTACTGCGAAATGTAACTGCACGTCGTCTCTATGCAAAATTTAATTGTGTTGAAACTTTATTATAGTTTAATGAAGGAACTGAATACAGAAATATCAGTGCTTCTCCCGAGCGAAAGTGACGCTAGCAATTTGAAATTCAAGTCGAACTTTGGGTTTTTCGTTGAGTTATATTCCTGGAATATCGAGGGAGAGTACGTGCTGTGCTAAAAGCCATATACACTCTTCTAAGTTAGTTTCCTTCATAAAATCATTGGGCTTGCGCAAGTTGAGGGTCTTTGTCAGGAAATGTTGTGAATATCAAAATAGAAAGAAAGTAATACGTTACTTAATTTATACGATTCTTTAATTTCCCACACTGTTCCACCATTGAAAAATATGGGTTTGAGTTAGCACAGACATTCATTTGGTCGATTAACGGCACAATACAGTCATTGAGCGGTACACTAAGTGGTGCAAAAATTAAAGGAGAGGTAGAACATGTAAAACGGTTTGAAATACTACTGACACCTTGAGGAACTTACAAATTGAGATTGCTTTTATCCAGTTCTGTTCCTCGAATATTTGAACTTAATTTTCGCTTCCTCTGGAGTACGTGCTGTCCTTAAACCCATGGCCATACACTCTTTTTTCACTTACAGTTACATCATCTGCGTCCGCGTATTGGGGTATATAAATGCGGGCAGTTTCTCTGATTGTGGCCCCGTTTGTTTAGTTTTTTACACCTACGTAATGAAATTGCGTCGATGTCTACATGTTGAGACAAGTTCGTCGCGCTTGTTCAGTGTTGCCATGTGAGGCCTACAGATTAAAATTAAACTTCTCTGTGGTACACAGATTGCAACGTTTTGTAAGGTTGGTGTAAGGTTTAATTCTTTGCCTGCCACCTTTAGCTGCTACAGGTGTTTACTCAGCTCAGTCTCATTCCTTCTCTTTTCTTTTACTCAGCTCAGTCTCAATCTACGTATGCATCGTCATGTTCCTTTGCTGTCGGGTATTTACAACAGCTATTAAGGCTTGAGTCTCTTGTCGAGGAGACTGCACGTCCATCGTCAGTTTTTGAACGAAGTCCACTAAGGACTTGATAAGAACGGCATTAGAATCCATATTGCCCGCCGGTGCAGCCGCTGCAGTCTCGGTGTGTGCTGAGTCGTCCTCGATCAAGTCGTTGCCAGGGCACTGCCCGGAGGGCCAAAGCCGAGTGCTGATTTTAAAACTTTACGACTGGGACATTTACTAGTCTTACTTTGTTTAACCATAATGAGGGAAAAGACTAACGAAGAGCAAAGGGCAATCCAAAAGCACCTCCAGTAACGTGCGTCACGAACAAACATCCAACGCAAAGTGAAATATGACAAACGACAATCTGATACTAGTAGAGGTTCTGTTGTTTGTGCAGTTAATCCCTTTGAGCACGTGCATGCCCAAATGGGGTAAATTTTGAACTATTAAAGGACTTTTAACTGGAGTTAAGATTTTTTTCTTAGTCTTTTGGTAGGATATATATATATATATATATGTTTTTTAAATTACCCATTCGCCCCAACCGTCAAAAGTACCCAAACTGATCCAATCGATACATTCAATGATCCAGAACGCTAAAAAAGTAAAATTACGGGTACGTATACGTTTTGTTTTTAGTGATCAATTAACGGTATATTAGCACGCAGTCAATATAGTTGTGATAATTATTATGCGATTATATTTATGCCATTTTACATTGTATGCACTTTTAGTCTTAAGTTTTGATCATGTCAAAAGTAGTCTTTCTTAATACCATTCTATGCCAACAAGAATTGGTATTCATTTGGTTTAACTTTTCGACCGAATTGGTTAAAAATGTGAAAAAAATTATTGGAAGGACAACTTGGACAGACAATGGCAAAGACGAAGAGAAGCCGGATCAGGAACAGCAACATACAATAAAACTTTAAATCAAAGGGAAGGCAGTTGCATGGGTAATTTGCCCAATATATTTCGGGTAGGCAAACAGACTAACCTTCACCAGGGACCAGAAAAGCTCAGGGAAATATTTGCGAGTGATAATTATAATTATCTCTAGATCCGCGTTTGTAACGATCAATGCGGAAGTTTGAGCCTCATATAAGTATTGAATCACAAAATATTAATCGAACCACACAGGCCAAGGTAAAATTTCCCAGTTTCCTGACAGACAGGAAGAACTGACTTCTTTTGAATATTTCAGTTAGGACATGGAGTTTGAGTTTGACATGATCAACGGGGACAGAAATGAGAGAGAGGTTTCAAAAGCATGACAATAATTTTTCGCGTGCGTCTCTCTGTTTAGTTCAATGCATGACTGGGGTATAATGGCGATAATACCTTTACACTTGTTCAAAAGCGGTTGACCACCACAGTTTATTAAGTGACTCAGATTTATCGAAATAGTGATGAAACTCAATATCCATGGCATAATAGTAAAATATGACTGAGGTAATGAAACCTTTCGCGGTTTTTCTAATTATCTATGTTTTTTTCTCTCTCCGGATGAACCGGTTGTTAACATCAGAGGGGCGTGGCGTTACAACTGTTCAGGCAGTGGGTGTTGACTGGCGTCGTTTTGACCAGTAACGTCCAAGATCAATTTTGACAGGAACTGTCTTGATTAATATAATTGACAATCACTTCTTCAAAGGTTACTTCAGTCAGCATTTGAGGTGGGCCCAGTATTCTAGGTTTGCCATTTTCACATTAGTGCTTCAAAGAGCAAGCAAGCATACTCCTATATCTGCATCGATCGCGGTCAACGAAAGAGGAACCCGAGATTCAACATGTCGACTCTGCAGAATGTAGCTCTTTTCATGTTCCTGATCTTCTTGCCAATGGGTAGGGCTGTATTTTGTAGTTTGCTCCTCTTTAATATTTCCTCAGTACATTGCATAAGTTATATATCCGCCGGCAATTTCGTTCTCATGCTAGTAACAGTGGCGGACCTCGTGAAACTAAAACCAGAATTTGATGAATTTTCTCTGCTCTTTCATATTACGTCAGCTTTTGTAAGTATTCTTCTCGGTTGAAGACTCTCTGCATCCATTTCTATCAACGCGATTCTGGGGTTGCATGACGCAACGGCAAAAAAAGATAATGGTATCCGCGTTGACTCAGCAATTCTTAGATTATTTTTACTTTTTGTTTTGTTTTTGGTTTAATTAAAAAGGTTTGCCAGGTTTGCAAAGGTTTTTCTCGTGAATTATCTTAAGAACTTGGTGAAGAGCTCAACAGCAATTCTTAAATTGATTTCAGTTAGTTAGAGCTAGAGCTATGGCTCCAAACACCGTAGCAGAATTGTTGGCCTTATTGACCTAACTCTAGATCTTCTTTAATTGAATTTCGTTGCAGTGATTTCCCGAGAATGCTATGAGTGTCGCAGTTCGTTCTCTTTCCAAGCTTGTGACGCCAGTCGAAGGAGAGTAAGGTGTTTGACCTCCCAGCATTGCATCACAGCAAGCGCCAAAAGAACATCTGGCATCAAAGATGAGGGATACGTTAAAGGCTGCGCTGCGACCTGCTCAGCATCAGACATTCCAATATGCAACGATCCTAACTACAAATGTGAAGTCAAATGTTGCTCTTCTGACTACTGCAATGGAGGGGGAGTCTCGAGTCCCATGGTCAACAGGATTCTTTTTATTGCCACCTTCACTGCCAGCGTTATGTATTTGTTCAGCTGTTAACAAAGAGGCTGCACTACGGGCGAAAAATCCGTCTGGATATCATGATCAAAACTAATGATAAAAAAGTATTTCATTGACTTTTTCTGAGCGTAGCTTAAGTTAATTCAATGTACGTTTAAGTTTAAGGCTTTAAAATTTTCAGGTACTCAGCGTAGTTAGTAGAGGAAACTGGTTATGTAAGGCGGCTGACATTAAAGATAAAAACAACAGTACTGCAGTTTATGTTGGATGCTCCCTTACGGTACACAATCCTATTCTTTTTTCTGATCCCAAATCATGACTGGACGATTCATGCAGAGTCTTTCTCGATTAAGTCAAAATCTACTAATTTAAAAAGGCTCTGTTAGCAAGGTGTACATACTGAGCCAAAGGCTGCAAATTCGACACGTTAAACCACGTTTTTTCTTAACTCTAGTTCCGCGTTCGTTAACGATAGAATTTTAGAGATATTTGAGCTTCGAATAAATATTGAATCACAAAAAATCGAACCACACAGGAAGGATCTCTTTCGAATTCCTGACAGTGACAGGAAGAATAAACCTCTTTAGAATATTTCAGTAAGAACAAGGAGTTTGATGGACAACAGGGAGAGAAATCAGGACGTGAAACTGTTAGCAATGGGTGCCAGTGACTGGCGTCGCTTTGATCCGTAACATCCAAGATCAATCTTTAAAAATGGAATTGTCTTGGTTAATAAAATTGACAATCATTTATTCAAAGGTTAATTCAGTCAGCATTTAAGGTGTGTTGAGTATTCTAGGTGTACCATTTGTTTAATGATTCAAAGAACAACCAAGCACACTCCTATATCTGCAGCGATCGAGTTCTGAAGGAACCAGAGATCCAACATGTCGAATTTCTCAGCACTTAGCTGTTTTCGTGTTCCTGATCTTCTTGCCAGTGGGTGGTAGGGGTGTATTTTGTAACCTCCTCCTCTTTATGTTGGCTCAGTTCCTTGCATTAAGTTTTAATCATACACCGGCAGTTCGCTTTCATACTACTTACAGTGACGGACCTCGATCGTGCAACTAAAACCAGAATTTGATGAATTTTCCTATCTAAGCAGATAGTCTTTTCTCTGATTTTAATTTACGGCAGCTTGCGTGAGTATTCTTTTCGGTTGAAGATTCCCTGCAATCATATCTATCGACGTCATTAGGTTTTCTACTTTCACGTACCACGTTTAATGCATGACGCAACCGCAAAAAAAAAAAAAAACTTCTTGGGAAAATACTTGACCATGTTGACTCAGCAATTCTTAGATTGTTTTAGTTTTTTTGTTTAATTAAACGAAGTTTGCCGACAAGCAAAGGTTATTCTTATGAATTATCTAATTATATAAGAACTCAGTGAAGAGTTCAACTCAGCAATTCTTAAACTGATTTCAGTGAGTTAGAGTTAGAGCTATGATGGCTGCACTGTTGCAGAATTGTTGGCCTTATTGACCCAACTCTTCTTTAATTAAATTTCGCTGTAGTGATTTCCCGAGAATGCTATGAGTGTCTCAGTACGCAATCTTTCCAAGAATGTGACGCCAAACGAAGGCGATAACATGTTTGTAACGTAACAACGCCCCTTTTTTTCAGTTTCACGGGGCTATGTTTGAAATTTTGGTCGAAAATTTGACTGTTAAAGATTTTGGATGAAAAGGTAATGTCCCTTTGCAACAGATGGTGTTTGAGAAGCTTTGAGAGGTAAATTATAACGATAACCTTTAATATTAATTTATACAGTTCTCTATTTCCCACATCGTTCCACCATTGAAAAATATGGGTCTGAGTTAGCACAGACATTGGTCGACTAACGACTAGTATTTGCAGCTCAGCATCCCTTGCAATGCGAAATATAGGTGAGGTAAGGAAGTACTTAGATCAAATGAACACTGAGCGCCTTGTACACGCATTCATCTCATTCAGACTAAACTATTGCAATAGGTTATTATACGGTTTACCAGAAGGAGATAAAATGAAGCACAGAAACTACAGACCTCCGCAGTTAGGCAAGTCACAAGAACACAAAGACCAGAGAACATATCTGATTCACTGACTCCTGTCCTACAGTCTTTACATTGGCTACCAGACTGGAGCAGAGGATAATTTTTAAACTTCGTCTTTTCACTTATAAAGTTGTTACCAGTAGTCTCATAACACAATATCTATCTAGTCTGCGTTAACAAATTACTTAGATCGGCCTCTAAAAGGCTCTCTCAGTCCCTGATCGTGACCTTAGTACTTATGGAGATTGCGGAATCAACTACCACATCTCTTAGGTCATTTGAGTCTGATTAAAAAACTTTCCTTTTCAAACAGGTAGGACCATAGAACAAGTTTTACTTTATTTTAGAAATTTTTGTAAACGCATTGAGGCGTACGCAAAATGTGTAATATGAACCGCTAATTATTATTATTATTATTATTAACGCCACATTGCAGTGAGTGGCTGAGGGACTTACAAACTGGTTTTGTTGAGTTCCGTTCTTCGAATATGAGTGTCTAAACACGCACTCTTTCAAAGATTGTGACCTCAAGCGATATTCGGTAACTTGTTTGAACTCACAGCATTGCGTCACATCAAGCGTCAAGATAACTTCTGGCACCAATAATGAGGGATACGTTGAAGGATGCGCTTCGACCTGCTCAGCATCAGACCAGTTCCAACATGCACGAACTCAACGTCGAGTGTAAAGTTAGTTGTTGTTCTTCTGACAAGTGCAATGGAGCCCCAGAGAGAGCCCCGACGGAATCACCAGGGGGAGCCCCTAGGGGACTCCCAGCTGGGTGGAACTTAGGGAGAGTCCCAGTGGTACCCTCATGGGGAGCCGCAGGACGAGCTTTGGGAAGAGTCTCGAGTCCTATGGTCTACGGGATTCTACTAATTGCCACCTTCACTGCCAGCCTTATGTACTTGTTCAGATGTTAACGAAGCTAAGGCTCCGTTCTAGCGAAAAAATACCGCCTGGATATCATGATCATAATTAATTATATACAAGTATTTAATTAAATTCTCGGTGGCGTAGCCTGAAGGTTGACTTCCAGTGTCGCGTAACTTTTACGTGCGTACGTGCGTAAAATTTCCGTTAGGCAAATAAAATAGAGGCAATGTGTGAAAGGTCGCACTTAAGCGCAAAAGTAGAACTTCGCTCAACTTTACGTTTAATCTCAATACTTTATATCTTGCCTCTTCTTTATTTACGTGATTAAAATTTGCGTGCGTTATTAATCGTGCGTAGCCCAAAACACATCAGTGGAAATCAACCTTGAGTCAGGTGTAAAAGTTTAAAAAATCTACATGGTGTTATGGGTCTTATACCTAAGTGAACTCATTAAAAAATATCAAAAGTTATTTATTCTTCAGTTCTTGATATTTTTGTCATATTTTTTTGAAACGTGTTGTGAAGCCACCAAGTCGTGTTGCACGGCAACTAAGCTTGCCATGCTACACGGCAGTAGCTCGGTCGTGCTGCTGCAGTGCTAAAGTACTGGGGAACAATTGAGTTCTGCAGGACAGTAGCACAACGTTTGGTACGGCGATAAGGTTATTTGCACATTCACAGTAAAATATGGACTGCATAGTTTTCCTCAAAACATGCATGTAAGGAATCGAGGCTGTTTTATGTTATTTCTGACGAATGAGCCCGCGAAGAAGGCAGAAATAAATATTTTGACGGCACGAGATACAACAGGGCCTGGGTACTAGGCCGGATGCACCATGGGTAGCCATATCGGGGGTATATAAGGCTGCGTATATCACGTGTTCGTCATCTAGGCTTACGAACCAACCTCTCCTTGGTTTTTCTTAACGTTCTTATCGGCTCTTTCTTGCGTTATATCCGTCAGCAAAGACGAAGTGTCCGATCTCATTGAGGAGAATAACAAACAGTTAATGGACTCGTTTAAAGTTTTGTTAACAGAAACCGTTGGTCAAATCAAGCGCGCTAATGAATATTTGGCCGAGCAGCAGATGAAGGAAATTAAGAAACTAAAGTATAACGAACCACGTAAGTTCAAGAAGAAGGCCAACGAAAACTAGTTTTAAAGGATCCACAGTGCAGAATTTTGCGGCCGTGTAGCGTACTAGGCCCGTAAGAAGAAGAAGACCACTCAAAAACAGATCCTCGCCAGTGGGAACGCCGGCGTCCACCTCAACTTCACATATGCAACCCCAGCCTCATGTCAAACGTTCCTGTTTTAATTTTCGCCTTCTCGACGACCCAGTGTCGGGACCTGTTTTGCCCGTGGAAAGCGTTCCTGTTACCCGACGATGGACAAGCCAAACATCCCAAACTCCCAAATGGCTGATGAAGGACAACAATCAGGTGCAGTCTATTCTAATTTAGTACTGAATTTTTTAGGCGGCAAGCCGTAATATGGATCAGGATTGTCTCGATATTATACCAGTTTCTTCTTACGTTCACCCCGCTAGTTTTAGGCGCGGTTTAGAGCTCTGAGTGTAACGTTGATATTTCTATTCTGCCTTCAGTTTGGGGAAGATTTTTCACAGTTATCTATTTCTGGCATACTTTGCTAGTTTCTCTGTTCATTTTGAATGTTTTTAGTCTTAGTTACAAATTCCCTTCTTCCAGCTTTTTATGTTTTTTTACAAATCCTACAATGCCTCTGCACGTGTTTACAGTTCTTTTTGTCCGTAGCTGTTAATGAGCTTCCCAGCCTCAACCTCCTTTTAAAAATTTTTGCATTCCAATATCATTTACCCGCTTTCTGTTTGACGCGCCGCTCCGGCTAACAAAGGTTAATCCTGGATTTTAGGCACGTTTGCACTTTTTTCTTCAAACAGAAATTCAAGTGCGAAGACTTGTCCATGGCCACTTATATTTTTGATATGGGTTTTTATTTATTCATATTTTACCTCTAGTGCGGTTATCGTAATTTTCCCTGATCACCAGTATTTCCTTGCGTTCACCTGGGATCTCGGCACCTGGGTTTTTAGGTATTTTCTACTTTGCGCGCTTCCCTTTGGGTTCTTGTCAGCCTCCCTCAAACCGCTTCAGAAATCTAGAAGAAGCCAAGGTATCCCTATTGCCATTTTTCTTGACTATGGTCTAGCTATAGGAGGAGGAGCCTATCGCGTTCAGGCCTTAATTTACAGTTTGCGGCCTGTCCATGCCGACTTGCTTTAGTCTCGCTTTGTTCGAATTCCTATGAGGAAAAGTCCCTGTGGGAGCCCGTTCGAATTTTCTAGTGGCTTCGCGTTCATCTCAACATAACATTCTGGATGGAAGTATTAGAGCCACGGATGAACGCATTGCTAAATTGTCTCGCGACCTGGCGGCTTTGTCTTCATATTAGTCGTCCACCGCAGCCCACGTTATACGCGTCCCGTGTGTAGCCGCCCATAGTATTTCCCTCTCGAGTAGCGTGGGATCCGTCGCGTGCATTATGGCCCGATTTCTTTTCTCAGTTGTTTACTCAGCTGTTTCCTGGGATAGCTAGGTTTTCCTGTCCGTTGATTCTTTGTATGAAATTGAATTTTGGTCGAATTATGTTAGCCTCTCTACGGCAAAATTTATCGAGGGGTTCCAGTTCGCTTCCAGTGAGAGTAAGCTCCGGCTTCTCCGATGCTTCCGATTTAGCCTGCGGCGTTTAAGTGGAGTCTGAACGTGAGTTGATTTTTTATCAGAATTGGTCGGAAAGTGTTCGTAGATCGACTTGAAGAGAGCTCAAAGCGGTTTGTCTTGCCTTACTAGCCTTCGCGAGCCCTTCATCTAATTCCAAGGTTTTTTGGTATTCTGACAACCAGAACGTCGAATCCATTCTCCGCGACGGCAGCAGGAAATGCGATCTCAAAGAATTTAGCCCTAGTTGCTTTTCAAATTTGCTCCCATCATTGTATTTCGTTCGAGGTCAAGTGGATCCCTAGGGACCTGAACGCTAGTGCGGTCTGTATCTGCAAGCTCGTTGACTTCGATGGTTACGGCCTCAACGATTTTGTTTTGCTAGGGTTAAATCACCTCTTAGGTCCTTACATTATTGACAGGTTCGCCTGTAGTTACAACGGCGAGTTGCCTTGGCTTAACTCTCTATTTTTTCAGCCAGGCTGTTAGGCTGTTTATGCCTTCGCTCAAATTGGGGATAGGACAACAACTGGCTTGGCCCACCTGTTTGCCTCATTGTCATGTATATCAGACACATTGGGCTCTGCGCGCTCACGGGAGCCCTTATTCCTCACGTATGGAAGTCAGCTATTTTCTGAAATGTTTCTACTAGAGATGGAGTGCATTGGAATAGTTTTGTTGTGGACTGGGTTTTATTGCTTAAGTTCCAGGGATTATTTGTTCCAGGGAAGGTCCGTAATTCCCTTTTCAGAACCAGGCCTTTATTTTTTGGCGTCATAGCGCTTCGAGTTTATTTTCGGCGCCCCACACCTCCCTCGTCCCTGGCGGGCTTCTGCTCTACGCCGTCTGACGGAAAGTGTTGCCTGTGCCTCTACACGCGTGTTATGCGTACCTTTAGGTTTGGACCCATTAGGTTTTTGCATGTAGCCTTTTGACCCCCCACTTCCCTTTTCCGGTGTTTTTTCTTTTTTATTGCGTGATCCTCACATTTTCTTTTGTATTTTCGATTACTTTTCAGATATGTTCCGCTCTGGTTTCTAGCGCGGGCCCCAGAATTTTCCACCAGAGGGTTGAACCCTGAGGCTGACAGACAGTCTACAATGCAATCCACGGTTCTCTCCTCAAAGGCAGTTAGTACGACAGTGGTGTACCTTCGTGCTTCTCGCAAGTAAAAATGTTTTGCTTCCAGTAAGCTTCATTCCTGGGCCTGCCCTGCCAGTCCCTGCCATGTTGCCTTGTATTTGCAACACCTCATTGAAGAGTCGCAGTCGCCGTGCGTCGTAGACTCGGATGTTTATGGTATTAAATGGGTTCATACCATGGCGGGTATCCCCTCTCCCAGGGATAACTCGATTATTGAAGGGGCTAGGTGTGTTTTCAAAACGATTTTAGGTTTGATGAGGTCTCCATAATTAGGGGGTATTATATTTTCTTTCATGAGGGTTTCATGATCATTAAGGTTCTCAAAAGCAAGAACGACCAACTTTGTAAGGACGATGACTCGAAGTGATTTTTTCGGAAATGTTTGGCCCTGCTTGTCCTGTCAAGCTTCTAAAGAGGTACCTTGCTCTTTTTTCCATCCCCTTTAGCTCCGGGGATCTCATTTTTGCCCCATGTTTCGCGGGAACAACTCTTTTTAGTTAGTTTCCCAGAACGAGCCTATCAGCTATACCACAATTAGAGAGGCTTTTCGCAAGGACCTGAGAATTGTCGGGGTTGACTCTTCCACTTTTGGTTTATATTCCTTGCGTTCGTGAGGGGCCACCTTCGCTGCTTATAATGGGGTTTGTGACAGTGTGTTTCAGTGGCTCGGCCGCTGAAAGTCCGTTCTAGCGAAGGACGCCTACCGATGATGACCTAGAAAAAAGGCTTTCAGTTTCCAAGTTTCTTGGGCTCTAGGAGCTTTCATTTGTCATTTCGCCCAATACTTTGTCACTCTACGTACTTTGTAGGGTTGGTTCTCGCCAAGCCGTCCCAAAATAAACTTATTTGCCATTACGTTTAGTCTGTTGATGTTGTGTAGTGGAGTCAAAATATGTTATTTCTGACGAATGAGCCCGCGAAGAAGGCAGAAATAAATATTTTGACGGCACGAGATACAACAGGGCCTGGGTACTAGGCCGGATGCACCATGGGTAGCCATATCGGGGGTATATAAGGCTGCGTATATCACGTGTTCGTCATCTAGGCTTACGAACCAACCTCTCCTTGGTTTTTCTTAAATTTTTGTTTTATTTATTTTTAGGAGCAACATATTCTCGATTACATTGTAAAGTCCCGTAGGAAGGGCTTTGAGCTTGAGCCTTGGTTCCTACCCAGATTTCCTGCCCGCATTTTTTCCCTTCGGGGTTTTTTTGGGCAGGTTTTTTCTGGCCTCCGTCTGACCGCATTTACTTCAGTTTGTAAGCGGTAGCTCAGCTCTGCTAGTTTTCAGCCTTTTTTCCGTTTCTTATTTTATGTACTTGTACACTAGTTATCTCAGTTTTACACCTGCTCCTTTACTTGATATATTTAGTTTCCATGTATGCTTAGGTCAGCTGTCCTGGAACCGCTCTTTAGGAGGCGACGTAAGTCTCGTTTGACGCAGTTAGGCTGCAGGCAATGTTACAGACCTCTAGCCAGGGTCGTTATTCATTGTTTACCCTCAATGTCCCGCCCTAGCCTTTTATGGCAGTCTTACTGGTTATTGGGCTACGTGCCTTGTTGGGTACATTAGTGGAGATAATTCCCAGTTTTCCTGGCACTCAGCCTCTGTGCTCCTAAGTGTTCCCGGTCCCAGTTATACGTTGATCACAGTTTTATTAAATTTCCCCGGCCTAACTGGCACTAAGCCTGCGTGCTTATTTGGGGGATTCAGGTCGAGATCGACCAGTTGTAGCAGTTTTTTCTTTTTGCTTAGCCTCTGTGCTCCTACCGTGTTCCTCGTGCCAGTTATGCGTTGTCTGAGTTTTATTAATTAGTTTCTCTAGCCTAATTGGCAGCCTAACTGGCACTAAGCCTGTGTGCTTATTTGGGGGATTCAGGTCGAGATCGACCAGTTGTAGCAGTTTTTTCTTTTTGCTTAGCCTCTGTGCTCCTACCGTGTTCCTCGTGCCAGTTATGCGTTGTCTGAGTTTTATTAATTAGTTTCCCCAGCCTAACTGGCAGCCTAACTGGCACTAAGCCTGTGTGCTTATTTGGGGGATTCAGGTCGAGATCAACCAGTTGTGAGGAGTTTTTTCTTTTTGTTTAGCCTCTGTGCTACTACCGTGTTCCGTGTGCCAGTTATGCGTTGTCTGAGTTTTATTAATTAGTTTCCCCAGAATGACTGGCAGCCTACCTGGCACTAAGCCTGCCTGCTTAAATGGGAGATTCAGGTCAAGAGCGACCATTTGTCGCACGAGTTTTATCTTTTTGTGAAAGCTAGTTTACAAGTGTTGTACATTAGGTATTCACCAGTATTCACCTATTATTGTATTTACATAAATACTTTGTAGGGTTGGTTCTCGCCAAGCCGTCCCAAAATAAACTTATTTGCCATTACGTTTAGTCTGTTGATGTTGTGTAGTGGAGTCAAAATATTAGCTTTTATTGGGTAACTAATGTGAACTAACAGTTGATGTATTCATAATTTTCTATCTCATATCAGTTTAGCCTGTTTAGCTGGGGTCGTTTCGCGCGGAGGAGCGGCGAAGAGCTAGGAGAAACGGATGTTTTCGCAAGCTAATATCAGTTCTCGTCCGATGTAAGGGAGTCCGAGAAAGTTTTGCCTGTGGAAACTGGAATTTAGTAAAAATTCACTTGTGGAATGTAGACTCCTGGGTTTTGGAATCCGGAATACAGCTCAAGAAATCCGGAATCCCACTAATGATTGGATTCCAGACTCCAAGTTCCACTGATGGAGACTGGAATCCAATACGTGCATCCGGAATCCACGGCGTTAAATCCAGAACCAAGCAAGCAGACTGTTTTGGATTCCCTTCTGATGGGGCGATCAGTTCAGCTGTTAACTTGGTTTAAATTTCAGTTTTTCACACGCTCGATACTCCCATACCGTAATAATCAAAAATGACGTTGCTTCGTGAAAAGACATTTGTTACCTCCAGAATATTGATGCTTCGAGTTCCCTTGTGTCTACAGATACTAATGAATGAATGAAAATAACGTCAAACATGAACACAACAAAAGCAACAAATGAATCGTAATTTTTTAAGTGCGTACTTTTCCGAAACCGAAATGAATAATAATGCACTAATAAAGGATGCTAAGAGATCGGGCATTCCTAAGTCCTTAAAGTGAAGCTTTGAGCAGCTGTGACTAACGGTGACCCAAGTTACTGAAGACTAGGACAAGAAAGCAAAGCACGATGTCAGCTGTTTACAGTTTGGTGTTATTTGCATTTATAACTTCGTCACCGTTAGCTAAGAAAGAATTTAGAAACTTTTTTTTTATCCGCTGTCACATTATGTAGTCTTAGTCCAAGCTCTCAAGGCGTAATTAAAACAAAGGAACAAGGAACATCAAACGTTTTCTTTATTTCAGTGATTCAGAGCGCTATCTCCTTTCAAGACTGTGAAAGTAACCAAACCAAAATTACTTGCTGGTCCTCCGTCTTGCGTATCAGCCAGCTTAAAAGGATGCGCGGCAAACTGCACAACACGCCAAAGCACTTGCCAGGCATTAGGGGCGGCTAGGTATGAAATAAACTGCTGTGAATCAGACCTCTGCAATGACCAAATTTCATCTACTCCTCCTCCAACAAAATTTCCAACTACTGGCAATCTAGCAACTCGGTCAGCAAAAGGCGACATTTTCTTGTTTGTAAATGTCCTCATTTTATTATTTTCAGTCTGTTTTTAAGTTGATATTGTATCCACGCAGCGTTAAAGTTACCGGGTAATAATTACTCGGCACCAAAGCAACACAGGCATTATATGTGTGAGTTACCGGGGATGTGTTTGGGTAATAGTAATATTGTAGTTGTTTCTTTCTCTGGCTTATTTAGGCCGATACTTATATAGCCGCTTAAAGTGACATCATCTCGTTAAAAGTCATTGAAAAATCGGCAATGCGTTTTTTCCTTTGCTTGTACGCGACAGTGTTTTATCGATGAGCATTTATCAGTCAGTAAAACCTTTGTAAACTTAGCGGGAAATAAACCAACAATTTATCAACTCAAAACATGTGAACAACAATATTAAATTTACGAATAGTAGTGAGCTAAAAATCTTGATACTGAGCAGTACACCACGCAGAACACGGTCTATAAGAGCTAGAATAAAGTGACTCTCGGCTAGCTCTCGGCTGCAGTTATTGTAGTATAGTAACGGGGCCGTAGTAGTACACTAAACGGGTTGAATGGGATGGAGAGTTATGCGTTTGAACGTGGCTTATAATTCTGTTACAAAGCCTACTTTCGTGATCGGATCAGTTTTCCCCAACAATTTTTCAGCTTAACCACTTTTAACTGCATCAAACCCTTGAACTTTTGAACTGTTATAAGACTTTTAACCGCAGAGAAGAATTTTGACAAGTCTGTAAGCAGGATCTATATTTTTTGACATTGTACGCGTACCCATTCGGCCGAACCTTTCCCCCACTTCCACCAAACCGTCAATCTTCCAAATGACGCGTTTAATGATCCAGAACACTATGATTTAAAAAGTGAAATTACGAGTACGTGTTGGTTTCCAGGACAGTACACGGTACATTAGCAGGGTACATCAAGTAGTCCATCATATTAATATAATCGCTCCTGAATAGTTGAGAACTCAGAATTTTTGTATATCATGGGCATGCAATGATGAAAAACATTATTCTAAAAGATACAAAATGTAACAACAGTTAAGCGTACCACCCTTGTGAATAGGTGAAAAAGATTACCATTTATGGCGCCATTCATGTTGTTGACCTGCTCAAGAACTGAGTGACTATATTCTTCAGAATCATTCGAATAGCCACTACAATCCATTAAGCGGCCAAGACTGATTAATCGAAAATATGTGTGCACTGAAAGTGCTGAAAATCAATACTCACTGCGCAGAATTGTAGAATATTGGCAGTGGCAGTTGGCTTGCGTTTTATTAACCAGTGCCATTATCGTTTTGACAGTCTTGATTGGCAATTGCTTGTATTCAATTCATTCAGATCAGGATGAAGGCGTGCCCAATTCTTTTTAGGTTTGCTATCAGCTTAGTGCTTCAGAGAGCAAGCGGCACCCGTTGCTCTTATATGTACCGATTGTAACTGACGAACACAGAACGTGAGATAAAACATGTCGAAGTTGATGCACAGTTGGCTTACATTCGTGTTCCTGATCTTCTTACCAATGGGTAGGCTGGAGCAAATTTTGAACTTGACTCTGTTGAAAATTTTAGGCTCAGTTCCTTGCATGTATGCATTATCCGCCAGTAATTTCGTTTTCAAGCTGACAGTGGCGGTCAGCTTATTGAGGAGAGGCACAAGATGAGGAGTTTACGATTTCTCAACGATAAACGAGTTATAAATGTTTTAACGTGCTAAATTTTAGTAGTTTTTCATAACATTGCTACTAATCGTGATTTCGCGCTGCATGTTGAACTGACACCTCTTTCATCCTTATTGATAGAAGACTTGAAAGAACTTAATCATATCTGAAAATGCTGCAGTTTAGAGACCTGAACATGGTCTGGACGCCGCATATATACCGGCAGCTATACCTCTGCCACTTGCACTTGCAGAGATATTCCGAAAGAACTTACATTGGTTCCTTTGCAGTGTGCGTATATTATGTTTTTGAGACAATAGCTAGTACATCGTCTGTATCTATTGACTTGATTTAGAAGTTATTTTCGAGTAACGGCTTAATCAGTGCTGTTGATGCACTCGCAGTCGCACATGAACGACTTAGTGAAATGCGGCGGAAACCTTTTTAATGCCGATTGAGGTGTTACGGCGTAATTCAGCAATTCTTGTGTTATAAATGGTTAAAAACGTTTTATCCCGTTTCAGTCTAGTGCTTCCTGCTTGAACTTTGTTCTCGATATTACAACAACGAATATAATTGCTTCGAATTCAACTTTTGAATTTCATGACGTCTGGATTTCACTGAGTGAGACTGACAATTGTAGCTTGTGATCCTGTTTTCCCTCATGTGCCTATTTGCGGGACGGAGGGCGTTCTTTTTCCCCTCTCTGATCAGAAAATAAAAAATAAAAACGCCTGATCGAAGGTTATTTGAGAGTGACCAAGTTTTGACTCTGAGTGCACTAAGTTGTGAAATATCTCAGTTGGCTTCAGTTGACCTAGTCCTATGTCCTTTCTCTTTACAGTGATTTCCCGTCAATGTTACGAGTGCTTAAGTTTGCGCTCTTTTGAAGCTAAAAAGACTGCGACGCCCACCGAATTTCGGGGTATTGTTTGTCCCAAGCGTGTAGCAAAGCGAAAGTTTACTCAGCATCTGGTAGCGTGTACCCTAATTAGGATGCGCTAAGACCTGCTCATCATCAGCCGTTCCACACTGCAAGAAACCTGGAGTCACGTGTGAAGTGAGTTGTTGCTACTCTGACAACTGCAATGGATCCTCAGGTCCTGTGGTGAATGGAATTCTTCTCATTGCCATCGTCACTGTTACCTTCATGATCTTATTCGGATTTAAGTGAGTGGAACGCATCACGGGCCATCCCGTCGACGATCAGAACTGATCATAATATGCATCAAATAGTACTGAGTATTTCATAAATTAATAGTTTAAACTGTAGTTTACAATTGTTTACAATTGACAGATTTACATAACCTGCACAATCTAAACTTTGAGTGCACTCATTAAATTTCAAAACAAATTATATAATATCGTTTCCATTTTTTTCCTCCCTTAAACAAATTGAGCGAACTTTTATCTTTCTCTTAACGGACACCTCTTCAGTTTATACGACAGCTGTGACCATGTTGTTCCTGGAAAATTAATCTAGCCGCAGAATTTTGCCTCCTTTTCAGCTTGTTACGCTCCTTTGAAAGGGGAGCAACCATCATTAAACTATTGCTAATAACTGAACGACAGTATATGACTAGAAATAAATGGGTATCCAGCGCGTCAGGCGTCGAAAGGGGGTAGGGGATAGGGAGGAAGGGAAAAAGGGAGGGGAACAAACAAACAAAAAAGACTGAAAGAAAAGGAAAAAGAAAAACGAGCCGTTCACGTGGAACGTCCGCTGGCAAACGCCCTTTTAGCTGATTGAGTTGTATTAACACGAATTCAAAGATATATTTCTAATCAGGAAAATAACAGGCAGGACTTTTCGCGATAATGAACCGAAGTTAAACACATTTCATCGCCTGAAATAACATACGCATACCGAATCGGCCCCCGATGTCCAACAAAGCTAATACAACTTGTCTGCGATTTTCGCTCTTATTTTGATGCTAATGTTCCATATCGCTTTCATTTTGTCATAAAAGTATTTTGCCTTCGAAATTTAACGCAGTTTCCTGATAGAGAGGAAGAACTAATTTCTTGTGAATATTTCAGTTAGGACATGGAGTTTGACATGATCAACGGGGACAGAAATGAGAACATTAAATTCAATTAATGTAGGTTTTAAAAGCATAACAACTAATTTTGCGGGTCTTTTACTCTTTTTGGTTCAATGCACGAGTTGGTATAATGGCGATAATACCTTTACACTTGTTAAAAGCGGTTGAGCTTTACATTTCATTACTCAGATTTATCGAAAAGTGGTGAAACTATTTACCCATGGCATAATAGTAAAATATGACTGAGGTAATGAAACCTTTCGCAATTTTTCCAATTATCTATGTTTTTGATTGCATGATAGCGATGACTTATAATAAGAAAAATTAAGTTCACATCAGCCGTGCTTCAGGAAACACTTGTTCTGTAGACGTTCCTTTGTTACTGCGCAACGGGGAAGGATATGAACAAAACCCTTATGCCCTTTCCGCAATGGGGCCAATGACTCAAAAGAATGCGGAAGGTTTCGATTACCGGATGAACCAGTTATTAGTTGTTAACGTCAATATGACAGAGGTTTTTGAAGACTGATGAATTTTATTACAAACTTTGAGCCTACTTACATTAGTGATCAAATTTTTCCCAACTTCATTTTTTAACTTTAATATTTTCTTAGCTACTCTCCAACTTTAATTTTGAACTATTTGTATAGGGCTTTTTTTTGGCGTTAAGATTTGTTTTCTTTAGTCTCTTGTCAAGATATACAGTGTATGTATATTTTTTAAATTACCCATTCGCCCCAACCGTCAAAAATTCCCAATATGATTGAGCCAATAGTAGACTGCAAAACAGTCGGTTTTTCCTCAAAATCAGTAAAGAAATCGGTAAAGCGTAGCGTAAGTCCCGGTTCAGACGCCACTCCACTCATATGCCGAACCTAACTGATGAATTAAGTACGGCAAAAGAGCGGCGTCTGAATCAATTTGGTGTGGCAGTTTTAGGTTGGTGCGGCAAAAGTGTAAAGTTCGACAGAGTCTGTCGAACTTTTGTCGAACTTAACTTAGGCTCGACACACGGTGCGCCGTCTGAATCAGATGTCGCGCCAGTGTCGCTCCAAAGTCGAACTTATTCAATTAGGTTCGGCACATGAAAAGTACGACGTCTGAACCAGGCCCAAGAGTCTTGCGCGCTAACCGCGCGAGTGAGAGAAAAAACCGACCGTATTTTTAGCGTCTCTCCCCAGTATCGCTTTCTGTTTTCAGCCTCGTTCCACACCTTTTGTTTGGCTGCTCGCTGGTACTTGAATACGCAAAAATACGGACTGTTTTGCAGTCTAAGCCAATAGATACATTCAATGATCCAGGACGCTATTTAAAAAGTAAAATTAAGGGTATGTACGTTTTGTTTTCAGTGATCAATTAACGGTGTATTTAACACATAGTCAATATAGTTGTGATAATTATTATGCGTTTATATTTATGCTAATTGTACATTCTATGAAGTATTAGTCTTAAGTTTTGATCATGTCAAAATAGTCTTTCTTCATTCTACGCCAGCAGAATTGGTATTTAATTTGTTTATAAGTGATAACTTTTCGACCGCATTAGTTAAAAAACTGAATGTGAAAACAATCACTGGAAGGAAAACTTGGATAGACAGCAGCAAAGACGAAGAGAAGCCGGATCTTGGTGTTAAAAAAAAATGGATCCGGAACAGCAACATAGAATAAATTTTTTTATAATACTACATGAGAAATTTCTGCAATTCGATTGGCTTAGAGCAGTGGTATTTCAGTTTAATTTGACTATTCCTACATGTGAAAATTACAAACCTTTTGCGGGTAGTAGTATAAACAAATAATAGAGACCTTTAGCGTCAGGTTTTTCATGGGAACTGCGCAAACCGCCGCGTTTGCATGCAGTTTCGCGTTGCTGAGAATTCAAATTTTAGCAAGGCGTTCAGTTTAATTTAGTGCAGTGCAGTTCAGTTCATTTTTATTTAGCCAAAATATAATACTGTTCTGTCAATCCAAGAATACGTATAGGAATTGTAAGTTGGCAAGGGAGCCCAGAAGCAACGTACCACAAGGCCTTATAAAGCCAGGGCTCCCCAGTTAAAAAGAAAAAAGTAAAATAAAATGAAATTCGTGGAGTGATCCGTTAAAAATAGGAACTAAACAGGGACTGAGATAAGTTTTGAATTCAGTAACAAGAAAGACAAAAATTTTTAACTCTGGATTGGAACAGAAAACTTTCCTATGTTAGTACAGCAGAAAGGAATATAAAAATCGATTTGAACAACGCGTTCATTGTTTAGTGCCGCCATGTTGTTTTTCATCAAGTTGAAGTGCATCACTTTTATCGGCCAAAAAACAGGAATAATTTATTGATTCGGGATCAAAAATCTAACAAACACATTGCAAACGGATATAAAAAGCTACTTCGTACCTTTAAACGCGAGACTGTACAATTTTTAGTGGCAAAAAACCTTGCGGTAAATCACTTACTGCTGGAAGCCCTTCCTGCGGTTCAAACGTGAACTGCAAACTGCAAACTGCAAACGTGACCGCAAGGCGGTTGTCACGTGACATTTTGCGGTTTGCGGTTTTCCATGAAAAACGTGATGCTAAAGGTACGTGATATTTGGCATGACCAGTCGTGATATTTCAAAATTGTCTCAAATTTCACTCGCCTAACGGTTCGTGAAATTACTAACAATATCGAAATATCACGATCACTCGTGGTATTTATGCCAAATATCACCACAAATCACGCTATTACTTATACAAATCAAAGGCAAGGCAGTTGAATGGGTAACTTTGCCCAATATACGGTATTTCCGGTAGGCAAACAGACTAACCTTCATCACTGACCAGAAAAGCACAGGGAAACGTTTGCGAGTGAAATTACGATTACGTGTTAAGCTTTTCTAGCACCCCTAATTCTACGTTAATGATTGATTTGCCCAAGCAAAATATATTCCCGGAAAGATTAATTAAAATTTAAATTGGCTTAAAACTGTATCCCATCAACAGGCAGCACATGCTCAATGAAGATCTTATGTATCGGTCAAATCGAAGCTTCAACATGCCCCCCCCCCCCGGGCATACCTCGGGTATTTGACACCTTTGCCGTCCCGGGGAGGAGGGAATTTGATTATCAGAGTCTTCCAGGGGGTGGGGAATTTGATCCCCATGCTTTAGGGGTGGGGAATTTGAACTGCACCCTCGATTTCATGTAAAATCTTTGGCGTGGCGAGCTATCATGGGGGAAGCCGTGTTAGAGGATTTTCGTGGAAAAGATTGTGCCTTTGTGGCCAATTGTTTACGAGGAAAGGGCTTAAACAAGCTTTGTGCCGTATTTGAAGTATTTAAATTTTAAAATTTTTAATATTGGATTCAGGCTTTGAATGTATGAATGTATTTTATTGTTGCGTTTACAATGAAATACAACACCTATACCGGCGATTCAATACAACAACATAAAATAAAATAGAAAGCTCAGGTCAACTACTTTTACCTACTGTAAGTATGTTAATTAATAAGATGAGCGATGATGCATGTCAGTGAAATGGTCATGATGTAGTAATCTCAATAGGTGGGATCTTTTTTTATACAACGCTTTGTATGTTGCATAACGAAGAAAAGCTGAGCATTCAGTGACCTTGTAGCAGCGATTTCCGCCGCTTTGCGCGAGACTTTTGTTCGTAGTAAATTCGCTACCCGTGTTTCTCAGTTTTTGTTATATTTATACAGAGTTTGTTCGACAACTGAAGGCGTTTCCGCCGTCCTTCTGTCATTTTTGTGCCTGTAAAATGTCCCCGGGGTGGGGACATTTGATCACCTGAATGGACCCTAGTGTGGAGCATTTGAACGGCATCTTGGCCCGGGTAGAGGTGAATTTGAACAAAAAATTTCAAAAAAGTCAAATGCCCGGGGGGTTGCCCGGGGGGGGGGGGGCATGTTGAAGCTTCGATTTGACCGATACATTACTACATTATATTCATGCCGAGTCTTTCTCGAGTACGTCAAAGTCAGAGAGACTCTCTTAGCAAAGTGAACTTGAATAAAGCGGAAATGCTACAAATTCGATAAAAGTTAAGCTGCATGCTTTTTTCATCTCTAGATCCGCGTTCGTTAACGACCCGGGGGAGGGGGGGCACTTGGATATTTTTTGGGTGGGTATGTGCCGCCCGGGACTCCAAATTGGCACCCCGTTCTAAAAAAAATTTCCCCTAATATTGATACCCCATTCTATAAATGGGCCAATTTTTTATACCCCGTTCTAGAATTCGCCCTAAAACTGATACCCCGTTCTAGAAATGGACCAATTTTTTAAACTCCGTTCTAGAAAGTTTGTAAGTTGAAATAGCCCTGTTTTTTGAAAAGATATTTCTTCATTTGTTCGACTTATACATCAAAGAAATGGTTCTTCATAATCATCCGGAGCACGTATACGTTTCCTGCGCATGTGGATACAATGCGGTTAATTATGAGGCAAAATCTCTCACCACGCACAGAAGCACGCTCGTAAGCTAACGATTTTCCTTCTCCTCCCCCGTCCCTTTCTTTTGAGCCCGTCTCCATTTCCCTCGGGTACATTATGGACTCGTTCCAGACTTCCGCGCGCCTATTTATCCAAGATGGCGGAGTCAGCGCTCGCGGCTGGCGCCAAAATACGCCCGCCCTGCACGCTAAAACGCAGGGTGCAACAAGGGTACAACAGTTTGCTTGTTAACGCATTGAACCGTATTTTTAAAAGCAATCTGTCCTTGAATAATTTCAAATGGCTGCTTACAAAATTGGAGCTTTCGTGCGTTCGAAATATTATACCCCGTTCTAGAAAACGCCTCTGAAATGGATACCCTGTTCTAAATCAGGAGCTTCAAAATCACGACCCCGTTGGGCGGCACATACCCGTATAGGTAATGTATGGGAGTACCTCCCCCCCCCCCCCCCCGGGGTTAACGATCAATGTAGATATTTGAGCCTCAACCCGGCACAGGCCAAGGTTGAATCTCTCAGTTTCTTGACGGACAGGAAGAACTAACTTTTTTAGACATGTTTAGAATATTTCAGTTAGGACATGGAGTCAGTGAGATGATCAACGGAGACAGGAATGAGAACGTCAAATTCAATCAATATAGGTTTTAAAAGCATGACAATACTTTTGCGCGTGCGTCTCTCGAATCTCTTTTTGGTTCAATGTACGAGTTGGTATGATGGTGACAATATACCGTTACACTTTTTAACTGCGGTTGAGCCCCAAATTTCATTAAGTGACTCAGATTTATCGAAAATTGGTGAAACTCAAAATCCATGGCATAATAGTAAAATCACTGAGGTAATGAAACCTTTCGCGGTTTTTCTAATTATCTATGTTTTTGATTGCACGTCAGCCGTGCTTCAAATGTTCTGTCAACGTTCCTTTCTTACTTCTTTGTCGAATGAATTAATGGTTAACTACGCAGCGGAAAAGGAGATGAACAAAACCCTTATGCCCTCTCTGCAATGTGAGCACTGACTCAAAAGAAGGCGGAAGGTTTCGAATACAGGCTGAAACGGTTATTAGTTGTTGACGTCAGAGGGTGCACGTGTTGACTGGCGTCGTTTTGACCAGTAACATCCAAGATATTCAATTTTAATAGGAATTGTCTTGATGAATATAACTGACAATCACTTCCTCAAAGGTCACTTCAGTCAGCATTTGAGGTGGGCCCAGTATTCTAGGTTTGCCATTTTCACTTAGTGCTTCGAAGAGCAAGCAAGCATACTCCTATATCTGCATCGATCACTTAAACGAAAAAGGAACCAGAGATCCAACATGTCGACTTTGCAGCAAGTAGCTCTTTTAATGTTCCTGATCTTCTTGCCAATGGGTAGGGGTGTATTTTGTAATTTGCTCCTCTTTAAAATTTCCTCGGTACATTGCATAATTTATATATCCGCCAGCTATTTCGTTTTCATGCTACTTACAGTGGCGGACCTCGTGAAACTAAATCCAGAATTTGATGAATTTTCTCTGCTTTTTCATATTACTGCAGCTTTTGTGCCGGGGGTATTCGTCAGGGGCAACCAACGTCAATTTTTGGAAAATATCTGTTCGGAAGACGATTTGAGATCTAGAATTTTCGGAATAGTTGTTTTAAAGTTTCTTGCTTGCCTGCCTCTCCTAGGATTTTCGAACATCTAAAAACTGGTATAATTGCCCACTTTTTACTGATTTTTACCCTGAAACTGGTCACCTAGAATTTTCGGGAGCCTTTTTTCTGGCTGAAATTTTCGAAAAGGTAAGTATTGATCCCTATAATAATCGGATCACTAGACTTTAAGCTAGGAAATCCGAACAGATGAACAATTTTTTGGGGATCAAAATATGCCTATATCTACCTTTTAAATACTAAAATACGTTCAACAATGCTATGTTTAAGTGGTTTTGAACTATATTCTCGTTGGGTGCCCCTGATTCGTCTCGGTTGAAGACTCTCTGCATCCATTTCTATCAACGCGATTCTGGGGTTGCATGACGCAACCGCAAAAAAAGAAAATGGTATCCGCGTTGACTCAGCAATTCTTAGATTGTTTTTACTTTTTGTTTTGTTTTTGGTTTAATTAAAAAGGTTTGCCAGGTTTGCAAAGGTTTTTCTCGTGAATTATCTTAAGAACTTGGTGAAGAGCTCAACACAGCAATTCTTAAATTGATTTCGGTTAGTTAGAGCTAGAACTATGGCTCCAAACACCGTAGCAGAATTGTTGGCCTTATTGACCTAACTCTAGATCTTCTTTAATTGAATTTCGTTGCAGTGATTTCCCGAGAATGCTATGAGTGTCGCAGTTCGTTCTCTTTCCAAGCTTGTAACGCCAGTCGAAGGAGAGTAAGGTGTTTGAGCTCCCAGCATTGCATCACAGCAAGCGCCAAAAGAACATCTGGCATCAAAGATGAGGGATACGTTAAAGGCTGCGCTGCGACCTGCTCAGCATCAGACATTCCAATATGCAACGATCCTAACTACAAATGTGAAGTCAAATGTTGCTCTTCTGACTACTGCAATGGAGGGGGAGTCTCGAGTCCCATGGTCAACAGGATTCTTTTTATTGTCACCTTCACTGCCAGCGTTACGTATTTGTTCAGCTGTTAACAAAGAGGCTGCACTACGGGCGAAAAATCCGTCTGGATATCATGATCAAAACTAATGATAAAAAAGTATTTCATTGACTTTTTCTGAGCGTAGCTTAAGTTAATTCAATGTACGTTTAAGTTTAAGGCTTTAAAATTTTCAGGTACTCAGCGTAGTTAGTAGAGGAAACTGGTTATGTAAGGCGGCTGACATTAAAGATAAAAACAACAGTACTGCAGTTTATGTTGGATGCTCCCTTACGGTACACAATCCTATTCTTTTTTCTGATCCCAAATCATGACTGGACGATTCATGCAGAGTCTTTCTCGATTAAGTCAAAATCTACTAATTTAAAAAGGCTCTGTTAGCAAGGTGTACATACTAGCCAAAGGCTGCAAATTCGACACGTTAAACCACGTTTTTTCTTAACTCTAGTTCCGCGTTCGTTAACGATAGAATTTTAGAGATATTTGAGCTTCGAATAAATATTGAATCACAAAAAATCGAACCACACAGGAAGGATCTCTTTCGAATTCCTGACAGTGACAGGAAGAATAAACCTCTTTAGAATATTTCAGTGAGAACAAGGAGTTTGATGCACAACGGGGAGAGAAATCAGGACGTGAAACTGTTAGCAGTGGGTGCCAGTGACTGGCGTCGCTTTGATCCGTAACATCCAAGATCAATCTTTAAAAATGGAATTGTCTTGGTTAATAAAATTGACAATCATTTATTCAAAGGTTAATTCAGTCAGCATTTAAGGTGTGTTGAGTATTCTAGGTGTACCATTTGGTTAATGATTCAAAGAGCAACCAAGCACACTCCTATATCTGCATCGATCGAGTTCTGAAGGAACCAGAGATCCAACATGTCGAATTTCTCAGCACTTAGCTGTTTTCGTGTTCCTGATCTTCTTGCCAGTGGGTGGTAGGGGTGTATTTTGTAACCTCCTCCTCTTTATTATGGCTCAGTTCCTTGCACTAAGTTTTAATCATCCACCGGTATTTTCGGTTTCATACTACTGACAGTGGCGGACCTCGATCGTGCAACTAAAACCAGAATTTGATGAATTTTCCTATCTAAGCAGGTAGTCTTTTCTCTGATTTTAATTTACGGCAGCTTGCGTGAGTATTCTTTTCGGTTGAAGATTCCCTGCAATCATATCTATCGACGTCATTTGGTTTTCTACTGTCACGTACCACGTTTAATGCATGACGCAACCGCAAAAAAAAAAAAAACTTCATGGTAAAATACTTGACCATGTTGACTCAGCAATTCTTAGACTGTTTTAGTTTTTTTGTTTAATTAAACGAAGTTTGCCGACACGCAAAGGTTATTCTTATGAATTATCTAATTATATAAGAACTCAGTGAAGAGTTCAACTCAGCAATTCTTAAACTGATTTCAGTGAGTTCGAGTTAGAGCTATGATGGCTGCACTGTTGCAGAATTGTTGGCCTTATTGACCCAATTCTTCTTTAATTAAATTTCGCTGTAGTGATTTCCCGAGAATGCTATGAGTGTCTCAGTACGCAATCTTTCCAAGAATGTGACGCCAAACGAAGGCGATAACATGTTTGTAACGTAACAACGCCCCTTTTTTTTAGTTTCACGGGGCTATGTTTGAAATTTTGGTCGAAAATTTGACTGTTAAAGATTTTGGATGAAAAGGTAATGTCCCTTTGCAACAGATGGTGTTTACCTTTAATATTAATTTATACAGTTCTCTATTTCCCACATCGTTCCACCATTGAAAAATATGGGTTTGAGTTAGCACAGACATTGGTCGACTAACGACTAGTATTTGCAGCTCAGCATCCCTTGCAATGCGAAATATAGGTGAGGTAAGGAAATACTTAGATCAAATGAACACTGAGCGCCTTGTACACGCATTCATCTCATTCAGACTAAACTATTGCAATAGGTTATTATACGGTTTACCAGAAGGAGATAAAATGAAGCACAGAAACTACAGACAAGTCACAAGAACACAAAGACCAGAGAACATATCTGATTCACTGACTCCTGTCCTACAGTCTTTACATTGGCTACCAGACTGGAGCAGAGGATAATTTTTAAACTTCGTCTTTTCACTTATAAAGTTGTTACCAGTAGTCTCATAACACAATATCTATCTAGTCTGCGTTAACAAATTACTTAGATCGGCCTCTAAAAGGCTCTCTCAGTCCCTGATCGTGACCTTAGTACTTATGGAGATTGCGGAATCAACTACCACATCTCTTAGGTCATTTGAGTCTGATTAAAAAACTTTCCTTTTCAAACAGGTAGGACCATAGAACAAGTTTTACTTTATTTTAGAAATTTTTGTAAACGCATTGAGGCGTACGCGAAATGTGTAATATGAACCGCTAATTATTATTATCATTATTATTATTATTATTAACGCCACATTGCAGTGAGTGGCTGAGGGACTTACAAACTGGTTTTGTTGAGTTCCGTTCTTCGAATATGAGTGTCTAAACACGCACTCTTTCAAAGATTGTGACCTCAAGCGATATTCGGTAACTTGTTTGAACTCACAGCATTGCGTCACATCAAGCGTCAAAATAACTTCTGGCACCAATAATGAGGGATACGTTGAAGGATGCGCTTCGACCTGCTCAGCATCAGACCAGTTCCAACATGCACGAACTCAACGTCGAGTGTAAAGTTAGTTGTTGTTCTTCTGACAAGTGCAATGGAGCCCCAGAGAGAGCCCCGACGGAATCACCAGGGGGAGCCCTTAGGGGACTCCCAGCTGGGTGGAACTTAGGGAGAGTCCCAGTGGTACCCTCATGGGGAGCCGCAGGACGAGCTTTGGGAAGAGTCTCGAGTCCTATGGTCTACGGGATTCTACTAATTGCCACCTTCATTGCCAGCCTTATGTACTTGTTCAGATGTTAACGAAGCTAAGGCTCCGTTCTGGCGAAAAAATACCGCCTGGATATCATGATCAGAATTAATTATATACAAGTATTTAATTAAATTCTCGGTGGCGTAGCCTGAAGGTTGATTTCCAGTGTCGCGTAACTTTTACGTGCCTACGTGCGTAAAATTTCCGTTAGGCAAATAAAATAGAGGCAATGTGTGAAAGGTCGCACGTAAGCGCAAAAGTAGAACCTCGCTCAACTTTACGTTTAATCTCAATACTTTATATCGAGCCTCTTCTTTATTTACGTGATTAAAATTTGCATGCGTTAACGTGCGTAGCCAAAAACACATCAGTGGAGATCAACCTTAAGCCAGGTGTAAAGCTCTACACTGTGTTATAGGTCTTACACCTGAGTGAACTCATTAAAAAATATCAAAAGTTATTTATACTTCAGTTCTTGATATTTTTTTGTCAAAAAAGAAATAAATAATTAAGTCTTAAAACTATAAAATAACGTATCCTCTATTAAGCTCCCCGGTGGGGCTTACTTATTTCAAACACACTTTTTCTTTGGGGGTGGGGGGGGGGGGGTTAGAGACGGGGACTTATTTAATTTAGCAAAGACGATGGTATCAGTTCTCCATAAAGAACCAAAATACAAAGTGGAAACGTTCAAGTAAAAGACGGGAAGTTGGAGGTCAAGCAGCCGAGGATCAAAAACAATTCCGAACTTCCAGTTGGTGAATAAACCATTCCGGATCAATCCATACTAAGTTTTATAGTCGACATTGATAAATACAGTCTATCATTTATTGGTGGATAATAATAAGAAGGAGGAGAGGGGGGCTTATTTAACTTTCTTCCCTTGACAAGGTATGGGTTATTAGAGAGAGCGGGCTTGTTTGAGGATGGGGGAGGGGGGGGGGGGGGGGGGGGGCTTAATAGAGGATTTACGGTGCAGCAACGATCAGCATTGAGTGTCAGTAGTGTCTCGTCGCAACCAGGTGCTGTTGAGTCTTCAGCGACCATAATTAAACTGGCAGTAAAAATCTTTGGTCTAAGAAAATTGTATAAAGGTATGACGCAAATTGTTACATATATTTTTTACACTGGGCAACATGAGATCAGCGGCAGGGAGATCTGAGTAACATGAGGGTGAACACGTAGCAGCCTGTGAACAGGCTCACTTGTGCGAGTTTAAGGAAAATATTTGTTTCGCGAGCCAACAAACCAGGCGAGAAGAATGGGGCGGAAAAATAATGATGATGATGATGATAACGATGATCATGATTTATAATCATGAAGATGGGAAAACCAACATGAATGTTGGGGGGAGGCTGGGTCAGGAATTACTTGAGACTGTTAAGCAAAGGTAAAGGTCGGTTTCAAAGTTGTGACAAAGGTAGTTTTAATTTGACATACTCGCAGGAAATTGCATCCTAGGTACCAAGACTCAGTCTATTTGACCATATTTAAAGGTACCGTGTTCTAATATCGATATCCCGCCCTTGGAAAGGGTCTAGTGCAGTTTAAGTGAAGTGACCAAGCTCTGGAATCATGGCAAACAATTAATAAATGAGGCCTGTTTAAAGCGTCGTGCTACTACTGTTTTTAAACCGGTAGCTCGACACCAGCACGACTGCCACGGGGGTGGGGTGCCAGGCGAAATCTAGTGGACACATTTTAACGAATTCAGACAGATTTATAATTTATGAATTGAGGCGGGCACGGTAGTAGGACAACGGTTAAAACCAAGTCTTGCTACTGTCGAGTAGCACGGTAGTGGTGCGACTTGATTTACACGTCGTGTTAGCTAATGCCGTCCTAAAGCCGTCGAATTCAATTTTGAAAGGTGGAAGATGCCATAGGACTATATTAATCTAGCTACGCCTAAGCGACCCAAGTGCAGTTTCACCTTCAATTAGCTAGTAAACCGACTAGAGTGCGTCGAAGTGCGTGCAATTATTTTTCTTGCCTGCGTCAGTACTGCATGGTGACGGTGTAGCATTTAGTTCCTTCTGTGGAGCAGGCTATTATGGCGTGAGAATGCTCAGGCTGTCGTGCTACGCCGTAATGCTCAACAGTAGCACGACTTGGTTTCATGCAGAAGTCGAATTCAATTCAGTCGTAAGTAACATGCAAGTAGGTACAAAGCATGGAAAAATAAACAATCATTTGAATCAATTTTCACTAGAAATACTTGAATCACAGAATCTGGTGTTTTGACGGTAAGAAAGAAACCCATGAAGCATTTCATGGCATTTAAAGAATAGATGCCCAACTAAGCCGACACTGAACAGTTAGTATTAACTCGTCTGGGAGCGAAACGTGTTTTGTTACCTCGATTTTCATATCTTACGGCGAATGATTCAAATCACTTCTATCTCCTATAAAAAGTACTCTTGCCTTCGAAATTCATCGCAAAAAAGCACTTATTGACTTCTAAAACGGCCGAAAAAACCAAACCGATAGAAAGACACTCTTTGCAAAGCAAGCTATTGTAGCCTATCGGTTTCCTGGAGACCCCCAAATGAATCAATGCTCATGTTTACCGATGTATATCCTAGTAGTACTTGTACACCCTTGTGTATCAACATGTTTACCCGTATTTACTGTTAGTAATAGTTAAATAGACTGTATACCCCTGTAATGTACATATTTACTCTTTAATCAATAGACTTATAGCAAAGAGACGATCACGCCTGGCTTGCGATCCTCGTGGGAGTCACGCGTGTTGCAAATTTCGGCAAAGTTATAAACTCGCTTTCGCAGGAAAAAATGTATCTTGCGGTAGTGATATAATATTTTGAGTTCGGTACTGCTGTCTTTTATAAATATTATTTGAGATCGGCACTGCCGAAGCTCACAGCGACGTTTGCGGAAATGTGTTGAGAAGCCACCAAGTCGTGTTTCACGGCAAGTAAGCTTGCCATGCTAGACGGCAGTAGCTCGACTTGGTTTCAAACGTCGTGCTGCTGCCGTGCTAAAGTACTGGGGAACAATCGAGTTCTGCACCACAGTAGCACGACGTTTGGTACGGCCTAAGGTTATTTGCATATTCTCAGTAAAACAAGGACTGCATAGTTTTCCGCACAACATGTGAACAGGAATCGAAGCTGTTTTATTTGCTTTTTAACAATTATTCCTCGAGCCCGAATGGGCTCTGAGTCAATAGCCCATTAGGCCGAAGGAATCCGGAATACAGCTCAAGAAATCCGGAATCCTACTAATGATTGGATTCCAGACTCCAAGTTCCATTGACGGAGACTGGAATCCAATACCTTGAATACGGAATCCACGGCGTTAAATCCAGAACCAGGCAAGCAGACTGTTTTGGATTCCCTTCTGATGGGGCGATCAGTTCAGCTGTGAACTTAGTTTAAATTTCAGTTTTTCACGTCTGGTCGCGATACTCCCAGACCGTAATAATCAAAAATGACTTTGCTCGATTGAAAAGACATTTAATTGTCACCTCCA
Source organism: Porites cylindrica (assembly GCA_964035525.1). NCBI lineage: Eukaryota > Metazoa > Cnidaria > Anthozoa > Scleractinia > Poritidae > Porites > Porites cylindrica. Next base: position 43,442,383 of record OZ037778.1, read on the forward strand.
GATGCTTCGAGTTCCCTTGTGTCTACAGACACTTAAGTGAACGAGAATAACGTCAAACATGGACACAACAAAAGCGGCAAATGAACCGTAATTTTTGAAGTGCGGACTTTTCCGAAACCGCAATGAATAACAATGCATTAATTAACGGTGCTAAGAGATTGGGCATTCCTAATTTCTTAAAGTGAAGCTGTAGGCAGCTTTGACTAAGGGTAACCCAAGTTACTGAAGACTAGGAAAAGAAAACAAAGCAAGATGTTGGCAGTTCACAATTTGGTTTTAGCATTTCTAACTTTCTCGCCGTTAGGTAAGAGAGTATTTCAAATTTTTGATTTTTTTTTTTTTTTTCATCTTCTGTCACAATAAGTAGTTAGTTTATGATTCGTTTCTAGTCCAAGCTGGTACGGTGAAACAGCGTTTTTTTCCTTTCATTTATTTCAGTTTTTTGCCTTGATTGCTACAGTTGTACGAGTATCCTCTCCTTCCAAGACTGTCAAAGTGCCGAAACCAAAATCACTTGCCCTTCGGGGCCTCAGTCTTGCATATCAGCCAGAATAGAATCAGCCAACGTTGGTAACCTTACGTTTGAGGCGTATTTTAAAGGATGCAGACCTACAACAAACTGCACAACGCCCCCAAGCAATTGCCAGATATTAGGGGCGAAGTGTGATATACACTGCTGTGAAGCAGACCTCTGCAATGACCAAATTCCATCAACTCCTCCTCCGACAAGATTGTCTAAATGTTATCAATGCTCAAGCAACGTTTCTTACGAAGACTGTGACGCCAGACGAATCGAAGTTAATTGCTCGCCTTCAGAAACATGCATGACACTCAGCGCGATAATCAAAAACCCAGGAAAGAAGGAAGAACACGGCTTTCTTAGAGGTTGCACGTCGAGCTGTTTGCTTACACAGTTTGAAGGCTGTCGTCCATCAAATGTGACGTGTGACTTACAGTGCTGTTCATCAGACCTCTGTAATGATCATAAACTGGCAGTTACGGATACCACACCTCGAAAACCGCCAACTACTAGCAATCTAGCAACTCGGTCAGCAAAAGGCGATATTTTCTTGTTTGCAAATTTGTTTATTTTATTATTTTCAGTCTGTTTTTAAGTTGATATTGTATCCATGCAGCGTTAAAGTTACCGGGTAATAATTACTCGGCAGCAAAACAACGCAGTCAACGGTGTGTGAGTTACAGGACGTGTTTGAGTTATTGTAATCGTCATTAATATTGTAGTTGTTTCTTTCTTTTGCTTATTAAGGCCGATACTTATATAGACTTAAGTGACATCAACTCGTTAAAAGCTATTGGAAAGTTGGTAATGCTTTTTAACAGGGGCACCCAAAGAGAATATAGTTCAAAACCACTAAACATAGCATTGTTGAACGTATTTTAGTACTTAAACGGTATATATAGGCATATTTTTATCTCTTAAAAAATTTTTCATCTGTTCGGATTTCCTAGCTGAAAGTCTAGTGATCCGAAAATTATAGGGATCAAAACTTACCTTTTCGAAAATTTCAGCCAGAAAAAAGGCTCCCGAAAATTCTAGGTGACCTCTCTAGGGTAAAAATCCGTTAAAAATAGGCAATCATACTTTTTTAGATGTTCGAAAATTCTAGGAGAGGCAGGCAAGCAAGACAAGCAAGAAATTTTACAACAAATGTTCCGAAAATTCTAGATCTGAAATCGTCTTCCGAACAGATATTTTCCAAAAATTGACGTTGGGTGCCCCTGTTTTAAGTTTTCCGTTTGCTTGTGTGCGACAGTGTTTTATCGATGAGAATTTATCAGTTAGTAAGACCATTGTAAACTTTGCAGGGAATAAACCAACATTTTATCAGCTCAAAACATTTGAACAAGAATTAAATTTACAAAAAGCGGTGTGCTAAAAATCATGCCATACTGAACAGTACACCACGCAGAACACGGTCTAAGAGCTAGAATAAAGTGGCTCTCGGCTACAGCCGTACACAGTGTAGTACACTAAGGGGCCGTCAGTAGAAACGGGTTGAATGGGACGGAGAGTTATACCTTTGAACGTGGCTTATAATTCTGTTACAAAGCCTACTTTCGTGATCGGATCAGTTTTCCTCTACTATTTTTCAGCTTAAACACTTTTAACCGCATCAAACTTTTAAACTTTTGAACTGTTATAAGACTTTTAACCGCAGAGAAGAATATTTTACAAGTCTGTAAGTAGGATCTATTTATGCCATTTGCACATATCGCGTAAACTATTAGTCTTAAGTTGACAAGCCAGCCACTTAGAAATCACTGAGTCAATATCATTTTGTGCCAACAGGACGTGACCTGCAGCAAGTATCACAGAAACAAACTATTAGTAATTACTTCTTAGTTAGCAAAGAGAAAAACTAGCCTTTTCCGAGTCCTTCTTCAAAAGCTCATCATATTGTTTCATTTTCTTGTTTTGAATTCATTCTCAGTTTAACCTGGTTGAATTTTTTCTAGTTGCTGATTTTTACGTCTGCAATGCTCGGTATTTTAGCACTTACCAAGCAATTAAACCATGAACAAATTTACATATTCAGGATGACAAACTGCCGACTAAATTCAGCTAATAAAACCAAATATCAATGGTATTGAGCAGAAATATAGCAAGGTAAATAACATTAATGATAATGATAATACTGACAATGAAAACAGTTACAATAATAATGAGAAAGAGAATGGTAATAAGACTAACAGTCAAACGAGGTTTGAATGTCTGATGTTGAGCAGGTGGCAGTATCCTTTATCGTATCCCAATTCTCACTGCATATATAATGAGCAATTCTCGCGAACATGCCTGCAGTCTTCTAATCCCAAGTGTTCTTAGCAATTGGGGTCAATTATGACCCTTTGCGGCCTTCTAACTTCAATTTGGGCGTCGCAGTGTGAAATCTCGCAGTTTGACGGGATTGCCTGCTGGAAGCACTTTTCGCCCCTCTCACCTCCCCTGGTGGCGATGACCACGTCATCAAGCCTTGCTACATATCTTTGTAAAGGCAGTCGAGAATTCGCCCCAGAACTTAGTTTGCAGCGATGCGACAATAGATATGGAGCGAGGAATGTTAAAATACTAATTTTTCGCCCCATGTAAGGGAATACAGGACAGTCTTGCCTGATTCTGGATTCCACGCCATGGATTCCAACTGAAACTGAAAACTAGAGGGGGTGCATTACATAAAATTGCTGCCAAGATAGGGGGGGCTCAAAGTAAAATCACTCATTTGACGGAGGGGGGGCCTTAAGTTTTATTCGAAATGTAAATAAAATTAAACGCAATAAAAGATTCTCAATACAGGCATCATGATAGACTTTAACAAATATCAACACGAACAGCTGTTAAACGATTATTGAAATATTCCATCAAAATGAAAAGCAAATTCACAACTGATCAATTTAACCCGTCTTCTAATTAATTGAGCTCTGATCCCCCATAAAACAATGGGAATCAAACAGATCTCGTAGACAAGCTTTGTCGGTTTTTTATGTGAATAAAAGTAATGTTTCTTCATCGACTGAATCGATTTGCTGAATTCCATATATATGTGGCTCATAACAAAGTTCAACAGGCTCTCCTCCCAAGGATCTAAATATAATGCAAGCTCTTTTTCGTCTGTTATTTGAAGCGTTCAATCTCCTGTTGTTCTTTGATTTTTTTCTCTGTTCCTGTCTCTTTCTGGCTTCAGACGTTTTAGATTTTGAGCCAATGTGGTAAGCACCCCGGTACTTAGCAAATGCTTTGTCTAAATCTTCAATCAAACGATCAACATCCTTCTCGATACTAGATGTTACATAATAACGTTTGTCATTATTGAAGCTGTGATGGCAGCTCAGTCCAGTTTTGAGTTTACCAGTGTGGTGGGAGGGGGGGGGTGCCACGTTATTTTTAAGTAACAGAGGGGGATTAGAACTAATATTTTTTGTTTTGGAGGGGGGGTACTGTCCAAGTTTTTGCTAGATAACTCTAGTTTTTCAGCCCCACCCCACCCCCCCCCCCCCCCGCCTCGTGATAATTATTGCACAGTCCCGCTTAGGGACGCAAAGCTCAGTCTGAATCGATGCATTCATGTGCTCATCGTTTGCAGGTGTTAATAAAATGAAGAGACCAAATTGGACCAAAAAAGACCCCGATCTCTCTGTCTTTTTTTCCTCAATTTACAAATTTAGCGCCCCTGCATGAGAGATAATTTTTGGACAGCTGATCGCACATCTTTATCGTTTTTTTGATTTTCTTTTAAATGGTTTAAACGTAATTGCGCGCTCTCTTTTTGCCTCAAGGATCAGATATTATTAATCATAACCTCTTGAATTTTCTATTTTCTTCATTGTCGCTCTTAGCTCAAAGTAGTACAGTAGACCTGGCAGTAGCTCAAACGCTGAAGGGAAACGAAAAACAGTTCGAGTTAGCGGGGTATTCGAGTTACTCGAGTTCTAGTTATCGAGGTTCTACTGTAATACATTTTAACCATTTTTGTTTGCACCTGTAATTTCTTGTTTGTGCGATGAGGACACGAAATTTGTTAAATCTTTCTTCGTGCAGTAATTTTCGCTGAGGCGAAAACAAAAGTTTGACTTCAGCTTCTCGTGAATTCCTCAATAATTCATACCGTTTTGTCCAATAATCTAATACAAAAGAGATTACAGTCGAAGCTCTCTTTGTGACCGCTCTCGTAAGCGACCGCAGCTCTAGTTACGAACATTCATGGTGGAACTCCATTCGAACTGTGACTTAAACCTTTGTAATGAAAGCGCGCGTAAGCAGTGACCGCTCCCGTAAGCAAACGCGACCACTTTTTGGACTACCCGACTGGACTTTTCCTTTGTTTTTTAGCTCTCGTAAGCGGCTACCCAGACTTGATGCATCGGGACTTTGAGTTAATTAAACGGCTTCAAAAACCTCTGATGTAGATCAACTCATTCTAATGCACTCTTGATACTGAGTTAGATATGGGTTATTCGATCTAGTTTAAAAAAATGGACGTAAGGTTTAGCCGTGTTTGTATCAGATAAAAAGACACTCATTAAATATTAAGACGGAATCCACCAGGAAATTGAGTAAGTTTGATTTTCAGTGGACAAGAAACCGTGTACCAGAATAATTTAAAGAATATTTCATTCTTTTTCACATTTATGTAATTTGTCATCTGTAATAACACCATAGAAAATTTCTCGTGGGAGTCCGAGAAAATGAATGTTAAATTTCACAAGAATTGTGAAAACACAGGTAAAATTCTAAAAATTTTATGTGTAAGATGTCATTTTGTGAAATTTGAAATTGTAACCATGCGGTCGCTTACTAGAGCTCATTCTCGTAAGCGACCAGCTTTAGTTACGACCACTTTTTCGAATTTCTGAGGTGGTCGCTTACGAGTGCTTCGACTGTATAATGTTTAATGAGTCTTGGAAATCAGATAAAAACCACATATTAATATTTATTCCTTCTAAACTCATTTCAGAGAAGTAATATTCTACATTCGCAGTATTTCAAGACAATATCTAGTCTGCTGAAAATCGAACCACATTCCTTTCCCTTTGTGTTTGTGGTCTAACAAACAATAAACCAATCATGTATAAGAAACTTGACAATACGTGAGCCGCGGGGCGCTAGGAGCGAACACGCTTCTCAGTTTTCGACAAATCAATCAATCGTCGCTGAATTTTGATGAGCTCTGTGTCTGCAAGCAACGAAAAGGTTGTTTGCAGAAGAGTTTGTTTTAAGCGGTTAACAAAATTTGATAGGCCTATAAGACTCTTACCAGTATCGGTTGGTTCTTTTTAACGTGCGTTTGTATGATGAATTTCATGTGCCGGATGTGCTCATTGTGTTGTTGTACATGTGAAGACTGTGAAGACTAAACTCTCAGGGGGTACTGACTCAAACAAAAGCAATCTTATAAATTATCGACAAGCGATTTCCCGAAACTATACCCGGCAACTTTATAAGCATATCCATGTTGTGCGTCATATTTGCTCGACTTGCTTGCTGGTAGTTTCGAAAACGAAGCACTCGAAAACGAAGACCGAAGCACGAAGCACCCAAATCTCGAAAACGAAGCACCCTAGATCGAAAACGAAGCACCCAAAACTCGAAAACGAAGACCCCTAAATCTAGAAAACGAAGCACCCAAAAACTCGAAACCGGTCTGTCCTTTATAAACACGAGACCAATGCTAATACAGCAGGAATCAAACACGATAACGAATTCTCCTGTTCCCCACCATAGAGCCTGGTCCCAGGCTGTTATCCTAAAACAAATTCTGCCTGGATCTGATCTGATCTGATCACGCAGTCTCATGGATATCCAATATGCTAGACTGCAAAACCATCGGCTTTTTTCTCAAAATCAGTAAAGAAGTTCGGTAAGCGTGGCGTAAGAGTAATACGCGCGAGCCTCACACTCCGTTTTCAGCCTCGTTTCAGACCTTTTGTCTTCTGTCTTTTGTCAAAAATCTGCTGACGGACAGTTTTGAAGTCTACATAAACATGTACGCGTACCGAAAAAATGCATATTAAGGTAAGATGTATCAAGTATAGCGAGACTAATAATAAAATTAATACCGGATATCCTATCTAGAAACGTTCAGTGAAACAGTTGGTTATAAAACCTTGGGATGGATTTTGTGGACCTTTGGAGGTGTGGACGCATCCGCTGCCTCCACCTGATTCGGATTGCGTCATGTAAGACGTAAAGTTGCACTTATTAAACTTACAGTGGTTTCGAGTTTTGGGGTCTTCGTTTTCGAGATAGGGTGCTTCGCTTTTGGTCTAGGGGTCTTCGTTTTCGAGTTTTGAGTGCTTAGTTTTCGAGATTTGGGTGCTTCGTGCTTCGGTCTTCGTTTTCGAGTGCTTCGTTTTCGAAACGTTGTTGCTGCTTATCTCAAAAATTTTGAAAGGACTCGACTACAACAACACTACTCTAGTTGATTGCTTGCTTTCACGCGACGATTTTGATTTTTCTGTCGCTGACACATTGGGCAACGATAAAAGCAAAGCTGTGATTAGAAGAGTCACAATACCCCAAACGTGGCGCGAACACCTTCCAGAAAATGGGAGCTGAATTCTAATTGGCTAATCGCGGGAAAGGAATGTGGTTCGATTTTCAGCAGCCGTCGGGGGAGGAGCGTTGCGTGACGACACTAAAAACGGCTGTGTAGCAGACCAGACAATATCAAACTCGTCGTCATTTGTCACAAGTACTTCGCTGAACGGAAGTGTTAAGATTGCCTTAGAATGTTAAACTGGCTAATACCAGCTGGAAGCCTTACATCAGGGTTGAAGGTAAAAAAAAAACCTTCGGATATTCACTAGTTTTACAGTCAGACGCGATTAGATAAAGTCTAGGCCCAAACTGCTCAAATTATTTTGGTGTCCAATAAGTTATACAGAGAAGCTTATTTTAAATTTATATTAAGGTAAAAAGTAGTGCGTTCAGGAGTGTTCCTAGGGACACAGTCCAGGGATAAGGGCTTTCTGCTTCCCGGGAGGGTACTCAAGGGAAGTTTGGGTAGAAGTACGCAGCTGATGCCTTTAATTTACCAAATCTTTAAACCCCAAGATCAAGATACAAATTCTCCACTCTGGCCTCTGGCCTTGACTGAAAAATTTGTTCAGAGAATTTTTTGAAAGATCAAAGCATATTTAACAATTAATGAATGAGGCTGAGTATCTTATGAAGAATTATGGAGATCGAGGAGGGTGTTATGGCCTAGGCGGATAACACCCTCCGAGATCTCCATAATTCTTCATATGATACGAAAGCCGAATTCATTAATTGTTTGATCATTCATTCAAAATAATTCCTAGTTTAAAAACATGGCTAAAACATGCTCTATCAACAATCCTTGTTCCAAAGAAAATGGGAAATACTGTGCAACGCACCATCCACGGAGAACCCTTGGAAGCTGTTGATCACCACAAATACCTTGGAGTTGAGATATCCCGTGATCTAAATCGCTGGAATTATAGGCAAAGCCAGCAGATCTCTTGACTTTATAAGAAAAAAAAGTAAATGTCCAGAAAACGTAAAACAGCAAGTCTATCTTGCTTTAGTTAGACCACAGCTTGAATATATGGATGTTGTGCATGGGATCCTCACATTCAAAAACAGATAAAGGACATTAAGAGTACGCAGAGACGAGCGGCACGTTTTGTTGAAAATAAATATGGCACAACTCCTGGAACTATTACGAAAATTTGAATGATTTGAAATTGCGAACACCCGAGAAGATTCTTAAGGCTTATCATTTGCATGCGGTTCTGATCGTAATCCGCTAAAAAAGGAACAAATATGTAAATCATTATACTTCACAGGTGTTTTCAATACATTAGATTCTCATTATTTTTTTACGAGAACCAAAATAGGATAATGAGTCATCTATATTCACTCATGCGCAAATAACCCCTAAACGATTTTTGAAAATTCTTAACGGCATCGTAGTTTCGAGCTAGTCTCTCCTGAACGATCATGGATCGCTTGTGTTTAACGATACGTGATGAAAGTTACGGTTGCTAAAACTCTTCCTTCTATTGCAAGGTGGTATAACATTAGAACTGTACCAAAAAACACAGCGAAGAAATTCAACTCGCGAATCAATATGAAACAGATTTGAAAGTGTAAGTGTTACAGCTATTGGTATATCTCTTGCCCTTCTCTTATCTGGACGAATTGCAAAAGAGCTGCGAATTGCACTCTATTTAGACTGTGAACTTGTTTCTCAACTGAAACCTTTCAGAGTGTTTTATTTTAATCGGCATTGGTATGTTTTTCCTTTTTCTTTTCCCTCAGGTTCGAGAAGTAACATTCAGTGCATGCATTGTTGAGTGACGAGGAACGTAAAGAAGAGAGTTATCAGCTCATGGTAGAAAAACAGCAAGAGATTTGTAGAGGTAACTATCCAAGTAAAAAGTCACCTTAACCAGGACAATCATAAACTGACAGAAGGATAAATAATGGTTTTAATATATGGTGATGGAAAACGTGTCAGTTTTTTTGTAGGATACCTGAGGTTACTATAACTTAGTTATGTTAGACCAGGTAACGAGTTGAAGTATGATTGATTTTCTCTGGACAATATTTGCTCCTGAGCGATTTTACATTAGGCAATATACTATACTAATTAGTTTTACTAGCATTATCCCGATGAGCAAATAGACTGCTTTATAAAGTTGTTATCACCTATATATTTACTTCAATGTTTTTTTAAAAGTTAAACACATAAGAGCAAAATGGGACATGGGTGTTAGAGAATAAATTAAGAGCAAAAATTATATTGTGACAAATTCTCTTCTTAGGGCGCTTTCCAAAAGTCAGAACTGGCCGGCCGGACCATGGCCGGACAAGTCACTTTGACAAAGAAAGAAACATTTTTCCGAGAGTTTTTGCTGAAAACAATCTCTTTCGTACAAACTATTTAGGATTTGACTGATCTGGCTGGATAGTTTTGATTAAAAGTGAAATTCTCAATACGACGGGAATGGTCTGGCCGCTCAGTTCTGACAAATGGAAAGCGCCCTTAGTCTGCAACCATTTGCTAAAATGAAAATCATTTCCTTTTCGTTTACTGACGAGAGTCGTCCAAATTTGTGTTTACCTTTGTGTTGTTTGGTTCAGTATCATCCCTTCAAATCAATTCTTTCCTTTTCGAAGTGCATGTCTCGGCCAAATGAAGCATTCAGGCCCGCGGACAGAACTTTTAAGATACTTGGATTTTCTTCCTGGAGTTACATGTATTCCCTTATATACACTGTAAGCCACATAGGCATGTGCCAACCCAAAGGATATGGTTTTTGCGCTTTTTCGGTCTAAAACCGGGTATAAACTTTGCTCATTTTGGTTTGGAATTGGGAGTGGTTTTCGATGGAAAAAAACGCCGTGTAAGCACGTATTTGTCGTTTCAATTCCAAATTAAAGAATAAGAAAGAAAAAGAAATATTTGCAAATTCTTTGACATAATTTCTGCTTAGAGGCCAGGACGGAAAAAAGTCGTGGAAAATGACTTTTTTTGTCTGAAATAAGGCCAGGAGTTAAAGAACAGGGCGGTTCACTCCCCGGGAGTACCCCCCCTCCCCTCCCCAAGAGATTTACTTTAAGTAGTAAATAATGCAAACAACGGTCATGGTTTGTATACTAGGGCTACACCGGAAAAACGTGCGGACCGAAAACGAAATAATTTTAAAACGCAAGTAGTCTGTAACAACACCTCCGGCTCCCCTTACCTTAACACCATTTTTCTTTTTCCTTGCAATTCTTACAACTTACTTCAATGAATTTACGACTGTATATCTTTCTCAGTCCAACACAAGACAAAAACAAATTTCCTCTCGTTGAGTTAGATAATACAATAAAGGGTTAGGAATTATGAATTAGCTAAGGAAGCACGGCTTGTGTTAGGTACTCACTGATTTAAAAAACCCATTACGATAAACTTTGACTGCCAGATTAAGAGTATTTCAACAAATCGTATCCCACTTTTCCTTTAAAGAGTTCTTTGTTATGCTTTAACTATTTTTTTGTCTTGTTCACTCGTGTAGGCGAACAATCTAACAGAAGTACAGTCATTAATTTTTAAGCGGCGGACCCAACTAAACCGGACGATTTTTAAAACGATCTTTTGTTAGTGGCTTTATGAGCTGACTACTCACGATCTTGCCGTTAAAGTTCAGACTACAGACTTGGCAAAATGGCTCATTTGGTAACTCCTTTTTTCTTCACTTTTTACGCAGTCATCCAGGCGAACTCAAAATGAGTCAAAATTGTTGAAAATACCTTTTTGGAGGCAAAAAGACATATACATTTAGGTAAGGTAGTACACTATTTATTTAACATCAATCTTTATACATAGTTGGCGATATATTCCTAATGTAAAGATGAATCATTTACAAACAAGCAGATTGTGTGGGTAGCCTGTGGTATAAACCACGAAGGAATCCTCGTTCCAGGGTCTACTGGTGTCCCGGCCAATATGGCGGCGTTTTGGAGCAGTACAAACCTAATTTACGTGCCGGCGACCGGCTAAAAAAACCGGCTACTTCGAGTTTTGAACCGCTTACTTTTTGGGGAACTACAGGAAGGTGCGAAAGTGAAAGCCTGAAATCACTGCCTGCTTTTACATCCTAGCCATCTATTACTTCATAATTTCAATGCAATTAGGAGGAAATCGTCGTTGGGTGCCCCTGTAAATATGTAATACCTTTATGTCTGTCCTGACCTTCTGATTCTATTGACTTCTTTGGTATTTTGGTTTTTATATTGCAGAGTCCTTTCTTGAAATTTTTGTAGGTACTATTAAGCTAAATGAGAATCCGGCAGACTATATACAGTGCTCTGAAATCTCTAGAAATGCATTCTAAGCGGGGCTATAAAATTTGTATCTGTTAGGTCATCCAAGGGGAACTTGAGGCTTTTCAAAATTACAAGGGCTTCAGTTTTATTTTCCTGAAAGTATGAGACCGTAAGTTAATTAAGTTCATTTCTTTATCACCTAGAGATATGTCAAGAGATCAGAGGCACAATTTAAAAGATTTGACCAACAAAAAACAAGAAACTGAAGGTAAATACAATATTAAAATAATTTTATTCTATTTATGTAGATTAAGCAGTGTAGCAACACAGTGTAGAATATACCAGAATTCATGGTCAAAACAAACTACACTCTGTAAAATTCAAACTGCATGATAAATGGTATAAGACGTAATGCTGCCCCTCTCCAACATTCAAAGGAATACTCCAGTTTTAAACCTGTGAGAGCAACAATTAGGATGCAAGGGCATTATGTTTGATGCCCTATGATATATTCTAAGTTTTACATAAAAACTTTGATTAAACAATATATACTTAGGTCAACTGGGATTCCAACCCAGCAAAGAAATGGGATACAGATTCTCCCTGAACTATTACATCCAAAGTCTGATATTTATATGAGAAAATATACACCAGCTCAATTGTTATTCATACTCAGCAAAGAAATGGGAGGCAGTAGCTTTCTGAACAATTGAATACAAACTTTAATATATTAGTTTTATGAGCATTATCTCAATAAGCAAATAGACTAAAATGAGACATGGGTGTTAGAGGATAAAAAGTAGAAATTGTATTGTGACAAATTCTCTTCTTAGCCTGCATTCACTTACTAAAATGAAAATTATTCCCTTTTTCACTTACTGACAAGAGTCGTACAAATTTTTATTTACATGCCTTTGAACTGTTTTTGTTATCAACCCTTCCACCCAGTTGTTTCCTTTTCAAAGTGTCTCAACCAAATAAAGCATTTATAGGGCACCCAGGCCCATGCGCAGAATTTTTAAGGTACATGGATTTTCTCCCGGGGAGTGCTCCCCCTTATATAAGCCAGCTAGGTATGTGCCACCCCAAAGGGTATGGTTTTTGCACCTTTTTGTTCTAAAAACGGCCAGGACTTGGAGAACCATGGGGCACACCCCTAGGTAATCACTGATTTCAAAAACCTATCACAATAAAATTTTGACTGCCAGATAAAGAGTATTTCATCAAATCATGTCTGACTTCATCATTTTGTTATGCTTTAACTAATTTTTTTTGTCTTCTTCACTCATGTAGGTATAACAATCTAATAACAATCTAACAGAAGTACAGTCATTAATTGTTCAGTGCTGACCCAACTAAACCAGGATATTCTTAAAATGGTAAGAGTTCGGAGCTTGTAAAAACCCCAATCTCGATCTTTATTTAGTGACTTAATAAATTATGGCTCCTAAGGATCTTCCTTGAAGTATTAGAGTACATGAAAATTCTGTTATTTATAAAAAGCAATTTACATCTATAAGGTCAAGTAAGATTCCAGCTCAGCGAAAATGGGAGACAGATGCTCCCTAAACTATGACATAATGCATAATATAAATAAAGTTAATAAACTCTGCCCATTGGCAGTGGTTTTCCATAAAGGTTCTATACCAGATAACACTCTGAGAACACACAGAAAGTAATGCTACTCCCTGGACTGATACCTTCGTCTATGATAGATGGGACTTACTGTTTTTAACTAACTATTTTAAAACCACTAGATAACCTGGAATTTCCAACCCATCAAGCAAGGGAGACAAGAGCTCCCTGGACTGAAACTTCAGTCTATCATAGTTATTTCTTACTATTAAAACTAGATAAACTGGGATTCCAACCTAGCAAGCAAGGGAGACAGGAGCTCCGTGGACTGATACTTCAGTCAATACTAGATTTAAACTTAGTTTTAAAACTAGATAAACTGAGATTCCAACCCAGCAAGCAAGGTAGACACCAGCTCCCTGGACTGATACTTCAGTCAATAATAGATGAAACTTACTATTAAAACTAGATAAACTGGGATTCCAACCCAGCAAGCAAGGGAGACAGCAGCTCCCTGGACTGATACTTCAGTCTATAATAGTTATTACCTACTATTACTATTAGATAAACTGGGATTCCAACCCAGCAGGTAAGGGAGACAGGAGCTCCCTGGAGAGATACTTCAGTCTATAATAGTTATTACCTACTATTAATATTAGATAAACTGGGATTTCCAACCCAGCAAGCAAGGGAGACAGGAGCTCCCTGGACTGATACATCAGTCAATAACAGATGAAACTTACTATTAAAACTAGATAAACTGGGATTCCAACCCAGCAAGCAAGGGAGACAGGAGCTCCCTAGACTGATACTTCAGTCAATAATAGATGAAACTTACTATAAAAATAGATAAACTGGGATTCCAACCCAGCAAGCAAGGGAGACAGCAGCTCCCTGGACTGATAATTCAGTCAATAATAGATGAAACTTACTACTAAAACTAGATAAACTGGGATTCCAACCCAGCAAGCAAGGGAGACAGCAGCTCCCTGGACTGATACTTCAGTCTATAATAGTTATTACCTACTATTACTATTAGATAAACTGGGATTCCAACCCAGCAAGGAGGGAGACAGGAACTCCCTGGACAGATACTTCAGTCTATAATAGTTATTACCTACTATTAATATTAGATAAACTGGGATTTCCAACCCAGCAAGCAACGGAGACAGGAGCTCCCTGGACTGATACTTCAGTCAATAATAGATGAAACTTACTATAAAAGTAGATAAACTGGGATTCCAACCCAGCAAGCAAGGGAGACAGCAGCTCTCTGGACTGATAATTCAGTCAATAATAGATGAAACTTACTATTAAAACTAGATAAACTGGGATTCCAACCCAGCAAGCAAGGGAGACAGCAGCTCCCTGGACTGATACTTCAGTCTATAATAGTTATTACCTACTATTACTATTAGATAAACTGGGATTCCAACCCAGCAAGGAGGGAGACAGGAACTCCCTGGACAGATACTTCAGTCTATAATAGTTATTACCTACTATTAATATTAGATAAACTGGGATTTCCAACCCAGCAAGCAACGGAGACAGGAGCTCCCTGGACTGATACTTCAGTCAATAATAGATGAAACTTACTATAAAAGTAGATAAACTGGGATTCCAACCCAGCAAGCAAGGGAGACAGCAGCTCTCTGGACTGATAATTCAGTCAATAATAGATGAAACTTACTATTAAAACTAGATAAACTGGGATTCCAACCCAGCAAGCAAGAGAGACAGGAGCTCCTTGAAGTGATACTTCAGTCTATCATAGTTATTACTTACTGTTAAAATTAGATAAACTCGGATTCCAACCCAGCAAGCAAGGGAGACAGCAGCTCTCCGGACTGATACTTCAGTCAATAATAGATAAAACGTACTATTAAAAATAGATAAACTGGGATTCCAACCCAGCAAGCAAGGGAGATAGGAGCTCCCTGGACTGATACTTCAGTCAATAATAGATGAAACTTACTATAAAAATAGATAAACTGGGATTCCAACCCAGCAAGCAAGGGAGACAGCAGCTCCCTGGACTGATACTTCAGTCAATAATAGATGAAACTTACTATTAAAACTAGATAAACTGGGATTCCAACCCAGCAAGCAAGGGAGACAGCAGCTCCCTGGACTGATACTTCAGTCAATAGTAGATGAAACTTACTATTAAAACTAGATAAACTGGGATTCCAACCCAGCAAGCAAGGGAGATAGCAGCTCCCTGGACTGATACTTCAGTCAATAATAGATAAAACATACTTTTAAAAATAGATAAACTGGGATTCCAACCCAGCAAGCAAGAGAGACAGGAGCTCCCTGGACTGATACTTCAGTCAATAGTAGATGAAACTTACTATTAAAACTAGATAAACTGGGATTCCAACCCAGCAAGCAAGGGAGACAGGAGCTCCCTGGACTGATACTTCAGTCAATAATAGATAAAACTTACTATTAAAACGAGATAAACTGGGATCCCAACCCAGCAAGCAAGGGAGACAGCAGCTCCCTGGACTGATACTTCAGTCAATAATAGATGAAACTTACTATTAAAACGAGATAAACTGGGATTCCAACCCAGCAAGCAAGGCAGACAGCAGCTCCCTAGAGTGATACTTCAGTCAATAATAGATGAAACTTACTATTAAAAGTGGATAAACTGGGATTCCAACCCAGCAAGCAAGGGAGATAGCAGCTCCCTGGACTGATACTTCAGTCAATGAGAGATGAAACTTACTGTAAAAAGAAATCATTCACTGGGACTCCAATGCAGCAAGCAAGATAAGTAATACCTGGAGTGATACTACAGTCTATTATGCATGTAGTTGAACGTTTTATACCCTAATTCCAGAACTAAATGAAGTGCATTACATCTTAGCTTTAATTATTATTTATAGTATTATACTGTTCGAGCAGCAGCAATTCTTTCAATAAATTTAATAGCAGCCGTAAGTAGAAAAAGGGGATTCCAAAAACAAAGTTGGCCTATTGTTGCCAATACAGTGGCCTCAAGCCAGGTGGAGGGTTTCGTGCGTTCCACAGGGTGCTTGTCTACTTACGCGTGGAGAGTGGTACTGAGCCATCAGTTACACCGAGGTCTGGGTGGTTGCCTCTGACCGACAGGTGATGTATTGGGCGCCTGATAAGAAAACGGCCGTTGCACTCAAGTGCTTATCGACTCATTCTGCAGTGGTGCAGAGCTTTACGAGTGATACTGCACGGGCCGTAGCGGTGTACCGCTCATCGGGTCATGCCATGTCTCAGCTTCTGTCACGAAACAAGTCTGTTGTAAGCGCTCATGCCCAGGTGTCCCGGTCTGGACGCAAGCGGAGGTCCCCCAATTTACATGGCCGTTGCACTCACGTGCGTCTCGGATACTGCACAGGCCATACACCCTTTTCTTTAGGTCATGCCATATCTCAGCTTCTGCAACAAAACAGGTTTTTTCAAGCATTTCAATTTTGTTGTTGTTGTTGTTTCAATAAAAAAAATCTCAGTTACTTTAGGTATAATTTCAGATTTTCTTGGAAAGAGTTGTTGCTCTAAGAAGATTATCACTGATTTTCAAAGTAATATGCACTCAGGGCAACTAAGATTCCAGCCCAGCAAGCAAGGGAGACAGGAGCTTCCGGACTGATACTTCAGTCAATAATAGATGAAAGTTACTATTAAACCTAGATAAACTGGGATTCCAACCCAGCGAACAAGGGAGACAGGAGCTCCCGGACTGATACTCAGTCAATAATAGATGAAACTTACTATTAAAACTAGATAAACTGGGATTCCAACCCAGCAAGCAAGGGAGACAGCAGCTCCCTGGACTCAGATACTTCAGTCAATAATAGATGAAACTTACTATTAAAACTAGATAAACTGGGATTCCAACCCAGCGTACAAGGGAGACAGGAGCTCCCGGAGTGATACTTCAGTCAATAATAGATGAAGCTTACTATTAAAACTAGATAAACTGGGATTCCAACCCAGCAATCAAGGGAGACAGCAGCTCCCTGGACAGATACTTCAGTCAATACTAGATGAAACTTACTGTTAAAAATAGATAAACTGGGATTCCAGCCCAGCAAGCAAGGGAGACAGGAGCTCCCTGGACTGATACTTCCGTCAATAATAGATAAAACTTACCATTAAAACTAGATAAACTGGGATTCCAACCCAGCGAACAAGGGAGAACGGAGCTCCCGGACCGATACTTCAGTCAATAATAGATGAAACTTACTATTAAAACTAGATAAACTGGGATTCCAACCCAGCAAGCAAGGGAGACAGCAGCTCCCTGGACTGATACTTCAGTCAATAATAGATGAAACTTACTATTAAAACGAGATAAACTGGGATTCCAACCCAGCAAGCAAGGGAGACAGCAGCTCCCTGGACTGATACTTCAGTCAATAATAGATAAAACTTACTATTGAAACTAGATAAACTGGGATTCCAACCCAGGAAGCAAGGGAGATAGCAGCTCCCTGGACTGATACTTCAGTCAATGAGAGATGAAACTTACTGTAAAAAGAAATCATTCACTGGGACTCCAATGCAGCAAGCAAGATAAGTAATACCTGGAGTGATACTACAGTCTATTATGCATGTAGTTGAACCTTTTATACCCTAATTCTAGAACTAAATGAAGTGCATTACATCTTAGCTTTAATTATTATTTATAGTATTATACTGTTCGAGCAGCAGCAATTCTTTCAATAAATTTAATAGCAGCCGTAAGTAGAAAAAGGGGATTCCAAAAACAAAGTTGGCCTATTGTTGCCAATGCAGTGGCCTCAAGCCAGGTGGAGGGTTTCGTGCGTTCCACAGGGTGCTTGTCTACTTAGTAGTACTGAGCCATCAGTTACACCGAGGTCTGAGTTGTTGCCTCTGACCGACAGGTGATGTATTGGGCGTCTGATAAGAAAACGGCCGTTGCACTCAAGTGCTTATCGACTCATTCTGCAGTGGTGCAGAGCTTTACGAGTGATACTGCACGGGCCGTAGCGGTGTACCGCTCATCGGGTCATGCCATATCTCAGCTTCTGTCACGAAACAAGTCTGTTGTAAGCGCTCATGCCCAGGTGTCCCGGTCTGGACGCAAGCGGAGGTCCCCTAATTTATATGGCCGTTGCACTCACGTGCGTCTCGGATACTGCACAGGCCATACACCCTTTTCTTTAGGTCATACCATATCTCAGCTTCTGTAACAAAACAGGTTTTTTCAAGCATTTCAATTTTTTTCTTCTTGCTGTTACAATAAAAAAAATCTGAGTTACTTTAAGTATAATTTCAGATTTTCTTGGAAAGAGTTGTTGCTCTAAGAAGATTATCACTGATTTTCAAAGTAATATGTACTCAGGGCAACTAAGATTCCAGCCCAGCAAGCAAGGGAGACAGGAGCTCCCGGAATTATACTTCAGTCAATAATAGATGAAAGTTACTATTAAACCTAGATAAACTGGGATTCCAACCCAGCGAACAAGGGAGACAGGAGCTCCCGGACTGATACTTCAGTCAATAATAGATGAAACTTACTATTAAAACTAGATAAACTGGGATTCCAACCCAGCAAGCGTGGGAGACCGGAGCTCCCGGACTGATACTTCAGTCAATAATAGATAAAACTTACTATTAAAACTAGATAAACTGGGATTCCAACCCAGCAAGCAAGGGAGACAGCAGTTCCCTGGACTGATACTTCAGTCAATAAAAGATCAAGCTTACTTTTAAAACAAGATAAACTGGGATTCCGACCCAGCAAGCAAGGAAGATGGCAGCTCCCTGGACTGATACTTCAGTCGATAATAGATGAAACTTACTATTAAAACTAGATACACTGGGATTCCAACCCAGCTAGCAAGGCAGACAGCAGCTCCTGGACTGACTTCAGTCAATAATAGATGAAGCTTACTTTTAAAACTAGATAAACTGGGATTCCAACCCAGCAAGCAAGGGAGATGGCAGCTCCCTGGACTGATACTTCAGTCAATAATAGATGAAACTTACTATTAAAACTAGATAAACTGGGATTCCAACCCAGCAAGCATGGGAGACAGCAGCTCCCTGGACTGATACTTCAGTCAATAATAGATAAAACTTAGTATTAAAACTAGATAAACTGGGATTCCAACCCCGGAAGCAAGGGAGACAGCAGCTCCCTGGACTGGTACTTCAGTCAATAATAGATGAAGCCTGCTATTAAAACTAGATAAACTGGGATTCCAACCCAGCAATCAAGGGAGAGAGGAGCTCCCTGGACTGATACCTTAGTCAATAATAGATGAAACTTACTATTAAAACTAGATAAACTGGGATTCCAACCCAGCAAGCAAGGGAGTCAGGAGCTCCCTGGACTGATACTTCAGTCTATCGTAGTTATTACTTACTATTAAAATTAGAGAAACTGGGATTCCAACCCAGCTATCAAGTGAGACAGGAGCTTCCTAGTCTGAGAAGAACACCCAATTACATTTGCCCGAAATCTGCTGTTAACTAGGATTAATGAGATATACCCTTAGAAAGTTTCCACTTGAGAAGATATGAGAACTTCTTTATGTCTTTGCCTGATATCTGCTCTTAACTAGGGCCAATGGTATTGGCAGTCACAATCATTTCATTTGAGGAGAGAACTTTTTTCACTTTTTTTTTTTTATTTTTAATTTCGTATAATTTCATTTAACATGGAAGAGACACTTCATGGATCTGTTAAATAAACTATTAATAGAATTATTACTATTATTATAATTGTTATTGTTATTATTATTATTACTGATATACCATTAGATGATTAGATACCATAAAAAGATAATAACTGTAATGATTCAAATTGTTTATTTCACTTAGTAAACATAGATTTGAACCTTGAAATTATTTAAGTGCTTGACTCTCCACTGTTATATCTTTGCAGGTTATAACAAGGCTTTTGCTGGACGCTTTATATATATCTAAGTGGAGACGTCGGAAATGAATTTATTGTATTTATAGTGTAACTTTACGATTTTGCGCAGTTGTTGTTACAGGGAAAATGCTGTTTGAGGGTTCAGTGAGAGTCGACTTGTCTTTATTGATATGATTTTTTGTCTCGGCCCACCAAGAATATCTGCTGATGGTCAGATAATTTTAGTGGGCGTTAAACTTCATTTCTTATCTATATCCCTTATCGTTGCAAATCAAAATAGGTTGTATTAGTTCAATGTAAGTCTGTTGGTAACATCCTCTAAGCGCTTGTTTCTTTTTCTTTAGCTTTTTTATTTTCTAGATTGAATCTACCCGATTATTTTTGTTCATGACGTGGGGAGGCGTTTTCTACGCTTCAGGTATAATGAATATGTTTCTTTACATTAATCCCCGGTTTTCTCCTTAGGTTTTCATATCGAGCACCACGAGGAGCTCGAGGAGTTTGGATTGATATACATTGCACTCTAGAATAAGAGCACAACATCATAAGAGTAGCACCCAGTGTCGTTTGCTAGTGAGAGAATAGACAACAAAGAAGTGAACGACTGAAATGAACTCATTTATCCCTATAGCAAACGGGAGCCAGAAAAATAAGTTTCTTATATGTGCTTATTGCAAAAAGTACGGTTAAATCCGAGAATGGTGTTGGGTTTGGCAGAAGTACCTGAATTTTTTTATCATTGAGATGCTTCATATATATTTTGCTAACAGATATTTACTTTGGTCGTTATATTTACTGAATTCAGGTTCCTTTTTTAAATTGCACTTTTATAGTTTACAAAGATTGGAAAATCGTCATCTGGTGAAACCTGTACTAGCTGATGAAAAAGCACCAACAATGAAAGGTACGTTATCTCTTGAGAAGAATTGGATAGCCCCAGTTTTTACAACAGGGTTCGAACAGGGGCAGTCCGAAGAATAGCGAGCTCACTTAATAACTAGCCCACACGAAAAACAAGAGCACAAAATAACCAGTACTCAAATTCTCCATTTCTACAGTCTACTGATAAACGTTGCACTTTCTTCTGTTTTAGGACTTGTTTCTCAAGTTGGACATCAGAAGAAGTGCCTGCGTCTTACAATACAACTAAAGTGAAGATGTAGCGATCAAGATGAAATACTTTAAAAACTTAACCTAATAATTTTTTTCCAGTAATATAAAAGCTAAATAAAACTTTGTAAAATTCTGCTACAGTAGCAGTCAACATTTTCTTAGGAGGACTTTCCTTCTTCCGGAAACGACTGCTACTGGGCAACAATAGCTGTTTTTTTTTTTTGTTCTGAAATTATTAAGGATAGGTCTATTCAAAATATTTTTAATGTTGATCGTGAAATATGATGGGCTCTCGCCAACCTTTGGGGCAGTGTTGGTAATTTGCGAGTACTGTTGTCGGCTTCTTCCGCTTTCGTTAATCTTCGTGTTCGTAAACGCTTAAATGAACACTCTCGCCATTTTTCGGGGGTACTTTCGGTAACTTTCGACCATTATCGTTGACTACTTCGGCTTGCGTTAATCTTCATATACTAAACTTACCATTACTTCGAAAATGCGCTATGGTAAACGCTTAAATGCCTTTACAAAATTGCGTTCAGTGAAACGAACACTCTCCCCATCTTTCGGGGATACTTTCGGCAATTTTTTACCACTGTATCGTTGACTTCTTCGGCCTGCGTTAAATCTTCATGTTTACTTACCATTTCTAAGAACCGGCGCTATCGTAAATACCTAAAAACCTACTCTCGCCATCTTTTGGGGGTACTTTCGACCACTATCGTTGATTACTTCGACTTGCATCAATCTTCATAGAGTTTTGTACCATTACTTCGAACGCACGCTATCGCCAACTTGTGAACACTATAATGTTAGTGAACACCCTCGCAATCCTTCGGGGTACTTTCGGTAACTTTCGACCATTATCGTTGACTACTTCGGCTTGCGTTAATCTTCATATACTAAACTTACTATTACTTCGAAAACGCGCTATGGTAAACGCTTAAATGCCTTTACAAATTGCGTTCAAGGAAATGAACACTCTCCCCATCTTTCGGGGATACTTTCGGCAACTTTTTACCACTATCGTTGACTTCTTCGGCCTGCGTTAAATCTTCATGTTTACTTACCATTTCTACTGACGAACCGGCGCTATTTTATATGCCTTTGCCACAATGAATACTCTCGCCATCTTTCGGGGCAACTTTCGGTAACTTTCGATCACTATCATTAACTACTTCGACTTGCGTCAATCTTCTTAGAGACTTATACCATTTCTTCGAACGCGCGCTATCGCCAACTTGTGAACACTATAATGTTAATGGACACCCTCGCAATCCTTCGGGGTACTTTCGGTAACTTTCGACCACTATCATTGACTACTTCGGCTTGCGTCAATCTTCAAAGACACCATTACTTCGAACGTGCGCTATCCAGGCTATCGCCAACTTGTGAACACTTATAATGTTAATGAACACCCTCGCAATCCTTCGGGGTACTTTCGGTAACTTTCGACCACTATCATTAACTACTTCGACTTGCATCAATCTTCATAGAGACTTATACCATTACTTCGAACTCGCGCTATCCAGGCTATCGCCAACTTGTGAACACTATAATGTTAATGAACACCCTCGCAATCCTTCGGGGTACTTTCGGTAACTTTCGACCACTATCATTAACTACTTCGACTTGCATCAATCTTCATAGAGACTTATACCATTACTTCGAACTCGCGCTATCCAGGCTATCGCCAACTTGTGAACACTATAATGTTAATGAACACCCTCGCAATCCTTCGGGGTACTTTCGGTAACTTTCGACCACTATCATTAACTACTTCGGCTTGCGTCAATCTTCATAGAGACTTATACCATTACTTCGAACGCGCGCTATCGCCAACTTTTGAACACTATAATGTTAATGAACACCCTCGCAATCCTTCGGGTTACTTTCGGTAACTTTCGACCACTATCATTAACTACTTCGACTTGCATTAATCTTCAAAGAGACTTATACTATTACTTCGAACGCGCGCTATCGCCAACTGCTGAACACTATAATGTAAATGAATACCCTCGCAATCCTTCGGGGTATTTTCGGTGACTTTCGACCACTATCGTTGACTACCTCGGCTTGCGTCAATCTTCACATAAACTTACTAATGATTACTTCGAACGCGCACTGTAGCAAATACCTTTGCGAGCTTCGCGCAAAACCGACCTCCTGTAAATCTAAAAAAGGCCTCTAGCTGTCGCCATGATGTTGTAAACCAAATTTATACCGACTAGTTTAATGGTGTATCTTCTTTTCAACACTATGTATTTACATGAATGTTTTTCCGCTCTTGTTAACCTTCCGTCGCTATTATCAATTATATTATGCTTTTGTTATGTATAGAGTACTTTAGTAACCTTTGCTTGCATGTCTAATACACTTTCGATCGCGCGATTCCGTACACTAGCGAGCATGCATCAACTTCGTTAACTTAGTGTTACCCAATCTTGTCACCTTTCATTCTCGTTCCTCAACCGTTTTCTTGGTTGCTTTGAGGGTAGAGGGTAGAGATTTGCTTTGCGTTTAATGTGAATGAGATTTGGTTAATATATATAACGTTATACATAATAAGCCCAATATGTAATGTAAAGGAGTTGATAATGGATAAGCCACATAAAGACTGTGGAATAGTGTGTTTTATAAAATAACTGAGATAGTACGCGTGATCTGATTGGTCAAAAACCTATGGTTTATTATACCGGTAAACCCATAGAAAAAGGCATCCGGACCACGAGCCATAAACAAAACCGTCTATTGATCTGCAAACAATGATTTAGAAAGGCTAAGAAACAGAACAAGTTACTTACCCAGCCCTTCTTAATATCAAAAGCGTTGGTTTCCACATTTTATTACTGCCATAGCTTTAGAAGTAATAAAGTACAAAGCTGGAAAGCAGTTTACATTTCACGACGATGCCAAGGGCAGAGAAAGACAACAACTGTGTGAATTTCTGGTGTAGAAAGTCTCCAGGAAAACTTAACCATGTGCCAACCAGCAACAAAACGAATAGTTTTAGCATTCTTGATTTATTTTATGTCAAAATTAAATTCCATAATGAAAGAAATTGTTCCAAAAAGAGATCTCTGATCAAGATATAGTACAAAATCGGCCGCTGTAGGTTGTAAACAAGCTGCCAACGATGATGAAAGATGTCAGAGTTTCGGGCTGGTTTTTTTCCAACATTTGCACAAATTATTCGGCGATTATCGATGCCATAACCTACCTCAAACCACCTGACTTTACAAATCGACACATATGAACGCCAATATGTGGCTACGGCAAAGAAACCTTTCTCCACCACTGACATATTTCCATCGGTCGCTGTACGTGCATATAAAGTTACATGCAACAACTTCGCAAATGCAGCCACGTCGTTACCGCAGCATTTCTTAATCATAATAAAGTCAAGTACAGATCTTAAACCACTGCGGCTTGTAAAATGTGAATGAAGTCCTCCATTACAATAGCTGCCAGTTCCGTCTGTAAGCAGGAAATTCTTACGGATCGACTCAACAAAATACGGCTGCGTACAGTCTGATGTTCAATTAATTTCTACTTCTGTAGTAAACAAACCATGAACGTATTCTTTCATTGTACGTTCGCATGAATAAATGTTGACTTTTCCTGTAAAAGAGCTTTCATAAGTTATCATGTAATGAGTGCAAAAACTCGAGTTTTGAAGTGCTGCTGTTTGTTGTTTGACTGAACTGAGTTTTGAGAAAGTTCAGCGCTATTAAATCGTGAGTCATGATTGGCTTATGATGACTTTAGAGAGAAGTAATGACTTGATCACGGTACTAAAACCATATTTTTTACCTAAAAGAAAAGCTTGTAAATCACTCGCCTTCGGCTCGTGATTTACAAGCTTTTTCTCGTGTTCTCCCAACATCCCGCGTGGGTTATCACGCCCGTAAACCCATAGAAAGTGTGGTCTATTGCTTAAGTAAGCTATTGATTCTATAAATTTATACCAAGCTGTTGAATTAATAAAGGGATTGACTTTTAAGGAAACTGTAGTGATAAACCGGTGGGAAAATTAAATAAAAATTGTTTAAATCTGAAATTAAGCTTGCAAAATAATTTTTAGCAATGAGAATTCAAAGCTTGCGTCTCGAGCGCTATCCATTTTGTGCCTGCGGGTGTCTATAAGAAAAAAAAGGAAACTGAGAGAGCTGAAAAATAGATGGTTCACTTGACTGAAGCTTAATATTGTTCTGTTTTCTTTCAAACCACAATGGGTTTATACGATTTTAATTCAACAGCTCCTGTAGACCTCGTTGCTATCGAATTTCGTGTCCGCTCATCGTCTTCTTCGGCGTTCATGTTCGCTCCGAAACCAGATCCAGTTCGCCTCGAAAGCAATGCCAGCGCATAGAAATCTTATGACATGCAGTTACAATATCATAATATTTACTCCCAACGGTTTAACTCCAGATTAGAGAGCTGGCAATCAGCATGGCGCCTTTTCTCATTATTTAAGTATCACTTCTTCTCTCAATCTTCTTATTTCCTTATTTCCTTGGAAATCATCCCAAACAATGCAAGTTCTAATAAAGGGGGAGGAGGAGGTTTCTGATAAATGCTGTCTGAAGTGTTTATCTGAATTTCTTCAAAAATTAACATCATGATTTTAAATTTATTGCAAAGTAGATATAGCTCGGTTAAGTTAACAACCTGTATTTAATATTCTGTCTATCCAATACTGTTTAGTTAACAATTCCTGACTTAAATTGTAAATAAAATTAAAATTGTAATGAGTATGTTAGCGTAAGTAATACTAATAATGTCCCAGCTTGTGTAATGGATACTACATGATCTGATGTAATGTCAGTGCTTCAAATATAGTTCGTGCCAGCAAATGTGAACCTAAGTTTCAGATAAAGAGAATTAAACCAAACATCTTCCGGTATTTTTGAAGTTGTCAGCCCTGTTCTGGTTGCCTTCGCTCATTTTTATCTGGGAAACGCGAGAATAACTAGGAAAAACTGTCCAATTGAAATGGTGGCGTAAAAACTGAACATGCTGGTTTTTCTTTGTCCTCTCGGGTAGCCTAGATATTCAAATTTTGAATACGTAGCGTCCACGTCGTCTGTGCAAGCCTCATAGATAGGTCGAACTACGCCCCCTTTTCAAAAAAGCGCGGCACAACTTCGAACTCCCCCCCCCCCCCCCCCCCACCTCAACTTAACACCACGCCTTTTCCTCCTTCTGAATCAAAGGCCATTCACAACTTACTGTGAAAAATGAACCATTATTGGACATCACGCGATCGGATGTTAAGGGCGTGGCCGCGAATAAAAATACTAAACAATTATTTACCGAAGTGGTACCGAGAAGGAAAGTGGCACGACTCACAGCGAGGTTTTATACATTTCCACCCTATATATTATTTAAATGGCGACAGGGCACTAGGAAATTCTATCCTACGAAATTCATCAAGTGAGTGCCAAAACCAGGACTAACACAGTTTTATTACACGTACAAACACAGACTGGAACTCTTTACCAAATGGTCTCATTGAAAAGCAGTCTGTGGAGGCAGTCTGTGAAAATGTCCGTCAAGTACCACCTTTAAAAGCGCTGACCCCGGAACTTTTTATCATTATTTTTTTTGTATTATCTACTGAACACTCGCACTTTGATTATCTTAACATTTTCACCTGCACTTCTGCGTGATAGGATATCCCCTTTGCAGATATATATCACAATATAAAAATATAAAATATAATAAAAAAGTGGGTAATAACAAAATCAAATGATAATTATTTTAAAAAGCACAGTTTCCCTTTATTCAAATAAATCTGCTTGTTGCTCGGCGGTTTAAAATATTTTTCTAAAACAAACGAATGCTTCATTTGTGCACCGAGTCAAGAATAGTAGATGTGGAGAAAAGGCGGGAAAATACCTCGCAGATAGCAAGCTCGGCCTGTCTTCGCAGTAGTCGAGGTATAGGACACCATTACGTCAACGTATGACCCAAAAAGAAAGTGGCAAAAAAGTGGTAAAAAAAATCAGTCATTTGCAAACAAAAATCGGAGACCCCAACTTAAGAACTGTAAGTCAATGAACCCAATAAGGCGACAAAGAATTTTACAAGCGTCATTTCATATACAGAAAAAAACGCTCAGGTTTACAATGTAACTTTATCTTTAATCAAGGTATCAAAAATATTTGGGTTTTTGAGGTGGTGGTGGTGATTGGGGGGGGGGGGGAGGAGAATGCAGAAAAATGTGCGTACCTCTGGAAAAAATCCTGGCTACGCGCCTGAGTGGAACGCAAATGATCGATTGATTCGTTATTCCAGTTGGGATCCAGTCATGTCATATTCCTGATCAGTCTTATTCATGAAGTAAAAGATAACATATCCTCTTGAACAATTTCTTTCGGCAAAATCAGGCATCTTAGGTTAGAAAAATCAAGAGATTTTGTGGAATCATAAGCGACCAAGTTGAGCCGGGAGCCTACATGTGGCTGAATACCCTCGGTAAAGGAACACAGCGCTGAAGACCCAGGGATAAATAAGACTAAGGAAAGGCGCGGAAAAGGAAGGTCAGAGAAGTCGATTCGAAATAGATTGCTTCTTAGTTACCAACAAGAGTCAGATGAAGTAATAAAACTGATATAAATTGACGTGTAGTTGGTTTAGCTGGTGGTCTCTCTCTCCCGTAAATGGACGGTGGAGCCGCGAGCAAAGCGCGGGCAAACGAGCGGCAAAAGAAATATCTGCCGCATTCTCTTCCTGGCTTCACCCGCTCATTCACCCACTCGAAAAACAAAACTGCCAGCAACGCAGACTAAACCTGAACAGAAAAGGCCGATCTGTTTGCTCCTTTCGCGCTGGGATTACAACCTTGTTTAGTTCAGATGCTATGAAAAGTTGTGACTCCGGGAGAGAGGTGGTAACAGCTGCCCTAACAGAACCTCTAACAGCGGATAGACCTGGGACGGACAAACATCTGAGCATCAGGAAGGAATAAAGGTAGAAAAAAAAAATAATAATAACCGTGAAATGTACGTTTGGGTTAATTCAGGATACAGGCTCTGCGAACAATTTGAACTATGCAAACTGCGTTGTACTTTCCTAAAAACTGAATACGCGGTGACCATGCAACCAGCTAACTGAATAAACAACCGAGCCAGGAATTTCCGTTAATATTTATTGTGAGTGCCTTATTTTCAGTTAACAGCCTAGGAGTAGAACGTCCTTTAGTCTTCTTCTTCTTGATAGTCGAAATCAAGCAAATAAGAAAGACTCTGCTGGCAGGTTAATTGTTTTATAGAATCCTGCCAGGGAATGGGCTGAATTGTTTAAAAAGAGAACCTACTCATTCACTCTAGTACTTTTTTAAATGTAAAGAATTGGAATTTCTGAACTTTTTTTCTTTATTGATTAAAGATTTATAAAAAACGAGTAAACACTTAAAGTACAATTGAAGTTAAAATGTTACCCAACAATCTAGAGTATAAAATTCTAATTAGCTTGGTCAGCCTTGAAGGCTGGTTTTCACTAGCGACGGAGTCGCAGTCGTAATCAGAAGAGTAGAGCTTATGGTCTAGTGAAAACAGCGTTCCGATTCCACTTACGACTCCGTCGCTTGCGTTCCGCTTATGATCTAGCGAAATTAAGATTGTCCAAGTCGGAAGCAGAAGCGGAAGAACTAAACCAATCACATAGCGTGGGAACGAGTATTGTGATTGGTTTAGGGACTGTGCAATAATTATCAGGAGGGGGGGCTGAAAAACTAGAGGGGGGGGGGGCATTACATAAAATTGCTGCCAAGATAGGGGGGGCTCAAAGTAAAATCACTCATTGGACGGAGGGGGGCCTTAAGTTTTATTCGAAATGTAAATAAAATTAAACGCAATAAAAGATTCTCAATACAGGTATCATGATAGACTGTAACAAATATCAACACGAACAGCTGTTAAACGATTATTGAAATATTCCATCAAAATGAAAAGCAAATTCACAACTGATCAATTTAACCCGTCTTCTAATTAATTGAGCTGATCCTATGTAAAGCAAAAATCATGAACTTGTTTTTCAGCTTCCCCCATAAAACAATGGGAATCAAACGTACAGATCTCGCAGACAAGCTTTGTCGGTTTTTGATGTGAATAAAAGTAATGTTTCTTCATCGACTGAATCGATTTGCTGAATTCCATATATATGTGGCTCATAACAAAGTTCAACAGGCTCTCCTCCAAAAGATCTAAATATAATGCAAGCTCTTTTTCGTCTGATATTTGAAGCGTTCAATCTCCTGTTGTTCTTTGATTTTTTCTCTGCTCCTTTCTCTTTCTGACTTCAGAAGTTTTAGATTTTGAGCCAATGTGGTAAGCACCCCGGTACTTAGCAAATGCTTTGTCTAAATCTTCACTCAAACGATCAAAAACTCGCCTTCTCGATACTAGATGTTACATAATAACGTTTGTCATTATTGAAGCTGTGATGGCAGCTCAGTCCAGTTTTGAGTTTACCAGTGTGGTGGGAGGGTAAGGGGGGAATGCGACGTTATTTTTAAGGTAACAGAGGGGGGTTAGAACTATTTTTTTTGTTTTGGAGGGGGGGTACTGTCTAAGTTTTTGCTAGATAACTCTAGTTTTTCAGCCCCCCCCCCCCCCCCCCCCCCCCCCCCCCTCCTGATAATTATTGCACAGTCCCTTACACGGGGGAATCCTTAATACCAGATGTTAAGCAAACATATGTGGTGGTTACACTGCACAATAATGCTCCTACACGTGCCTACGGTGGGTTGTGCTGTGGCGTCAAACATCTTACTCGGCTTCGTTGACGTCACAATCTTTGAAAGAGGCTGTGCGTACTGCGACACTGGTAACTTTCTTGAGAAATCACTACAGCGACTAAAAAAGAGAAGACCAGAGGTCAAAACCTTTTTAAATTATATTGCAGTTAAAGATAGATCATTGACAGCCGAACTCGTAAGTAAATGTGATTCCAGCTGGGACCACAAAAAAACAAAAAAATTGGGCGGCCTTTTTCTCCCACTGCGGAGCCTGGTTCGTCCCAGGCTATCCTGACATGAAGCTGTCAGAAACCTCTTTGTTCAGTTTAACACTTTTTCCATGAGAGATTCGTTACCCCCAGGAGATCTTTCCAAAACAGCTTCGAACGCTTAAATAATATGTTTATGCATCGGTGCATGAAGTCAATTAAATCAATCCCAAGGAAACGAGTCGGCTAGAAAGTTTTTCTGGCAAACTGGCAGAAGTAAAAAATGACCCGAGTCAAAAGTGTGCATTCCTTTTGGGATGGCATGTTTAAAGAGACTGAGTCAAAAAGATAGGCTGAAAACTTATGAGACACCCTCATCGCAAAGAACTGCGGAGGTTATTACAAAGGTTCAATTGGAGTATTGCTGAAAGTTGATTTGGTACAAATGATTGCAAATGTTTATTTTACCATCAAAGACAGCACGGCAGCCCTAACTCGCACTGTCCGCCGTCTTGAAATAAAAGGGTCTGGAAGGGGGTGTATGGATCACGAATCACTTGTTGAATTTCCGTACATTCACGAATCACGTTACCTTTTGGAGTCATTTCACGAATGACGTGATTAGGTGACGCACTGACCAAGTCCATCAACGGTTCTTAGTGCCTGCTGGACTACAAGCAAGAGTTACAGTTGACGAATAGAGCGCTTTCACAAGTTGGTGATCAAAATAAAGGCAAAAAAGAAGTAGGAAAGCTTTGCATACTCGAGGGCAGTCTTCGTTGGCGGCATGCGTTACATCAAAATAAATGAAATATCGACAAATTTGGACAGAATCGAAAGAAAAACAGGTGATAATTATCAGAAATACACGTGGGAAAAACTGAAACTCATTTCGGCTCGATATATTTCGTAGTATTTTCCACCTATAAAAAACTGATTTATTGATCACGACTTACCAGCAAATGCTCATCTTGACAATGCTTAAATTTCCTAAAGTCCACAACCCGGGAAGGATTTTATACAGGAATAATTTCCAACACTCGTTTGGTGGAAGTTTGGTAAGTTAAATTGTTTTCTTTATGCCGGCGCCGGCATTTTCCCGTTAAACTATAGATCTGACACTCGCCATCTCAACATTTCGCAACCGATTCGTAATCTCAACATTTTGCTCCTCTGTGTAGTTTCCGCAAAAGGAATCAGCGTCAAATTGAAAGAATATTCAGTTAAATCTGCGTCCCTTTTCCCCTCTTTCGCGCTTTTCTCCCTCCCCCCACCCCTCTCTTTTTTGCGCCTGCCAAGCAGGCTAAGATTTACTTGCGACACCGATCGACCACTAAATCTACAAACTGAAACCAGATACTGAAAGATAAAAATGGGTTCATCGATTGTATCCTGACAGGCACAGACAAGTAATGTACAAGATTGAAAAGAATTTTTTTTGTGGCCTAACCCCGTCATGGTTTCTGATAACAGTAATTTTACGCGTGCGTCACACTTCAGTTTGGTTCATTGCGTTGAAAAACTTTCTGATTCAACTTCCTATGGAGGACGACGTGCGAGTTCTTCTTTCTCTTCCTTAACTTGGATACTATCCGAATAACTCATTTCCAAGAGAATTCGGCTACATTTGACAAATTAATCGAGTTGGAATAATAGCAATAAAGTTCAAAAGGATACGAAATTAATCATGCTACAACAAGTAACGTTTTAGCTGCCGTCGCCGTTTTGTATCAGTAAGCTTCTTAATGTGATTGGTTTATAGCGCGGGATGATTAACTGACCCAAATTTTAATTATATAGACTAGAAAGTTCTGAAACTCAATATCCACTGCACAATTTGTAAATTATGTCTGTGGTAATCAAACCTTTCGCGGCTTTTCTTATCATTATAGTGAATGAGTGACGTCAGACCGTGCAAACGGCCGGGAATGAATAAAAGGAGCACAGGAAAGAGAAAATTAAAAATGGGAACAAATCAAAGAAAGGGTAATCAAGTTAGACCAAGCTTACTGATAGGGCTCGGGATTCCCTTTTCTCCTTCGTTCCCCATTTTAGTAAAAACCTGCCTGAGGAAACTCGTTCTGCCTAGGAGGTTCCTTTGTTACTTCTTTGCTGGATAATTGCAGCGGAGGGCGGGATAAATAAAACCATTATGCCCTCCTCAAGATGGTCACTGACCAAAAGAATGCGGAAGATTTCCAATGCCAGATGAACCAGTCAGGTTTTCTAACGTTTCATACTATTGAAATAGATATAAATAGCTTCTGATGTAATGTCATTTTTTTACGTCTTATTGAGCGACAGACTTATTAGATGTGATCAGAGAAAAATTAGCGAAAAATGTTTCCTTTTATTCAAACACCATTGTATGCATAGGAGTAGCGAAACTAGCTTTTATGCGGCATGATAATGATATGTAAAATAAGTGGACTTCAGCACCTACTTTACTTTCACAACTAAACTTATTTATCAGTGACAAGGGGGCGTGATAACTTTTTTGTTAAGAGTCAAACAGAGCGTTACAACTGTTAGCAGTGGGTGTTGGCTCGCGTATTAACCAGTAACATCCAAGACCAATTTTGACAAGAATTGTCTTGATTAATAAAATTGACAGTCACCTATGTATATTACTGGGTGTGTTCAGTATTCTAGGTTTTGCATTTGGTTAGTGCTTCAAACAGCAAGCAAGCACACTCCTATATCTGCATCGATCGAGTAATTAACGAACACGGAACAGACATCCAACATGACGAATTTGCAGCATGTAGCTCTTTTCATGTTCCTGATCTTCTTGCCAATGGGTAGGGGTGTTAGTATTTTGTTACTTGTTTCTTTTTAATCCGGCTCATTGCCGTGCATTAAGTTTAATTTTAATATCCGCCAGCAGTTTCGCTTACGTTGACAGAGGCGAAGATCGTTAAAGAACCAGCGCAGAATTTGATGAATTTACGTTTTCAAGATATACGAGTCATCGTTAAAGTGCTTTTACTTATTAAGTTAAGTTGATAACATTGCTAATAATCGTGATTGGCGCTGCCAGTGGAATTGAGAGCTCTTTCGTGTACCTCTTCACATCAAAACTGCAAGAATTTAAAATTGAATACCTAAGGAGGCTTTAAACTGCTGTTTAACAACTCAACCTGG
The DNA here is from genome assembly GCA_964035525.1 of Porites cylindrica. Taxonomy (NCBI): domain Eukaryota; kingdom Metazoa; phylum Cnidaria; class Anthozoa; order Scleractinia; family Poritidae; genus Porites; species Porites cylindrica. The sequence continues at coordinate 43,475,352 of OZ037778.1, forward strand.
TTTGGACAGCAACTGTTAATAACTCCTTACTATAGCATTCTGTCAAATTTATCCAAAGAGCCGTGCGTATTAAATGTCGTTAGTATAGAGAAGTTCCGTGGGGTGTGCGGAAGGAATTCAGTTCTTCTAGTGTGTTCTACCCATTGTGTCACGCCTTTTCACGATTTATTCGAATAATTATATTTCAGTTGATTAATGTTATCATCCTTTTCCTAATTTAGTAGGCAGCGTTCTTTTCTGTTTGAAGACTGCTTGCATTACCTATTAACGTAATTTAGTTTCTAGAAAGTTATTTATAAGATTAAGACAACTGTATATGAGGAATTTGGTGAATGCCCGACTCAGCAGTTTCTAAAGGTTTTTTGGTTTGTTTTGTTACTTTTATTTTCTAAAATATACGAAGAAAACTGTTGCTTATATACGCAATGGTTATTCTTACTGATATCATATTAAGAACTTTGTATCCCGTTTGCTAAACCAACATGTTTTTAGAATATCCTGACAAGTGCAAAAATTATTGGTCTCTTTCAATTATTATTCAGTATCTTATCACTGCACGTTGTCTCAGGGCTGACTGTGAGTGAGTTAGATCTATAGCTATGATTTAATGCAAACACAATACTTGCGTAGACTAATGACAAGTCCCTGTAGCAGAATTGTTGGCCTTTATTGACCTAGTTCTTCTTTACTTTCCGCTGCAGTGACTTCCCGAGATTGTTATCAATGTCTTAGTACGCACTCTTTCCAAGATTGTGCAGCCAAACAATACCGGGTAACATGTTTGCGCTCTCAGCATTGTGTCAAGGCAAGCGCCAAAAGCACATCTGGCATCAGGGACGAGGGGTACGTTAAAGGATGCGCTGCGACCTGTTCAGCATCAGACATTCCAATATGCAACGAACCCAACGTCCAGTGTAAAGTTAGTTGCTGCTCCTCTGACTACTGCAATGGAGTCTCAGGTCCAACGGTCAACCGGATTCTTTTAATTGCCACTTTCACTGCCAGCTTTATGTATCTGTTTGGATGTTAATTTCATGAAAACACCAATAGGCCAAACTTTGTGAAGATCACAACTCTTAAGTGTTATAAGAGTAGTTATTAACTTTTTCTAAGAGTACGTTAAGTTAAAACTGTACACTGTACATGTATAAATACAGTTAACAACAAGAGTCGTTCTAAGGGCATTTCACAGTTTTTATTTGCTCTCAATTAATTGAGAGGTAAAAAATTTGCACATGTAATTGCTGGGGGCACTCATTAAAATCTCCAAAGTTGTTTATTTTTGTTGATCGTGTATTCTGTTTAATAAGAAAGCAAATCAGTTTTTAAAAGTTTCAATGATTTCACCCCACCAAGAAATAGCTAAGTGCAAACGTGCCGGAAGTTTTGTTATTTCTAAGTAATAGAATATAAGAAAGTGAAAATTCAGGCTTGCATGAGTGCTCATGCCGATCAAGCCTGGAATTTTTCAGGTTCTCTTAGGTTGTTCACTCTACTGCGAAGCTCGTGTTCACTTTCATATCTCTAGTGTCTGCAGTTCAAAATATGGTTCATTTCATATATTTCAATTCCTAACAAAATATATGAATACCGGTGGATAAGACAATAAGATTTCAGTTATTATTATGACAGAAACTACAATCTGTAACTTCCTCGTAGCACTTATGATTTCATCACCAATAGGGCAATTGCACGTTGACGTCATTTTAGTACAACTACCAGAATCCTTTAGTTTGTTGTTTTCTTGTGCAAAATTAAGGCTTAATTGTTCTTTAATCCTCAGCGGCATTGACAAATTTAAATAACAAAGTAAAACAGAAATGAATTCTGGTAGTTGTAGTAAAATATCGTCATCGTGCAATTTTCCTATTCTTTCGATGTCTCAGCACTTAAGTGACGAAACGGGTGGGAGCCTGGGTACAAGAGAACCAAGATGAAACGCGGGCATACCTGAAACAATTACAGTCGACTCCCGATAATTCGAACCTTCAAGGGCGATAGAAAAAATTTCGAGTTATCGGGAGTTTGAGTTATCGAGGGTAAAATTTTATGGAAAATGATCTGAAGGGAAATGAAAATTACTTCGAGTTAAAGGGAGGTTCGAGTTATAGAGGGTTCGAGTTACCGGGATTCGATTGTATATATTCATTGACATGATTTATGAGACAACGCTCCACTGGCTAACGGCATTGCTTCGGCGTCAAAACTGCGGCGGTTACACCGACGCATAAATTTGGCATTTCAATGAGAAAAACAGGAAGTCATTCCATACATTAATGGTTTGCGGTTTTACCGTTTGGCATATTGGCGCTTAAGTCACGATTGCACTGTCTAGAGCTCTATTGAGCGTATCTTTTCGCTGCAGTTCCAACGATTCACTTTAGGAAGCTTATTCACTAACTAGAACAACATAGGTCGGGGATAACGGTCGGGTCGGGCTGCTTATTCAACAGGTGTACCCAACGGATCCGTCCTCAAATTATCCTCTCCTCAAGCTAAAAATTGGCTGGCTGGTAACTAAATAAAGGATGAGAAACTCTTGCTGGGAACTTTGCCGAAACGCATTTCTGGCTGTGGTTTTTCATTTTGAATGCCAATGCTAGCTGGAAAAAAAAAATATTCTTATCGCCTCTGGCTTCCTGTAAGAATGTGCTCTGGCTAATT
>OZ037778.1:43480515-43490515 GCA_964035525.1 Porites cylindrica
CGCATTTTTGGAGAAAAAATTTGATAAGCGCCGCGGCGCTAATTCTTGTAAATTCGGTACATTTATTTATGCACTGTGAAACTTAACGTCTACTAGCTCCTGCGTTTACAAATAAATTGCTTGTAAACGACAAAGTAACAGTATTTTTCTAAAAAAAGCAATATTTAAGCAACTGGAAAACTTTTTTCTTGTGTTTCCTTGACAGTTATGCAAACCCGAGACGAAGTCGAGGGTTTGCATAACTGTCTCGAATTCTCCCAACCTTTCGAGTGTTTATATCAGGCTATGCAAACACAGGAAAAAAGTTTTCTGTTACTTTTATAAAATAACTTTCCCAAGAAAAAAGAAAAACTCTTTGTTTAGGTTACAGATTAAAAGAGAAATTCTTACCAGTCGCGAAGTTTTGTACACGAAGCTTAATGTAACCTGTTCTTGTTTTGCAATAAGATGCTTTCCAAAAAAGGGTTTTTCTCACTTAAAATGTCAGCTTAAGCAAAAAAAATTGGCACAACATGTTTGTAAATGTTTTCCAAGTTTCATCCGCCGAGGGAATGGGTAAATAAAGTAAATCTGTCGAGTTTTCAACTCAAAAACATTTTAAAATTCGTGCTTGTGTGATAAGCGCGCGAAGAGCAAAACATCTTGACTCCACACATGTTACATACTCTCATGCAAACACACCTCTCGGCCAATCAGAGCGCGCGCGTACTATCTTAGTTATTTATAAACGTTGTTATCAGCTGTGCAGTAGTCTTTAGAGCCTGTTTACATGGAGGTGTGGACTGTTCACTGCAGTCCCCTATTTTTTCGTGAGATCGTTTAGATATAGCGCGTCTTACGGTCAATGGCGGCCATCTGATCTTAATTTTCAAATGTACCGAGGGGGCGGGCGTCGGGGTTTATAGCTCTAGTGGGGGGTGGGGGGGGGGGCGTAATAACATCATTGCAGCTCGCGTTCACGGAGCGCGTTGTACCAGCAACGCAGGCGTTTGATTGGTCATTAGACAATAGATGTTAATTTGCGTTGACAACAGGTTTAGTTTAACTTACCGACACTGACAAGTCGTTGACAAGTCGAAAATTCCATAAAACGTCCACTTTCATACCTCTATTTTTCTCGCTTTCTCCCCAACCGCCCCCCGCCCCCTGAGTAGTTTTAACACTCATGCAAGATGTCAGCCCGTAACGCAAAGCGCTCGATCTCGACGATCTTACGGAAAAATAGATGACTGTGAACAGTCTAATGGAGGTGGGGGACCCCAGATAGGTGAGGTAACATGCGGCGGGTCACCCCACCTATAGAAAACTTGATCAAATTAAAATGAGAGATTATGTGGACAGGCGGGTTACACACCAAAGCGGTTTACCTCAACTACCTGGGGTCTCCCACCTCCATGTAAACAGGACCTTAGACTTCTCGGTTTTTGTTCTTAATATTTTAGCTGATTAGATCTCCTTTTCTAGAGATCCAACGTTGACAAGCAACAGGATCTTCGTCCACGATTTTTGCAGTAAATTTCTTTAACAAAAATGAAGGACGAAAAACGTTTTAAGGCTTACAAGTTTTTTTTTTTTAATTTTGTCTCTTTACAAGCAATTTATTTGTAAACGTCAAGTTACACAGTGCATGAACCGAAGCTTATTAAATTTTTTCTCCAAAAATGCGGCGCTTAAAACCATAATAATACCTCTTAGTACCGTATTTACGCGAACAAGCACGCGGGGCTTGTTAAATCCCCCAAATGCGGTGCTTATTTGAGGGCGGCGCTTATTTGAGTAATAACTGTAATTTGCAACTTAGGACAAAATGCTATTACGTTTAGGACTTTATTACATTTAGGGTCGTTTATTACATTTAGGCCCTCTACACCTACAACGCCATCCCAGAGGTATGGCGCAAACAGTTAAAGGCGAATGGATTCATGACCTCATTAAGCGAACACCACCTAGATTTGGACAGTTTTTCATTGCATCTTTTAAAAAGGAAAAAATATTTATACAGATAAGATCCAATCTAAATTATTGTATGAAACGCTTTCTTCTCAAACCTCTTCCGATCCAACGGCTATGAAAAAATATAACGAAATGTTCAACATTGAGACTTCAATTTGACTGGGAAAGAGTGTACTCATTACCTTTCAAAATATAATAACGCTGGACACAAAATGAAGAGAGTTTCAATACAAAATACTTCATCCTGAGAATCTGTTACACAAATGTCATGTTGTTCAAATTTGATTTTGCTGAAACTCCATTATAGGCTACTTCTGCAATGATCATGAAGAATTAGAGACGCTAGAACATCTCCTCTATCACTGCGAAAAGGTTAACACTTTCTGGAGTGAGATTATCACCATTCTTAAATCGCAAGACCTAGTCTCTACCAACTTCGGTATTAAAAATATTATATTTGGTCATTTTTGCTCGGATGATGATGACAGTGTTCTTGTTAGCTTCTTGTTAATTATATTATTCTCGAGAGAAAGTATCTGATTTTTCGTTCAAAGTTAAGTACTGAAATCACCTTTCTCGACTAGCCTATTTGCGAAATAGAAAAAAAAAAACATACCAAAAATCGAACGTTTCATTGCGAATAAAAATAACAAAGTCCACTTCCACAATAAAAATGGGAACCCATCGTTATGCTTCACCGACAACAATTTCCACCAGTGTAACTTTTTTTATTTGTTTCTTCAGGTGACGCTTTCCTAGCGTCTAATGTCTAGTACTTATTGTTAGTGTATAGCAATGTAGGTGTGTTGTGCGTCGTGTTTTTGTTTAGCCTAGTAATAATGTAGTGATAGTAGTAGCATTAATGCATCGTTTCCTCGGCTTTCCGTTATTATATGTTATGTTTTTTTTCCTTTTATTTATTGTGTTTTTTCTCCATTTTTTCGTCATTTTATTTTATTATTTTAAAAAAATAATTAAAAAAACCTGGCAACAGTTTTAAACAAAGCAAAACAAAAAGATCTATCCTTACAGATAACCCACCCAGCCCAGGAGAGGTTGGCCACACCACCGGGGTCTACGTATCCCACTCTCTTCGAAGAGTGAGTGGTGTGGGTTCTTTTTTACATCTCCTCTTGAACCACATAAGACTGCATTCATTATGTATACGACAGGGATGGGGGCGCGGATGAGAAGATTTGCTTTGTGGGGGGGGGGGGGGGGGGGGGGTTCTTAAAATTTTTTGAAGGGAAAAGGGGGGGGATGGTAAAAATTTCTGAAGGCAAGAAGGGCGGAGGCCATTTTTTTTTAGAAGCCATTGAAAGATTAAATGTTACTGAGGGAGGGTCTCTTATTATCTCTTATTTGAGTTTGTGTAGGAGGGAGTGGGGTGGGGGTGGGTGCTTATTCGAGGCTGGGCGCTTAATAACTTTTTCTGCCTTAAGGATGGGGGCTTATTCGAGGAGGGCGCTAATTCGAGGTTGGGCGCTTATTGGAATAAATACGGTAAATTTCAGACCCAGTGCATAACAAACATTATATTCATGTTTTTTTTTCGCTTTATGATGTAATGCTCTAACTGGTAATTTGGCCTCACTAATTTAAAAAAATGAATTAACATTCATCTCCTCTTTTAGAGAGGTTGTATTTCTCTGAATGTAAAGTATGTAGAACTTTCTTCAGAGGAGGGCTGACTTGCAAGTCCGTTTTCTTTTTGTGCTTAACTGATTAGGCCATTCAATATCTTTTGGACCAGCTGTATTAGTTTAGCTTTTTTAAAAGCTAAAATGAATTTAAAAATTCATTTTAATTTCTGTATTTTAGCTTTTTTAAACAATTTTTTTAATCTTGTTGTATTTTTAATTTTAGTGTATTTTTAGTTACTGTAATTTAGGCTAGTTTTATATAGATATATATATATATTTTTTTTTTAATTTTATTTATTTATTTATTTTTTCCAGGGCCTTCATTGATAGCAGCATTTTCTGCTGAACAGATAACCCTGGCTAAATAACATTTATTATTATTATTATTACTATTAATTATATTGATGAGAATAGTGCTTGGTGAGCGAGTTTATAATTTAATATGATATCGTCCCAGGGCCGTCGGGGAATACGATTATCGTCTATTGCATTTTATTATTGAATCTATGATCTATAATCTGCCACATGGTCCCTGTATGCAGTTTTCCTGTGAGGTACAGCTATGTAGCTTTAACCTCTTACAACTTTTTTTTAATTTACACAATTTACACCGGAAATTCTAAAATCTGTGATCCTTAGGTTACCTTTTGATTTTGTTTTCTATTAATCTCTGCATCATTTTATAGTATTGCCCATGTTTTACTTTCCTCAGTAAGACTGGTGGGGTTGACGTTTTTTTGTTTTGGTCAAGAGCGGTGTGTGTGTGTTGGGAGGGGGGGGGGGGGGGGGTGTAAAAACATTCTCCATGATGCACGGGTGAGTGGCAAATTTTTCCCCCTCTAAAAAATATCCTCTGACTCCACCCCCTTCTGCAGTATACATAAAGAATGCAGCCTAAGTTTAAGTGCTGTGAGGCGTCCTTATCTGAGACAACTTGCCCTCAAATACAAAGTAAAACAAAGCAAAAACGGTAAATTTACTTTCAACTATTGTTGGTTTCACATGATGTCACTAAAATTCAGATTAAAAAACTATCGATCCTACCGAGATTTTACTTTCACGATGCATCAGAGCAGCTGAAAACTAATTTTCATACAAATTTTCTCTTCAAAAGGGTTTTTGTTTTTTTTGATAGAGTACGCTTGAATTTCTAAGCTTTTGCGCGTGGCGCGGCGTTTACTTGATGGCCAAGTGAGCTGTCATCAAGGTTAAAAAAGTGACTTATTTCAGGAAATTTTGCTATCTAAACTGTTCATGTGTTAGAAAAAGTATTACTTTAATGTTTATGAGTTTCTCAAAGAATAAATTCACGCTTTTGTAGCAAAACTCGGTAACAGATGTTTCTCTTGGTTTTCGTCCGCCGTGTTGGAGCTCATCCTAGTGAGCAACAGCATAGCGTCTCCACTCAAATCTCTATCCCGGGGGGGGGGGGGGGGTACTTTAGGAATTTCTGGGTGGGGATGTGCCGCTGGGACCCTGGAACCCTTAACCTATACCAGAGCTAGTTCAGCTGAATTTTGCTACCCTATACTAGAGTAAACTCCCAAATCCCCCCTATCCTAGAGTAGCTATTTCCCTAGTCGAGATAAAATCTTCAACCAACTGATTAGTTTCCTGAAAAATAATACCCTATTCTAGACCCAAACGTTCTGATTTATATACCCTATCCTAGAGTAAACTGCTTGAAAACCATACCCTTCACAGCGGCACATACCTATATGGCCCATATATGGCAGTGCCCCCCCCCGGATCTCTATATGTTTGGGTAAAACATTTCTTCGGATATCTCGTATACGAAATATTCCTCTGACCTGGATCTTGGCGAGGGTCTTTGTTTATGTACCTTCTTTCATTTCCTAGATTCTGGACTTTATCTACTGAACGGTTTTGATTTTTCAAGTTTTGATCTATTTTGAATGGCGTGACACTGAAAACCAGCAATGAGCTAGCCCAATCGGTTTTGAAAAGCCAATTTCCCCACGTAGATAAGCCCCTCCGAATATAAGCCGTTCCAAAACTAAGCCCCCCAAAAAGGGCCTTTGAAAAATATAAGCCCCGTGGCTTATTTTCGGAATTGTTACGGTATTTAAAGACCTTGAGTATTGGTGGCCGGCCGGGCCCGCGACCTCCCGATCAGCAAACCGGCGCTCTCCCAACTGAGCTAACCAGGCGACGATTTCATACCTTACGGCGCCAAGCGCCACACTGTCACAGTGTTAAGAGTCGAGCTGATCTTGCAAAACTTTCACAATGGTTTCGATTATCTTTCCCGGCCCAGATATACTAAGGGCATATCTTTTTAATCTTAACTGAAAAGCGAAGACCAGATGTCTAACAAAACTGCGCAATAAATAATATGGCTGGTTTCAAAAATACCCGCTACTATATGTCATATAGCATCTATATGTCATTACCATCTCCTCAGAGGGTCTCAGAGCAATTCATTGCATAGAGAAATACGGAAGCATTGACCAAACTACTATATGGCTTATGTCAGTATGGTACGATAAAAGCTAAATAGCTATCTTAGAGTGACGACGCAATAGTTGTTTTTTTTTTGCCGCTTTTGTTTGAGATTCTATTCCTGATGACTGAAAAACTTGATCAAGAATATAAAAAAATAGCTATTGGCTATAGAGACACATATTTCTTTCATTTTTTCTTAAATATAGGACCGTTAATTAAACTTCCCTCGTGCTTTAATGTTCAGTATTTATTCCAAGTCGCTGTATTTATTTAATACCAATTGAAAATAGTCATTTCAGCAAGATATTGGTCAGCTAGGCAAACTAAAAAAATCGCATCCGTCACGTAGGCTTTGGTACATTATTCTTTCATTTTTTGCTATTATGCTAATGCTTAATGCTCAAACTTTTTACTATTAATTATGCTCTTATGGCCTTGCTAAAATGCTCGAAAGTTCCATCACTATACACACAATAATAGACAAAAATTTTCAGAAACTAAACTACATAATGTGTAACTTTTGTATGAGCCATCCACAAGGGCTCCTGACACACTGGAATATCAAGCAAACAAAATGGCGGCTGCACACAACTAACCGCTGACCAGCGTTGACTAGACCCAGGCTCTCTCTAGTTTTGGCTAGAAACCTGAAATATATATGTTTGGCTGTTTGCCTGTTTCTCGGTGAATTTCATCACTTTAGACAAATTTTTCCTTTCAATGATTCAAACTGCTAAAATGCTGGCATTGTGCTCGATGCTTTTGGCATGTTATTATGCTCAAAATAATGCTAGCATAATGGCCAAAGCCTACCTTCACGGTTTCTGGCTTCAACTTTTTCCAGACTTTCCAATGATAATCATGCATAGATCTAACTGGTTTATTTATTAGTGCCAAAGCATTTTAAATATTCATAAGTACTTTTTAAATCGAAAGAATTAGTCAGTCCATTTTTTGTTGCGACGAAATACAGGTAGTTGCACTTGAGACACCAGACTACGATCTTGGACAAAAATGTTAAGAAAAATGCACGTTGTATGTCTAATTTTAGAATACTTTGCTCTAGAGCCCGGTTCACTCAAGATACTTCCCCCTCTCCCCCAAAAAACAAAGTTGAAGTGTGGCCGGAACATTTTTGCTCCCGCCTAAACAACATTGACCTGGGCGGGGTGAGGGGAGGGTTCACCATGGTGCCAAATTCGCGGGGTGAGTTTCCTGTGAGTAAGAAAGTGTAAAATGTTAAATCCTTGCAAATCACACTACAACTGTTGATGAGTGATTCTAGACACACTGACCAAGAACTGAGTAGGATCAGCCGAGAGATTAGACATCTGGAGGTAGGTAGTTCTACTGAACTATAGTTCTAGGATAGAGAGACAGTCTGTGAGAGGTTGCAGAGGTGGAAATCATGATGAAGTGAACTGAACATGTCTACTTTTGCAGGTTGGTGAACGCAAATTGTAGGCTGAGTTCACCGCAACTAAGTTGTTAAAGATCCTATACAACATAGTTTGGTGCGCGTCGAATCTTCTCTGCTCTAAGGTTCTCCAGTTGAGCTCTTTAAGCATCTCTGTCACACTTGTTAATAGCTGGTATCTCCCGACTGCCCATCTGGCGGCCCGTCGCTGCACCATTTCTATATAGTTTTCCACGCCTTTACGAGGGCCCTAAATAGTACTACAGTATTGCAACGGCGGGACGTATTGACGCGTATGCCTTAGCTTTTAGAGAAGGCGAATTTACTCTCAGGGTTCGCTTAAGAAATGCTGGTGTCCTGTATTCCTCACTGGTCACCTTGCTAATATGGGAGTTCAGTTTCAGGTCTTTGGATAAAACACAACAATGAAGGTATTTAGTCTCTGAGACTGTCTTTAGCGGCACCCCATGGAGGGTGTAGGTAAACAGGAATGTGTTTCTCTTTCGGTGCACCCGGAGGATTTCACATTTTTCAGAATTTTAAAAACTCATCAGTCAGTCTTGTTCCCATACTCACCTGGTACATTTATGCGTCGGAACACTCGAAAAGCTATCCGGCAAACACATAGCCTGAATGCATTTAGCTTGTCATAGTTTTCAAATGCAGTCTAAATTTCCTAAGATATCACTGAAACAGGTTAATTTTGCGAAGAAACGGCGCCGGACAAAGACAACTGCTCTCCGAATCTAGCAAAAGGAAACTTTGATGACGTACAGAAAATAATGTACTTATTAGAAAATTATATGCAAACATCATTTACGATTAATACCTCTATTTTGACTTTTCATTCGAAATCGCAACTGAACTGGCAGTTGGTGGGTGGGTGGGCCAGTATGGCCGCTCACCCTCATCGATGGACAAGGGGGAATCCTGATTGCGTTGCAACTATAATTCTAGATCAAGTGATCAAAACATGTCGCTGTAGATTTCATCAAAGTCGCATCACAAACCGTCGGCGCTGATTTTCACAAACGAAAGGCAGTTTATCATCATTCCAATGATTTAGAGCCAAGGAAAGTGTTGATTTGGGTGAGCTCCCTTGTCTCAGTCAAAGTGAAATTTTTTTCTTGGTCGCATCAGCTCGAATAAGAAGGTTGTGGAGCGAAGAATGTGTTGCTTTCAATCGCAGCAACAATTGAGGATTCTTTTGACATACTTACCTAACAAACAACTAGAGGGGGCAAAGATAACTAAAAGTACCTTCCAAAAGTACCTTCCAAAAACAACTAGGGGGCAAAGATAACTAAAGTAAATGATCTTTTACGGTATGTTTTTGGAGATTTATAATTATGTTACTTACATTTTTTACATACTATGTAAATTTTGTCAGTTGATTTATTACTCAGTAATTTTTTCCTGGCAACTTCCACATGGCAATCTCTTCTGTTTTGACGGTTTATAGAATGCAAGGGCTAGATTTTCAAAGCTTTCTTTGCTTCAGTTAGACTGCCTGTCCAATACATAAAGGAGCGGCCAATAAATCAAGACGACTTTTGTCGAGTATTTTTCGTTACGTTTCCCAGAGACGTTAAGTGCTCCGAAGTATTTTTTTCTTGTTTTTTGGTACCTTTTTGTTTTGCTAGGCTCTAAAGCCCCGTGCAAACGGACGCAACATTGTTGGCCAACAACTCCCAACATTGTTGGATGATACATGTTGCGTCCGTTTGCATACCCTGTTGCATGTTGTTGGATGTTGTTGCGCAAAGTTTGAAACCGGTCAAACTTTTCAGCCAACAACTCCCAACATTTCTTTTGTTCCGTGATCGCCGAAGCGTAGCGCAACAATGTTGGATCCGTTCGCACAGCTCTTCCAACATTGTTGGGGCCACGCATTACGCATGGTTTACAAACATTTAGGGATTGTATCCTTCCCACGACGCACTGCAGGTCCTAACATTGTTGGGAGTTGTGGCATCCGTTTGCACACCACTGCCAACACGCACGCAACAACTCCCAACATTGTTGGCGCAACAATATTAAGAGTTGTTGCGTCCGTTTGCACGCAGCCTAATATGTTGACTCCGTCACACGTGAGTTAACTGAGTTTCTTCCAAAGAAGATGAGCCACGCTTTCCTCCTCTTCCTTGGAAGAGATCTTCGACAGAGGACTTTTTGTAAACCGCTGACCATTTTCTGAAAACTTTAACCGGCAAAAATCCAACTCGAATCCTAATCGGCAAACGGGTATCCTCTTATGCTTCAATATCTACAGACAGCTGGTAATCGAGCCACTAATATGCATAGGAGACAATTTGGAAGCTGAAGAAGTGTTACAGATCATTCAGATCAGAAAACGTCACATTGGAATTTCCTTGATGACTAGTCCAAATGAAGGCTTCTATATTCCTTTTCTTCCTTGTTCATGTTGTCAATGTTGAAAACAATTACCAAATAAGGAATATTCCGGGGTCGTAACCTGCCCGTTACAGCAATAAGTTCTCTCAAGACGTACGTGGATCTG
>OZ037778.1:43493015-43505515 GCA_964035525.1 Porites cylindrica
GCCAGAATTGATAACGGTGACGGCGGCTTGATTATCGCAGGACACGATGAATTTTCGATGGCGAGGCTTGGGGGCCCAGAATTGCACGGCGACCACTATGGTATAGAGTTCTAAAGACGAGATGTGAGAAGCACCTGTTAGGATATCCGGGGAGAACTGAAAATGGAAGCACTCGTCTAAACAAATAGCGCCACCGCCGGTCAATGAGGCGTCCGTGGCGAAGTGAAGATCGGAGAAGTCGCAGGAACTAGCCTTGATGAGAGAAACTCCGTTGAACAAGGGCAAGAAACTAGACCACCAAGAAATATCGGCACGCATGTCGTCAGAAATTGGGCAAGACGAACGAGACGTTGAGAATGAACGTAAATTATTCAATAAACGTGCCATGAAAATTCGCCCCGGTTTGACGCAAGTAGTGACGAAGGAAAGTTTTCCCAGTAATGACTGCAACTGCTTCTTTGTGTAACGCGAACGCTGGGACCAGAGAGACAGTTTCTGCAAGAGTTCCTGTACGCGAAAGGGAGGAACAGAGAGAGACATCTCCTCAGAATCGACGTCAATACTGAGGCAAACAATTTATTATTGACAGTTATCAGAATGAACGAGAAATGAAGTTACCGTTAGAAATCCTCATAAATCAGTGGAGGAAAAAGGGAGTAGGTACCCCTCCTTCTGAATCTGGATTGAGCCATGGGTCTGACAAGAGCGAGAGAAGTTGTGTGTCAAATAGAAGCAGTGTTAAAGAGAAGAGAAGGGTGGCAGTGGAAGCTAAATTAGAAGTGCAGACCCTAAAGGAAAAGCAGGAACTAGAACGCAAATTAGAAGAAGTAGAAAGAAGTAAAGCAGAGTTAAACAGGAAATTAGAGCTGTTGAGTGCTAAAACTAAGATGGAGCAGGCGGAAATTGACTTATTGCTGGAGCGCGGCGAAGAGAATGAAGCGAAGGATGGGATGAATGATTACTTAAAAGAGCATAGTGCCAATTATCCTCCTGCGAAGGGGCATTTGTCACAGCCTGTTACGGGTGGTGCCACACCCTCTTCAGAATCCCAGCCAGTTGTTGACAATGGAAAAATGCAAACATCTTCAGCACAAGATATTGCCCAAACTTCACTTTCATCATTGGTGACTGCGAGTTACGTAACATCAGGGTCAGCGGTCACGACTTCTGGTCCAAACGTAGGAAGAGTTGCAATTCACAAGACGAGTTCTAGTAGTTTAACTGCCCAGGCTCCAATTAATTGTACTAAGTTCAGCACGCCTATCAGTTATGTACCTCGTTTTAATTTGCCAAGGGCAACATCCACAGCTGTTGCGGCATCACCAATGTCGATGCACCAATCACCAGGAATGCCTACTTGGTCTTGTAGTCCACGAACTGTAGGTTTAGATGCATCTGCAACCGAGTTCTATCCTGCCGACACTCCTCAGCAATCCACATCAACGTACATTTATTCAGCCCCTCCTTTTGAGCAGCGAGCTAGTCCGCAGTCACGCATGCAACCTGATTCTTGGGTGGCAGTTGCCGAAGCAATCAAGCAAGGGCCATCCTTACCGAAAGTAGAGTTGATGAAACTCAGTGGAGACCCTTTGGAGTATGTGGAGTTCGTTACGAACTTTAGAGACAATATTGAGAACCAGGTGTCTGATGAGTCTCAAAGACTGACGCGCCCTTTAGCTCAGTGCTCAGGCAAAGCTAAAGAAGCAATTAGGAGTTGTGTTAATTTGACAGTGGGTGAAAGGTACACAGAAGCCTGGAGAACTCTTAGCGAGAACTTTGGCCAGCCTCACATGATAGTAGAATCCCACATGAAGAAACTGAGAGAAATTCAAGTGCGGAAAGCAGATGCGACGGCTCTCATGGAGTTTGTAAGGCGACTGGAAGATGCTAGGAGGGTCCTGACCAGTATGGGTCACAACTACGTGAGTCGGTTAGACAACGAAGATGTCATAATCTCGTTGATGCGAAAGCTCCCTGATGAGGGCCTGAAAAGGAAGTGGGTGGATAAAGCAGGAGATCTCATCAAGCGAAAGGGTCGAGCGGACTTTGCGGACTTTGTTGAATTTGTTCGAAGGGTTGCAGATCGTATAAACAATAGATACGGGCAAGAATTAGGGTCCTCTTCTCATGGTAACCGAGAAAAAGGAACCAAACAAGATAAAGGATCCGCCTCCCAAGTTTACTACCGTTGCGACTCAAACTGACCAGAACTGCCTAAGCCAGAAAACATCACCAAGGCCCCCTTGGAAGTGTGCTCAGTGTTCCGGACCTCACAATGTTTGGAGGTGCCGAAAGTTCAGAAGTGCCTCATTGAATGACCGTCTAAAGACTGTTCGTCAACGTGGACTTTGTAAGCTTTGTCTTGACCAAGGACATACTGCGAAACAATGTGATAGGGGATTCACCTGCCGAATATCAGGTTGCGGCAAGGATCACCACTACCTGCTACATTTCCCGTCGGAGAGCGTGGATGAAAAGAACCCTAGAAATCCTAGCAGTAATGCGGTGGAAGGTTCAGCGAACAGCAGCAATGTGCAAGCGCCCAACACGAAGGATAGCAGCCCTTCGATGGCAAGTGCAAGGGAACAGGATCTGGTGACGGTTGCTGCGCTCGAAGCGGGCAGACCCAGAGTATGCTTTAAGGTAGTTCCAGTCAAGATTAGATGTCCGGGAGGCACCAGAGAGATCATAACACACGCTTTCCTAGACAGCGGTTCAGACGCCTCGCTCTGTCTAGATAGTTTGGCGCGTGAAATAGGTGTAACGGATATGAAGCCAATCAGCTATACTATGACCACCACCAACTGTGCGGACGGGGAGCTAAGACATGGTCATGAAGTCCAGTTAGAAATTGAATCGTTAGAAGGAGATGCAAAGTTCCGACTCGAAAACGTCTTGACTACAAGCAATCTTTCCGTTTCAGCACGACAAATGGCCACAAAGGAGGATATTAAGCGTTGGCCTCATCTTTGTGACGTTAGCTTACCCGAAACAGGAGATAAGAAAGTGACAATTTTGATAGGAAACGATCGCCCAGACCTGATTGACAAGCAGTTAGATCGGAAAGAAGGAGACCAAGGCGAACCTTTTGCAGTGAGGACGCCCCTTGGGTGGACAGTCCACGGCCCGATTGCACTGGACGAAAAAATGGATTTACTAGGGTAGCCAAATTACAGCAAATGTGTAGCAAATACCACATTTGCACAATTTTGCGCAAGAGCAAAGACTGATATTGCACTAGATTTGCTATCCATAGCAATGACGGTAAATGCCACATTTGCACAACATTTACATCTTGGTGCAAAGATAATGGGCAGCCATGGATTTGAGGGTCATTTGCAGATGGTTCAAATGTGTAGGCAAATATGTTTCTTTGAACTATATTTGCACATTACGCAAATGATAGCGCAAATCTGCTGTTTTGCACAGCCTTTGCTTTAGATGTAAAAGCATGTAAACCTGTTATTTTCAGAACGTTTACGCAGCTGTGCAAATGTGAGCGAAGTATCTAATTTGAACAATGTTTGCTTGGGTTATCATGGGTGATCAAATTTTCATAATTGAACCAGATTGCTTTGCATAGCAAATGTAACCAAACTCTTTGTATTAAACATGTTTGCTCACGAAGCAAATGTTAGCAAACCTAAACTTTGAACAAATTTTCTAGGGTGTGCAAATTTGATCAAACACAGAATTTTGCTTGTAGCGGCAAATGTGGTCAAAAGTCAAGTTTTGAACAAAGTATCTTAAGGAGCAAATCTTATCAAACTGTTACTATTGTACAATTTTTCGCTCAGGTAGCAAATGTAATCAAATTCTGACTTTAATTTGGTTAGCAAATGTCATCAAACCCATAAAATTGAGCATGTTTTCTCAAGTAGCAAATGTAAATTCCAAGGTTTAAACGAGTTTGCTTGGGTTGTAGCAAATGCGATAAAATTTTTAAATTATTTTTAATTATAACATAGCTCACTTCAGGTTCTTAACAAGTGGCCATAATTAATCTTGAAGTTTATAGCTTCAAACATTAAAGTTACTGAAAGAAATTCTAGCGGTGACCTCCCATTAATGTTCAAATGATTTATTCCATAAACCAAAGTGGCTTACACATTATTACAGACTTTACAAACTACAGTATACAGCTGTACATACAGCTGTTCATATTAATTCCCAATTTTACAGTTCGTTGAGGTTTACTTGTCTCCACTCTATGCTCTATCAGATCATTACTAACTATTAATATTATAAGAAAAGTGTTCTTCATCTAAATGTGTAAGATATTCTACATACAGCTGTAGGTGTTTCAAGAGTTGTCTCAAACCTATTTCAGTTGTTTAGGTTTTTGCTACTCAGAAACAGGTTAAAAATCCTTTTACCCTGGACCAATATTTACTTATGACAATGCTATTTCTTACTTAAACTTTTGTATCTAAGGACAAAATCCTGTTCCAACTAAATGGAACCCTCAAGACACCCATTTTAATAAATAATTAGTATTTTATATTTATTGCTATTTACAGATTAAACAAAATTTGATTCTAGTGGCATTTTTTTCTTTAGGCTCTATTACAATGAAAGACCTAATTCTTGCTACCAATTTCCAATTCTTGCTGGTATAACAACTGAGTTATAGCATTTAGCAAACTAAGAAATAGGTTAGGTACATGTAGCTATTCAAATTCAGATCAGACTTCTTTAACTTAATTTTTGTTGCTAATGGTTCCTGTATAGTATTGGATATGCTCTTAGGGGAAGTACCAGCCGGAGCTTCTAGTAATTTCCCTGTTCTAAGAAAACTGAGGGTCATTAAAGTAATGACCAGCTGTAAGTATTCCACAGAATGTCAACATTACCATTGTCACTGTGCTTGGTCCCAATGAAAGAAGCTAATAATTATTTTAAATTCAGTATACATGTACATGTAGTACAAAAGGTTGATCTGGCTAGCCTGCAAAATAACTACACTGCTGTCTCTCATTACTCTTTTTCTTGAGTCATGTTGCAATCCTTTGCAAAATTCCATACTAAATCATGACAAAAAGCAGGGTGTACCTAAATTTGTTTTGTTTTTTGTTCAAGCAGGTCAGTTGCAATTGCTGTAATCGGTACACATGTACTGTGAAGTGGTGCCAGCAGAACTCAAATGCCTGCAGTTAAGCAAATAGATTTAAAAGAAACATTTGTACATTAATTGGCCTTTTTAACCTGTTGACTGGTACATTACTTGCAAACAATAGCCAAAGGATTCTAATGAAAAATTTATCACATCACCAATTTGATCTACCTGCCACCAGAATTCTCAGGACAAATCAACACCATCAGGATTTGTACTGTTTACACAGATTTATCTTTTTCTAAAAAACAGTGCCATAAACAGAGAGTGATCAAAGGATTACTGTATTTGCAGAGCTACATGTGCATGTACCTGTAAGTATGACCAGTCATAAATAATCTGGAATTTCTTTAAGACCATTGGATTAACTTATATTTCCTTATCACAAAGCAAATTCAGGAGCATTATCTGGTGCCTCCTGCTCTGAGGAGAAGCCATTCCTCCTTTCTATTGTCATTGAGTAATGACCGGCTTACATGTGACTGTTTCAATTTTGCTTTACTGTTCAGCTAGGCAAAGAGGTTTTTACAGGCTAAGTTGTTGACTCCTCCATGCTAGAGGCCTCCTGCAAAGCACTTTTCTCGGATTTGTTATCTCCTTGATCTGTATTGCCTTGCTCTGAAGACATGTACTCCACATTTATACAAGCTTTGAACTTACAACAATCCTTCTTCGAAACAGAGGTTGACTGGAAAAGGGTTGTCTCCTTAGCTTTTTCTGCAACAAACAGAAATTATACATAATTGAGACCATTAATATTGAAACTAAAGCTGTAGATGGTTGTCATGAAAAATACTATTGTCCTTTTCTGTCTAAATATTCTAGCCTTTTATAGCATAAAGGTTGCTGTTAAATATTACATGTATTATTACTGGCTGCAGTCACACTAGGTGACTAAACTTACTTATTTCCTGAGTTAACTGATATCAACATTAACTAGTTTAAACAAATTGCTGGCTCGTAACTTTCATGTCTCAAATCTAACCCCAAGCGGTCATCATAATCCTGATTACAGTGTACCTGTTAAAACTAAGACCTTCTTTGAGCAAAAACAAAATGAAAAACTGAATGCGAGAAACCCTTTTGTAACAAGACAATTGACTCCAGGTAAATCATTGTATTAATTTTATAATGAGTGTCCCACTACATCACTACCATAACAACATTATTGACATATTACTTAAAACTTCATGGACCTGCTTCTTCTGCAATATTGCCATCACTTACAGTGTATCTTGGGAACAAAAGTTTAATTGTACAATAATTGCTTCATATGAGGGAATCCAAGACAGTTTTAGATTCTGGATTCCATGCTACGGATTCCGGAACCTTTTTCAGTGGATTACTTGGTTTCTGGATTCCAATTGTTTGACCTGTATTTCAGGTTTCAAAGATCAGAATTTAGGATTCCACAACAAAAATTGCCCGAATTCTGGATTCCATAAGTAAACATTTCCCTTGATTCCAGAATCCCTTATCGGATGAATTTCAGGCTATTGCATAAACCACATGCAAAAGTGTTCTTTTGGTATCCTGGAAAAACAAGAGCAAACACCACTGCAAATTAGGGTTTTTGCAAAATTTTTGCCTGCATTTGAAGGACAGTGAAAACTGTCATTTTTGCCAAGGATGTAAATTTGAGTAAATTGGTAGAAATGTTGAAGATTTGCCCATGCTGCAAATATGTATCAAATTTGTATCAAACCATTACATTTACTTGACTTTTGCGTATCAATACCTATCTAGCAAATATATGTATTTGCCCACACTTTAGCAGACAGCGCAAATGTAATGCAAATTTGGGGCTCCAAATTTACCACATATTTGCACCTTTCGCAAACATTAGTAAATCCGTTTTTTCGTCCAGTGTTGGAGAAACCGTTAAGGACCGTGTTCACATAAACTTTACTCGCACCGGCCAAGATAGCTTAAGCGTTCAGCTAGAGCGCATGTATGATGAGGAATTTGTTGAAGCTGATGCCAATGCTGAGGAAGGCATGTCTGTTGAGGACCGTAAAGCACAGGAACTTATGGATCAGTCAGCGACCTTAGTGAACGGACACTTTCAGCTTAAGCTTCCTTTTCGCCAAGAGAAGCCTGACCTTCCTGAGAGTCTGTCGACGGCCACAAGCAGGTTAAGTTGGCTAGAGAGAAAGATGCGGAAGGATCCAGTTTTCCACCGAAAGTACAGTGGCGTAATGGACAAGTACCTGACCGAGGGAGCATCACGACGAGTACCTGATGACGAAGTCCCAGTGCTTAAGCCGCTATGGTACCTTCCTCATCACGCGGTGTGGCATCCTAGAAAACCCGAAGAACCGCGGGTAGTGTTTGATTGTGCCTCAAGGAGTGGTGGAACGTCTTTGAATGAGCAACTTTTGAGAGGCCCTGAAAACACCAGCACCCTGATAGGAGTGATCCTGAGATTCCGAGTAGATGACGTTGCAGTTACAGCAGATATTAAGAGAATGTTTCACCAGGTCTTCGTAGCACCAGAAGATCGTGGAGCGTTGTGTTATTTATGGTGGCCGAATGGTGACCTGTCAAAGGGACCGAAGACTTACCAAATGCTCGTGCACATTTTTGGAGCAAAGTCCTCGCCGAGCGTAGCAGGATACGCCCTGAGAAAGACGGCTAAGGATAATGAGGAAGACTTCTCCCAAGAGGCAGTTGACGCCGTGCTTAAGGATTTCTACGTAGATGACTTGCTTAAATCCTTTGCTGATTCAGAACGCGCAGTACAAGTCAGTAAGCAGCTCCAGGAGTTACTTGCGAGAGGAGGCTTTGAATTGACAAAATGGATTTCCAATTCTCGCAGCGTGTTGTCAGCGTTCCCGGTAGAGGAAAGAGCACCCACCATTAAGAGTTTAGATTTGAGATCAGAAAGTTTGCCTATAGATAGAGCACTAGGAATCCACTGGAATGTTTAACATGACACCATTGACTTTGTTGTGAATGACAAGGAGCGTCCAGAGAACCGGAAAGGTGTCTTATCATCTATTGCAACGGTGTATGACCCGCTCGGATTCGCCAGCCCCCTACTCTTACCTGGAAGAGAAATGAATCAGGAATTGTGCAAACTAAAGTTGGATTGGAATGAGAAGCTCCCAAGAGAATTGTGTGAACGTTGGAAGAGTTGGAGAGAAGGGCTTATGAGCTTGTAAGGATTCAGTATTCCTCGATGTTTTAAGCCAAAGGACTTCGGTGAAGTGAAACATGTAGAGCTTCATCATTTCGCCGACGCATCCCAAGAGCATGGTTATGGGACAGCCTCTTATTTACGTCTTGTTAACAGTCAGGGGCAAATTTATTGCTGTTTCGTAATGGGGAAGTCTCGCGTGAAACCCTTGAAAAGTGCTGTAACAGTACCAAAGCTGGAGTTGACAGCGGCTACTCTAGCAACGAAAGTCAACAAGGTCATAACGAGAGAGTTAGAAGGAAGACTGAAGATTAACAGTGTGACTTACTGGACTGACTCTATGATAGTTCTCAAGTACACTGCCAATGAAGTACGAAGATTTGTAACCTTCGTCGCAAACCGGGTAGCTGTCATACGTCAAGAATCAGATCCAGGGCAGTGGCGGCATGTACGATCAGAGCTCAATCCTGCGGATTATGCTTCCCGAGGGATCAAGGCCTCGGAGACTGGAAAACTGGAAAAGTGGCGCCGTGGTCCAGAATTCTTGTGGAGAGAAGTTGAAGATTGGCCCCCGCAGCCTCCAGAGGAATTGGGAGACCTCCTAGATACAGACGAAGGAGTGAAAAAGGAGAAAGTCACTGTTGGAGCATCCACAGTTCATGCGGATTTCTGGAGCATTTTGTTCCAACGATATTCGTCGTGGGATCGATTGAGAAGAATAGTTGGGTGGTTATGTAAAGCCTTCAACAGACCGATGCAGTCCCAGTGCCAGAACGACAACGATAGAAGTGTGAAGTATAGTCCTAAAACCTTATCGATCCATGACGTGGACAAAGAGGAGAAGAAAATTGTGAAGTTCGTCCAGGAACAGTCATTTGCTGATGAGAAAAGTGAAACAGTCATCAAAGGCAGACTAGCCAGACTTAAGCCATTCGAAGATGAAGGAATCATACGTGTCGGCGGAAGATTGAATCACTCGAGTTTGCCATATGATGCCAAGCACCCGATGATACTGCCGGCAAAGCACCCCGTGTCTGAGTTGATAATTCGCCACTATCATCACTTGAATGGACACGTAGGAACCTATCAAGTTCTGGCCGAAATTAGGCAGCGCTATTGGATCGTGAATGCAGTTTCCACGATAAAGCAAGTTCTTGGCAAGTGCCATGTGTGCAAACGTCAGAACGCCAAGTTAGGAGAACAAGTGACAGCACCACTTCCAGTTGTTAGAGTGTCTTCGGACAGTCACAGGCTCGTATATCCATTTGCTGCAGTTGGGTTGGATTACTTCGGGCCCCTCTACGTGAAGATAGGACCTAACACAAGATCAAGGAGAGACCCTTCTCTGAACAAACGTTACGGCTGCATCTTCACTTGCCTAAGATATCGAGCAGTTCACATAGAGTTAGTTAACAACCTCTCCACTGACAGTTTTATCAATGTCGTTTTGCGTTTCGTTGGTAGAAGAGGCCCCCCAGGTATTATCTATAGTGACAACGGTACTAATTTTAGAGGAGCTGAATTGGACGTCGTCAACGCTTTAAAGGTGTGGGATCAGGAGAAGATTCAGTTGAAGTTGACCAGGAGAGGAATTGAGTGGAAATTTAACCCACCCGCGGCGAGTCACCAAGGCGGCGTATGGGAGAGACTTATACGGTCTATCAGAAGGATCCTTCATTCTATGGTGGGAGAACGCCTCGTAGACGAAGAAACCCTGAGAACATTCCTCATTGAAGTAGAGAAGATTTTGAATGACAGGCCAATCACGCCGGTCTCTGATGATCCAAAGGATTTGGAAGCACTGACGCCGAACCATATCCTTCTGTTGCGCCGAAACCTGTCTTCATCCCCAGATTTATTCGAGGAGTCAGATCGATTCAAAGCCAGATGGAAGCACGTTCATCTTCTCGCAAATGAATTTTGGCAGAGGTGGACAAGGGAATATCTTCCAACGCTCCAAGAATGCCAGAAGTGGTTACAACCTAAGCCAAACTTTATAGTAGGAGATTTAGTGTTGCTTGCAGACAAGAATTTTCCCCGGGGTCAGTGGCCAAAGGGCTTGGTCGAGCAAACCTTTCCTGATAGCGAAGGCATGGTACGCCAAGTTGTCGTCAGAACAGCCGACGGAGTGTACCGCAGAGATGTCCGGAAGCTCTGTCTATTGGAAGAGCAGTTACTAGGTGGCTTGGAACAGTGGCCAAAACCTCTTTGAAGCTACCAGTTCATGTGTGTAGGAAGGGCACCGAGAAGTGTCTGAACTGTTCCGAAAGGTTAAGATAACTGAGGGAACTTTCGAGGAACTTTGTACTGATCGGATAGTTTCGACTAGTTTTTTGTACGCTCAGTACTAGTTTGTGCTAAAGTAGAAAGACTCCCCAGTCGTCTTTCGGGGGGGAGCGTGTAAGAGACAGAAAATAAACGTTACATGGTGTGGTCTTCGGTGACCGCACACAAAATATCGCGGGCGCTCTTTCCCACGAAAAAGCACATGTTTTGTTATGGAGTTATACTGTCGTTTCGTTAGGACAAGTTTTCCTTTCCATTAAGAAGGCACAATAACTTGTAAGTATGCAGTATTCTCGGTTATTCGGTCAATATCATCTTTGTAATAGTCGCGTTGTTGTTATCTCAGCGAATCTTTCTCTTTCACGTACAATTTGTGAATGGAATGAATACAAGTTATGTGCAGATTAGAAACGAACAAGCAAGTGAACAACTGATTAAAGTACAGTTTCAAGTAGCTATGAGTGGACGCTACACGCATCAATTATCCATCATCACCCGGGTAATGATGTAACACATTTTCTCAAACGGATGAACACACTAAACGACACATTGGATGACTCGTGCGATCGCGGAGACGATCTGGTTGATGGTTAAAAGAAAATCAGACTACAGAAGTGCATCGGACCCCGACGAAATGTTCATCGATTTGTTCCTCAGTGACACTAGACCTTAAAGACCAATCAGAAGTGTCTTTGGTGTTTTTCTTGAGTGTCACTGAGTTCAACCCTTTATTTTCTAACAAACTGAAAAATCATACGATAGGCCTATTGATCCATGTGATGCAGCCTTGCAATTATTTCACTAATTAAAAAACAAATTTGCCGTACGATATCGAGAAGCGGCTAAAACCGCCATTTCAGGAATAAAGCTTAATATTTTGAACTACCATGTCTAGTATAGCCTGTAAACAGACGTTGTTTTATTTTTCTTTTCGTTATTTTCAAAAACATCAGTGAGCTCGCGCGAGTACGAGCGCGGAGCGCGAGAAAGAAAATAAAGAACGTCTATTTTCTTCTTCCCCCAGCACTACCCCATTGTGTCAGCGGTCAATAAATCTGCAGCGGTTTATATTTTATCACCCGCGCTCTACGGACTTTGAAGAGAAAAGTCTGGTAACACTGGCCTTTTTTCCTCATAAGAGCGAACTGAAGAAAACAACTGCATTACAGTTGAATTCACTGATGTTCGAATTCGAAATTTTGACCTTCCTTCAGGGGATAAATGACTTAGAGTATAAGAAAGCGAAAAAAAAAAAAACTTTAATTGAGGACGCAGAATTGCATTCATGACGAGTCTTTCGAAAGTTGCCGAAAAGCCCGGGGGGGGGCACTTTAGGAATTTCTGGGTGGGGATGTGCCGCTGGGACCCTGGAACCCTTGACCTATACCAGAGCTAGTTCAGCTGAATTTTGCTACCCTATACTAGAGTAAACTCGCAAAATAAAGAACGTCTATTTTCTTTTTCCTCCAGCACTACCCCCTTGTGCTGGCGGTCAATAAATCTCCAGCGGTTTATATTTTATCACCCGCGCTCTACGGACTTTGAAGAGAAGTAATCTGTCTAGTAACACTGGCCTTTTTCCCTCATAAGAGCGAACTGAAGAAAACAACTGCATTACAGTTGAATTCACTGATGTTCGAATTCGAAATTTTGACCTTCCTTCAGGGGCTAAATGACTTAGAGTATAAGAAACCGAAAGAAAAAAACTTTAATTGAGGACGCAGAATTGCATTCATGACGAGTCTTTGCCGAAAAGCCGGGGGGGGGGGGGGCACTTTAGGAATTTCTGGGTGGGGATGTGCCGCTGGGATCCTGGCACCCTTGACCTATACCAGAGCTAGTTCAGCTGAATTTTGCTACCCTATACTAGAGTAAACTCCCAAAATCCCCCTATCCTAGAGTAGCTGTTTCCTCAGTTTAGATAAAATCCTCAACCAACTGATCAGTTTCCTGAAAAATGAT
>OZ037778.1:43515515-43528015 GCA_964035525.1 Porites cylindrica
ACTAATAGACACAAAAATTTTCAGAAACTAAACTACATAATGTGTAACTTTTGTATGAGCCATCCACAAGGGCTCCTGACACACTGGAATATCAAGCCAACAAAATGGCGGCTGCACACGCCGAACCGCTGACCAGCGTTGACTAGACTAGGCTCTCTCTAGTTTTGGCTAGAAACCTGAAATATATATGTTTGGCTGTTTGCCTGTTTTTCGGTGAATTTCATCACTTTAGACAAATTTTTCCTTTTACTGATTCAAACTGTTAACAGAGACTGATGCCAATGCTGAGGAAGGCATGTCTGTTGAGGACCGTAAAGCACAGGAACTTATGGATCAGTCAGCGACCTTAGTGAACGGACACTATCAGCTTAAGCTTCCTTTTCGCCAAGAGAAGCCTGACCTTCCTGAGAGTCTGTCGACGGCCACAAGCAGGTTAAGTTGGCTAGAGAGAAAGATGCGGAAGGATCCAGTTTTCCACCGAAAGTACAGTGGCGTAATGGACAAGTACCTGACCGAGGGAGCATCACGACGGGTACCGAATGACGAAGTCCCAGTGCTTAAGCCGCTATGGTACCTTCCTCATCACGCGGTGTGGCATCCTAGAAAACCCGAAGAACCGCGGGTAGTGTTTGATTGTGCCTCAAGGAGTGGTGGAACGTCTTTGAATGAGCAACTTTTGAGAGGCCCTGAAAACACCAGCACCCTGATAGGAGTGATCCTGAGATTCCGAGTAGATGACGTTGCAGTTACAGCAGATATTAAGAGAATGTTTCATCAGGTCTTCGTAGCACCAGAAGATCGTGGAGCGTTGTGTTATTTATGGTGGCCGAATGGTGACCTGTCAAAGGAACCGAAGACTTACCAAATGCTCGTGCACATTTTTGGAGCAAAGTCCTCGCCGAGCGTAGCAGGATACGCCCTGAGAAAGACGGCTAAGGATAATGAGGAAGACTTCTCCCAAGAGGCAGTTGACGCCGTGCTTAAGGATTTCTACGTAGATGACTTGCTTAAATCCTTTGCTGATTCAGAACGCGCAGTACAAGTCAGTAAGCAGCTCCAGGAGTTACTTGCGAGAGGAGGCTTTGAATTGACAAAATGGATTTCCAATTCTCGCAGCGTGTTGTCAGCGTTCCCGGTAGAGGAAAGAGCACCCACTATTAAGAGTTTAGATTTGAAATCAGAAAGTTTGCCTAAAGATAGAGCACTAGGAATCCACTGGAATGTTGAACATGACACCATTGACTTTGTTGTGAATGACAAGGAGCGTCCAGAGAATCGGAAAGGTGTCTTATCATCTATTGCAACGGTGTATGACCCGCTCGGATTCGCCAGCCCCCTACTCTTACCTGGAAGAGAAATGAATCAGGAATTGTGCAAACTAAAGTTGGATTGGAATGAGAAGCTCCCAAGAGAATTGTGTGAACGTTGGAAGAGTTGGAGAGAAGGGCTTATGAGCTTGCAAGGATTCAGTATTCCTCGATGTTTTAAGCCAAAGGACTTCGGTGAAGTGAAACATGTAGAGCTTCATCATTTCGCCGACGCATCCCAAGAGCATGGTTATGGGACAGCCTCTCATTTACGTCTTGTTAACAGTCAGGGGCAAATTCATTGCTGTTTCGTAATGGGGTAGTCTCGCGTGAAACCCTTGAAAAGTGCTGTAACAGTACCAAAGCTGGAGTTGACAGCAGCTACTCTAGCAACGAAAGTCAACAAGGTCATAACGAGAGAGTTAGAAGGAAGACTGAAGATTAACAGTGTGACTTACTGGACTGACTCTATGATAGTTCTCAAGTACATTGCCAATGAAGTACGAAGATTTGTAACCTTCGTCGCAAACCGGGTAGCTGTCATACGTCAAGAATCAGATCCAGGGCAGTGGCGGCATGTACGATCAGAGCTCAATCCTGCGGATTATGCTTCCCGAGGGATCAAGGCCTCGGAGACTGGAAAACTGGAAAGGTGGCGCCGTGGTCCAGAATTCTTGTGGAGAGAAGTTGAAGATTGGCCTCCGCAGCCTCCAGAGGAATTTTGAGACCTCCTAGATACAGACGAAGGAGTGAAAAAGGAGAAAGTCACTGTTGGAGCATCTACAGTTCATGCGGATTTCTGGAGCATTTTGTTCCAACGATATTCGTCGTGGGATCGATTGAGAAGAATAGTTGGGTGGTTATGTAAAGCCTTCAACAGACCGATGCAGTCCCAGTGCCAGAACGACAACGATAGAAGTGTGAAGTATAGTCCTAAAACCTTATCGATCCATGACGTGGACAAAGCGGAGAAGAAAATTGTGAAGTTCGTCCAGGAACAGTCATTTGCTGATGAGAAAAGTGAAACAGTCATCAAAGGCAGACTAGCCAGACTTAAGCCATTCGAAGATGAAGGAATCATACGTGTCGGCGGAAGATTGAATCACTCGAGTTTGCCATATGATGCCAAGCACCCGATGATACTGCCAGCAAAGCACCCCGTGTCTGAGTTGATAATTCGCCACTATCATCACTTGAATGGACACGTAGGAACCTATCAAGTTCTGGCCGAAATTAGGCAGCGCTATTGGATCGTGAATGCAGTTTCCACGATAAAGCAAGTTCTTGGCAAGTGCCATGTGTGCAAACGTCAGAACGCCAAGTTAGGAGAACAAGTGACAGCACCACTTCCAGTTGTTAGAGTGTCTTCGGACAGTCACAGGCTCGTATATCCATTTGCTGCAGTTGGGTTGGATTACTTCGGGCCCCTCTACGTGAAGATAGGACCTAACACAAGATCAAGGAGAGACCCTTCTCTGAACAAACGTTACGGCTGCATCTTCACTTGCCTAAGATATCGAGCAGTTCACATAGAGTTAGTTAACAACCTCTCCACTGACAGTTTTATCAATGCCGTTTTGCGCTTCGTTGGTAGAAGAGGCCCCCCAGGTATTATCTATAGTGACAACGGTACTAATTTTAGAGGAGCTGAATTGGACGTCGTCAACGCTTTAAAGGTGTGGGATCAGGAGAAGATTCAGTTGAAGTTGACCAGGAGAGGAATTGAGTGGAAATTTAACCCACCCGCGGCGAGTCACCAAGGCGGCGTATGGGAGAGACTTATACGGTCTATCAGAAGGATCCTTCATTCTATGGTGGGAGAACGCCTCGTAGACGAAGAAACCCTGAGAACATTCCTCATTGAAGTAGAGAAGATTTTGAATGACAGGCCAATCACGCCGGTCTCTGATGATCCAAAGGATTTGGAAGCACTGACGCCGAACCATATCCTTCTGTTGCGCCGAAACCTGTCTTCATCCCCAGATTTATTCGAGGAGTCAGATCGATTCAAAGCCAGATGGAAGCAAGTTCATCTTCTCGCAAATGAATTTTGGCAGAGGTGGACAAGGGAATATCTTCCAACGCTCCAAGAACGCCAGAAGTGGTTACAACCTAAGCCAAACTTTATAGTAGGAGATTTAGTGTTGCTTGCAGACAAGAATTTTCCCCGGGGTCAGT
Source organism: Porites cylindrica (assembly GCA_964035525.1). NCBI lineage: Eukaryota > Metazoa > Cnidaria > Anthozoa > Scleractinia > Poritidae > Porites > Porites cylindrica. The sequence goes on from OZ037778.1 coordinate 43,519,001, forward strand.
GGCCAAAGGGCTTGGTCGAGCAAACCTTTCCTGATAGCGAAGGCATGGTACGCCAAGTTGTCGTCAGAACAGCCGACGGAGTGTACCGCAGAGATGTCCGGAAGCTCTGTCTATTGGAAGAGCAGTTACTAGGTGGCTTGGAACAGTGGCCAAAACCTCTTTGAAGCTACCAGTTCATGTGTGTAGGAAGGGCACCGAGAAGTGTCTGAACTGTTCCGAAAGGTTAAGATAACTGAGGGAACTTTCGAGGAACTTTGTACTGATCGGATAGTTTCGACTAGTTTTTTGTACGCTCAGTACTAGTTTGTGCTAAAGTAGAAAGACTCCCCAGTCGTCTTTCGGGGGGGAGCGTGTAAGAGACAGAAAATAAACGTTACATGGTGTGGTCTTCGGTGACCGCACACAAAATATCGCGGGCGCTCTTTCCCACGAAAAAGCACATGTTTTGTTATGGAGTTATACTGTCGTTTCGTTAGGACAAGTTTTCCTTTCCATTAAGAAGGCACAATAACTTGTAAGTATGCAGTATTCTCGGTTATTCGGTCAATATCATCTTTGTAATAGTCGCGTTGTTGTTATCTCAGCGAATCTTTCTCTTTCACGTGCAATTTGTGAATGGAATGAATACAAGTTATGTGCAGATTAGAAACGAACAAGCAAGTGAACAACTGATTAAAGTACAGTTTCAAGTAGCTATGAGTGGACGCTACACGCATCAATTATCCATCATCACCCGGGTAATGATGTAACACATTTTCTCAAACGGCTGAACACACTAAACGACACATTGGATGACTCGTGCGATCGCGGAGACGATCTGGTTGATGGTTAAAAGAAAATCAGACTACAGAAGTGCATCGGACCCCGACGAAATGTTCATCGATTTGTTCCTCAGTGACACTAGACCTTAATGACCAATCAGAAGTGTCTTTGGTGTTTTTCTTGAGTGTCACTGAGTTCACCCCTTTATTTTCTAACAAACTGAAAAATCATACGATAGGCCTATTGAGCCATGTGATGCAGCCTTGCAATTATTTCACTAATTAAAAAACAAATTTGCAGTACGATATCGAGAAGCGGCTAAAACCGCCATTTCAGGAATAAAGCTTAATATTTTGAACTACCATGTCTAGTATAGCCTGTAAACAGACGTTGTTTTATTTTTCTTTTCGTCATTTTCAAAAACATCGGTGAGCTCGCGCGAGAACGAGCGCGGAGCGCGAGAAAGAAAAATAAAGAACGTCTATTTTCTTCTTCCCCCAGCACTACCCCATTGTGTCAGCGGTCAATAAATCTCCAGCGGTTTATATTTTATCACCCGCGCTCGACGGACTTTGAAGAGAAAAGTCTGGTAACACTGGCCTTTTTTCCTCATAAGAGCGAACTGAAGAAAACAACTGCATTACAGTTGAATTCACTGATGTTCGAATTCGAAATTTTGACCTTCCTTCAGGGGCTAAATGACTTAGAGTATAAGAAACCGAAAGAAAAAAACTTTAATTGAGGACGCTGAATTGCATTCATGACGAGTCTTTCGAAAGTTGCCGAAAAGCCCGGGGGGGGGGGCACTTTAGGAATTTCTGGGTGGGGATGTGCCGCTGGGACCCTGGAACCCTTGACCTATACCAGAGCTAGTTCAGCTGAATTTTGCTACCCTATACTAGAGTAAACTCGCAAAATAAAGAACGTCTATTTTCTTTTTCCTCCAGCACTACCCCCTTGTGCTGGCGGTCAATAAATCTCCAGCGGTTTATATTTTATCACCCGCGCTCGACGGACTTTGAAGAGAAGTAATCTGTCTAGTAACACTGGCCTTTTTCCCTCATAAGAGCGAACTGAAGAAAACAACTGCATTACAGTTGAATTCACTGATGTTCGAATTCGAAATTTTGACCTTCCTTCAGGGGCTAAATGACTTAGAGTATAAAAAACCGAAAAAAAAAAACTTTAATTGAGGACGCAGAATTGCATTCATGACGAGTCTTTCGAAAGTTGCCGAAAAGTCGGGGGGGCACTTTAGGAATTTCTGGGTGGGGATGTGCCACTGGGATCCTGGAACCCTTGACCTATACCAGAGCTAGTTCAGCTGAATTTTGCTACCCTATACTAGAGTAAACTCCCAAAATCCCCCTATCCTAGAGTAGCTGTTTCCCCAGTTTAGATAAAATCCTCAACCAACTGATCAGTTTCCTGAAAAATGATACCCTATTCTAGACCCAAACGCTCTGATTCATATACCCTATCCTAGAGTAAACTGCTTGAAAACCATACCCTTCACAGCAGCACATACCGATATTGCCCATATATGGTAGTACCACTCCCCCCCCCCCCGCCCACCGGGCCGAAAAGCTCTTCCCTTATGGAACACTAATCTTTATTATGTAACAACGTGTCTATCCTTTGGCTAATCACAATTCCTCCCAGGTAACTTTCACAACTAATAAAACTTATTTATCAGTGACAAAGGGGCGCGATAACTTTCTTGTTAAGAGTCAAACACCCGGAGTGTTACAACTCAGTTCAGTCAGTTGGCAGTGGGTGTTGGCTCTTGTATTAACCAGTAACATCCAAGATCAATTTTGACAAGAATTGTCTCGATTAATAAAATTGACAGTTACTTATTCAAAGGTTAGTTCAGTCAGCATTTAAGGTGTGTTCAGTATTCAAGGTTTGCCATTTGGTTACTGCTTCAAACAGCAAGCAAGCCACACTCCTACGTCTGCATCGATCGAGTTAATTAACGAACGCGGAACCAGAGATCCAACATGACGAATTTGCAGCATGTAGCTCTTTTCATGTTCCTGATCTTCTTGCCAATGGGTAGGGATGTAGTTTTGTTACTTGTTTCTCAGTGCCTTGCATTAAGTACGTTTAATTTATCTGCCAATAGATTCGCTTTCATGTTGACAATTGCGAAGCTCGTAAAGAACCAGAATTTGATAAATTTACGTTTTGATGATGACGAGTCATCGTTGAAAACTGATGTGTAACAACTAATCCTGGCTCGGACGCATAAAGCACCTTTTAATAAATCCTTACCATAGCTTTCTGTCTTATTTGTACAAAACACCGGGCGTATTAGATGTCGTTAGCATACGGAGTTGTTCGTAGGGTGTGCGCAAGGAATTAAGTTCTTCTGGTGCGGGTGTGTTCTATTTACTGCATGGATCACTTTTTATCTCGACGTCTTCGAATCATCATATCTGAGTTGATTAATTACTGTTATCTTCCTTTTCCTGTTTTAGTAGGCAGCAGTTTCTTTGCTTTTATTTTATAACAGCGTGCGTCAGTACTCTTTTCTGTTTGAAGACTGCTTGCATTACCTATTAACGTGAAATAGTTTTTAAAAAGTTAAGATTCAAGACAACCGCACACTAGGAATTTGCATGGTGAATGCTCGACTCAGCAGGTCCTAAAGTTTGTTTGCTTTTTTTTCTGAATATAATTTTTAAAAAAACAGTTGCTAATATACGCAATGGTTAGTTTTATGATATCAGAACTTTGTATCCTGTTTGCTACTCTAGCTAAAACATTACATGTTTTTAATATCATGACAAGTGCAAAATTATTGTCTCTTTTAATTATTGGTATGTTGCAACTGCACGTTGTCTCAGGGTAGATTTCAGTGGGTAGCTATGGCTTCATGCAAACACATTGCGGAGACTAATGATCAATCTGTAGCAAAGAATTGTTGGCCTTTATTGATCGAATTCTTCTATAATTAATTTCCACTGCAGTGATTTCCCGAAAATGTTATCAGTGTACCAGTACGCAATCTTTCCAAGATTGTGACGCCGGACGATACAAAGTAAGTTGTTTGTACTCCCAGTACTGTACCAAGGTAAGCGTCAACATCACATCTGGTAGCATCACGGGCGAGGGATACGCTAAAGGATGCGCTAAGACCTGCTCAGCATCAGCTGTTCCACAATGCAACAAACCCGGAGTCAAGTGTGAAATGAATTGTTGCTCTTCTGACTACTGCAATGGAGCCTCAGGTCCTATGGTCAGCGGGATTCTTTTAATTGCCAGCTTCACTGCCAGCTTTATGTATCTGTTTGGATGTTAATGAAAACACCAATAAGCCAAACTTCCTGAAGATCACAACTAATTATGTTATAGAAGTAGTTATTACGTTTTTCTGAGAGTAAGTTAAAACTGCACATGTATAAATAGCTTTATAATTGAGAAATAAAAAATCTGCACGTGTAATTGCTTAGGGGCATTAAAATTTCCAAAGTTGTTCAGTTATACTTTTTGTTGATCGTATATTCTGTTTAAGAAGAAAGCAAATTAGTTTTTAAAAGTTACAAGGATTTCACTTCTCTAAGAAATAGCTAAGTGCAAACCTGCCCCAATTTGTGTTATTTTCAAGTAACAAATTAAAATATAAGAAAGTGAAAGTTCAAACTTGAGTGCTCAAGCCTGAATTTTTCTCAGGTTGTTTTTCAACCGCTTAGTTTGTTCATTCCGCTTGAAATTAAGATCATGTTCACTTTCATATCTATGCGCAGTTCAAAATATGATTCATTTCATATATTTCAATTCAAAACAAAATATATATAAGAATGCAAAGGATGCAGGTGTGACGGAAAGACAATCTGTAACTTCCTCGTAGCACGTGTGAGTTTCACCACCTCTTCTTTCCCTGACTCAGCACTTAAGTGACGAAACGGGTGGGAGACTGGGTACAAGGTAGAGCCAAGATGAAATTCTGGCATACCTGAAAAAATTATTCATCATTGGCATGATTTATGAGACAATGCTCTACTGGATAACGGTATTGCTTCGGCGTCAAAACTCCGGCAGTTACACCGACGCCTAAATTTGGCATTTCAATGAGAAAACCAGGAAGTCATTCCATATATTGTTTGCAGTTTTACACATTTGTCATATTGGCGCTTAAGTCGCGATCGCATTGTTTAGAGCTCTACTGAACATATTTGTACTCTGCAGTACCAACGATTCACTTTAGACAGCTTATTTGGTAACTAGAACAACATAGGTCGGGGATAACGGCTGCCAAATTAGCTAGCAAGATTGGTACACTATTCAACTTTACGGGGATTGAGAAATGGTTCTATTAACTAGGGCCGAAGACCTAATTAAATCGTATCTTTACAGTTAAACGGTTTAGAGACTATATCTATTTAGCCAAAGTTTGAATTAAGTAAACGAGAATAGATTGTAGACTTTTGACCTTGAAATTAGGCTCTTTGTGGTGTCGCGATCGGTAGTATATATGAAAAACCTCCCTTCAGCCATTCAGCGTACCAAGCGAATTGGGCTTAGCTTCGTAGTGCATTTGTCCATAAATTAAGCCTCACTGACCCAAAATGCAAAACAACCCAGAGTAATTTAAGGAAAGAACCGTTAACGTTACGCAATAAAATTGGCTCTCCTGATAGGCACCTGTGTCAGAGACTTGGCTGCGTTTTACGGCGCATTTTTCAGCGGATTCTTCTGACAGTACTTCAAGCGACAATTTCAGAGTGAGTGGTGTGGGTTCTTTTTTACGTCCTTCATGAATCAGCTAAGACTGCATCGTTATGTATACCACAGGTGGGAGGGGGGGCGATGAGAGGATTTTTTTTTTTGGGGGGGGGGGGGTTCTTAAAACTGTTTGAAGGGAAAAGGGGGGATGGTAAAAATTTGTTAAGGCAGGAAGGGGGGGAGGCCAATGTTTTTAGATGCCATTGAAAGATTAAATATTTTTGTCTTTATTGATAAAACACTACCAAAACTTATAGTTGGAAGTAAATTTACCGTTTTTGCTTTGTTTATTTTGTATTTAAGGGCAATTTTCCAAGTACAAGCCCCCGGAGGGGCGATTTAATGGAGGGTTCTTTACGTTATCGCTTTGGGGGGCTTATATGTGTACTATCACAAGAATCCTCTGAAGATTCCTCACGTGCGTCCACCATTCATTATGAAGGAGTTGTCCTGGTTACGTATTAAAAGTTTATTATTGATGACGCCATTGCTTGTGATTGGCTTTTCGAAAGCAATTCGCGGGAAAGGCTTATCTAGAAATAAACCTACTTGTGAAAACGCCGTTGCATAGGCGTAGTATGGACGTTAGACGCTCCGGGTTATGGGCTTCTGGTAGGATACGTAGACCCCGGTGGTGCAGAAGTGTGTGTGTAAGGGGGGGGGGGGGGAAGGGGTGTAAAAAAAATTGTGTGCAATGCGCGGGTGAGTGACAAATTTTTACCCCTCTAAAAAATATACTCTGACCCCACTCCTTTCTGCAGTATACATAAAGAATGCAGCCTAACTTTAAGTGCTGTGAGGCGTCCTTATCTGAGAAGACTAGAAAGTCTAGCCATTTGCAGATGTCATTACAAAGGCAGCACTTTCTTTAAAGTTACCGTAAAATTCCGAAAATAATCCCCTCCAAATAACAAGAATGAAGCGAGTAATGGAGGTAGGAGGCCTGGGAGGGGTTGGCTATAAGCTAGCCCTATCGGTTTTGAAACGCAAATTTCCCTCCTTAGATAAGCCCCTCCAAAAATAAACCTCTCAAAAAGGGCCTTTGAAAAATAGAAGCCCCCGGGCTTATTTTCGGAGTCAGTTTACGGTATTTAAAGACCTTGACCTCCCGATCAGCAAACCGGCGCTCTCCCAACTGAGCTAACCAGGCGACGGTTTCATATGTTACGGCGCCAAGCGCCAGACTGTTACAGTGTTAAGAGCCGAGCTGATCTTGCAAAACTTTCACAATGGTTTCGATTATCTTTTCCGGCCCAGATATACTAAGCGCATATCTTTGTCATCTTAACTGAAAAGCGAAGACCAGATGTATAACAAAACAGCGCAATAAATAACATGGCAGGTTTCAAAAATACCCGCTACTATATGTAGCTATTAGCTATAGAGACACATATTTCTTTAATTTTTTCTTAAATATAGGACCGTTAATTAATTTCCCTCGTGTTTTAATGTTCAGTATTTATTCCAAGTCGCTGTATTTAGTTAATACCAATTGAAAATAGTCATTTCAGCAAGATATTGGTCAACTAGGCAAACTAAAAAAATAGTGTCCGTCACGTAGGCTTTGGCACATTATTCTCTCATTTATGCTAATGCTTAATGCTCAAACTTTTTACTATTAATTACCGGTATGCTCTTATGGCCTTGCTAAAATGCTCGAAAGTTCCATCAATACATACATAATACTAGACACAAACATTTTCGGAAACTAAAATACATAATGTGTAACTTTTGTGTGAGCCATACACACTGGGTTAGCATTAGGTAACATCGGCTGAAGTCAGATTGTTTCTTTCAGTAAAATTACATGAAGAACAACCTAAGTCCAACTTTACTGTGTAATATAAAAGTGAAATAGAAAAACTCCACTGTGGTGCTTTGAACCCGGGTCACTTACTTTATAGCCTACATCCATATCCACTACACCATCGAGGACTAGCTGCCAAATCCAGTAATTTTTAAAATATACATGTTCCTATATATGCCGTACCCCGTAACAGTATTTGAAAGCTAACCGTTTTCAGTTTAGTGCTTAACCCTAATCACTGCAGATCAGTCAGGGGCACCCAACGAGAATATAGTTTAAAAAACCACTAAAACATAGCATTGTTAAACGTATTTTGGTGTTTAAACGGTAGATATAGGCATATTTTTATCCCCTAAAAATTTTTCATCTGTTCGGATTTCCTAGCTGAAAGTCTAGTGATCCGAAAATTATAGGGATCGAAGCTTACCTTTTCGAAAATTTCAGCCAGAAAAAAGGCTCCTGAAAATTCTAGATGACCTTTTTAGGGTAAAAATCCGTTAAAAATAGGCAATTATACCATATTTTAGATGTTCGAAAATCCTAGGAGAAGCAGGCAACCAAGAAATTTTACAACAAATGTTCCGAAAATTCTAGATCTCAAATCGTCTTCCGAACAGATATTTTGCCGAAAATTGTCGTTGGGTGCCCCTGATCAGTGCTTAACTCTCTACTGTGTTCTCTCCATAACTGGAGCTCTGTAGTTTTGGTTTCTTCAGCTATTCTAGCCTCATTCTACATTCCAATCTCGTTCCATTATAGAAATAATGCATTGTGTAAAATTCATAAGGTGTCCAATCTGGCTTCACTCGATGTTATCTAACGCTAACCTACACACTGGAATATCAAGCAAACAAAATGGCGGCTGCGCACGCCGAACCGCTGACCAGTATTGAATAGGCTAGTTTTGGCTAGAAACCTAAAATGTACATGTTTGGCTGTTTGCCTGTTTCTCGGTGAATTTCATCACTTTAGACAAATTTTTCCTTTTTAATGGTACAAAAATCTTGCTAAAATGCTTGCATTATGCTCGATACTTTTGCCATGTTATTATGCTCAAAATAATACTAGCATAATGTGCCAAAGCCTACCGTCACGGTTTGACTCTCTCACGGTTTCTGGCTTCACCTTTTTCCCAGACTTTCCATATGTTGGTCAATGACGCATGGATCTAACTGGTTTATTTATCAGTGCCAAAGCATTTTAAATATTCATAAGTACTTTTTAAATCAAAGAATTATTCAGTCCATTTTTTGTTGTGACGAAATAGACCACAGTTTCATCACAAACCGCCTGCGCTGATTTTCACAAACAAAAGGCAGTTTATCATCATTCTAATGATTTGGAGCTTAGGAAAGTGTTGATTTGGGTGAGCTCCCTTAGTCTCAAAGTGAAATTTTTTCTTGTTCGCATCAGCTCGAATGAGAAGGTTGTGGAGCGAAGAATGTGTTGCTTTCAATCGCAGCAACAATTGAGGATTCTTTTGAAGTGATACTTGACTTCCAAAAACAACTAGGGTGCAAAGATAACTAAAAGTACCTTCCAAAAGTACCTCTCAAAAACAACTAGGAGGCAAAGATAACTAAAGTAAATGATCTTTTACGGTGTGTTTTTGGAGATTTATAATTATGTTATTTACATTTTTTACATACTATGTAAATTTTGTCAGTTGATTTATTACTCAGTAATTTTTTCCTGGCAACTTCCACATGGCAATC
>OZ037778.1:43533015-44034150 GCA_964035525.1 Porites cylindrica
AATCCACATCAACGTACATTTATTCAGCCCCTCCTTTTGAGCAGCGAGCTAGTCCGCAGTCACGCATGCAACCTGATCCTTGGGTGGCAGTTGCCGAAGCAATCAAGCAAGGGCCATCCTTACCGAAAGTAGAGTTGACGAAATTCAGTGGAGACCCTTTGGAGTATGTGGAGTTCGTTACGAACTTTAGAGACAATATTGAGAACCAGGTGTCTGATGAGTCTCAAAGACTGACGCGCCTTTTAGCTCAGTGCTCAGGCAAAGCTAAAGAAGCAATTAGGAGTTGTGTTAATTTGACAGTGGGTGAAAGGTACACAGAAGCCTGGAGAACTCTTAGCGAGAACTTTGGCCAGCCTCACATGATAGTAGAATCCCACATGAAGAAACTGAGAGAAATTCAAGTGCGGAAAGCAGATGCGACGACTCTCATGGAGTTTGTAAGGCGACTGGAAGACGCTAGGAGGGTCCTGACCAGTATGGGTCACAACTACGTGAGTCGGTTAGACAACGAAGATGTCATAATCTCGTTGATGCGAAAGCTCCCTGATGCGGGCCTGAAAAGGAAGTGGGTGGATAAAGCAGGATATCTCATCAAGCGAAAGGGTCGAGCGGACTTTGCGGACTTTGTTGAATTTGTTCGAAGGGTTGCAGATCGTATAAACAATAGATACGGGCAAGAATTAGGGTCCTCTTCTCATGGTAATCGAGAAAAAAAGGAACCAAACAAGATAAAGGATCCGCCTCCCAAGTTTACTACCCTTGCGACTCAAACTGACCAGAACTGCCTAAGCCAGAAAACATCACCAAGGCCCCCTTGGAAGTGTGCTCAGTGTTCCGGACCTCACAATGTTTGGAGGTGCCGAAAGTTCAGAAGTGCCTCATTGAATGACCGTCTAAAGACTGTTCGTCAACGTGGACTTTGTAAGCTTTGTCTTGACCAAGGACATACTGCGAAACAATGTGATAGGGGATTCACCTGCCGAATATCAGGTTGCGGCAAGGATCACCACTACCTGCTACATTTCCCGTCGGAGAGCGTGGATGAAAAGAACCCTAGAAATCCTAGCAGTAATGCGGTGGAAGGTTCAGCGAACAGTAGCAATGTGCAAGCGCCCAACACGAAGGATAGCAGCCCTTCGATGGCAAGTGCAAGGGAACAGGATCTGGTGACGGTTGCTGCGCTCGAAGCGGGCAGACCCAGAGTATGCTTTAAGGTAGTTCCAGTCAAGATTAGATGTCCGGGAGGCACCAGAGAGATCATAACACACGCTTTCCTAGACAGCGGTTCAGACGCCTCGCTCTGTCTAGATAGTTTGGCGCGTGAAATAGGTGTAACGGATATGAAGCCAATCAGCTATACTATGACCACCACCAACTGTGCGGACGGGGAGCTAAGACATGGTCATGAAGTCCAGTTAGAAATTGAATCGTTAGAAGGAGATGCAAAGTTCCGACTCGAAAACGTCTTGACTACAAGCAATCTTCCCGTTTCAGCACGACAAATGGCCACAAACGAGGATATTAAGCGTTGGCCTCATCTTTGTGACGTTAGCTTACCCGAAACAGGAGATAAGAAAGTGACAATTTTGATAGGAAACGATCGCCCAGACCTGATTGACAAGCAGTTAGATCGGAAAGAAGGAGACCAAGGCGAACCTGTTGCAGTGAGGACGCCCCTTGGGTGGACAGTCCACGGCCCGATTGGAGAAACCGTTAAGGACCGTGTTCACATAAACTTTACTCGCACCGGCCAAGATAGCTTAAGCGTTCAGCTAGAGCGCATGTATGATGAGGAATTTGTTGAAGCTGATGCCAATGCTGAGGAAGGCATGTCTGTTGAGGACCGTAAAGCACAGGAACTTATGGATCAGTCAGCGACCTTAGTGAACGGACACTATCAGCTTAAGCTTCCTTTTCGCCAAGAGAAGCCTGACCTTCCTGAGAGTCTGTCGACGGCCACAAGCAGGTTAAGTTGGCTAGAGAGAAAGATGCGGAAGGATCCAGTTTTCCACCGAAAGTACAGTGGCGTAATGGACAAGTACCTGACCGAGGGAGCATCACGACGGGTACCTGATGACGAAGTCCCAGTGCTTAAGCCGCTATGGTACCTTCCTCATCACGCGGTGTGGCATCCTAGAAAACCCGGAGAACCGCGGGTAGTGTTTGATTGTGCCTCAAGGAGTGGTGGAACGTCTTTGAATGAGCAACTTTTGAGAGGCCCTGAAAACACCAGCACCCTGACAGGAGTGATCCTGAGATTCCGAGTGAGATGACGTTGCAGTTACAGCAGATATTAAGAGAATGTTTCACCAGGTCTTCGTAGCACCAGAAGATCGTGGAGCGTTGTGTTATTTATGGTGGCCGAATGGTGACCTGTCAAAGGGACCGAAGACTTACCAAATGCTCGTGCACATTTTTGGAGCAAAGTCCTCGCCGAGCGTAGCAGGATACGCCCTGAGAAAGACGGCTAAGGATAATGAGGAAGACTTCTCCCAAGAGGCAGTTGACGCCGTGCTCAAGGATTTCTACGTAGATGACTTGCTTAAATCCTTTGCTGATTCAGAACGCGCAGTACAAGTCAGTAAGCAGCTCCAGGAGTTACTTGCGAGAGGAGGCTTTGAATTGACAAAATGGATTTCCAATTCTCGCAGCGTGTTGTCAGCGTTCCCGGTAGAGGAAAGAGCACCCACCATTAAGAGTTTAGATTTGAAATCAGAAAGTTTGCCTATAGATAGAGCACTAGGAATCCACTGGAATGTTGAACATGACACCATTGACTTTGTTGTGAATGACAAGGAGCGTCCAGAGAACCGGAAAGGTGTCTTATCATCTATTGCAACGGTGTATGACCCGCTCGGATTCGCCAGCCCCCTACTCTTACCTGGAAGAGAAATGAATCAGGAATTGTGCAAACTAAAGTTGGATTGGAATGAGAAGCTCCCAAGAGAATTGTGTGAACGTTGGAAGAGTTGGAGAGAAGGGCTTATGAGCTTGCAAGGATTCAGTATTCCTCGATGTTTTAAGCCAAAGGACTTCGGTGAAGTGAAACATGTAGAGCTTCATCGTTTCGCCGACGCATCCCAAGAGCATGGTTATGGGACAGCCTCTTATTTACGTCTTGTTAACAGTCAGGGGCAAATTCATTGCTGTTTCGTAATGGGGAAGTCTCGCGTGAAACCCTTGAAAAGTGCTGTAACAGTACCAAAGCTGGAGTTGACAGCGGCTACTCTAGCAACGAAAGTCAACAAGGTCATAACGAGAGAGTTAGAAGGAAGACTGAAGATTAACAGTGTGACTTACTGGACTGACTCTATGATAGTTCTCAAGTACATTGCCAATGAAGTACGAAGATTTGTAACCTTCGTCGCAAACCGGGTAGCTGTCATACGTCAAGAATCAGATCCAGGGCAGTGGCGGCATGTACGATCAGAGCTCAATCCTGCGGATTATGCTTCCCGAGGGATCAAGGCCTCGGAGACTGGAAAACTGGAAAGGTGGCGCCGTGGTCCAGAATTCTTGTGGAGAGAAGTTGAAGATTGGCCCCCGCAGCCTCCAGAGGAATTGGGAGACCTCCTAGATACAGACGAAGGAGTGAAAAAGGAGAAAGTCACTGTTGGAGCATCCACAGTTCATGCGGATTTCTGGAGCATTTTGTTCCAACGATATTCGTCGTGGGATCGATTGAGAAGAATAGTTGGGTGGTTATGTAGAGCCTTCAACAGACCGATGCAGTCCCAGTGCCAGAACGACAACGATAGAAGTGTGAAGTATAGTCCTAAAACCTTATCGATCCATGACGTGGACAAAGCGGAGAAGAAAATTGTGAAGTTCGTCCAGGAACAGTCATTTGCTGATGAGAAAAGTGAAACAGTCATCAAAGGCAGACTAGCCAGACTTAAGCCATTCGAAGATGAAGGAATCATACGTGTCGGCGGAAGATTGAATCACTCGAGTTTGCCATATGATGCCAAGCACCCGATGATACTGCCAGCAAAGAACCCCGTGTCTGAGTTGATAATTCGCCACTATCATCACTTGAATGGACTCGTAGGAACCTATCAAGTTCTGGCCGAAATTAGGCAGCGCTATTGGATCGTGAATGCAGTTTCCACGATAAAGCAAGTTCTTGGCAAGTGCCATGTGTGCAAACGTCAGAACGCCAAGTTAGGAGAACAAGTGACAGCCCCACTTCCAGTTGTTAGAGTGTCTTCGGACAGTCACAGGCTCGTATATCCATTTGCTGCAGTTGGGTTGGATTACTTCGGGCCCCTCTACGTGAAGATAGGACCTAACACAAGATCAAGGAGAGACCCTTCTCTGAACAAACGTTACGGCTGCATCTTCACTTGCCTAAGATATCGAGCAGTTCACATAGAGTTAGTTAACAACCTCTCCACTGACAGTTTTATCAATGCCGTTTTGCGCTTCGTTGGTAGAAGAGGCCCCCCAGGTATTATCTATAGTGACAACGGTACTAATTTTAGAGGAGCTGAATTGGACGTCGTCAACGCTTTAAAGGTGTGGGATCAGGAGAAGATTCAGTTGAAGTTGACCAGGAGAGGAATTGAGAGGAAATTTAACCCACCCGCGGCCAGTCACCAAGGCGGCGTATGGGAGAGACTTATATGGTCTATCAGAAGGATCCTTCATTCTATGGTGGGAGAACGCCTCGTAGACGAAGAAACCCTGAGAACATTACTCATTGAAGTAGAGAAGATTTTGAATGACAGGCCAATCACGCCGGTCTCTGATGATCCAAAGGATTTGGAAGCACTGACGCCGAACCATATCCTTCTGTTGCGCCGAAACCTGTCTTCATCCCCAGATTTATTCGAGGAGTCAGATCGATTCAAAGCCAGATGGAAGCAAGTTCATCTTCTCGCAAATGAATTTTGGCAGAGGTGGACAAGGGAATATCTTCCAACGCTCCAAGAACGCCAGAAGTGGTTACAACCTAAGCCAAACTTTATAGTAGGAGATTTAGCGTTGCTTGCAGACAAGAATTTGCCCCGGGGTCAGTGGCCAAAGGGCTTGGTCAAGCAAACCTTTCCTGATAGCGAAGGCATGGTACGCCAAGTTGTCGTCAGAACAGCGGACGGAGTGTACCGCAGAGATGTCCGGAAGCTCTGTCTATTGGAAGAGCAGTTACTAGGTGGCTTGGAACAGCGGCCAAAACCTCTTTGAAGCTACCAGTTGATGTGTGTAGGAAGGGCACCGAGAAGTGTCTGAACTGTTCCGAAAGGTTAAGATAACTGAGGGAACTTTCGAGGAACTTTGTACTGATCGGATAGTTTCGACTAGTTTTTTGTACGCTCAGTACTAGTTTGTGCTAAAGTAGAAAGATCGACTCCCCAGTCGTCTTTCGGGGGGGAGCGTGTAAGAGACAGAAAATAAACGTTACATGGTGTGGTCTTCGGTGACCGCACACAAAATATCGCGGGCGCTCTTTCCCACGAAAAAGCACATGTTTTGTTATGGAGTTATACTGTCGTTTCGTTAGGACAAGTTTTCCTTTCCATTAAGAAGGCACAATAACTTGTAAGTATGCAGTATTCTCGGTTATTCGGTCAATATCATCTTTGTAATAGTCGCGTTGTAGTTATTTCAGCGAATCTTTCTCTTTCACGTGCAATTTGTGAATGGAATGAATACAAGTTATGTGCAGATTAGAAACGAACAAGCAAATGAACAACTGATTAAAGTACAGTTTCAAGTAGCTATGAGTGGACGCTACACGCATCAATTATCCATCATCACCCGGGTAATAATGTAACACATTTTCTCAAACGGCTGAACACACTAAACGACACATTGGATGACTCGTGCGATCGCGGAGACGATCTGGTTGATGGTTAAAAGAAAATCAGACTACAGAAGTGCATCGGACCCCGACGAAATGTTCATCGATTTGTTCCTCAGTGAGACTAGACCTTAATGACCAATCAGAAGTGTCTTTGGTGTTTTTCTTGAGTGTCACTGAGTTCAACCCTTTATTTTCTAACAAACTGAAAAATCATACGATAGGCCTATTGATCCATGTGATGCAGCCTTGCAATTATTTCACTAATTAAAAAACAAATTTGCAGTACGATATCGAGAAGCGGCTAAAACCGCCATTTCAGGAATAAAGCTTAATATTTTGAACTACCATGTCTAGTATAGCCTGTAAACAGACGTTGTTTTATTTTTCTTTTCGTTATTTTCAAAAACATCGGTGAGCTCGCGCGAGAACGAGCGCGGAGCGCGAGAAAGAAAAATAAACAACGTCTATTTTCTTCTTCCCCCAGCACTACCCCATTGTGTCAGCGGTCAATAAATCTCTAGCGGTTTATATTTTATCACCCCCGCTCTACGGACTTTGAAGAGAAAAGTCTGGTAACACTGGCCTTTTTTCCTCATAAGAGGGAACTGAAGAAAACAACTGCATTACAGTTGAATTCACTGATGTTCGAATTCGAAATTTTGACCTTCCTTCAGGGGATAAATGACTTAGAGTATAAGAAAGCGAAAAAAAAAAAAACTTTAATTGAGGACGCAGAATTGCATTCATGACGAGTCTTTCGAAAGTTGCCGAAAAGCCCGGGGGGGGGGGGGCACTTTAGGAATTTCTGGGTGGGGATGTGCCGCTGGGACCCTGGAACCCTTGACCCATACCAGAGCTAGTTCAGCTGAATTTTGCTACCCTATACTAGAGTAAACTCCCAAAATAAAGAACGTCTATTTTCTTTTTCCTCCAGCACTACCCCCTTGTACTGGCGGTCAATAAATCTCCAGCGGTTTATATTTTATCACCCGCGCTCTACGGACTTTGAAGAGAAAAGTCTGGTAACACTGGCCTTTTTTCCTCATAAGAGCGAACTGAAGAAAACAACTGCATTACAGTTGAATTCACTGATGTTCGAATTCGAAATTTTGACCTTCCTTCAGGGGCTAAATGACTTAGAGTATAAGAAACCGAAAGAAAAAAACTTTAATTGAGGACGCAGAATTGCATTCATGACGAGTCTTTCGAAAGTTGCCGAAAAGCCCGGGGGGGGGGGGGCACTTTAGGAATTTCTGGGTGGGGATGTGCCGCTGGGATCCTGGAACCCTTGACCTATACCAGAGCTAGTTCAGCTGAATTTTGCTACCCTATACTAGAGTAAACTCCCAAAATCCCCCTATCCTAGAGTAGCTGTTTCCCCAGTTTAGATAAAATCCTCAACCAACTGATCAGTTTCCTGAAAAATGATACCCTATTCTAGACCCAAACGCTCTGATTCATATACCCTATCCTAGAGTAAACTGCTTGAAAACCATACCCTTCACAGCGGCACATACCGATATTGCCCATATATGGTAGTACCACTCCCCCCCCGCCCACCGGGCCGAAAAGCTCTTCCCTTATGGAACACTAATCTTTATTATGTAACAACGTGTCTATCCTTTGGCTAATCACAATTCCTCCCAGGTAACTTTCACAACTAATAAAACTTATTTATCAGTGACAAAGGGGCGCCATAACTTTCTTGTTAAGAGTCAAACACCCGGAGCGTTACAACACAGTTCAGTCAGTTGGCAGTGGGTGTTGGCTCTTGTATTAACCAGTAACATCCAAGATCAATTTTGACAAGAATTGTCTCGATTAATAAAATTGACAGTTACTTATTCAAAGGTTAGTTCAGTCAGCATTTAAGGTGTGTTCAGTGTTCAAGGTTTGCCATTTGGTTACTGCTTCAAACAGCAAGCAAGCCACACTCCTACGTCTGCATCGATCGAGTTAATTAACGAACGCGGAACCAGAGATCCAACATGACGAATTTGCAGCATGTAGCTCTTTTCATGTTCCTGATCTTCTTGCCAATGGGTAGGGATGTAGTTTTGTTACTTGTTTCTCAGTGCCTTGCATTAGGTACGTTTAATTTATCTGCCAATAGATTCGCTTTCATGTTGACAATTGCGAAGCTCGTAAAGAACCAGAATTTGATAAATTTACGTTTTGATGATGACGAGTCATCGTTGAAAACTGATGTGTAACAACTAATCCTGGCTCGGACGCATAAAGCACCTTTTAATAAGTCCTTACCATAGCTTTCTGTCTTATTTGTACAACACACCGGGCGTATTAGATGTCGTTAGCATACGGAGTTGTTCGTAGGGTGTGCGCAAGGAATTAAGTTCTTCTGGTGCGGGTGTGTTCTATTTACTGCATGGATCACTTTTTATCTCGACGTCTTCGAATCATCATATCTGAGTTGATTAATTACTGTTATCTTCCTTTTCCTGTTTTAGTAGGCAGCAGTTTCTTTGCTTTTATTTTATAACAGCGTGCGTCAGTACTCTTTTCTGTTTGAAGACTGCTTGCATTACCTATTAACGTGAAATAGTTTTTAAAAAGTTAAGATTCAAGACAACCGCACACTAGGAATTTGCATGGTGAATGCTCGACTCAGCAGGTCCTAAAGTTTGTTTGCTTTTTTTTCTGAATATAATTTTTAAAAAAACAGTTGCTAATATACGCAATGGTTAGTTTTATGATATCAGAACTTTGTATCCTGTTTGCTACTCTAGCTAAAACATTACATGTTTTTAATATCATGACAAGTGCAAAATTATTGTCTCTTTTAATTATTGGTATGTTGCAACTGCACGTTGTCTCAGGGTAGATTTCAGTAGGTAGCTATGGCTTCATGCAAACACATTGCGGAGACTAATGATCAATCTGTAGCAAAGAATTGTTGGCCTTTATTGATCGAATTCTTCTATAATTAATTTCCACTGCAGTGATTTCCCGAAAATGTTATCAGTGTACCAGTACGCAATCTTTCCAAGATTGTGACGCCGGACGATACAAAGTAAGTTGTTTGTACTCCCAGTACTGTACCAAGGTAAGCGTCAACATCACATCTGGTAGCATCACGGGCGAGGGATACGCTAAAGGATGCGCTAAGACCTGCTCAGCATCAGCTGTTCCACAATGCAACAAACCCGGAGTCAAGTGTGAAATGAATTGTTGCTCTTCTGACTACTGCAATGGAGCCTCAGGTCCTATGGTCAGCGGGATTCTTTTAATTGCCAGCTTCACTGCCAGCTTTATGTATCTGTTTGGATGTTAATGAAAACACCAATAAGCCAAACTTCCTGAAGATCACAACTAATTATGTTATAGAAGTAGTTATTACGTTTTTCTGAGAGTAAGTTAAAACTGCACATGTATAAATAGCTTTACAATTGAGAAATAAAAAATCTGCACGTGTAATTGCTTAGGGGCATTAAAATTTCCAAAGTTGTTCAGTTATACTTTTTGTTGATCGTATATTCTGTTTAAGAAGAAAGCAAATTAGTTTTTAAAAGTTACAAGGATTTCACTTCTCTAAGAAATAGCTAAGTGCAAACCTGCCCCAATTTGTGTTATTTTCAAGTAACAAATTAAAATATAAGAAAGTGAAAGTTCAAACTTGAGTGCTCAAGCCTGAATTTTTCTCAGGTTGTTTTTCAACCGTTTAGTTTGTTCATTCCGCTTGAAATTAAGATCATGTTCACTTTCATATCTATGCGCAGTTCTAAATATGATTCATTTCATATATTTCAATTCAAAACAAAATATATATAAGAATGCAAAGGATGCAGGTGTGACGGAAAGACAATCTGTAACTTCCTCGTAGCACGTGTGAGTTTCACCACCTCTTCTTTCCCTGACTCAGCACTTAAGTGACGAAACGGGTGGGAGACTGGGTACAAGGTAGAGCCAAGATGAAATTCTGGCATACCTGAAAAAATTATTCATTATTGGCATGATTTATGAGACAATGCTCTACTGGCTAACGGTATTGCTTCGGCTTCAAAACTCCGGCTGTTACACCGACGCCTAAATTTGGCATTTCAATGAGAAAACCAGGAAGTCATTCCATATATTGTTTGCGGTTTTACACATTTGTCATATTGGCGCTTAAGTCGCGATCGCATTGTTTAGAGCTCTACTGAACATATTTGTACTCTGCAGTACCAACGATTCACTTTAGACAGCTTATTTGGTAACTAGAACAACATAGGTCGGGGATAACGGCTGCCAAATTAGCTAGCAAGATTGGTACACTATTCAACTTTACGGGGATTGAGAAATGGTTCTATTAACTAGGGCCGAAGACCTAATTAAATCGTATCTTTACAGTTAAACGGTTTAGAGACTATATCTATTTAGCCAAAGTTTGAATTAAGTAAACGAGAATAGATTGTAGACTTTTGACCTTGAAATTAGGCTCTTTGTGGTGTCGCGATCGGTAGTATATATGAAAAACCTCCCTTCAGCCATTCAGCGTACCAAGCGAATTGGGCTTAGCTTCGTAGTGCATTTGTCCATAAATTAAGCCTCACTGACCCAAAATGCAAAACAACCCAGAGTAATTTAAGGAAAGAACCGTTAACGTTACGCAATAAAATTGGCTCTCCTGATAGGCACCTGTGTCAGAGACTTGGCTGCGTTTTACGGCGCATTTTTCAGCGGATTCTTCTGACAGTACTTCAAGCGACAATTTCAGAGTGAGTGGTGTGGGTTCTTTTTTACGTCCTTCATGAATCAGCTAAGACTGCATCGTTATGTATACCACAGGTGGGAGGGGGGGCGATGAGAGGATTTTTTTTTTTTGGGGGGGGGGGGGGGGGGTTCTTAAAACTGTTTGAAGGGAAAAGGGGGGATGGTAAAAATTTGTTAAGGCAGGAAGGGGGGGAGGCCAATGTTTTTAGATGCCATTGAAAGATTAAATATTTTTGTCTTTATTGATAAAACACTACCAAAACTTATAGTTGGAAGTAAATTTACCGTTTTTGCTTTGTTTATTTTGTATTTAAGGGCAATTTTCGAAGTACAAGCCCCCGGAGGGGCGATTTAATGGAGGGTTCTTTACGTTATCGCTTTGGGGGGCTTATATGTGTACTGTCACAAGAATCCTCTGAAAATTCCTCACGTGCGTCCACCATTCATTATGAAGGAGTTGTCCTGGTTACGTATTAAAAGTTTATTATTGATGACGCCATTGCTTGTGATTGGCTTTTCGAAAGCAATTCGCGGGAAAGGCTTATCTAGAAATAAACCTACTTTTGAAAACGCCGTTGCATAGGCGTAGTATGGAAGTTAGACGCTCCGGGTTATGGGCTTCTGGTAGGATACGTAGACCCCGGTGGTGCAGAAGTGTGTGTGTAAAGGGGGGGGGAGGGGTGTAAAAAAAATTGTGTGCAATGCGCGGGTGAGTGACAAATTTTTACCCCTCTAAAAAATATAGTCTGACCCCACTCCTTTCTGCAGTATACATAAAGAATGCAGCCTAACTTTAAGTGCTGTGAGGCGTCCTTATCTGAGAAGACTAGAAAGTCTAGCCATTTGCAGATGTCATTACAAAGGCAGCACTTTCTTTAAAGTTACCGTAAAATTCCGAAAATAATCCCCTCCAAATAACAAGAATGAAGCGAGTAATGGAGGTATAGGAGGCCTGGGAGGGGTTGGCTATAAGCTAGCCCTATCGGTTTTGAAACGCAAATTTCCCTCCTTAGATAAGCCCCTCCAAAAATGAGCCTCTCAAAAAGGGCCTTTGAAAAATAGAAGCCCCCGGGCTTATTTTCGGAGTCAGTTTACGGTATTTAAAGACCTTGACCTCCCGATCAGCAAACCGGCGCTCTCCCAACTGAGCTAACCAGGCGACGGTTTCATATGTTACGGCGCCAAGCGCCAGACTGTTACAGTGTTAAGAGCCGAGCTGATCTTGCAAAACTTTCACAATGGTTTCGATTATCTTTCCCGGCCCAGATATACTAAGCGCATATCTTTGTCATCTTAAATGAAAAGCGAAGACCAGATGTATAACAAAACAGCGCAATAAATAACATGGCAGGTTTCAAAAATACCCGCTACTATATGTAGCTATTAGCTATAGAGACACATATTTCTTTAATTTTTTCTTAAATATAGGACCGTTAATTAATTTCCCTCGTGTTTTAATGTTCAGTATTTATTCCAAGTCGCTGTATTTATTTAATACCAATTGAAAATAGTCATTTCAGCAAGATATTGGTCAACTAGGCAAACTAAAAAAATAGTGTCCGTCACGTAGGCTTTGGCACATTATTCTCTCATTTATGCTAATGCTTAATGCTCAAACTTTTTACTATTAATTACCGGTATGCTCTTATGGCCTTGCTAAAATGCTCGAAAGTTCCATCAATACATACATAATACTAGACACAAACATTTTCGGAAACTAAAATACATAATGTGTAACTTTTGTGTGAGCCATACACACTGGGTTAGCATTAGGTAACATCGGCTGAAGTCAGATTGTTTCTTTCAGTAAAATTACATGAAGAACAACCTAAGTCCAACTTTACTGTGTAATATAAAAGTGAAATAGAAAAACTCCACTGTGGTGCTTTGAACCCGGGTCACTTACTTTATAGCCTACATCCATATCCACTACACCATCAGTAATTTTTAAAATATACATGTTCCTATATATGCCGTACCCCGTAACAGTATTTGAAAGCTAACCGTTTTCAGTTTAGTGCTTAACCCTAATCACTGCAGATCAGTCAGGGGCACCCAACGAGAATATAGTTCAAAACCACTAAAACATAGCATTGTTAAACGTATTTTGGTGTTTAAACGGTAGATATAGGCATATTTTTATCCCCTAAAAATTTTTCATCTGTTCGGATTTCCTAGCTGAAAGTCTAGTGATCCGAAAATTATAGGGATCGAAGCTTACCTTTTCGAAAATTTCAGCCAGAAAAAAGGCTCCTGAAAATTCTAGATGACCTTTTTAGGGTAAAAATCCGTTAAAAATAGGCAATTATACCATATTTTAGATGTTCGAAAATCCTAGGAGAAGCAGGCAACCAAGAAATTTTACAACAAATGTTCCGAAAATT
Organism: Porites cylindrica; assembly: GCA_964035525.1. Lineage (NCBI taxonomy): Eukaryota > Metazoa > Cnidaria > Anthozoa > Scleractinia > Poritidae > Porites > Porites cylindrica. Next base: position 43,545,913 of record OZ037778.1, read on the forward strand.
CTAGATCTCAAATCGTCTTCCGAACAGATATTTTGCCGAAAATTGTCGTTGGGTGCCCCTGATCAGTGCTTAACTCTCTACTGTGTTCTCTCCATAACTGGAGCTCTGTAGTTTTGGTTTCTTCAGCTATTCTAGCCTCATTCTACATTCCAATCTCGTTCCATTATAGAAATAATGCATTGTGTAAAATTCATAAGGTGTCCAATCTGGCTTCACTCGATGTTATCTAACGCTAACCTACACACTGGAATATCAAGCAAACAAAATGGCGGCTGCGCACGCCGAACCGCTGACCAGCATTGAATAGGCTAGTTTTGGCTAGAAACCTAAAATGTACATGTTTGGCTGTTTGCCTGCTTCTCGGTGAATTTCATCACTTTAGACAAATTTTTCCTTTTTAATGGTACAAAAATCTTGCTAAAATGCTTGCATTATGCTCGATACTTTTGCGATGTTATTATGCTCAAAATAATACTAGCACCATGTGCCAAAGCCTACCGTCACGGTTTGACTCTTTCACGGTTTCTGGCTTCACCTTTTTCCCAGACTTTCCATATGTTGGTCAATGACGCATGGATCTAACTGGTTTATTTATCAGTGCCAAAGCATTTTAAATATTCATAAGTACTTTTTAAATCAAAGAATTATTCAGTCCATTTTTTGTTGTGACGAAATAGACCACAGTTTCATCACAAACCGCCTGCGCTGATTTTCACAAACAAAAGGCAGTTTATCATCATTCTAACGGATTTGGAGCTTAGGAAAGTGTTGATTTGGGTGAGCTCCCTTAGTCTCAAAGTGAAATTTTTTCTTGTTCGCATCAGCTCGAATGAGAAGGTTGTGGAGCGAAGAATGTGTTGCTTTCAATCGCAGCAACAATTGAGGATTCTTTTGAAGTGATACTTGCCTTCCAAAAACAACTAGGGTGCAAAGATAACTAAAAGTACCTTCCAAAAGTACCTCTCAAAAACAACTAGGAGGCAAAGATAACTAAAGTAAATGATCTTTTACGGTGTGTTTTTGGAGATTTATAATTATGTTATTTACATTTTTTACATACTATGTAAATTTTGTCAGTTGATTTATTACTCAGTAATTTTTTCCTGGCAACTTCCACATGGCAATCTCTTCTGTTTTGACGGTTTATAGAATGCAAGGGCTAGATTTTCAAAGTTTTCTTTGCTTCAGTTAGACTTCCTGTCCAGTACATAAAGGAGCTGCCAATAAATCAAGACGACTTTTGTCGAGTATTTTTCGTTACGTTTCCCAGAAACGTTAAGTGATCCGAAGTATTTTTTTCTTTGTTTTTTGGTACCTTTTTGCTTTCCTAGGCTTTAAAGCCCCGTGCAAACGGACGCAACATTGTTGGATGTTACATGTTGCGTCCGTTTGCACACCCTGTTATATGTTGTTGGATGTTGTTGCGTGTTGTTGCGCAAAGTTTGAAAACGGTCAAACTTTTCAGCCAACAACTCCCAACATTTCTTTTGTTCCATGATCGCCGAAGCGTAGCGCAACAAGTTGGATCCGTTCGCACAGCTCTTCCAACATTGTTCGAGCCATGCACGCTCATTACGCACGGTTTACAAAGACTTAGGGGCTGTATCCTTTCCACGATGCACTGCAGGTCCTAACATTGTTGGGAGTTGTTGCATCCGTTTGCACACCACTGCCAACACGCACGCAACAACTCCCAACATTGTTGGCGCAACAATGTTGGGAGTTGTTGCGTCCGTTTGCACGCAGCCTAATATGTTGACTCCGTCACACGTGAGTTAACTGAGTTTCTTCCAAAGAAGATGCGCCACGCTTTCCTCCTTGAAAACACCTTCGAAAGAGGACTTTTTGTAAACCGCTGACCATTTCTGAAAATTTTAACTCAAAAATCCAACTCGAATCCTAATCGGCAAACGGGTATCCTCATATGCTTCAATATCTACAGACAGCTGGTAATCGAGCCACTAATATGCGTAGGAGACAATTTGGAAGCTGAAGAAGTGTTACAGATCATTCAGATCAGAAAACGTCACATTGGAATTTCCTTGATGACTAGTCCAAATGAAGGCTTCTATATTCCTTTTCTTCCTTGTTCATGTTGTCAATGTTGAAAACAATTACCAAATAAGGAATATTCCGGGATCGTAACCTACCCGTTACAGCAATAAGTTCTCTCAAGACGTGCGTGGATCTGCGTGACTTCCGATTCATTGTTCTCACAATATCAGTCGTACCCGGTCGCTATCAATATTACTACCATGAGGCAAACGATAAACTAAGCTTTCATTCACATATTCCATTCGGGGCTGTGTGCTCATGATCAAGTAGTGACTCTGTTCAGATCTGACGTCAAGTTTTGGTAAGAATGTCTCCGCCACTCCTAGTTTGCTCTTACCACGTATGTGACATCATATGTCCGTAAACTATAACCTAGCAGGCGCCCCGGTAGGGGGGGGGGGGGGTACTCCCATACATTACCTATACGGGTATGTGCCGCCCAACGGGGTCGTGATTTTGACGCTCCTTATTGAGAACGGGGTATCCATTTCAGAGGCGTTTTCTAGAACGGGGTATAATATTTCGAACGTACGAAAGCTCCATTTTTGTAAGCAGCCACTTGACTTTTTTTATTCAAGGACAGATAGCTTTTAAAAGTACGGTTCAATGTGTTAACAAGCAAACTGTTGTACTCTTGTTGCACCCTAGAACGGAGTATAAAAGATTGGCCCATTTCTAGAACGGGGTATCAATTTTAGGGCAAATTCTAGAACGAGGTATAAAAAACTGGCCCATTTCTAGAACGGGGTATCAATTTTAGGGGAAATTTTTTTACAACGGGGTGCCTATTTGGAGTCCCGGACGGCACATACCCACCCAAAAAATACCCAAGTGCCACCCCCCCCCCCCCCCCCAACCCCGCCCCCGCATCAGCTCTGTCAAGATCGCGTCAAAAGTCACCTCAGATGTTTACCTCAGATGTTTTGAAACTATGGGGCAATCGATACTGATCCGGGCGAGTGTGGGGATCGAAATCATGTCTATATAGTCTATATGTCATGATATGTAAACAACATTTCCATTTAGGGTACTGCAGTCGCTTCAGTCGTCCGGATCATCCCTTATTCATAAGTGGGCATGAGAGGTCTTTCCATATCATTTTCTCAAACGGCTGAACACACTAAACGACACATTAGATGACTCTTGCGATCGCGGAGACGATCTGGTTGACGGTTAAAAGAAAATCAGACTACAGAAGTGCATCAGACCCCGACGAAATGTTCATCGATTTGTTCCTGCAGTGACACTAGACCTTAATGACCAATCAGAAGTGTCTTTGGTGTTTTTCTTGAGTGTCACTGAGTTCAATCCTTTATTTTCTAACAAACTGAAAAATCATACGATAGGCCTATTGATCTATGTGATGCAGCCTTGCAATTATTTCACTAATTAAAAAACAAATTTGCAGTACGATATCGAGAAACGGCTAAAACCGCCATTTCAGGAATAAAGCTTAATATTTTGAACTACCATGTCTAGTATAGCCTGTAAACAGACGTTGTTTTATTTTTCTTTTCGTTATTTTCAAAAACATCGGTGAGCTCGCGCGAGAACGAGCGCGGAGCGCGGAGCGCGAGAAAGCAAAATAAAGAACGTCTATTTTCTTCTTCCCCCAGCACTACCCCCTTGTGCTGGCGGTCAATAAATCTCTAGCGGTTTATATTTTATCACCCCCGCTCTACGGACTTTGAAGAGAAAAGTCAAGTAACACTGGCCTTTTTCCCTCATAAGAGCGAACTGAAGAAAACAACTGCATTACAGTTGAATTCACCGATGTTCGAATTCGAAATTTTGACCTTCCTTCAGGGGCTAAATGACTTAGAGTATAAGAAACCGAAAAAAAAAACTTTAATTGAGGACGCTGAATTGCATTCATGACGAGTCTTTCGAAAGTTGCCGAAAAGCCCGGGGGAGGGGGGCACTTTAGGAATTTCTGGGTGGGGATGTGCCGCTGGGACCCTGGAACCCTTGACCCATACCAGAGCTAGTTCAGCTGAATTTTCCTACCCTATACTAGAGTAAACTCCCAAAATAAAGAACGTCTATTTTCTTTTTCCTCCAGCACTACCCCCTTGTGCTGGCGGTCAATAAATCTCCAGCGGTTTATATTTTATCACCCGTGCTCTACGGACTTTGAAGAGAAAAGTCAAGTAACACTGGCCTTTTTCCCTCATAAGAGCGAACTGAAGAAAACAACTGCATTACAGTTGAATTCACTGATGTTCGAATTCGAAATTTTGACCTTCCTTCAGGGGCTAAATGACTTAGAGTATAAGAAACCGAAAAAAAAAACTTTAATTGAGGACGCTGAATTGCATTCATGACGAGTCTTTCGAAAGTTGCCGAAAAGCCGGGGGGGCACTTTAGGAATTTCTGGGTGGGGATGTGCCGCTGGGATCCTGGAACCCTTGACCTATACCAGAGCTAGTTCAGCTGAATTTTGCTACCCTATACTAGAGTAAACTCCCAAAATCCCCCTATCCTAGAGTAGCTGTTTCCCCAGTTTAGATAAAATCCTCAACCAACTGATCAGTTTCCTGAAAAATGATACCCTATTCTAGACCCAAACGCTCTGATTCATATACCCTATACTAGAGTAAACTGCTTGAAAACCATACTCTTCACAGCGGCACATACCGATATTGCCCATATATGGTAGTACCCCTCCCCCCCCCCCCCCCCCCCCACCGGGCCGAAAAGCTCTTCCCTTATGGAACACTAATCTTTATTATGTAACAACGTGTCTATCCTTTGGCTAATCACAATTCCTCCCAGGTAACTTTCACAACTAATAAAACTTATTTATCAGTGACAAAGGGGCGCGATAACTTTCTTGTTAAGAGTCAAACACCCGGAGCGTTACAACTCAGTTCAGTCAGTTGGCAGTGGGTGTTGGCTCTTGTATTAACCAGTAACATCCAAGATCAATTTTGACAAGAATTGTCTCGATTAATAAAATTGACAGTTACTTATTCAAAGGTTAGTTCAGTCAGCATTTAAGGTGTGTTCAGTATTCAAGGTTTGCCATTTGGTTACTGCTTCAAACAGCAAGCAAGCCACACTCCTACGTCTGCATCGATCGAGTTAATTAACGAACGCGGAACCAGAGATCCAACATGACGAATTTGCAGCATGTAGCTCTTTTCATGTTCCTGATCTTCTTGCCAATGGGTAGGGATGTAGTTTTGTTACTTGTTTCTCAGTGCCTTGCATTAAGTACGTTTAATTTATCTGCCAATAGATTCGCTTTCATGTTGACAATTGCGAAGCTCGTAAAGAACCAGAATTTGATAAATTTACGTTTTGATGATGACGAGTCATCGTTGAAAACTGATGTGTAACAACTAATCCTGGCTCGGACGCATAAAGCACCTTTTAATAAGTCCTTACCATAGCTTTCTGTCTTATTTGTACAACACACCGGGCGTATTAGATGTCGTTAGCATACGGAGTTGTTCGTAGGGTGTGCGCAAGGAATTAAGTTCTTCTGGTGCGGGTGTGTTCTATTTACTGCATGGATCACTTTTTATCTCGACGTCTTCGAATCATCATATCTGAGTTGATTAATTACTGTTATCTTCCTTTTCCTGTTTTAGTAGGCAGCAGTTTCTTTGCTTTTATTTTATAACAGCGTGCGTCAGTACTCTTTTCTGTTTGAAGACTGCTTGCATTACCTATTAACGTGAAATAGTTTTTAAAAAGTTAAGATTCAAGACAACCGCACACTAGGAATTTGCATGGTGAATGCTCGACTCAGCAGGTCCTAAAGTTTGTTTGCTTTTTTTTCTGAATATAATTTTTAAAAAAACAGTTGCTAATATACGCAATGGTTAGTTTTATGATATCAGAACTTTGTATCCTGTTTGCTACTCTAGCTAAAACATTACATGTTTTTAATATCATGACAAGTGCAAAATTATTGTCTCTTTTAATTATTGGTATGTTGCAACTGCACGTTGTCTCAGGGTAGATTTCAGTGGGTAGCTATGGCTTCATGCAAACACATTGCGGAGACTAATGATCAATCTGTAGCAAAGAATTGTTGGCCTTTACTGATCGAATTCTTCTATAATTAATTTCCACTGCAGTGATTTCCCGAAAATGTTATCAGTGTACCAGTACGCAATCTTTCCAAGATTGTGACGCCGGACGATACAAAGTAAGTTGTTTGTACTCCCAGTACTGTACCAAGGTAAGCGTCAACATCACATCTGGTAGCTTCACGTTCGAGGGATACGCTAAAGGATGCGCTAAGACCTGCTCAGCATCAGCTGTTCCACAATGCAACAAACCCGGAGTCAAGTGTGAAATGAATTGTTGCTCTTCTGACTACTGCAATGGAGCCTCAGGTCCTATGGTCAGCGGGATTCTTTTAATTGCCAGCTTCACTGCCAGCTTTATGTATCTGTTTGGATGTTAATGAAAACACCAATAAGCCAAACTTCCTGAAGATCACAACTAATTATGTTATAGAAGTAGTTATTACCTTTTTCTGAGAGTAAGTTAAAACTGCACATGTATAAATAGCTTTACAATTGAGAAATAAAAAATCTGCACGTGTAATTGCTTAGGGGCATTAAAATTTCCAAAGTTGTCCAGTTATACTTTTTGTTGATCGTATATTCTGTTTAATAAGAAAGCAAATTAGTTTTTAAAAGTTACAAGGATTTCACTTCTCTAAGAAATAGCTAAGTGCAAACCTGCCCCAATTTGTGTTATTTTCAAGTAACAAATTAAAATATAAGAAAGTGAAAGTTCAAACTTGAGTGCTCAAGCCTGAATTTTTCTCAGGTTGTTTTTCAACCGCTTAGTTTGTTCATTCCGCTTGAAATTAAGATCATGTTCACTTTCATATCTATGCGCAGTTCAAATATGATTCATTTCATATATTTCAATTCAAAACAAAAAAAAAAGAATGCAAAAGATGCAGGTGTGACGGAAAGACAATCTGTAACTTCCTCGTAGCACGTGTGAGTTTCACCACCTGTTCTTTCCATAACTCAGCACTTAAGTGACGAAACGGGTGGGAGACTGGGTACAAGGTAGAGCCAAGATGAAATTCTGGCATACCTGAAAAAATTATTCATCATTGGCATGATTTATGAGACAATGCTCTACTGGCTAACGGTATTGTTTCGGCTTCAAAACTCCGGCAGTTACACCGATGCCTAAATTTGGCATTTCAATGAGAAAACCAGGAAGTCATTTCATATATTGTTTGCGGTTTTACACATTTGTCATATTGGCGCTTAAGTCACGATCGCATTGTTTAGAGCTCTACTGAGCATATTTGTACTCTGCAGTACCAACGATTCACTTTAGACAGCTTATTTGGTAACTAGAACAACATAGGTCGGGGATAACGGCTGCCAAATTAGCTAGCAAGATTGGTACACTATTCAACTTTACGGGGATTGAGAAATGGTTTTATTAACTAGGGCCGCAGACCTAATTAAATCGTATCTTTACTGTTGAACGGTTTAGAGACTATATCTATTTAGCCAAGGCAGCCAAGGTTTGAATTAAATAAATGAGAATAGGTTGTAGACTTTTGACCTTGAAATTAGGCTCTTTGTGGTGCGCGATCGGTAGTATATATGAAAAAGCTCCCTTCAGCCATTCAGCGTACCAAGCGAATTGGGTTTCGTAGTACATTTGTCCATAAATGAAGCCTCACTCACCCAAAATGCAAAACAACCCAGAGTAATTTAAGGAAAGACCCGTTAACGTTACGCAATAAAGTTCGCTTGCAAATTGGCTCTGTGATAGGCACCCGTGTCAGAGACTTGGCTGCGTTTTACGGTGCATTTTTCAGCGGATTCTTCTGACAGTACTTCAAGCGACAATTTCAGAGTGAGTGGTGTGGGTTCTTTTTTACGTCCTTCATGAATCAGCTAAGACTGCATCGTTATGTATACCACAGGTGGGAGAGGGGGGGGATGAGAGGATTTTTTTTGGGCGGGGGGGGGGAGGGTTCTTAAAACTGTTGAAGGGAAAAGGGGGAATGGTAAAAATTTTTGAAGGCAGGAAGGGGGGAGGCCAATGTTTTTAGATGCCATTGAAAGATTAAATATTTGTGTCTTTATTGATAAATAAATATTTGTGTCTTTATTGATAAATAAATATTTGTGTCTTTATTGATAAACCACTACCAACACCAACACACCCGGAGGGGCGATTTAATGGAGGGTTTTTTACGTTATCGCTTTGGGGGGCTTATATATGTACTGTCAGAAGAATTCTCTGAAGATTCCTCACGTGCGTCCGCCATTCATTTTGAAGGAGTTGTCCTGGTTACGTATTAAAAGTTTATTACTGATGACGCAATTGCTTGTGATTGGCTTTTCGAAAGCAATTCGCGGGAAAGGCTTATCTAGAAATAAACCTACTTGTGAAAACGCCGTTGCATATAGTAGTATTGAAGTTGTGTAAGGGGGGGGGGGGGAGGGGTGTAAAAAAATTGTGTGGAATGCGCGGGTGAGTGACAAATTTTAGCCCTCTAAGCGAGTAATGGAGGTAGGAGGCCTGGGAGGGGTTGGCTATAAGCTAGCCCTATCGGTTTTGAAACGCAAATTTCCCTCCGTAGATAAGCCCCTCCAAAAATAAGCCTCTCAAAAAGGACCTTTGAAAAATAGAAGCCCCCAGGCTTATTTTCGGAGTCAGTTTACGGTATTTAAAGATCTTGACCTCCCGATCAGCAAACCGGCGCTCTCCCAACTGAGCTAACCAGGCGACGGTTTCATATATTGAGGCGCCAAGCGCCAGACTGTTACAGTGTTAAGAGCCGAGCTGATCTTGCAAAACTTGCACAATGGTTTCGATTATCTTTCCCGGCCCAGATATACTAAGCGCATATCTTTGTCATCTTAACTGAAAAGCGAAGACCAGATGTCTAACAAAACAGCGCAATAAATAATATGGCTGGTTTCAAAAATACCCGCTACTATAGGTCATTTAACATCTATATGTCATTAGCATCTCCTCAGAGCAATTCATTGCATAGAGAAATACGGAAGCATTGACCAAGCTACGATTACCCTAGTGCCAGGCTCTCAGATAGTATAGTGGGAATGTATTAAAACGAGCAAAGCGAAAATAAGACGCGCAAGACTTGGGAAAGGGGGCGGTGGCGGCGGGAAAAATGGCCCTGTCTCTCCCCAGCCCCCGCGCGTTTTTCGCATTTCTTATTACTGAACGACTTTCCACCACCACCTCGGAGCCTGGAACAGCTAAGCTACGATATGGCTTGTGTTTATGGTACGATAAAAGCTATATAGCTATGTTAGAGTGACTACGCAATAGTTGTTTTTGTTGCTTGTTTTGTTTGAGATTCTATTCCTGATGACTGAAAAACTTGATCAAGAATACTAAAAATATAGCTTTTAGCTATAGAGACACGTATTTCTTTAATTTTTTTTTTCTTTTCTTTTTTTTCTTTCGAAAGTTCCATCACTACATACACAATAATAGACACAAAAATTTTCAGAAACTAAACTACATAATGTGTAACTTTTGTATGAGCCATCCACAAGGGCTCCTGACACACTGGAATATCAAGCAAACAAAATGGCGGCTGCACACGCCGAACCGCTGACAAGCGTTGACTAGACTAGGCTCTCTCTAGTTTTGGCTAGAAACCTGAAATATATATGTTTGGCTGTTTGCCTGTTTTTCGGTGAATTTCATCACTTTAGACAAATTTTTCCTTTTACTGATTCAAACTGCTAAAATGCTGGCATTATACTTGATGCTTTTGCCATGTTATTATGCTCAAAATAATGCTAGCATAATGGCCAAAGCCTACCTTCACGGTTTCTGGCTTCAGCTTTTTCCCAGACTTTCCAATGACAATGATGCATGGATCTAACTGGTTTATATATCAGTGCCAAAGCATTTTAAATATTCATAAGTACTTTTAAAATCGAAAGAATTATTCAGTCCATTTTTTGTTGCGACGAAATACAGGTAGTCGCACTTGAGACACCAGACTACGATCTTGGACAAAAATGTTAAGAAAAATGCACGTTGTATGTCTAATTTTAGAATACTTCCCTCTAGAGCCCGGTTCACTCAAGATACTTCCCCCTCTCCCCCAAAAAACAAAGTTGAAGTGTGGCCGGAACATTTTTGCTCCCGCCCAAACAACATTGACCTGGGCGGGGTGAGGGGAGGGTTCACCATGGTGCCAAATTCGCGGGGTGAGTTTCCTGTGAGTAAGAAAGTGTAAAATGTTAAATCCTTACAAATCACACTACAACTGTTGATGAGTGATTCTAGACACACTGACCAAGAACTGAGTAGGATCAGCCGAGAGATTAGACATCTGGAGGCAGGTAGTTCTACTGAACTATAGTTCTAGGATAGATAGACAGTCTGTGAGAGGTTGCAGAGGTGGAAATCATGATGAAGAAGTGAACTGAACATGTCTACTTTTGCCGGTTGGTGAACGCAAATTGTAGGCTGAGTTCACTGCAACTAAGTTGTTAAAGATCCTATACAACATAGTTTGGTGCGCGTCGAATCTTCTCTGCTCTAAGGTTCTCCAGTTGAGCTCTTTAAGCATCTCTGTCACACTTGCTAATAGCTGGTATCTCCCGACTGCCCATCTGGCGGCCCGTCGCTGCACCATTTCTATATAGTTTTCCACGCCTTTACGAGGGCCCTAAATAGTACTACAGTATTGCAACGGCGGGACGTATTGACGCGTATGCCTTAGCTTTTAGAGAAGGCGAATTTACTCTCAGGGTTCGCTTAAGAAATGCTAGTGTCCTGTATTCCTTACTGGTCACCTTGCTAATATGGGAGTTCAGTTTCAGGTCTTTGGATAAAACACAACAATGAAGGTATTTAGTCTCTAAGACTGTCTTTAGCGGCACCCCATGGAGGGTGTAGGTAAACAGGAATGTGTTTCTCTTTCGGTGCACCCGGAGGATTTCACATTTTTCAGAATTTTAAAAACTCATCAGTCAGTCTTGTTCCCATACTCACCTGGTACATTTATGCGTCGGAACACTCGAAAAGCTATCCGGCAAACACATAGCCTGAATGTATTTAGCTTGTCATAGTTTTCAAATGCAGTCTAAATTTCCTAAGATATCACTGAAACAGAACGTTAATTTTGCGAAGAAACGGCGCCGGACAAAGGCAACTGCTCTCCGAATCTAGCAAAAGGAAACTTTGATGACGTACAGAAAATAATGTACTTATTAGAAAATTATATGCAAACATCATTTACGATTAATACCTCTATTTTGACTTTTCATTCGAAATCGCAACTGAACTGGCAGTTGGTGGGTGGGTGGGCCAGTATGGCCGCTCACCCTCATTGATGGACAAGGGGGAATCCTGATTGCGTTGCAACTATAATTCTAGATCAAGTGATCAAACATGTCGCTGTAGATTTCATCAAAGTCGCATCACAAACCGTCGGCGCTGATTTTCACAAACGAAAGGCAGTTTATCATCATTCCAATGATTTAGAGCCCAGGAAAGTGTTGATTTGGGTGAGCTCCCTTGTCTCAGTCAAAGTGAAATTTTTTTCTTGGTCGCATCAGCTCGAATAAGAAGGTTGTGGAGCGAAGAATGTGTTGCTTTCAATCGCAGCAACAATTGAGGATTCGTTTGACATACTTACCTAACAAACAACTAGAGGGGGCAAAGATAACTAAAAGTACCTTCCAAAAACAACTAGGAGGCAAAGATAACTAAAATAAATGATCTTTTACGGTATGTTTTTGGAGATTTATAATTATGTTACTTACATTTTTTACATACGATGTAAATTTTGTCAGTTGATTTATTACTCAGTAATTTTTTCCTGGCAACTTCCACATGGCAATCTCTTCTGTTTTGACGGTTTATAGAATGCAAGGGCTAGATTTTCAAAGCTTTCTTTGCTTCAGTTAGACTGCCTGTCCAATACATAAAGGAGCGGCCAATAAATCAAGTATTTTTCGTTACGTTTCCCAGAGACGTTAAGTGATCCGAAGTATTTTTTTCTTTGGTTTTTGGTAACTTTTTGTTTTGCTAGGCTCTAAAGCCCCGTGCAAACGGACGCAACATTGTTGGCCAACAACTCCCAACATTGTTGGATGATACATGTTGCGTCCGTTTGCATACCCTGTTGCATGTTGTTAGATGTTGTTGCGCAAAGTTTGAAACCGGTCAAACTTTTCAGCCAACAACTCCCAACATTTCTTTTGTTCCTGGATCGCCGAAGCGTAGCGCAACAATGTTGGATCCGTTCGCACAGCTCTTCCAACATTGTTGGGGCCACGCATTACGCATGGTTTACAAACATTTAGGGATTGTATCCTTCCCACGACGCACTGCAGGTCCTAACATTGTTGGGAGTTGTGGCATCCGTTTGCACACCACTGCCAACACGTACGCAACAACTCCCAACATTGTTGGCGCAACAATATTAAGAGTTGTTGCGTCCGTTTGCACGCAGCCTAATATGTTGACTCCGTCACACGTGAGTTAACTGAGTTTCTTCCAAAGAAGATGATGAGCCACGCTTTCCTCCTCTTCCTTGGAAGAGACCTTCGACAGAGGACTTTTTGTAAACCGCTGACCATTTTCTGAAAATTTTAACTCAAAAATCCAACTCGAATCCTAATCGGCAAACGGGTATCCTCATATGCTTCAATATCTACAGACAGCTGGTAATCGAGCCACTAATATGCATAGGAGACAATTTGGAAGCTGAAGAAGTGTTACAGATCATTCAGATCAGAAAACGTCACATTGGAATTTCCTTGATGACTAGTCCAAATGAAGGCTTCTATATTCCTTTTCTTCCTTGTTCATGTTCTCAATGTTGAAAACAATTACCAAATAAGGAATATTCCGGGATCGTAACCTACCCGTTACAGCAATAAGTTCTCTCAAGACGTGCGTGGATCTGCGTGACTTCCGATTCATTGTTCTCACAATATCAGTCGTACCCGGTCGCTATCAATATTACTACCATGAGGCAAACGATAAACTAAGCTTTCATTCACATATTCCATTCGTGGGTATGTGCTCATGATCAGGTAACTGTTTAGATATGACGTCAAGTTTTGGTAAGAATGTCTCCACCAATCTTAGTTTGGTCTTACCACGTATGTGACATCATATGTCCGTAAACTATAACCTAGCAGGCGCCCGGGGGGGGGGGGGTACTCCCATACATTACCTATACGGGTATGTGCCGCCCAACGGGGTCGTGATTTTGACGCTCCTTATTTAGAACGGGGTATCCATTTCAGAGGCGTTTTCTAGAACGGGGTATAATATTTCGAACGTACGAAAGCTCCAGTTTTGTAAGCAGCCCCTTGACTTTTCTATTCAAGGACAGATAGCTTTTATAAATACGGTTCAATGTGTTAACAAGCAAACCGTTGTACTCTTGTTGCACCCTAGAACAGAGTATAAAAGATTGGCCCATTTCTAGAACGGGGTATCAATTTTAGGGCAAATTGTAGAACGGGGTATAAAAAACTGGCCCATTTCTAGAACGGGGTATCAATTTTAGGAGAAATTGTTTTAGAACGGGGTGCCAATTTGGAGTCCCGGACGGCACATACCCACCCAAAAAATACCCAAATGCCCCCCCCCCCGGGGGGGCAGGCGCATGGAATGTACGGAACCCATCTACGTTGAAGATCAGCTCTGTCAAGATCGCGTCAATAGTCACCTCAGATGTTTACCTCAGATGTTTTGAAACTAGCTATGGGGCGATCGATACTGATTTGGGCGAGTGTGGGGATCGAAATAATGTCTATATAGTCTATATGTCATGATATGTAAACAACATTTCCATTTAGGGTACTGCAGTCGCTTCAGTCCTCCGGATCATGAATGTTGCATGCAGATCTGAACTTGGCAGATTCCCTCTGATCATTGATATAAATAACAAGATACTTCATTACTTAAACTATCTCCAAGAAAAAGATGAAAATTCTATAGTTAAACAATCTTTAAAAATATCTGTTGACCTTTATCATAGTGGCCAAAATAGTTTTTACTCCAGTCTTAAGAAGATGACTGACGACTATGATTTCCCAGGCTTTAATTGTAATTTACTGAATAAATGTAAAATTAAGCAATATGTAGATCTTATGCAAAAGAAATATATCACTTACTGGAATCATACCCTTCAACATTCACAAAAACTTAACTTTTATTATAAAATCAAAACGAATTATAGCCCTTCTGTCTACCTAGATTTAACAAGAAAGAACCCTTCTAGGAAAACATTAGTGAAACTGAGAATAAGCAGTCACAAGACTTAGGATTGAGACAGGTAGATACGACAATCTACCACGTGGCGAAAGGTTATGCAATCTCTGCAATTGTAACAGAATTGAAGACGAAACTCACTTTTTATTAGATTGTCCGAGTTTCTCTTCGATAAGAGATATGTTCTTCTCTAAACTAGAACCTAAAATACCGTTTCTACGACTACAATCACATGAGTCCCTATTATCACATCTGATGAATTCTACTGACTATTTTATTAACATCCAATTAATTTCATTTATATCAACTTGCTTTGAATTGAGAGACAAACTTATTTCCGGAATAATTAGGGACGGACCATTAGAAAAGTTATGGGTGGAGAGGGGAATTTTCGAGCTGCAAGAACTTTTTTTCGTTATCAGATTCTTTGCATGAATTTTATTTAGGCCATTGCATGAATATTTTTCAGGGTTAATTGGCGTGCATGAATTTTTTTTCATTTAATTTTCCCTTGCGCGAATTTTTTTTTTGTACTTCGCCCGCCCCCCCGCCCCCCCTATAAGTTTTCTAATGGTCCGTCCCTTAATCCTACTGATGGTTAGAAGTAAACAATGATTAATGAGTTTCAAATTATTTTGAATATTTAATTTACAAGGAATCAATGACTAATTTCAAGTAGCTTTTGCAAAACTGTAATACTTTGTTATGGTCATGCAAATAAAGCTTGTTGTTGTTGTTGTTGTTGTTGTTGTTGGATCATCCCTTATGGCATAAGTGGGAATGAGAGGTCTTTCCATATCATTTTCTCAAACGGCTGAACACACCAAACGACACATTGGATGACTCGTGCGATCGCGCGGAGACGATCTGGTTGATCAGACTACAGAAGTGCATCGGACCCCGACGAAATGTTCATCGATTTGTTCCTGCAGTGACACTAGACCTTAATGACCAATTAGAAGTGTCTTTGGTATTTTTCTTGAGTGTCACTGAGTTCAATCCTTTATTTTCTAACAAACTGAAAAATAATACGATAGGCCTATTGATCCATGTGATGCAGCCTTGCAATTATTTCACTAATTAAAAAACAAACTTTCAGTACGATATCGAGAAACGGCTAAAACCGCCATTTCTGGAATAAAGCTTAATATTTAGAAATACCATGTCTAGTATAGCCTGTAAACAGACGTTGTTTTATTTTTCTTTTCGTTATTTTCAAAAACATCGGTGAGCTCGCGCGAGAAAGCAAAATAAAAAACGTCTATTTTCTTCTTCCCCCAGAACTACCCCCTTGTGCTGGCGGTCAATAAATCTCCAGCGGTTTTAGCCTGAGTAGCTGGCGGTATTGTGTAACACTGGCCTTTTTCCCTCATAAGAGCGAACTGAAGAAAACAACTGCATTACAGTTGAATTCACTGATGTTCGAATTCGAAATTTTGACCTTCCTTCAGGGGCTAAATGACTTAGAGTATAAGAAACCGAAAGAAAAAAACTTTATTCAAGGACGCAGAATTGCATTCCGCGACGAGTCTTTCGAAAGTTGCCGAAAAGTTCTTCCCTTACGGAACACTAATCTTTATTATGTAACAACGCGTCTATCCTTTGGCTCATCATCCCAGGTAAAAATCATCAAGGCTAAACTTCAGTCAGCCCAGGCTGTCAAGCTTGTAGCTTTCACCAAGAACAACGTACAGTCCCTCAGAGTGGGATTGGGAAGCTTGTGATGCGCGGCTGTGATGCGTGGAAGTCTGACCAAAAAAGGGATTACCGGTATCGGCAAATAACTGAAGGTCACCTATGACGCAACGTTTATTTACGTGATTGTCGGAGAAGTGACGAAGTAACTTCGCTCGTCACGAGATATTATTTCATCCGGCAGTAACTGTGGTATTTAAACCCCCGTTTAGTGCGAGCGACAACGACAAAGAAGACCTGAATCTAAAAGACAACATGCAGAGGAATTTGCAGAGACTGGCCTACGTTTTAGTGTGCTTCAGTTGGCTTTCTTTAGGTAAGTGCGAGTATTATAAGCGATGGTCGGTTGCTACACACGTTCACCTTGGCTATTTTGAAGAATTATCTTAAAATACGTAAATGAAAATACAGATCGCAGTAAGATTACCTTAGCTAGCTAAAAGGGGCATTAAGCTACAACAAACTTCAAGTGCTCTCTTTAAAATTCAACGGATTCTGGCTCACGGCTTAGCGAGCCCTACAAACCACTAGGAGAACAAAGAAAACATTTCGCATATTATTTCGCTGCGACGAAATATTGTAATGTGTTTAAATTTTTGTAAAAATGGATAACGCAATTTATAAGTCGGTTAAGCCAAGGTCGAAGCGACGCTTGATTTAGTTGATGCCAGATAAGAGCCATCAAGATGGCACGAAATGAAGGCGTTTAATCAATATGGACGGACGCAACAGCAGAGGAACAATATAATTAACATATTAGATCAAGTGGACACATGCTCCAACTAACAAGTACAATACCAGCCATTTTTAAATATTTATCAATTCTCGTGGACATTCGTCAATAATTTAAGAAATATCAGCTGCTCATGCGTTACTTCGAATTTGTTTCGATGCTTTATTCTTCTTCAAACGAAACAGTGGCCTTTCATCGTTATTATTTATTATTTTTTATTTTATTGTGTTTTGTTCTAATTATCGATGACTTGACCGGATAATTGTCATGACTTCCATTCCCCAGCCAACGCAATTTTGGTCAGCGTAATGCAGATTAAGACTGGCATGCTCTGGCACTTTCCAGAACGTCAATAAGTGCTGTTGTTTCCAAAATAAATGAAACATAGCTAGGTTTCCTGTGCCATGAAGTTCCGTCTTCCCACGTGCACAACGCCTCGTAGAAAGCTCACCAATGTAACACGGAGGTTCCTCGAAGCGTTTTTCACGTCGTTACTTTTAAACGCGCGTATAAAACAGCTGATAAAATATTCAACGCGACGAAATCAAGCAACTTGCTCAAGTTCATTGGGCCGATGTCACGATTTTCCAGCCATTCGAGAACTAGCCTGCGAGCAGAGGTTTCTTTCAGTCTGGCATGGCCTTTAGCATTTGCGAAGCCTTTCATGACAGTCAGTAAGAAACCTCCGCTCGCAGGGTAAATTCGAGAATATAAACTTCGCCACTGATTCCTATATTATTGGTCAATATTTTGCTAAAGCCATCAGTACATATGTGCCGTTTTACTCTCTAAATCTTAGAAGACTGGTCCGGGTCGAGCTTAGTTTTGAACTTGAATTCTTTCTGAAACGAAGCGAAAAAAAGACATAAAGCAGAGAAAGGTTTGTCGTGATCAATGTCAATGATATCATATTCAGTTTTCAGTCGTGCCCTTGTCGTGTCGACATTTAGATGGCCAGCCAAAAGACTTTTGCTACAAGCCCTCTACAAGTAGCGTCCATTAGTTCTCCTGCCCTCCACGTGAAAGGGAAGAAGAGACGCAAGTGACAAGCATTAAATTGAAGATGATTTATTTTAAATAGCTATATAATAACAATTCCAATTTTCCATCTGGAGAATAATCTCGGTTTGTATACGACTGTGATGAAACGTTCTTTTCAAATCAACAGCCTATTGCGATTTAATTGAATGATTACTGAGGAATTTTTCCCTGGCCAGTCAACCAAGCACATCCTCTTGCGATCACGAAAGACACGAATTAAATATTTGCAGTTTAACGGATTTTAAGGCATTTCCGTGGATCGTGAAATTCTTTTGGCTTCCGAGCGAAGATGATAAGCTATGTCACTACTTAAGAACATAGATCCCCTTCTGTTAAACCCGCTCAGTTCAAGTCAGTGAAGTTCGTAAAAAGCACTTATCCGGAGTTTCCCCCCTGGGCGTGAAACTCCAACGTGCGTTTAAAAATTTTAGCTCCTTGAAATGACACTGACCGAAATGAGAATCATTGTATTGTGTCAACCTGTGGATTACCGAATATTGGAAATGAAATTCTTAGCGCGAATCTTCTGAGAGACTCTTCGTTTGAAGCCTTGGTTCTTCAATGAAAATTTAGCAGTTTTTCTTAGCTTGCATCACACATCCACACCAATCCTGCCTCAATGTCATATGTTGGACTCGTCTTGGGCCCACATGAATGAAATGTAGCGAGAGAATTTTCAGCGACTTTAGGATTTTGCGATGATAAAAATGGTAAATATGTGTCCATTTTTTTTTATTTTAACAAAGAAAAGAGCCTACAGGCTACAGCTTGCGAGCAAGCACACCAGTTGATTTGAGAATCGATCACGAGAAGCGAGAGGTCAGTGGGTCTCTATTCTTTCATGAACAATTAATCCCCTTTTTTCAAACAAAACGTTTTTAAAAACGAAGATCTCTGCTTTATTTCCTTACGTGATCTTTGCAAAGAAAAATAAATCTCTTTTAATTAAGTTTAAGACCACGAGTACTGTACAATGTTTATTTGTCTTTCGACCCCAGTTTCGCAACTGAGTGCATGCTTATTAAATTAATTAGCCTACGTACCCGCGAGATCGTTAGCGCGAGCAAAGTTTTGGCAGAGGAGCATATCGGTGGCCTTGCGGAGAATCGATGCGCAGAGAATGGCGGATTCTCTGCTAGCTTTTGCTAAAACTCTTGCGCACAGTAACAATTCAGCCAGCTACGCAGGCTACTAATCGAGCGCTAGGTCGCCGAACTCTGAGAGTGTTTACAATCTGAAAAAAGACAGTTGTCAGGTTTCTGGATCGGTTTCGAACTGCAGCACTTTTCTTTTTCTGCGAAACGGCTTGCAAAACAATCGCTGCCAATCATAGATAATAAGAGAACCTCATTTAAAATGGATTTCCGACGTCGCGTTAATTTTACATGCGTAAAGAAAACAGAAGTCCACGCGTAAAAGTAAAAATTGAGCGAGGTCAATTTTACGTGTACTCGCACCTTCCATACATCTCCTCTTTTTTATTTACGCGCGTAAATAAGGAAGAGGAAGAAACCGGGTTAACATATATTTCATACGACAAACTAAACTGCCCAAGGCCATCTCGCATAATTATTTCCGCGTGCATCTCTTTCGCCAGCGTTTCGTTCGCGCCTTGCAACCCGATTTTTGAGGAGAAAAAAAGAAGAAAAAGAAACACTGTTTGCATTCTACTTCCTCAAGAGCAGCTGAAACAAGTTACATTCCTTAACACTGCGCGAATCGACAGCTTCCTCTTCCGTTGTCAATATTTCGCTTATGATAGCGTGTCATCATCGCATTCGCTGAGAGAAAAGTGACGTAAATTTTAGCGGCGGCTATGTGTAGCGCTTGCGTGTACTCCCTCAGTGGCGTGCGTTATCCTTTGGTTTTCAGGGGCAAATGGGTAGTCTCGGCCTTAACATTTGTTTTCATTTCAATTGAAAGAATGACTTAAAAAAATACGTCGCCGGCTTTGATTACTATTTTTATAAAACAGAATTAGCTTTTTAGGAGTGCGAGTCACTCTAGGTCAAAGAGTTGCGGGCTACGTGGCGTTCTTCCCACCCTCCTCGCGCGCCCCTCGCGTTTCTCTCGCGCCTAAAACTCCCTTTCCCTTCCCTTTCAAACGCCACGCAGGCTACGTCATTCAGGGGGGGGGGGGGGGGCGTATAAATGACTAAATATTTGCGGTTAAATGTTTCTGCGTTCCTTTGGTTAATATTAATGTTTTTTTGGTTTGTTTGTTTTGTTTTTGTCACTTATAATTTAGCCGGAGAAAAGGCTACATACATGAAATGCGGACGTTTTGATGTAGCATGTAGCCGGAGGAAGTTAACGGCCATTATCTATTTTTCTCCAACATATGCGTGTCAAAAGGGGCAGCATCATACGGAAAAGACGATCGTCGACATCGTCGACTCCAAAGCGATGTGTTCTATGTTTATAGACGGCTAATCTAGCTGATAATTATAACTTTCCTTTGTTGATCCTTTGCAGATTCGCATTTTTACACAAACAAAGTCGAAATCATTAAATCCCTAATCGAGAAAATTATCATCTGCTAAAAATTCCTGAAACCCATCCCCCGGATGAGAGCTGATAGATCATCAAAATTCCAAACAAAACGTGTCACTTTCACTTGGCCCCAAAGGTTTATGACGTTATAATCTTTAGGTGTGGTGCATACAGAGCTGTTGACACTCAGGACGTGTGGAAACAGTTTATGCACGTTTTTCGGCTGGTAGATAACGACAAAAGAATTCAACGTTTGATACTTTTACTTCGCCGTCAAAACCCACTATCAGCGCCTAAAATCAAAGCCCTGTCTGCGCAGTTTAGCTTTGAATTCCGTAACTTGTACAACTTGACAGTCTATTTTGGGAGATGGCAAATGATTCGCGCATTGTGTTCTTGACTGGATCCATATTCCTTCTGTTCTTCTGTTGTGGTGAGTTCAAATTCGCTTCATGCACTTAAGTCTAGCTTTGATTGATTCGACTGATTTAATTTTTGCGAGAGTCTTTATATAATTTTGTCCCCGATGTTGCGAAAATTATAAGGAGATGATTGCAGTCCCGGGTGAACTTCGAACGAAGAACTTTTATGTATTTGTGTTGATATTAGGATTTATTATTTACGCACGATGACACATGAAGTAGCTTGCCGGCAAATTCAAGTGAACAAGTAAAAACGCCTCCCCCATAAAACTGATTCTGTCTCAACAATCTCCAATACCAAACCGATAATTTTCACAATGAAGCAGTCTCCACCGAGATAATTTGACAGGATCTATGGGTACGAGATCTCAAAACCATTATATGGGTAGTTTCGATTGGAAAGGAGAAAGCGACCCTCCCCTTGGTATAACTGGCGAAATGTTCAATATTACAATTTTCCTGCCGTCGAGCTTGGCAATTATCGTAAGCTGAGGGGACGAAACAAGAAACTCATCTTCAAGTTTACTGTTTCATAAGAACGAGGAGACGTGTCTCTTCTTCCGGGGGGGGGGCAGGGGAAGGGTATGCGGGGGTCTGTTTTTACTCGAGAAAGGAAAGTACAGTTTCGGTATATGTAATTGTAAATCCCGCTGCTGGAATGTGAATTTTTTTACTAGAAATTTTAAGCTTCTCAGTCTTTTTTTGGATTTTCAATATTAAGTCAAATCATATCAGGGCAATTACTTCATAAAAGAAAACTATTTTCAGCAGGGTATACTTCCTGTAAGTGTATGGATTTTTGACATGACCTTGTCACAGACGGGGTCAGCAAGTCTTATCCAATCTGCACTGTCTTTAGTCCACCAGCCAGTCCACAAAATGATGTGCATGCCAACCATACATCATTTTCACTGCATTTTTACGAGTGAAAACGTTTTTCTGCCTGTCATTTATGTAGAGAAGGGCAAGCTTGCGTGCAAGTCCTCTTCCCTGTACGGAAACAAGAGAATTTTTGAAGTCATGAACAAGTCGGAGTAACTTCCTGTTTTGACCTCGAGATAATTACCATGCGAGCGATTGAGTCCAATGTCTGATGGCGTCCTTCGTTTACCCCCACCGAAGACAGCTGCCGTTTGACACAGGCGTCGTTTTCTCTGGCTACTTTATTGGTACTTAATTTCGCTGGTCTTTTAATTTCGTATTTTTCACAATTGTAAAAAAATCGCGAAATTTAAAGCCCATTTAGAAAATCACGAGACAGTGGATATGTATAGACAAACTCAAATAGCTAATTGGTTGAACTGGAGTTCCATTTTGTATCTTCAGTTGAGAAATACTTCACGTTAGTTTGCAAAGATTTCACACATTTCTTGTTCATTAAGGGTTCAGACTTTTTCAAAAATAAAAAGTTGAGAACGCTTAAATCGCGAAATTTAATGGCCTTTCTTCATATTTGCCTGTTAAAATTGCGGAAATAAAACACCACGAAATACTTTCTCGCCAAAACCGCGAAATTTAGTACCAACATAAGGAATACAAAGGTCAAAATATGTGGCAAAATGCTTTCATTATTAATCATATTTCGCCGTTGTGGAATATGGTTCAAGCGAAATATTGAATGTTCTTGATGTCGAGCAGAAACTCCGGCTAGTAGTTAGCTCAGTTTTGCCGGCGCTCGCTCAATCGCTGTTCTTGTTTTAAAATGAGCTCGTAACCGCTCGGTACAGACTCTTTAGTTGGGCCCCAGTTCTTTATCGCCTCGGTCACCACTGGTTGAACGCCTTGAACAGGCTAGTGTTGATGTAAAAAAAAAAATGACTTTTACACTTCTAAATTTAAACAACTTGGACTTCCAACATAAGCAAACTAATCCCGTTTAAGTCACAAGAGGATTTAGTGTATTTTAGTTTTGAAAATAGTGCTTCTTTTGTTTGAGATGAGCGTGAACAGGAAAGAATGAAGATAGCTGTTTTTAAAACAAACAAAGGATTAAATTTCTGCTGTAGATGGAGGACAGACCTTGTTTGGCTACACTCTTTTTTTTTTATAAGAATGTTGTTTTTCCGGCCCAGGCTGAATATTCTTATTTTTCTGCCGATTTTAGGCTGAAAATATTCTTGTATTATTCTTAAATTTCCGTTTTAGAATTTATTGGGGTATATGTATATGTGTTACATGTACCGTTCATCGAACTGTCATTAGCGTTGAACATTTTGCTATAGCTAGTGCAGGTTTTTTCGTTTTGTTGGCTAGTTTCGCCGTTCAGAGAAAGGAATAATTTTATACGGTTAAGTTAAAAACATAAAATTGTATTGTATTTACAGATGTTTCAACACACAAAATTATATCTATCCTTTTCAAAATCTCAGCCTCGGCTTTATTCTTAAAATATTCTTAAAATTTCGCAAATTTCAGCGTCGATATTCTTATAAAATATATTCTTATATAAAAAAAAGAGTGTACATGTGGAAGTGTGCACTTTGACTGAGCCACCACTCCTCTGAGAGAGGGGGACGCGTTGTTTTGTACTAAGAGGGGATCTGCTGACCCAGTGCATATCCTCATCAAACAATTGTACCCCTGCTTCATGCTTACAGAAGCATTTTGGCTCATACGTTAGCTTTTCTCTCTCAGTTTTCTTCGCTTTAATTCGTAAAAACCCTACCCTTTTGTGCTCCTCTAGGGCGATAAAGGAACCTCTTTCGGGCAGAGCATTTTCAGGGAGCACCCCCCGGACCCCCGGCCACCCAAGGATTCTCTATGAGTAAGATCAGTAAGATGCATTTCGGGTACGCAAAAGTGGGTAAAAATCGGGCCGCATAAACGTCTTGTAACTATAACAACTTAATGGTCCTTTGATACAAATGATTCAAGGTATCCAAATGATGGCTTTAAAATCTGATATATCATTTTGAATAGAGCTGTGAATGCTACTTCGAATTTGAACGTTCCTCTTCTAGAACGGAGAAATTTAGGCTCTATTTCCGCCGCTCTCTTGGTCGTGTTCGGGGAAGGAGCGTGCGGCCGGTAATCGAGCCTGCGTGGGTATATGCGGTCATAATACAGGGTGCCGTCATTGGTAGGCGTGTTTGGTTTCCTGTAAATACCGATTACCAAGTCAGTCGGTTTTTATACCGTGGAATAGGTTATTCCACACATCCGAAGTTACTGCATTCTTTTATTTTGGCTTCACTACCGTGTATGCTTTCTAGAAGAACCATTTCCTGTCATGAATTTGGTCTGAAATCGGTGATTTGTTTGTGGGATTCGTTTCTACACGCTGAAGCATGTTTGTAACTAAGAATATTCAAAGTCTGACGTTGCAACCTTTGCCTGATCCTTCGCTGTACGGAAACTACTTCTTGTTTTTTCGCCAAAATTCAAGCAGTAGATATATTATTTTTTTCATCGATAAGAGGTATTTGAATGATTTTGCCTGGTATGGGTGTCTCCAGTTCAGATGTTCATTAAGATAAATATATGATTCTTGCGGGTTTCTACATGTTATATTTTGAAATTGTCCTTTGGATTCTCTGGTCACGTTCATGATCGATTGACGGAAAAAGTTTAAACAATTTGTCAAAGAAGGTTCACATTTTCTGTAAATCGGCTTCTAGACATGATACGTTTCCTTTCTCCAAGGATCATATTTCATGATGCTTAGAGCAACCCGTAGATTGTGGCTTCTTCAAACCATCTGTTCAATGGACGTGTAACTCGCCTACTCCAACACGTGCCTAGTCCTATGCTAACAAAATGGATCGTCGCTCAGTTGTCTACAGTCATCACGATTTAGGTTCGAAAGTGAACCGGTTGCTCCGTCTGGTCGCATTATAGTCAAAGGCCGCATTGAAGTGCCGGCTAACATTACTTATTGGTAGCGGATCTCTGGTGGAGGGAAGTGGTCGACTTCCTTGGATGTCCGTTCACACCCTTCTTACCCCAGTTTAGCCTACGAGCAAGCTCTTCATCTGGGAAAATAGCGATTGTAGAATAAATGGAGAGCAGACTCGCATGCTAAACCCCATTTACACTCTCCCCTTATTACTCAATCCTTCCTTCTCTAAATGTATATTAAAATTGTTGGTCATAGATATTGCTGCTTTACAACTGCTTCTTGGGCATTCTCAACGTTTTAGTAAACGTTGATCTAGGGTCCCCAGGCAACAATCATCTTTGACCAATAAGCGATGGACACTGGTCTACCTGATACGATAGGGCTGAGCTGCAAATTATTAGTTAAGAAAGGGTAGTGGAAAAAGCTCATCGTCAGGGTCGGGGCACGTGCTCCAAAGTAGTGGTATTCAGACGGCTAACGGGGCAAACGGACGCAACCTTGTTGGCCAACAACACCCAAGATTTAGCTTCGCAAAGTTGTGGAAATGTACAGACTTTTGTATGGTGAGAGGATAGTTTTTTTGCCCATACCCCCCCCCCCCCCCCCCCCTCCCACCATACACAAGTGTTTGTAAAATTTCGCGTCTTTGAGAAGCTATATCCTCATTAGTTTTTAACAAATCACATTCAAACTTGGCAGTTTTACTAGTTAAAGGCGCCCTTTTCAGTGATATCCACGGATTTTTCTCTGACTTGTCCATATCAAAGTTCAAAACCGTAGAAGGGTCTATTTTAGGGCCGTTACCATAAGTCAGAACTGGACGGCCATTCCCGTCCAGTTGTAATGAGAAATTCACTTTTAATCAGGACTGACCAACTAGACCCGGCCAGTCTATTTCTAAATAGCCTGCATGGAAGTGATGGTTTTTAAGCAATATCTCGTTACCTGTCCGACCGGTCAGTTCTGACTTTTCGTAAACGTCGAGAATTTTATTCGGGCTTTGGTTCTGTTCAGTCTTAATTCCTTACTCTCCTCTGTCGACAGTACACTCGCTTAAATGCTACAAGTGCACAACAACTTCTGCAGAAGAATGTTCAGCGAGCCAATATGTTAAAACATGTGACAAAAGACTGTGGTGTGCTATACTAACGTATGATGACCATGGTTTCCAGTACATAAAGGATTGTTTATGGCGTACCTATTGCGACGGGAGGCAAGACAATTGCACTATAAAAGTCTGTAATGAGGATTACTGCAACGGTCCACCTCCCCCGACAACAGCTGTAAAGCCAAGCTCTGCTGGACCCAATCCAAGCACAACTCCCACCACCACAGAGCCGGATGAGACCGGAGCACCGCCCAGTCCACGTTCCCATGCCAACAGAAGCCTTACGTGGAGCCTCTATGGAATGTTAGTGTCTGTGCTTGCTATTGGCAAGATGGTGGAAACTTGTAATGTTAGTTGAGAACTAGTGAGCAGATCTTTATGATAAGAAATGACATCCCAGCAAATAAGGCACGATTTGTTTGTTAATATCAGATTGCCGCAATTTAATGTACTGTGCATTCGCAGTGAGCCTCGCCTGTAAGATAATCTGAGAGCACCCCTTCGTTTTCGTGTTTTTGTCTTCCTAGTTGTGTAGCGCAGTGGTTGTTCTTACCTGCAGCACCATTTTTTGTTTTCCTACCATTTGAACTACAGTCGAACCCCGCTTTACGGACACCCACTTAATAGGGACACCTAATTATTACGGACAGTTTGCCTTGTCGCTGTGGAAAGAAAGCCCTCGCATTTTCCCTAAATTCATCCCGCTTAATACGTACACCCCGTTAATATGGACACTATCTATGCCCCCTCAATGCCCGTATTAAGGGGGTTTGACTGTAGTTTAAAAGGGTCCGTGCAAAATTCCATGACATCCCTGGGACATGGGACAAAATTCAGGACGACAACGTGATGCTATTTGCCCCTCCACTCCCCCGAGAAAAAAGAAAAGAATGTCATGTTACCGAGATATAATTTTCCATGGTTTCAATGACTTTTCCTTTTTTACAAGCCAGACAGATTTCCAGAATTTCCATGACCCATACAAACCCTGTTATTTCTTGTGAGTTCAACTAGTCTTTTTTGTGTAGTTTCTATTTTCCTGGATCTGGAGATCAGTTACATCGTTTAAGTCGGCCGGTTATACTCCCAAAAGTGGCCAGAGGGCAAAATCATTTACACCTTCTAAAAGTAATGTATCTGTCGAAGCATTGATGCCTTTATTATTATCACACTTTGAATCGATGTTCTGTATATAGTAATTTTCTAGAATAGTAGCTAGCTCAGGGCAATTATTATAAATAAATTTAGGTTTCCGGGAAACTGACAACCTACCCCTACCCTAAGCCAACATTTTGCCCTAAGTGAGAAGTAAGTGTTAATGTTAGCTTAGGGGAGGGGTAGGTGGTCAGTTTCTTAGAAACCTAAATACCCCCGGTGAGGAGGAGGGTATTCCCTTATATGTGCTATGCGGGTATGTGCCGCTCAGCAGAATACTTAATCTGCCGCCCTGACTCTGGAACGTGGTATAAAAATCACCTTTTATATCTGAAAGAGGGGTACAGTCGACTCTCACTTATTTAAGGACACCTCTATAAAATGGACAGCTCTTTAGGACGGACGCCCAGGGTCGGTTATTTAAACGAAGTCCAACTTAGGTCACTGTTGAGGAAATCTTTCGACCTCCAGACCTCGTCCTTGGTGGGTTTTTTTAAGAAGACAAACGCTTTCGTGTCCACTTTAGAAATGGTGTTTACAAAAGAGCGTTCGGGAAACTAAAAATGGCTTAAAACGCGTCTTTGTTTAACACTGGCTAAACTCCGTTTAAACAACTGACCCCTAGAGTTGGCCCCTTCATTTCCTTGGGCTCCTGCTTACTTCCTTTATTTGACTCTCCATAAGACGGACATCGCTGTCCCAAAGGTGTCTGTCTTGCAGAGAATTGACCCTTTTACCAATACGGCGGCCATATTGAATTAATTAGATTTAAGGAGTATTATGGGATGCCAAGGGGGGGCATTAGCAGGATCCGATATACTCGTTCAGTATTTACGCGCGCTTTTCGCCCAATTTTTCTTGATGTTTTCCTAGAAAAAGATTGTAATGGGAAAAAAGATCGTTATGCCGTGTTTGGATGTAATAATGATCGCCTTTTTCCCGAGAAATACACAATGAAGTTCTCTTTTTGCCCGAAAAAAGCGCGTTAACACTAGCTAACACTGAGCGAGTGCTTCCTGGGCATCCCATAATACTCCTTAAATCTAATAAATTCAAAATGGCGGCCTGTAGTTAAAAAGGTCTATTGACCTTCATTACTTCAGTTTGATTCTGGAACAAGGTCGATTTTTTCTTCCCAATCCCTCATTACTCTCCATCAAGCTTAGGTGCAAAACTACGCTCTGCTCGTCGTTTTATGATGGCCGATCGATTCCCATTTGTCTGGAACAGGTTCAGAGCTTCAAAGACTCAGCGGCACACCCCCATAGTAAATTTAAGGGTGTATACCTCCCCCGCCCCACCGGGAGGACCGCTAACGAGCTCTTTATCTGCGTCTTAGCCGTTAAATTAGGGATCAAAAAATTGGCTGAGAAGGCTCTTGGGCGAAGTTTGACCGCTTTTGTTGCACTTAATTGAAGTATTATTAGAAGAGAAGGTGCAACCTTGTAGCCCTGGGAACGAGGTTGAAGACAATGGCTACTGAGGTTTTTGATGATTGTTCTGAAAAATTAGTAATTATATAATTAGACAACAGACGTTAATTAAAATTCTCAAAAAGTTTAAAAAAGATGAATGATACTCACTTCTCTTGACTCTCTTTCACAGCGAACTGTCTCTTTAGTGGGACACTCTGAGGACTTCCTTAAACGGGGCTCTCTCGGGGGCCAAAAACTCACTAACTCACTTTATCATGAGTGAACTCTTAATATGCGGTATATGCTTGTGGGACCAGTGTGACTGCCTCACCTCTGAGCCGGATACCCTTAAGGCACTATAGCTGTCCGTCGTTTATGTGAGTCTCAATGGGGTTTAAACCGTCAGCCGTCAAACGGAAGAAAATCTATGTAAAGCTGGAAAAGTCAGTTCAAATATTCACAGGAACAATCTTTCTAGACATTACCACACCTTACAACTTACTCGAAATTTCAAAAGTGAAAGGCTAAGACAACCTCCAAAACACAACAGTGAATATTAATTAATTCAGAACTCTAGTACACTCACTCTCACTCTGGTACACTCTAGTCTTAGGGTGCATTCCTTTGGGATGATCCGGATCAGGATCATTGATCAGAGATCACTCGGATCGTGGTAGATCAAATGAACCGATGAAACCTTGTCCGGAGTGGATTCATCGGTTCATTTGATCTGACATGATCTGAGTGATCTCAGATCACTGATCCTTATCCGGATCATCTCAAAGGAACGCACCTTTAGACTAATTTTCCCCTTAAAACCATCAAAAGTCAAAGCTACCTCCCCATTGAGACCCTCTTTTTTCTATTACGGACAAGCAAGTGAAATTAAGCCCAGAATAGTAAACTAATGAAGGCCGAGAAACAAGGGCAACATCATTTTTGTTTCTCTTTTGTCAACTTGTCGCGCTTGAAATATTTCACGGAAAAGAAAAACAAAATAATCAAACTTTCTCGCGCATATTTCAGCAGTATTTGCGCTGGGAATGTTTAAGGAAACACAAGAATGCGATTACAAACCCATTGAGCTCTTTATTATTTTAAGACTTACAAATTCCTACTCGTTTTTCTTTAATGAAAAACAAAAACTCTCCTTCCACTCTTTTCACAGCCGTCTAAGAGGCGGCTATGTTTTGTGGGAGAGGGGTGGTGGGAAGAGATGGTTGACACAGCTGTTGACAATTCAGGCCACTCTCGCCGAGCAGTCCATTGGGGGGAGGAAGGTATTGCGAAGAGACAAATGACACTTCAGACCACTTTTCAAACAATTTTAAAAACGCAAGGTCAGTGAGATGCCTGTCTTATCTCAACCAGTAGATTTTGCACTGCACCAGTGCGTGCCATCAAATTTATCATCGTTGGGTCCCCAAGTAAATTCCGTGAACATATTGGTGTTCACCCAAGCCGCGAACTGGGTTTCTGCCTCACTTGGTGACAAAACAGCGCACTTCCTGGCAACCAAGGTGACAAATACTTTGATAAGACCAAGCTTCTGTAATGCTGCTATAATATCCGGAGACTCACAGATGAAGTAGTCGAACAGCGGCTCGGTACACCCGCCTTTGGCATGAGACCAAAGAGTTATTTTACCCGCTAGAGGACGCAAAATATCGATACGCTCTGCCCTCTCCTCCGACACTTTGAAATCCGGTGTTAATTTGCACGTTTCAGTGGGTAGAAGAGAAAACATGGCATTTGGAAAAAAATCCGAGGACAGATACTTCGCAGATTTTCTATCTGCAGCTTCATTAAAGTTCATTCCACAGAGGTTCATCTTCCCTGTGTTCTGACCAAGGTCACAAACAGCCCACATAGCGCTTATTGTGTTCACATTTCGTGTCCATGTCGATGACTTCTCCACCAAGTAAGCCACGTCAGTGGCAGGGCCACCCACAGTCATGTGAACAGTTGAATATCTACAAAGTACAGGATAAAGCTGGTCTAACGTCAACCAGTGTGACCCCACGGAGTCTAATGCAAAATCATTTATACCAGTGAGTTGGTTGATAAACTGGCGGGCCAGTTTTCTCCGTTGGTCGAAATTTTGAAAGACGTCGGATTCGTCGCAGCGTTTGTTGGATACTTGATCGTACTCATATGGTGTGACTCAACAGTTGTGACAGTTGTCATAGAAACGCCACTCGTCTGCATGGTGTGAATACGACAAGGGAATTTGGCTGGCAATATGCCCCGTTACCAACACAAACTCTGTAAAACCTGCGCAGCGCAAGATACATTCAAGATCATACATGTTCTTCTTGAGCACCAAGGCCGAGTCTTCAGTAGTGCCTCTGTCGTTCATCACAGCTTCATCAGCTGGGAGTGTACCGACGTGCCGACGAAAGTCCCAGTTCACGTAAGACTGCGAAGATTCGTCAAAAAATCTACCGTTTGTGTTTTTGTGCGCTAGACCAAGGTTAACGCGGCGTCCACCACAGACAATGTAGAGTGGGGAAAGCGGAAATCCTAATCGCCGCAGTATCCATCGCCCTGCCACTGCCAAACAGTGATCGCTCGATTGGGATTGGTGGGCTCGCAGTAAAACGGCAGCGTAATTGTCTGGGTCGGGCATATCAATAAAAATAATATGGGTGCTAAGTGCCACGCCTACTCTCTTGACAATGATGATGGTGGAGAACCCAATAATCGCCATCATCAGAAATAGGATCGTACATTCAAACAAAATATGAAACTGATGGGCAGAATAAAGCGCAACTACAATGGCGCATGAACTTCCAATGTACAAGAAAGTAGCTGAATACGGCTGTCGCAATACAGTTTGAGACATGCTGAGGGAGACGAAAAGTAAGCACCTCTTGCTTATTACTAGAATAAACGGAAAAACAAAATAGAATTAATACTGACTTCCTTAAAGCGTTAAAAATTAATAAAGAAAAGCCAAAGAAAATCATAACTCAGAAAGAGACTTTGATAGGTCATGATACTCAACACAAAATTGACTGATTGGATACTAATTGGCTACCAGTTTCCTTCAGTTTCAATTTTTGGTCACTTGACATGTCATGTGACCATGATTAAACGTTAAGGCACAAAAAGACCTCAAGTTTTCCTTTTAGGGAAAAATTTATTTTGTTCCAGGTATCCTGGAGACATATGTTGCCAATCAATCATGCTTCGAACACACCATTAACCCAGGCCTTAAATCCCTTGATTAGTTATCTCTTCTCATAAACAAGAAGAAAATTTATTGAAACATCAACTTTTCCGTCCACTTCCATAAAAAAGGAAAAAAAGATAAACAAATTGACATCCTGCATGTTGTTATGTAAACAAATGACTTTGGCTGAATAAGTGAAATTTGCAACATGAGTTGGTGTTAACAGTCTTTTGAGCAACCAAGGCCGGATACATCTCACAATAATCATGACGCATCGTGCATCCAAAAAGTTGAATGATAAAAGCAAGAGAATGCTGGACAAAACCTTCACAAAGAATCATCTCAAAGGCAACCCGTAGAAATCAATAATTAACAACCATCACCATTTGGCTTTAATAATGAACCCTTTTGCAGTTTAATGGACACCTTTTTCACATCCTGAGGGTGTCCATTTATAAGCTGACTTTCCTTTGTAATCTCCTAAATGGAGTTACATGTACACAGGGGCACCCAACGTCAATTTTCGGAAAATATCTGTTCCGAAGACGATTTGAGATCTAGAATTTTCGGAACATTTTTTGTAAAATTTCTTGCTTGCCTGCCACTCCTAGGATTTTCGAACATCTAAAAATTGGTATAATTGCCATTTTTAACGGATTTTTACCCTAAAAAGGTCACCTAGAATTTTCGGGAGCCTTTTTTCTGGCTAAAATTTTCGAAAAGGTAAGTTTTGATCCCTATAATTTTCGGATCACTAGACTTTCAGCTAGGAAATCCGAACAGATGAAAAATTTTAAGGGGATAAAAATGTGCCTATATCTACCGTTTAAATACTAAAATACATTTAACAATGCTTTGTTTAAGTGGTTTTGAACTATATTCTCGTTGGGTGCCCCTGGTTACTTTGATCAAATACCACACATGGTTGCCTTCACTCACATTTTTACAAACGACTCTTGGGGAACCTTAGCATCTGAAGCTTTAAACTTCACTCCATCATTTAACTGGCTGTCAGTGTTTTTTTTTAAAAAAAACCCGCCACAAACTTGTCAATTATTTTCGATTTTTAGCAAAATGGTCATGTGACATATCACGTGACTTATTAACAAAATAGGTTAAAGCTTCAGACCAAAAGATGTCACTTAAAAAAAGCATCATGACCTGGCCTTGATTTTCAGCAATGATGTCTGAAGTAATTTAAGGCCTGGGTCTAAAGGGTTTACCAGTAGAAAATGATTTATTGGCTATAACTTTGGTACAGATTATGGAGCTGATTCATTTTATGACCAAGGCTTCAAGGCAGGCCAAAAGAACATGAAATTCAATTAGTCATAAATACTTAATTCCAGACTTTTAAATGTACCAGCATCACTTTCAATAAAATTTCCTTTCTAAGGTTCTTATAATCGGGAAGCTTTTAGACTGCTAGCAGTCTCTTATTTTCTTCGCTTCTCACAAGGCTAGCCTGCAAATACAGTCATCTCTCCTCACTCCATGCCACCAAATCTCTCCAGCGGCCAGGAGCAGGGGCATAGCTAGGCGGGGCCCGTGACCCCCCCTTGGTAGGCCTTCTTCTGAGCAAACAACCTGCAATATTCAGGTGGCAAAAACGCGATGACAATATCTTGGCCGTAAAAGCCATTGTTGAAAAGCCCACTTTTTCAAAATTTGTTTTTTTGTAAAGTATTGTCATCAACAGCTCTTGTCTTTAGTTAATATGGGCCTTCATGCGGCAATAATATGACTGAGCCTGCTGATACACGAGGGAGAGCAGCAGTATAAACCATATATAGTCGGTGATCCCCAGATGACAATCTGGTGAGTAGCCTCTGTGACCCCCCCTTTGAAAAATCCTGGCTACGCCCCGGAGGAGTGAAGAGATACAGCAGTGTTTGCAGGCTTAGGCAAGCTTTAGCTAATACATAAAAGTATAAAACTCTGACGGGGTTGGAATTTTAAGGGGCTATGTCATACTATTTGCTATCTGTTTGAAAAGCTAAAATAATATAATGTGTCTTCACGTCAATAATAAAAATAATTGTCTAGTTTTGTTATTTAAGACTTTAGACATTGAAACCACAGGCAGACCACCCTCTGTTCATGTGGCCACTATTGTTATTGAAATCTGAGCATCGGTCTTTTGTACTCACTAGAAGAAATGCAGACTAATATTATGGTCACTACAATTTACTCCAATTTACAGTTTTGAACCTAAATGTTCAAACGAAGTTCTAGCAAAATGTTAACTTTATAGTCATCTGTCATGTTTTTTCACCATCCCAACCTTTTAAAAAGCATTATTTTGTGAGATGATTAATTGACCAGCAGTCAGTTTAGAACTAAAGAAGGGGGACAAGGCAGGGAGCAATCAGCTGCCGAAATGTGACCTAGGACTCCATTTCAAGAGGGAACTGACGCCAAACCATTGAACTCTGGCATCTGATTGACAAGAATAAACTGATATTTCTCCATACCCTCACTGCCACACCAGAGCTCAGCTTTAAATCCTTCAAAAATGAATGAAAGAACCACCCCTAAAGTTGCAAAATTAGCTTTCTCAACATGACCACCGCAAAATTCTCGACCAGTAGAATGTGAAGTATGCAGTTTCCTTGTGAGTGGATTCAATCTGACAATCACCAGATCCAGCTCCTGCTTTTCGAAAGCTTACCTAGTCGGTCAATCATCTCACAAAATAACGTTTTACACAGCCTGGGACAGCAAAAAGATAAAACATGACAGATGAACATATAAGTTTAAATCTGTATAAACATTTGGGATTAAAATAATTGTAGCCACCGTAAATATGTTCATCTGTATTTCTCGTACTGAGTGTAAACATATTCCGTACAACTTAATAAACAAACAAATTTCAAGGACTTTTCAAGGATTTTTGAACGAAAAATTACAGTTTTCAAGCACTATGATTTATTCAATAAATCTGCACATTCTTTAACCCCCTTTTGAACACCTTATTGGCTACAACACGTCGCCTGGAGTCATTTACAAGTTTTACTTCTTCATGCAGCCATGTTTGATCACATAATTTTATACTACTGTCCACAACAATGCTTTGGAAAATGACTGGGTATGACTTGCAATTGCATCTGAGGTACAGAAACAGCATTTAAAATAAAGAAACAGAATCAAGAAATCAAGTACTTTTCAAGGACCTTAACTGAATTGAGGGATAATTTCATGAGGACCGTGACTAAAATTCAAGACCTTTTCAAGATTGTACTGACGAACCAAGTACAAAAGACTGATACTCAGATTTCAATAACAACAACAGCAACATGAACAGAGAGGTGGTCTACCTGTGTTGAAACTGTTTCTTGTTGTCTGTTGTTGCTATGTACGGTAAGGATCTGGAAGGGGGGGTTTAACTCCGGATTTCAAGTAACAGGGATGATTAAACGATTTGTTCGTGTTCAAGATTTGCGATTTAAGAATTTTTTTGGGTAGGAAAATTTTGGCAAGCGAGTATTTTTTGTGGGTAGCTTGATTTAAGTACGGATTTTTTTTGGTATATTCAAAACAATCTGAACATTCATGATAGTTTCAGCATATTATCTAATACCAGTAAGTTGTAAATAACTTTGTAGGCTTGTTCGTAATGTTCTTGCCTAGCGTGGTCTTGTTTAGAGTAGTAAGATGCGAAAAAGGTTCTTACTTCAGATGGTGTAATGAATAAACAAACACAAACATTACATTACTTATGTTTCTAATTTCATGTTATATCTTCATGCTTTCTGGAAATTTTTGTGGCACCGAAATTTGGCATGGGATTTTTTGGGGGTTTAATTTTGGTCCACAATTTTTTGGGGGTTTTGTTTGAAGCCCTAGGGATTTTTGGGGGGTTGATTTTTGCCCCCACTCGATCGTCCCTGTCACCTGAGATTTGGAGTTGGAGTACCCCCCCCCCCCCCCCCCCCCCCCCAACACGGGTAAGGATTGACTTAGATTAAAACTTGAAAATGCCATGAGTGAAAAAAATTGTCAAAACAAAATAATGATCAGTGCTCCCTGATGAAATTTGATTGTTATCTTCTTCATAACTCTACAGGAACATTTTTTGTATGGGTAAAAGCACCACGTACAAGTACAGACTTCAGCACAGAACTGACCTAAAACATCAATATTCTGCTTTGAGTCATACATACCCACAGACTTGGATTATTGGATTTTATGTTATAAAATTTACCTGTTGCGGTGCACCACAACTGGCTAAACTTAATACCCTGCCACTGACACGTACTCGTTCCTCAACAAATTGGTCGCCATCTTGGAAATCGTATGTGCAGGTCACAGTGTCATGTAAGACTTA
This sequence comes from Porites cylindrica, assembly GCA_964035525.1. Classification (NCBI taxonomy): domain Eukaryota; kingdom Metazoa; phylum Cnidaria; class Anthozoa; order Scleractinia; family Poritidae; genus Porites; species Porites cylindrica. The sequence continues at coordinate 43,581,598 of OZ037778.1, forward strand.
TTACGTATAATGTACCGAACACCCCTCCCCCCGGGGGGCGGGGTACTCCCTTAACTCGCCTAAACGGGATTTACCGCTGGACCCCACTGGACAGGGTACGGTTTTTCCGTGTTTTTGACCTCTTTGTCCCAAACAGGGTAAATAATTTCGTGTAAGTCTGTTAAAAGGGTATATCCTGCACGATCGATTTGATTTCCTAGATGAATTTTGTATACGAATAACGTGAATTTGCTCTTTTATACCACTACATGAGAAATTCTGCAATTTGATTGGCTCAGAGCAGTGGTATTTCAGCTTAATTTGAAATACCTACATGTGAAAATTACAAACCTTTTGCGGGTAGTAGTATAAACAAATAATAGCAAGATTTGTACGTGATATTTGGCATAAATACCACTCATGATATTTGAAAATTGTCTCAAATTTCACTCGCCTAACGGCTCGTGAAATTACGTATACAGTATGTTGCCCAGTATCCGGACGGTACCAGTATCCGGACACTTGAAACAAGAACTCAATTTTTGAGGGGCCCTTTTCAGTTATCGGTAAACAAGGTATTTCGAATGAAAGCTGAACATTTCAGCTTTAAGATGAAAGTTTTGGCGATTTGAAAGCTTGCGAAACAGTCGCAGAAGACGCCGTTCTGTTCAGGTGAGTAAACTTTTCATGGCTAATATTTACGCTGTTTACTGCGCAGTAAAGTTACTGCTGCTCAGAAAAGGGAGGGTAATGTGTGATATTTTCAAAGAAACTGTTTTATTTTTAAAGTGAAGATACTTAAGGAAGTCAGGTTTTCAGAAAGTTTATTAATTCTTCTTGAAATTCGATTTGTTTGGAATAACGGAAGCCAGAAACATTCACTAAGTTTTGATGTCATGTGCCCAGTATCCGGACAGTTTTTTCTTTGCTGTACAGAATCGACGAATTAGTTGTGTACATTCTCCGGATAAGATTTATTTCATATCAGTAACTATAATTAAAGCTTAGGATATATGATATAGTCGTAAAATGTAACTCTACTCAACTCCGTACGGAAATTTTCTTCACTCATTCAGAGTCGACTTGATTTCGTGTGCACGGCTTGTTTCGCGACTGCATTTTTTCTATATATAACTGAAAGCGTCTGAGTTGAACCTGGAATTGTCATACTTTCCCCAGTTGGGACTGCTAGAATGGGGTTGCAATGGTCTAAAAAATGTCACAAAGGGATTGAGAGATGTGAAAGAAGGAGGAATTAGTGCTAGAAAAGCAGGCTCGTTGTGGGGACTGAGCATGAAGAAATCAACACTGCAGGTCAGACTAAATAGGAGAGTGACCTTTGACCGTCGGGTTGAGATCCCTTCCCCAAGCTTTTCTTTAAATAAAAAATGAAGAAAGAAAGTCGTTTGCAGATTGGCTAATTGAGCTTGCAAACTGCGGCTTCGGCATGTCTACGGATGCCTTCCTTAAATCAGTGAAAAAGTTCTTAGACAAAGAAGTGAGAATTATACCATTTTTAAAACAGCCGCTCGCGTTCCCCACCATACCCCAGTCATTTGTTATGTTTTATTTCACGATGCCAGGTTATATTTTCGGAATCGATTGCCAGACTACTTTGCAAGTGCAAGAGAAGCTTATAAGTCGCTCGCCTGTCGAAATTTATGTACAATTACGTTGTTAATGTTGTGTCCGGATACTGGGCCAGCTGTCCGGATACTGGGCAACATAGGAGCTCTGCAAAAATATTAATTTCGCGATGGAAACAAAGGCAAAAAAGTTAAACTTTCTTTCGTCATATTAAGGACTAGATAGATTTTCCCTGGGCCAAATTTCAGAGCTCTTGCGATTAGCAAAGGAAAGTTATTGCAATTTTAAACTGAAGTGTCCGGATACTGGGCAACATACTGTAACAATTTTGAAATATCACTCGTGGTATTTATGCCAAATATCACTACTAATCATGCTATTACCTATACTAATGCAAACACTTTTAAAGCCAAATCATGATGGTGATAATTTCCAACGAGCAGCCACGCGAAGACGCGAGGCAGCGAGGCGGCAACCTAATAAAGCCGTGCGCGAAAGTTCCAAGGTGTAACAGCTAGGTGTAACATATAGTAGTGTAAGGTAACTTTTATGACGTAATCCAGAACAGAGAATGCATTGTTCTCGAGCGAACACGTGAAGCAGAACAGAGAATCCACGAGCCATGTGCGTGTTGTGATCCCGTCTTCAACCAGTTGTCGAGAGGATTCATTTGCATCTACATCTACATCTACATCTACATTTATTAACTGACAACGCTTTCGCATGAAGTCAATATGAATTAAATAAATTTCAATATCACGGAAATACAATAATGGAATAAAAAAAACTTGTAAATTATATATAGTAATATATTGCAATTTCAAATGATAAAAGTATTTCTTAATAAATATAAAATATAAATAAGATGAATAATAATAATAATAAATATAAATAAATGACAGCGATCAATTATTTCTAATAACTGAGAAACAGTGGTCTTTAAAAAATGAATCATTAGCCCGGTGGAATTTTTTTATTGCCTGCCGCTAATAAGAAAAAAAACGCTGCAAAATTATTCGGAAGGTTTCATCGGCGGACCATAAATCTTTTTGCCTCAAAATTAGACTTCCTAAGCTTTAAAAAGAGACCAGGTATAAATCTGTACGTTGAATATTCGTGGACTTTAATATGATTTTTGAGGATTCTAAGTTCGCTTATAAGACCACCAAATTTTACGCAACTTCGGATAAAAACACGAACTTCAATATCTTGACAAATATGCTACATTGTATGTTAAGTCGGGATTTCAAATTCTTTATGCAGTAGAACAGTTTAGTTCACTATTTTTAAGGTAATTTTCGCTTATGCCATCTAACTGAGTTCAAACTATTTTTGGTAAATTACGGTAATTCATGGCATTTCCAAATATATTGAACAGCGCGCGAGTATCGGTAGAATCTTTGCTCGTTGGCACTTAGCGCAGTAGCTATCGCATGAGTTCTTGGCTTCCCTGAGTCATCACAGATCGTCGACGGTTTCTCTATTACACGCTTTTACACTGAAGATGATTCTATCAGATTTATATAATAAAATATAAACCTAAATTGAAGGCCTCTGATAGCAGGGTAAAGCGTTGAATTCTTTACGTCCTTCTTCACCTACAATAGCCTCCGGTAGTTCACCGGCAGAGAATTCCAGCACCCGAAATCAATCCAGCAAACAGCAGGGGTCTCACTTTTGACTTAGTTTTTCCAGAAAGCCGAAAAACAAGTTGTTGTATCATTGTTTTGGTAAGTTGTTCATAAAGGCTGAGGTTTTCCTTGAGGAATTCGGAGATTCATTCACCAATAAAAACACCGGAAAATACATAATATTAATGCATTAACATAACATCCAATCATTAATAACCTGTCTCTCTCCCTGATTTTTTTTTTAGGGGAGGGGGCGTTTGGACACAGGCTGCCAAGCGCCTGCTACGCATGCTATCGGAGAGCATGCGCTTTATGTTGCATGACATCATCGTATTCGAAAACTTACGCTTTCGTAGTTCCACCCAAAAAGGTTAAGCCGGAGTTTCCAAAACACTCCACTCTAGGGAACTTTACCTGCATTTTTGGTAACGGACGGCGACGTTTAGACGAAGGCAAAGAGGGAGAAAAAAATCAACGATTTTAATTTCATATGGATACGTGCAATTTTTATTGACCTGCGCGTCGGCGGAAACTGACGAGGTATATTAGCTTGTCCCAGCGTTTTTGAGCGACGCACGTCAAACGGAAGTGATGTCTTTTCCCTTTAAGTCCCTTAAATATGCTTGGACGCTACAAAATGTGTATTGCTTAGTGTCCTTTCTATTATAGAGACAAGTTGCCGAAAATTTTCGGCAAAACTGCTGCCCATCAATCCAAAAAGTCCACTTTCGGTTGACGTTAGTCGCTCAAAAACGCCACTGCTTCATCGCCTCCCTGCTATTTCTTTCAGTCGGTTACCTTCCAAGTTGAACTGAAGCAATTAAACTCTAGCGAGTTTGAGCAACGACGATAAAAAAGACGTGATCAAAGTAAAAAAAAAACATGTGGAATTTGCAGAAACTAACCTACATTTTGGTGTGCTTCAGTTGGCTGTCTGTAGGTGAGTACAGCCCACCATAAGTCCCCAGGGGAGGTACTCGGGATTTTAAGTGACGGAGATGATCGAAAGATTTTTTTGGGTTTGAAATTGTCGATTCCAGGATTTTTTTGGGTACGAAAATTTGGCAAGTATCTTTTGGGGTAGCTTGATTTGAGTAGGGATTTTTTGGGGGTATTAAAAAGAATTGGTAGTGCCCTGGCTGCGTAGTTCCTCGAATAAAGTACAAACAAACGTGTTTTGCTGTTGTTTAATGGTTAACTATGGTGTTGCTTTACATCGCACGTGTTATACAATAGTCTGCATTGCCCCATGGTGCCCGTCCGTGCACAAGACTTCAATCGCTTCAATTCAGTCAATTGGCTTTACCGTCGCTGGATTTTTTGGGGTTTTGCTGGAAGCCCTAGGGATTTTTTTGGGTCTTGACTTTTGGCTCTATTCGATCATCCCCGTCACTTGAAATTCCGAGTACCCCCGTGGGCCATAATTAGCGGTTGCCAAACGCATGCACCCACATGCACAATCGGAGTTATATCTTATAATCACAGTAGCTATAAGAGGGGCGTTATGCTACAACAAACCGACTTGCAATTGCGTACTTTAACATTCAATACAACCCATGACAAAGGCTCATGCACGTCTCAGTGAGTCCTTACCACATAGAAAACAACTTGCTAACAGTTACGCCGCGTGATGACTTTCATGCCTGAGCAATGCAACGTAATTTTGTCAACGCAATTCCCCTCTGGCACCGGCCTTCCACAACGTCAATACGTATCCTTGTTTTTAATTAATGAAACAGGGTGAACTATACCTGTGTCATTTCCTTCTCCTTCTTCCCTAAACTACGTGTCGTAGAAAATTCACTGAACAGAGTTCTCGATGTGTTTTTCCTGTCATTATCTTGCGTAATAAAATACCTTGGTCAAAGTTGCTCAAGGAAGTTCATCGGGCCGGTATCAAGGAGAAAGACACTTGAGAAAATATTGGCTGGTATTTGAGGCCATGAATTTTCTTTGTCTTCCTTTTAGTCTCTTTGGCTGTTAATTATTAAGGCTTACACCGAGCTGTGTCGGGTCCTCTTCTCGCAAAGTCAATCAGTTCAATCGTTAATGACTAAAATTATGCATGAAGTCAACGAGATTTAGGCACGATCAGATGGTTTTTGTAAAAATTGTAAGCATCCTCTGCCTCCATAATCGTCCTTATTTCCTCGTGCGTATTTCATCTAAAAACACTCATAAGCATGTGACCACTCGTTCTTTTAAAAACTTTAATGCAAGTGCTTTCAGAGAAGACCTAAAGTCAGCGCCCTGGGATAGCCTAAGAAACTGCACTACTCCCGATGAAATGGTTGAAATCTGGGAAAATATGTTTTTAAAAATAGCTGACGCTCATGCGCCCATAAGAACGCGGCGAGTAAGAAATAAAAAATCCCCTTGGATTACTACTGATCTGAGGGAGCTGATAACAGCTCGAAACAGACTGAAAAGGCAGGCTATATTAACAAAACAGCCATCTATCTGGAATAAATATGGAAAAGAAAGAAATAGAATAAATAATGAGATTAAAATGGCAAAAGCGAATTATTATAAATCAGAAGTGGAAAAAAATGTGGGTAACCCGAAGGAAATATGGAGGACAATCAATGAATTAACATATCGTAAGTGCACTAGTAACTCTTCAATAAGTGAACTAAAAAGTGGTGATAATTCCTTCACAAAACCCGCAGAAATGTGTGAGATTTTAAATGACCATTTTACATCTGTCGGTCCAAACCTAGCCTCCACACTGCCTAGTGGAAATACGAGTTTTGACTCTTACATAAAGCCTGTTTCCACGACTTTTAATTTAAAACATACCTCTGCCACTGAAGTTTTAAAGTTGTTAGGTAAATTATCTCCGAACAAGGCCACTGGCCTTGATAACATCTCATGTCGGCTTCTAAAAGAAGCTGGCCCAATTATTGCCACTTCTTTAACCTGTATCATAAACAAAACCATAGATACTGGCCTCTTTCCTTCACAGTGGAAAATGGCTAAAGTATTTCCTTTGTATAAAAAGGATGATCGCACAGATGCACAAAACTATAGACCAATATCTGTCTTGCCAGCCATTTCTAAGATTTGTGAAAGGGTAGTCTACGATCAACTATACAGGTACTTAAATTCAAATGGCCTGTTGACAAAAAACCAGTCTGGATTTCGTTCCCTTCACTCTACAGTGACAGCGCTGTTACATTTAACAAATAATTGGTATCTTAACATTGACAAAGGCATGACCAATTTGATTGTGCTTCTCGATCTTGCCAAAGCCTTTGACACCGTTTCACATAATATTTTATTAAAAAAGCTTGAGCTCTATGGTCTGAAGGGTGTAACGCTCGGCTGGTTTTCATCGTACCTATCAAATAGGCAACAGCAGTGTGTAGTAGAGGGCTGTGTATCTAAGCCCCAGTTGATAAGTTGTGGTGTTCCACAGGGTTCAATTTTAGGCCCTTTGTTGTTTTTAATTTATATCAATGATCTCCCTGGATGTCTTCTCCATACCAAGGCACACATGTATGCCGATGATACCACGATATATGCGTCCTCTGTATCCACTGCTGAACTATATGCCAAGGTCAATAATGACCTAACTCGCGTTAGGGACTGGCTTCTTGCAAATAAGTTAAGCTTAAATGTCACTAAAACGGAGTATATGTTCTTAACAACTACCTTCAAATTATCTAATTTAGGAAGAGACTTTCCAATTAAGATTGGCAACAATCATGTTAAACGAGTCCAAACAACAAAATATTTAGGAATTCACTTAGATGAAAATCTTAAATGGAACGAGCATGTTGACAAACTTTGTTCAAAAGTCAATCGATCCATCAGTGGTCTAAAACAGGCACGTGATTATGTACCATTAGATGTTCTAAATACTATTTACAAATCTCTTATCCAGACTGTGTTCGACTACTGCGACGTTGTTTGGGACAATTTAGACCAGGGACTTGCCACTAGGATCCAGAAATTACAAAATCGTGCTGCACGCATAATAACCTTTCAAGGTTATGATGTTCGTTCAGCACAAATACGAAAACAACTAAACTGGGAAGAGCTTGCCTCGAGGCGTCAAAGGCACTTAAGTCTATTAATGTATGATACAGTGAATGGAAATATACCTAGTTACTTAAGCGATCTTTTATCGAATGTCTGTGAGAACAACCCTTATAAGTCTATGCTAAGAAATGCGGAATATAATGTTGTACTGGACCACGTTCCAAAAACAGAATATTATAAGGGGTCTTTCTCATACAGAGGAGGAATGCTGTGGAATTGTTTACGAAATGACATAAAAGCGTCCGAATCTAAAGCTATCTTTAAAAGAAAACTGGCTGGTAGGCAGGCAAACTGTTGACTACATTTTACTATATTTTATTATTTGTACATATTTTTAGTGTAGTTGTACAGTATTTACTTCTGTTTCTATACGGCTTTCATGTAAAGAAGTTATGTAACTTATGAAATTACCGTATTCAAATAAAAGTGAATCAATCAATCAATCAATCAATCCTTAGGAGCAGAAGGGTTAGAAAAAACATGATTTAGCTTTCTAAACAACAATTTTTTAACGTATAGCATTGATGCCCTGACAGTTAATGCGCATTGGATTGTATGTCATAGCGTCCTGTGGACAGTTCTTTTCTAGAATAGTTGTGGTTAGGGCGACAAAAGAACCGAGGTCCGGATCTAAGTTTTCAAGTTTCATACCTTTCGTTGCACGTGACTGAGCATAACTAGTAAAAGAAGGTGATCAGGTTTTATAACTCATGTCTCCTCGTCACCTTTAACATAATCGTTCTGAAAATTAATGATTATCAATTCGTATTTCAATGAATGAAATTATTTTAAGTAAATGCTCAGAAAAGTTTAGAAAAAACGACTGATGTTCACTTGCCTCCCTTGACTCACTTCAAAGTGAACTCTCACTTTGCGGGACACCCTCGGGACTGGCGCCGATTGATGGCAAAAATTAGCTAATCAGCGCGCGAGAAATCACCCGTTTGTTATATATAAAATAGCGCATGCAAGTCATATATGGCATTGAAGAGCTGGCTAATATAATAAAATAATAATAATAATAAAATAATTTTTATAAAAATTAATAATAACGTAAAATAACAAAAAAAAAAAGAAAAAGAATGAAATAATCAAGAAAAAGAAACTGGTATCCTCTCTGAGTATGAGAAAGCAATATTTTGTCGCGAACGATTAAAATTTGTTTGGCGAGTGAGGGTTCATGCAAATGACAGTAAAGAGTGCATATCAGTGAAAGCTTGCTTCTAAATTCAAAATATATTAAAATGGGTCGCGAGGAAGGGGCTTTTTATTAAAGCTTTCCTCACACAGCCACCTCTTGTAATTGTTTGCCATGAGTTAATCATTTGGCAGTTATCCATTTATGGTTCTGCAATGGTTTAAAAAATGTCGGTACAGTATTTTATGTCGAGCCAAGTCGGTAAGTAGCTCATTTCAAGCCAACATATAGTCTCCTTATATATAACCGACATTTGCTTACTTGAGGTGCTTTGTTTCACTTGAGGTTGAAGAGTATAGGGGCTCCTGTCTTTGGATTTTAGTGGACAATACTCACATTCGTAGTAGTTTCTATACTGTTTACAGTCAGCATGATATTTCAGACGTCTCCTCGAGTCGCAAGAGGAGTTTGCCGGGAGGCGGCTAAAATTCAGGCTAACTGATAACAGTTAGAAACTACCGCTGCGCTACCACTACCACTGCAACTATTCACGGCGAATGTGAATCTTTAATTTAAATATCCAAGTCCAAAGCGACGAGCCCCTAAGCTCTTCTTACGGTCGCAAAGCCATAAATGAATATCCGTTAAACCGCATGGCAAACATTTACAAGAGGTGGCTGTGTGACGAAAGCTTGAAACCCCTCTCCTCGCCACCCATTTAATATATTTTGAATTTAGAATTCACTCATTACTGTCATTTGAATGGACCCTCACTCGCCCAAAAAATTCATTGCGACAAAATATTGTTTTCTCATACTCGGAGATGATACCAGTTTCTTTTTCTTTCTTTCTTTCTTTGTTTCTTTATTTTTCGTTTTTATGTTATGTTATGTTATTTATTTTGTTATTATAAATTTTTGCAATGAATTGTTGTCTATCTATTGTTCTTTTTAATATTTATTATTATTATTATTAATATTATTATTATATTAATTAATTAATTAATTAATCAATTAATTAATGATTTTTTCATAAAAAAAAAATATTTTAATTTTTCATGTTCCGGAATGTTCTATGTTCCGGGTTTTATCGACGCCATTCGTGGCGTTAGGGAGTTTTAAATGCCACGACAGCTGACAACCACGAAAACGTCGCATGAAGACTGAACTCACATTTTTTCAGTGTCTATCGTGATTATTCCAACTCACTTACTTTGTCAAATGCAAGAGAACTCTTCTGGAGCTGAATTTCTATCAACCATATCCAAGTTCATAAAGAGAAAGAAAATTTTGTCATTGCTTGTTTACGTCCTTCCCAAAACGTGAAATTAGGCATTTTCACGTGGTAGTCGTTCAGTGACGGCAAAGAAATATACAAAAAAGCGCGATGCACGTGCAAAGTTGTTGTAATATTGTAATTTTACCGGGTAATTTTACTGGTTTTTAATTTAGTTATTAATAATATTGTAATGCGCTTTTCAGTATTTTTGTAGAAAAAGCGCAATATAAGTATTAAATATTATTATTATTATTATTGTTTTGCCTTGTCAAGCTATTGCTTTTTTTGCTTTCTCGTCGCCGCTTCATCTTAAACTTCCTATTATTTACGATACATTGTGATCCGTCAGAAACAGAATTTTCTCAGTGCAAATTAAATTGCTCCTGCTGATAGTATCCAAAACGTTTTTCGACTCATCGGTACTTCCTTCGTTTATGGTTAGGAAAGCTTGGTGAACGAACCGGGCAACTGTGGCGAGATAATAGCCGTCGTGTACGAACCCACGAAAAGAACTCAGGAGATGCTGTTCGCCGATTGGGCACAATAATACAAAGCATTTTTTGTGCCCAATCAGGAACCAGCATTCTCTTGGCCGTTTGGAAATGGTCCGGTGAGAGTCGGTACCCAGGGGCTCTTCCGCCCATGCTTGAAAACTTTCGTCGCGCCTTTTCTCCCGGCCCGACTGACATCCCCCTGGGTCTCCGAGGATGTAGGGTAGGCAGATGAATCACAAATCAGTTTGTTAAGACACTCGGGGATAGGGCGGGGATAGGGTGTTTGAAAATGCTGCGCCCAAAGTATGGAACCGACTCCCTCTAGAAATTAGCCAATGTCAATCATTGAACATTTTTAAAGTTTTACTAAAGACTTATTAGTTCTTTTATTAACTCATATTTTACTTTCATTGTTTTCCGAAAATTGTAAATTATTATTATTATTATCATTATTTGGATTAACCATTTATTACTTTAAGATTTTAGTGTTGTAATGCGCATTCGATCATATCTTTATCGCATGCTAGACTGCGCAATATAAGAAATAAACATTATTCATTATTATTATTATTCGTCTGAGAAGCAGCGCATGCGAGCTGAGCTGAGGGGGGCGATGACGGTTATGCCAGTTCTCAGTACATCGTACACAAAACTGTACTATGGAAGTACTCTAGGAAAATCATCATCATACCAGTGTTAAAATGAAATCTGTCTAGAACCTTTGATTTTATTGAACTTAAACGCTAGAGTTTATCAACAAGTCCGGAAGAATTAGAGAATGTTACTCACGCTTTGGTTCTGTTCATTTTCGTAAAGAACTTGTTTTACTCTCTTCTCTCGTCAGCACATTCGCTTAAATGCTACACGTGCAAAGCAAGGTCTGCAGAAGAATGTTCAGCGAGCCAAAATGTTACACCATGTGACGATAGACTGAGGTGTGCTATACTAACGTATGATGACCATGGTTTCCACTACATAAAGGATTGTTTATGGGCTACCTATTGCAACGATAGGCAAGATGTTACCAATTGCACTATAAGCGTCTGTGGTGTTGATTACTGCAACGGTCCACTTCCCACAACACCATCTCCAATGCCAATCTCCGCCTCTACGGGTTCAAGTGAAACTCCCACTACCAAATTGCCCGTTACCAAGACCGCAGCCACACCTATCGTCCTCGAAAATAACACTGCACCTCTTACCAAAGTACTCCATACCAAGGCTGCAACTTCTACCTTAGCGCTCGATACCAAGACTGCACCTTCCAGCAAAGTGCCAGATACCAAGACCACAGCTAGACCCACGACACGTTCCCACGCCGCCAGAAGCCTCTTGTCAGGCGAATATGGAATGATAGTGTCTGTGCTTCTTTTGAACAAAATTTTGAACATTTGTAATATTAGCTGAGAACTGCTTAATAATTTGTTTTGAGAACCTTTGAATGATTTTTCGTAGAATTTTAGAAAATTGGAAAATGGATTTGGGAGTTGTTATAAATTAAAATATGAAGTGAATAGTTTGGACTAATTATACAGCTGGTAGTTAATCCGATATTGTCAGCCTAACGATCTTATCCTTCGATTTTTGGCCTGCGTAGCGTGCGCCCGTTCTTTCTTGTGCTTATTTATTTCCTAGCGCCTACTATGCAGGCTATTCCGCCGTCCGCCGTCCCCATCCGCCATCCGTTTCGACACTTTACAGACACCCGAGGCGAAAAACATATTAAACGTTATTCTGAGAAAACAGCCGACAATTGGCGACGCTACCACTGGTTTTCCAGCCAAATGACGTCGGAGAAATGAGTTGAATCAAATTTCCCACGCGGTACGACCGATCAGAAGCACTACCCAGACCTTGGTAGTGACGGGTCATCAGTAAGGAATTTCTACACTCATTTCTCAGACGTCATTTTTTGAAGGGGAAACCAGTGGTAGCGTCGCCAAATGTGGGCTATTTTCTCAGGCTAACTAAACGTTAGTCATATTTTTGACTTGAAGTGGGATGCTTTTGCAAAGCGCACCAATTTTAGCGAAGAAATTGCTGGTAGATGAAAAAATAGCAGCTTGTGTGAAACAAATTTGTCTCCAGTTGTTGTTTGTAAAGTTTCGAATTGAAAAAAATTGTCTGGTGAAACATTTTGCTTTCTTGAAAAACGTTTGCTATCAAATATTTAAACGTTGTGCTTCGAGTAACTTACTGTTTTTTAACGAGTTGCTTATTGGCCCACAACCAACATTCCCGGAGTGTATTGTTATTTTCCTGTAATCTGATTGGTCAACTTTGTCTATGTGGCCCCGGTTACAGTAGTCGCACTGTGAAATAATTTCAATGTTTCGGACTGCAGTATACTTTTTTTTTACTTGTCAGGCGCTTAAAGCATGGTTCGAGTTATCGAGATAAATATATGATATAGAAATGATCTGAATGGAAACAAAAATTACTTCGAGTTAGCGGGAGGTTCGAGTTATCGAGGGACCGAGTTACCGAGGGTAAAATTATAGTAAATGTATGAAGGAAATCCAAGGGAAATCGATTTTGGGACTGTGAACAGTCTAGCAATCCTTCAGTAGCTGATTAATCTATCTTGGGGATTTGCCACTGATTTAAGAAAGGCGTCTAAACATTGGACACGTGCGCTCTGATTGGTTATACTTTGAGGTCACATGACAACTGACAATACAAATATTTACAGCCACGTACGTTTATAACCTGTAGTTCTGCAAATCCCTCACGAAGCGAGTGTCCACGGCCCTCGCCAATGCGAGGTTTATAATTTTGTCTGAATTCACATCGCGCGTGACTCCCAAAAGGATGGCAAAGCGTAACGGGATCAGTTTCTTTGCCTTTTCCTTCCTTCCTTTCTTTCTTTCTTTCTCTCTTTCTTTCTTTCTTTTTATTTCTTTCTTTCTCTCTTTCTTTCTTTCTCTCTCTCTTTTTTCCAAGATAGATTTCTCAGTCTTTCTTTCTCATTCTTTTTCTGGCGGTCTGGATGGAGTCAAACGGATAAATTAAACTTTAAACGCTTGATTTCCATGAAGTTATAAGCCAATAGTTTTCGAAATAGTGGAGAAATTTACTGGTGAAAGTGGTAAATGAGATTTTTCTTTTCCATTAAGATCTTTAATAGCCGGCGTCACTTTTCAATCGACAGTTGGGTAAAAAATGTGTAGGATCAATCCCCCGGTGAAAGGATATTTTATGGCTAGAAGGAAAGACGACAGACATAGATACCTTTGTAAATAATAATGAAAGGACTCGTAAATTGTTTTCTTGTACAGGATCGGCGTCCAGCCCCTCCTATCAAGAGCCGATCACCCTGCTTCAGTAATAAAACTGATTTTGAATTAAAATAAACATTTTTATTTAGTTATTAAGAAAAAAATAACTTAATTCATTCAACTCCTGTTTCTGGAGCGACCGTGGTATAGAGCTGTTTTTCTACTGAAATATTAAAAAGCTAAAGACTTCGTGGCAAGAGTGATAAAATATTTAACGTCTTAAGATTTTTCGTTGCCACTGACAAATAGCTACAAATACTGCTTCTTTAATCCTTGGATAAACTAACAATTGCACAGCTAAGTCGATAAGAACTTAAAAGTTTTAATAGAGAAAACGCAGATTGAGTTGAAAACACTCCCCTGCACACAGTGTTAGATGGGCGGATGAGATGTTCCAATTTCTGAATAAGAATCCAATGTAGACGACTTGCTTTATGCGTTTAATGGGGAAAAAGCATCAAACAAAATGTCTTTAATTAATAAAATGAAGAACAGCCTTGAAGTTAAGTTAAAGTACAAAGGATTTAGGAAGTATTAACAAATCGCCTGAAATAATGAATATTTAGTATTCGGGATTTACTCTTTTTCGACAACAAGAAACCGCCATAAACAAGTTGAGAGAAATTCAAGCGCACTGGATTAGCTTGATTAAACCGCAACCGTACTTTCAGAAAAAAAGATAAGATTCATCAAAATATTTTCATTTTGTGAACTGTATAGTTGCATAGAAAAACAGTCGTGATTATATGAATTTCAGCAATAATATAGCCTATGATCCGGGCCTCTTGACTCTTGTTTTCGGTAAGATCATCATAGAAGTTATTTCATGGCCCTCTATATTGGTTATATAAGTGTAGAAGATTGAATCCAAGGGTTTAAGAAACATTAAATTTTTATTTAAGGCCAGCCGAGAAAGTGCACGCACTCCAGGTTAAAGTCTGATTACTCATTAAGTGGCAACAGCGTGTTCAGCAGTTCCTGTATAATGTGATTGACGAGAAGTTTCGCCAGCAACAAGTTTGTTCTTGGTTTGATTTTTTTGGCGTTCCAACCCCTTTAACTTATTACAGTTAAGTAAACAAAAGAAAAATCCCGTTCGCGCTTAAGTTGTGGCTGCAATTTGGGCGTCATCGAATCAAACGACCCTTGTGTTACAAAAGAGAATCTGAATTTGCAGGCGAGTTGTAGGTGAGTGATTTTGATCCATTTCAAGTCATTGTACTGCAATTTATTGATTACTGATCTATCCTAGAAATACGTTTATGTTAATGATGACGTTTCGAACGCAGACATTGTATGCTCTAGCTGTTCCCCTCGGAAGAAAGATGGCAAACATTCAGAATTTGTTGCTTACGGCTTTTGTAACAGGTAAGATCGATCTTAAACGTTACCTTTTAGTAATCAATTTGATTCACACTAATATTGACAAAGAATAAGTCTTTTTTAATCGAGAACACCAAAATAATCACTGTCGTAAACATCAATGGTAGCTCTGTTCAATTAAAATATATTGTTTTTTATAGAGCGCTTTTCAAATGAGTGTCGAAAACCAAAACCAAAGTAATCACAACGGCCAATCAGAGTAAAGGAAATTATCAGAGGGAGCCAATGACAACTCGAAGTAAACGCGTGTAACCGGCCTGTAGCGTGGGAAAACGCGAGTGACAAAGGAGCGATTGGTTTTAGTTTACATCTGATTGGCTGAGAGGGTGACGCGAGTTTTCTAGACTAATCAAATAGCACAGTAAAGCAAAACCAATTCAATCCTGGATTACTTTCAACACTCAATTGAAAATTGCTCTATAACATCCAATGAAATTAGTGACACCGTTGATTCAGGTTTACTGAAGGAACGTTTCCCTTAGAAACAGCACGAGATGTCGTGGACAACGGAAACCGTGGTATTTGAGCTGCGACCTTATTTAAAGCATATAAAAATAAATATCTTAAAAGTAAAATATCGTAAAATTCCGAAAATAAGCCCCGGGGCTTATATTTTTCAAAGGTTCTTTTTGAGGGGCTTATTTTTGGAGGGGCTTTTATTCAGAGGGGCTTATCTACAGAGAGAAATTTGCGTTTCAAAATCGATTGGGCTAGCCTCATGATAGTTGGAAGGAAATTCACCCTTTTTGCTTTGTTTTACTTCATGGTATATGAGGACAATTTCAAAGTACAAGCCACCGAGGGGCTTACATTTGGAGGGGCGTTTTTATGGAGGGCTTTTTGCGTTACGAGTTTGAAGAGCTTTTGGGAGGAGCTTACTTTCGGAATTTTAGGGTATTCCTCGAACTGGAGCCCTATACCCGAGGAAATGGTAATATGGCTTTACTAATTCCTTTAGTTTGCTGTTAAAAGGCTTTGTCTTCTTGGAAATTCGTTTGGCTATGTTTTGGTTATAACGATCCGAGCCTTTGCAAAGCCTCGGGCAAATCAGTAGGATTGTGCGCAAACAAAGTAACTTTGCATCTTCTGTAGTCGCCTGGAATTTTGTTGGGGCGCAACATTAATGAAACAAGTACACGTTGTTGCCTTGTGTGTCAACCATACAGAGTGATAGAGAAACAAGCGCAAAATGACGTGACGCAACCTTAAATCTTCAGCCATTCAAATTTCACATTTGAGATGTTGCGGTGGCTGAAAACACCCCCCGTAGAGTGCTTAACTAAGACCAAATGTTGCGCGTTATGTAAATTTGCATGAAAACTGGTAGCACGTTAGTGTGTCGAGGGACACTGAGATATTGCGCGCAATACTGCAAGTACTGTTTGCACAGGGAAACCAGGCCTTCATAGCAGGCCGGATCGTGAGCGTGAGCAAAGTTTAGAGTGAGGAGCGTGCAAAGCCGTGCGAAGAAAGACGCTTTCAAATAATAATGGAATCTTTATTCTTCGTTATAATTCGTTTCAGTCATCCTCAAGAAAACTGTAGCACTGTCGTGCTATAACTGCAATGCCAGCTGGTCAGCGGAAAAGTGTTTGAGAAAGTCATTGATTGAGACTTGTCCTTATCGACACGCCGTTTGCATGGCCATTGATACCTCCATAACAAGTTTAACAGGAACAAAATCTACCCTGTATTTCAGGTATAGCCTCGTTCCATCTATGACTATAAAATGGGCTCTTACCTGGCTATTAGCAGAAACAAGGCAAGAAATATCTTGACTCTGTTTTTTCATAGACAACCTATGCATGATGAAGGTTTAGCATTAATGCGCATGCCACAATAAGAACTTCTTATGTATCAGTGCTAATTTGAGGTAAACTGTATTTCAAAGTAGATGTTTTCATTTTCTATGTAGTCCCTAACTAACTATAAAAGGGTTTTCTGGCCATTCAACCGGGTAAAGTTGGAGAAAAGAAGGGAGCTCCGGGAACAAAAGGTCATTTTCGTGACGGAGTTCGCTTACAAGCCGGCCGCCCTGAACGACCCGAGCTTATCACATCAGCTTGGTTCGGTGAATCGCGCCGAACTTATTTTACGGGCCAGCCTGGTTCCCAGTCGTCCTCGGCGATTTCGAATGTGACGTTATCTCTCAAGCTTGTCGGGAGAATTAGCCTGTTTCAAGTCTGTTCTAAGCCTCCTCCACTCACTCGGATAGCGCGAACTGGCCTGGGGACGAGGTTGTTCACGAGCCTTTCGTGAATGGTCGTTCAAAACGGTCTATGCCATTATTAGTATCGGCTCCTGTGGTAATCAAACCGTGGCTCTAAGTCAGGGCCTCCCCCTGTTCTAGGGTCTAAACTCTAGGGATTCAGGACTTGATACTAGGGACCTGAGTTCCACGATGGCAAATCGTAGTTTTTGGGAAGAAATCTCCGTGAATGCCCTCGCCCCGTCCACTCCGGTGGTCGAAGGATGAAGATGATGAGATTAAGCTAGGACAAATAAGTGCACTTGAAGTAGTCTTAAAAGAAATTTGAAGTCGAATTTACAATTATTGATGTATTAGTTAAGCCGAAGACAATTATAATATTATGCGTAAAATTTTTCGGGAAACGTGGTGGGTGGGCGTGGTACGGTTACGGTGTATCCCGGCGAGGGATGAGCAAAAGAAAATGTGCAGGATTGTGGGTTATAAATTTCCTTATTTTCAGGAAAAGAACACTTTTAATAACAGTTCAAAAAAGACTGTCCATGAAAAGAAAATGTGCCCTGCTGAATGGGTAGATAAAATAACTTAACGGCAATTGATACACATGCACTAAACCACGGCAAGCACTTAACGCATGCGCACAGTCATATCATCAGGCCAGTTGAATTTGTGATATTTATTGTTGTAGGTTTCCCTTTTACGCGAAAGATAGCGCCAATAACAAACCAATATCTCATTCTATATTATTAGGAAATGCGCACAAGAGTATGAGTGTAATTCTACGCAGCCTTGTAAAGAAATAAAACTTCGCCTTTGGAGAGAAAATCAAGAAGTATTCGTGGATCCCACATGTCGCCCTCAGTGTTGCTCAAGTGATTTATGCAACAATCCAATACCCGAGCCGAAACCACCCACCACCCTTCCTTGCATCAAGATTACTCCACAGCCCCGCAAGCCTTTAGAGAAATGCTTTAAAATCGAGCCAGGATTCATCTCAAAGCTCCCAGAGAGGATGCAACAAGAGAAAAACTGTTCAAAATACGGTGTGTTTGATTCTTGCTTCTCTCTCAAAGCCCAGGTCTTCAACGACACCACGAGAAAACTAGTGGAGACAACAGAGTGGAAAGACTGTGCGACCGACAGGCGTGACTGTCACGCAATTAAAAACAGGTGCGCAATGATGCAGGAGTTAGCGAAGGCTCAGAGTACTTATGTGGAGAATTGCTTTGTTAATTGTTGTGGTCAGGATCTCTGTAATTCATTTAGTGCAACCCCGCCTCCAACAGCAGATCAGCTTGGAGTAAAGGCTAATCAAGCAGATCGTGCTTCCGAAAGTCTAGTCTTGATGACTGCACTTTTTGGAATCTTCATGCTGAGAATGATCGAACACGCATTTCACACTTACTTTCTGGGTGTGGAATTTTAACATTGTAACACACTTAGCTCCTGCTTTCACTTTACAATATGAGGCATGCGCCCCTGGGAAGGTAGCCTGAGATCATGCCCTCTCCCTATTATCCCTTTATGTCTCTCACGGGAAGAGGGCATGATACATTTCCCTGTCGGATCACATGTAAAAATGCCAGAATCTGGACTTTTTTCTGATTGGATAGGAAACAATGCGGATGATTTGCGCTGTTCCGATTGGCCAAAATGACTTCACCGTTAGTTGTTGTTGATTTCAGTCTGCATTTTTGCTTGCGTAATAAGCAGTGAATACACACGCGAGTTCGTTGTGAAATTTCTGCCCGCTCACTTTTCTTGAATTTGAAAAATGCCTAAATAGAAGTTTCATCCATTGAAATATTTACCATCTCATCGTATACCAAAACAGTTGCAGTCAAAACTTCACCGATCATTTGAATGCAATTTGATACCGGCTACAAGTTACGGAACCGACAAACGGGTTCACTTTCAAATAATCAATTCATGAATGGAATCTTGACCTGGTTTGACTGTATTTCCTCCTTCAGAAATCATGCTGCCAATTATTCTGAGCGATCTTCGCTTTCACAACACCTTTCAGTTCGTGAAATATGGTGCTTCAGCCTAATTTTTTTTCCACTGCTTTCGGTACAGAACGAAGTCAACGAGCTTTAACCAGCAAATTCTTTATTATTTGTAGCTATTCATAAAGGTACGACAGCTCCATCTAGCAGTATATTTCATCACAAAAACAACACATTATTATTATTTTTTTTTTTTTTACGAAGCGCCATCTGAAAAATTTTTTTTCCCTAAAACTGATTTCAAAAGAGACATTATTCGCGCCAAAATTTGATTCCCGTTTGGTAAACGCTTATTGGCTAAAAACATGACAGGTCAAGCAAACGTTAGATTATGTAAATTAGGGGGCGGTTGACTGCTTGTTAAATAAATGTATCAGGCGTTATTTTTTTTCCCTCTCGAGCCAAAGAAGCAAAAAAAAAAAAAAAAAAAAAAAGACGCCTGATCTCAGGTTACTGGGAAGGGGAATTTAGGAATCTTTGGGTGGGGATGTGCCGCTGGGACCCTGGAACTGTTGGCCTATCCAGAGCTAGTTCAGCTGAATTTTGCTACCCTATACTAGACTAGACACCCCATATCCCACTATCCTCCATTTTAGGCTGAGTTGCGTAAATTTAAACTTGCCGATTTGTTTCAACCAATTGATCAGTTTTCTGAAAAATGATAGCCTATTCTACTCCCAGACTCGCTGATTTATATACCCTATCCCACAGTAAACTGCTTGAAAACCATACCTTTAATTTACAGCGGCACAGACCTATATAACCATATATGGCAGTACCCCCCGGGGCATTCTCTAGGAGGAGATCATGGATATTTGTCACACATATTGCAGTGTTGGTGAGAGCAAGCCCTCTTTCTGGCACCTTCTTGCTAAGCAGAGAGAGTTTGGGTAGGCCGTCTTCCCCTTTCCCTGGCAATACGAACAAAAAGTATGGAAATGAATGAGAGAATTTTGAATGCACTTTTATATAGTCATGCACCCAGTAGATAGCACAAAGTGCAATTGTACGCGTGTAGATATTCGTTTGTGTCTGAGGCGAGGTATATTTTGCTTGAAGCCAAAAACTGAAACACAACGTTTTGAAGAGCACCTTTAAGCGATCTCCTAAGTTTTAAATCGCTCCACAATGTGATTGGCTAAAGAAACTTTGACCATTATTTATTCTTCCAATCAAAGTAAGACCACTGGCAATTCGTGACAAACTCAATTTTTACATTCCAGTCTTTCGCCCTTGAGTCAATGTTGATCAGTACATGATTTTTGTTAGTTCGTTTTATTTTCTCCGCTTACTAGAACTGATCGAGTCAACTGCTCCGTGTTGCGATTGAAAATACTCAAAAAAGCGGCGCTTAACTGAGTACTAAAATGCACACAAAGTTAAGTTAAAATAAACGGTGGATAGGGGCGCTAGGCCAACCAGGTAAGTAGGATATCTCGGAGTTTCTTTAATGCACTTTGTCATAGCGGCCTGACTCTTGCGCGAACAACCATCGACTTTGCTGTGAAAGGAGGCTTTTTTCCCAACAGCGCTCTTAGCTTCGCGCCCCAGAATCCGTGAAATTTTTGCTTGTGGAATCCGGAACCAGGGAAAATTTTACTTTTGGAACCCTGAATCCTGGGTTCTGGAATCGGGAATTCGGAATCTACTAACGATAAGAATTCAGAATCCTAGTTCAAGTGACAAAGATTAAAATCCAGTACCTAGAATCCGGAATCCACGGTGTGGAATCGCGAGTCCAAAACTGTCTTGGATTTCCTTGCATGGAGGGAGCTCTTTTGTAAATACTAGTTCACATGACATCTATCTTTTCGAAAACATGCAATGTCATTATATTTTCAATGGTCGGTATCGTAAATCAGTAACGAATACAAGTTACGATAAAGCAAAAAACACATTACCAAATAGTCTTGGGAAGAACGAAGTCCAAACAAACTGAAATTTAAAAAAAAAAAAAAATTGATGTTTCATTTCTTCGGAATTTAGGGGTGTCAAGGGTGTGGTAGTGTAGTGGGTACCGAGGTTAGCATACGAAAGGACCGGGTTAAAATCCAGGATGTAAATTTCTTCCTATTTAATACAAATACTTTCAATAAAAGTTCAACAGTTTTTTAAATATATTTGGCACCGCTTTTGTTTACCTGAGGGAAAATTGCGACTAGTGGTATAAGCTTTTATCATTTGATATTAGATAGAGGGTCAGCTTTCTCCGTTAGGAAGTTTCAAACAAAATTTAATAAAATTGATTTATGTGAGTTTGCGTGAAGTAGCGGTATAATTAATAATAACGTTAGAGTGAGCAATTTTACTTTGTTTGTGGTATTAAAACTGAGGACGATAGACCAATTTTGATGTATTAAAATTCATTTTAGCTTGGCTCCAAGGCTCACTAGGGGAACCAAACAAAAGAATTCACCCTAAGGTGCAGCAAAGAATAATACATTTCTTTTGCTTTATTCCTCTAGGCCTCGTAGCCAAGTATGAATTTTATTATATCTAAATTGGCCAACTATGTTTTAATTTTGGACAAATTACAAAATGGGATGTCCGATCCTTCCCATGTACCGGATGTACAGACCACCTACCACAGGTCTGGCCCTAAGAAAAGCTGGATAGCACCATCCACCGGATAAATCTCTGTCCAGTGGACAAGTATTAAAATAAATCGGCTATTGCGTTTTCTACTCTCCATACGTACAGAGGCGTTTCAACCGATGCTATCCACTCGGCATCAGATTTATTCAATTAATAAAAGGCGCACCCTAGGCACCACTGGTATGCATTAGTCAAATCCAGCTGCCCAGCCCCCAAACCCCCCAGCCCCCTCCCCCCACCCCCGGGCATTAGCATTTTTTTCGCCTTGGATGGCAATGCAAGTTCCCGGGGGTGGGGGCTCTTGAGCTGTCAAATCCCCCGCGGTGGGGACGAAAAAAGAGGGCAAATGCCCCGTTCTTCGTCAACACTGCAACATTTTTCATTGATAGCACAGTCGAGTAGTGCCATTTTAAGCATTTTAAAGGTCTTCCTTTGTGCTAGTGCTATTCTAATTAAGACTTCACGCCGTGACGACAACAGTTTATGGTTTTAGCATCGTTATAAAATTTAATATTGACATTAAAATTAATAGTGTGCTGTAAAGTTAACTGTTATGAATAGTTTTATAAGCATGAAAGGATATTTTTCAAATAATATCAACAGAAATTTGATTCAATAACCAAAAACACGTTGATTCACGCCGATATCTCACGATTTCGCTGTGTAATTCTGGCTTGATAAGCAATGAGGAAATTCATGCATAAAATCGAGAACATACCTTTACAGACCTCTTAAATTTTTTCCCTGTCCGTGACAGATGAGCCAATCTGCTTGTTTTTCCAGTAAAATCCTCTATGTAGTTATATTCTGATAGGAAACCGCGTGCGTGTCAAAAGTTTGGGGTTGGGCCCGGGGTTGGCAAATGTCCTGCCCCTGGGCAGCGCAAAATTTGCAAATGCCCCACCCCCGGGACTGACAAGGCGGGAAAATGCCCCACAGTAGCCCATGGGGAGGGGGGGGGGGGGGGGGCTGAGCCCAGCAGGAATTGACTGATGCATAACACTGTCCTGAAGATGGGACAGTGTTCAGTGAGGTGGCTAACAGCCTGGGGGAGGGGGTTACGCAACGGGACAGTTCTCAGAGGCTGCCACGCCAGTGCTGAAGAAACGCCTGTGTCCTCCAGCTGGTGTGGACCAGATTAAGCCTGACCAGGAGCCAAAAGGCCTAATATTGCAGTTTCTTGCCCCGGATTATGGGTTCCTGGCCTGATCCGAGCGACACGTGGAAGGGAGTGCTCAGAGGGTTGAGTAAATAGCGGAGGGATCAGGGATGTGATTGTGTAAGATGGACAGCACATGATGGAGTGTGTACTCTTCCATTCCTTGCGCCACTGATCCATGATCCAGTTGGGAGTGGGAGGGGCGCTGATCTCAGGCTTTGCTCTCAATAACGTACAAACAGTGTCTTCTTTTGGCCGGACACTTCTCCCACACGGGTACTTTTTCTGGTCCTAAGTGTTAGCTTGTATGGGGAGTTTCGACTGTATCAAATTTCTGGCACGCTTGCATGGCAGGCTTGAAGTCCGATTTGGTGCGTCAGTCGGCTCCTGATGGACCCTGATGCCGTTTAGACTTTTTGTAGGTAATCTCCTATATGCTGGAAGGGTATCGTTATTGGAGAGATCCTGATGTCTTCTGAATGCATAAACAGAAAACGTCCGTCCTTCTCCGGCACTCTAGGAGGCAAGCCTTTGCTGCTCGCAGGCGTACTTGGCAGATAGACCGCAATTCAGTAAAACAGCAGGCTCCAACCACTGCTGATTAACGGTAATCTGTACACGACAGTAACCAGTCGTCAAAAGAAAAAACACAAATCTTTAGGAGACTACAAAATGATCAGGGTATTGCTGTGGATCGGAATAGCAGGATCCGCCCTTCCATCCGGTAGGTGCTGCTGAGTAATAGTGATAATTAGGACATGTAAGGCAGGCATCGACAGGCACAAATAAAAGCAGTTATTGGTGCGTGATAACTCGTGCCGTTGCACAACACTGAATGTTTATATTTTTCCAGTCTGACAACTTTCACCGATCAGCGAACGAAGTCGAACAATAACAGACGCCTAATTTGAAATATACAACATATTTTCGATGAATTTCTATAGGCCGTCATAAGCGAATTCTATTTCGTGAATTCATGTAATCAGGACCTTTGGGAATTATTGACTCTCCAAGACCGATATTAAATTTTTATCGACATGGACTTCTGAGATGATTTCAACTTAAATGATCCAGAAAATAGGTTTCGAATCCAAGAACTACTTTATTAACTAAAAGGCTTTCTTCTCGGCTTTTTCTTACGTTTCTTATACCCTTACCATTTCATAAAACACGATCGCTATTCACTGATATCGCATGCAAACGACGACTTGACCGCTCGAACTTATACATATTTCCTTTGTGAAACTGATAAATAGAAAATGTAGAAGGAATGACATTATAATCCAGCATAATCTTGTGAATTAAAATTTACGCTGTTTATTTGACTTTATGTATGAATCACGTGGAACGGAATATTTCAAAAACGAAAAATATACCTCCAATTGAAGACTGCAGAGTTTCTTTTTTGCAGACAATATTATTCAATGTTGAAAAGGGACAAGTTTATGTACATGCAAATTTACCTTTAGAGCGTCTGTGCATATATTAACCGAATTACCTTGTAACTAATTAAAATAATAAAGAGGTATATCTTTTTAAAATAATTTGGTAGCCGATCTTTGAAGGTGAAGATGATGGCGTCGTTTTTAGTGCAGAGATGACGAAAATAGTCGCGACTAATCAAGAGAAAACCACAGTGCATTATAATAGAAAAGTTATTTATTAACCAACATTCAATTTCCTTTAACAGAATCGCAGAGACGAACCATTAGAAAAGTTATGGTGTATGGGGGGGGGGGGGGGGTGGGGAATTTTCGAGTCGCAGGAATTTTTTTCGGTTATCAAATTCCTTGCATGAACTTTTTTTAGGCCGTCGAATAAATATTTTTTAGGGTTAATTGGCGTGCATGAATTTTTTTCATTTACTTTTCCCTTGCGCGAATATTTTTTTTGTACTTTGCACGCGCTGCGCCCCACCCCCCCCCCCCCCCCCCCCCCCCGCACCCATAAGTTTTCTAATGGTCCGTCCCTTACTTGAAAGAGGCGATTTACGAATTACGATTTGTCAATTACGAATTGACGATGGTATCTATAACGTGGCGAGGGTTCAGACTTTAATCGAATGCAGACTTTTTATCGTCCTAAAGTTTGTTAAAAATATTCTGGGATGCGATGCCATTGAGTTTTCCAGGACGTTTCGCTATAGTTGGACTTCATAGTCAGTGTGTTTCATGACGGGCACTGATGTACTACCACGTTCGTTTCTCTTGAATGAAGAGAGTGATTATGAATAAGTGACCTAACTTCGTAAAATATTCACAGGCCCTGGTCTAAGATTGGAGGGAACTAATGCTGTTCTATTAAGAAGCATAGCCCTAACGAAGAAAAAAGGATCATCTAAAGGTCACTTTTGTTAGACGAAGCTGACTTTAAATTATATTCATTTTAATTCAAATTCGTGATATTGACTGTCATTATCTTTTTTTTAAATAATGTCTCGATATGTTCTGATTGGTACTCAATGTTTCGCAAGAAGACTAAGACGATCCACTACCGAAGAATACTCGCAATCGTATAACTAATAATGTTTTTATTCGATCTGAAATTAAAATGTACAATGTATTCTAATTAACTAAATCAATTGGTAATAAACGAAACAATTACAAAGGGCGAAGCGGCAATAACTGATATAAACTTTTAACAATCATTATGCCATGCGGTCACTGGTCGTCAATATCCAAAAACTCATGAAATCCTTATAAAACTTACAAAACTAAAATGATTGACAATATTATAACACTGATCATAAACTTACTTCTACGGCGAGTTTTCTTAACTTTCCTTGATCGGGATAACCATGAGTGTAACAGGTAAGCAGTAAATCACATGAAAGACATGAAACATGTCCAATTCAGATATCGGGTAAAACTAAACTGCTTATTTTAATTAAAGTTGAGGTCTACTATTCGAGTTTCCTGTTAGGCGTGTACGAGGCTACCGCAAATTCCTTAACTATGAATTCCTTGCATAGTCCAAAACACTACGTTAACACTCATATTGGTGCACCAAAACGGTGCACCAATATGGCGTCTCCATACAAAGCTCTACAAAGGTGCGTGAAACGTTGCGGCAAATAACTCAGAAACTATGGGCCACAAAGACCTGCGACTTGGACAAATTGTTCAAAACTTAGTCTTTTATAACTTTTCACTTTCTTGGCTTCTTCCACGGGACGGTTTCCAATTTATTTTGAAAACGATCTATTCACTTTACTTCACTCAGCTTCACTTTCCCTATTTACCCACCTCAGTTCACCAGATTCTTGCAAAGTTATAACCCTTACTAGTATAAAGAAAAAAATTTGGAGGCCCGTGGGGGGCGTAAAAATCTTTGCCAGCGGCTGGAAAGAACCGTTTAATGAAAAGTAAGAAAAGAAACATGCACTGTTAGGTCGAAAATGAAGTTTTTTTTTCTTGGCAATGTCACATGGTTTCTTTCAGAGTATGGGAATTACCCTAGTCTGCTACACAGCCATTTTTAGTGTCGTCACGCAATGCTCCTCCCCACTAACACCGCAGCCGCAGCCGTTAGTAGGGAGGAGCGTTGCGTGACGACACTAAAAACGGCTGTGTAGCAGTCTAGAATTACCCCGGCTCATCTATCGTCCATTAAGAAACGGTCCAGATAAGAACAATAGCAACAACGACAACGAACATGTTGGAATGCAAAAAAGGTGCTAACTTTTCTATTGTCTGTACTTACTTCTGATTGGCTTAAACAGCAAAAGTTAACAAAACTTCATAAAGCAGTACATATATTCATCCTTACTTTCCAACCATCTTCCATATAACAAACTCTGGTCTCAGGTTGAATAACAAAGAAATCCTATGTGGGGAACATGTAAAATTGTAAACTTTTCTCGGCTATTGTTTTCAACTCTTGTGATTGGTCAAAATCTTTTAACGCAAAAAAAACACCCTTTCAAAGTGGAGTGTAAATGCATTTTATTGCGTAAACGGCCTTCGTGTAGGTTTATGCATTCTCTGTGTAAAAATGAGAACACTCCTATGTGGGGAAAGCACCGTTGCCGCATAACAAAAAAAACTGCTATCCACATTACCCGGATCATTACTTAATGTCTAAAAAAAATTATTTTTTGGTAGGGGGGGGGGGGGGAGGGAGGGGGCAAAAAATCTCACTAGTAAAGAGAACATTTCATAAAAGATGCAAAAGAACATACTCAAAAAGGATGGAAACTCAATTTTTCTCTACAGCCACCTCAATCAACTGTTTTAAATGCTATTCAAGCATCTCCATGGAAGACTGCATAAAGTTCCACAAACCAACTCCCTGCCCAAAAAACACGGTACACTGCCGAAACATGACGGTTGGAGTCCACGTTAAACTGCTCAACAACGAGTATGTGGTCGGCTACGAAAGAGGCTGTGCAACGCAAGACCAATGTCTTCGCAAAAGATGCACTGGTAATTTTGGCGAGCAGTTAGGAGTAGAGAAAGGCAAGTACGAATTATGTGAGATAAGTTGCTGTGAGGGAAATTTGTGCCCTGAAGGAAATGCTACTGTTAGTGCCCAGGGCCCTCCGGTGGCAGGGGCTCGCAGCGGATCTGCAACTGTTCAATGGAGTTCCCTTGTAACACTGGGGATATTGATCATTGCTGTTGGTACGGTTTTCTTGTTAAACCATAGTTAAAGGCCGCAGACTTGTGACACTATGAAAACTTTGAAGTAATATGATACTTGATATGCCAAGTTGAAGCGAAATATCTTTTGACATGAAATTGCATTGATCTGTTCTTGCGATCGAACACTTTCTACGTAACTTTTCATACGGATGATCAAGAATTGACAGTCTAGGCGATCCAGGCCATTATTTGAAACTAGGCTTATACGTGAACTTTTTTGGTTGCATAAAGCCTCGGGACATAAGGACCTGCATCACATCAGTTAGCTTGCCACCAATTATATGCTCACTGTTAATTTAAAGTGTTAAGACATAGTTAATTGAAACTATGGTTAAGATCAAAACTCATTTGGCAAACGTATCAAGTCAATTTAGGCGGTTAGCAAAGGTTAATTAGATTGTTAGCCAATGAGTTAGTTCATCATTTCTAAGTGGTAAATTATGTCGAGTTCTGACCCGACATTTAGACGGCCGCCGGCACAATAGTTTCGCTCGTTCCTTGCCCAGGGACATCAACGAATCAGCTCAGGGAGGACCTTTTAAAAGAAGATCCTAATCCTCAAAAAGAAAAATTGTCTAGTAATCCTGAATTAAGTAAAAGAAGGATGAGTCAATTTTATTTATTAATGTTTGTTAATATGTAAACATTTTCAAGAGCGAGTGAGACAACTTGATTTGATTTAAGTCCTCAAGACGCGAAAGTTTTGAAATTTTTCAGTATGGACTACAGTTCCCCCAAGCTGTAAATCAGGGGCACCCAACGAGGATATAGTTCAAAACCAGTTAACATAGCATTGTTGAACGTATTGTAGTCTTTAAACGGTAGACATAGGTATATTTTTATCCCCTAAAAACTTTTCATCCGTTCGGATTTCCTAGCTGAAAGTCTAGTGATCCGAAAATTATAGGGATCAAAACTTACCTTTTCGAAAACTTCAGCCAGGAAAAGGCTCCCGAAAATCCTAGGTGGCCTTTTTTAGGGTAAAAATCCGTTAAAAATGGGTAATTATACCATTTTGTAGATATTCGAAAATCCTAGGAGAGGCAGGCAAGCAAGTAAGTTTACAACAAATGTTTCGAAAATTCTAGATCTCAAATCGTCTTCCGAACAGATATTTTCCGAAAATTGCCGTTGGGTACCCCTGTGTAAATGTAATGGAGTGCAGATTACTCAAGTCCTTTTTAACAAACATTACTTAGGTATCTTTTTACAGACTACGTTTTGTACATAATTTACTGTCACAAAAAAAAATTTTGTTTGCCGGTTTGCAAATTCCTTTGCGTCAGTGAAGCCGTGCTTTAGCTAACAGAAAGCTTTAGGAAAGACAACGTCAAAAAAGCAAGTTTTAAAAGCAAGGCATCCGTTTTGAAGATGTGGCATTTCTTTGCGGTCACTGCACCACCACAACGTAAGATTTGGTTTTATGGGGGACATAAACCCACGTTCTCTTTTTAAAGGTGGGCGTGGTTCCCAATAATTCAACTCCAGGGAAATTCACCTAAATTTGACATAAACGCAAAAAGGTTTTAAAAAACGCGATTTTTTTTTTTCAAAAAAAGACGTGTTCGCTGTCTCTGCTGTCGTCCGTACTAAAACTTTCTAATCTTTCGTTAAGTGAGACTGTGAATGACATTTAGCCTACTCCGATGAAGATTATTTTACCACAGTATATACTTTATACAATCTGTGCTCACGTCTATTTTGAAAAAAACTGTCATCAAATTGTATTGGTATTTGGCCAAAAAGGTCAACTCCCTTTAAAATAAAACGATGGTTCCAAATGCCGTTCTGCGGTTACCTTCATTGAATCACTATAAGATTAAAGTTTACTTGATTTGGCAGTGTTTGCTTACGGCGAGGTGATATCTTACAGTAGCCTGCGAATTTAGCCGCCTCTCAATGCTCTCATCGTTCCCCGTTGCTGTTATGGTTTCTCGAGAGGTCCTTAGAGATGGAGAACGAAAAGCGGCTGCTATTTTCGCAGACGAATATAAGATATAGCCCCGCCGTAAGAAAACGCGACCGAATCACGTAGCCTTATACTAGTATCCTAAAATTTTAAAACCCTTGCGTTGTTAGATTTAGACTAGTTGATTATGAATTTCTGACTAAAACTGAACGGACGAAAGGCAAGAATTTACAAAAAATGTTGCACAATAAATATTATCTACTTTTTGAGGAGTATCTGTAAGAAAATACACCAGCTGTTTGTACCTTGAGACCAAAGCCAAAGTCTACGAAGAAGTAAGATTCTTAAGAACTTAGAAACATTTTGAATGTAACTGCATAATTCTTCACCAATCACACTACTCAGCCTCATTCAATAGTTGTTAAGTGTATTTATCATGGGTTGTGTAACCCTTTCTTTGGGCTGTTACACGGTATGCTGTTACAATTACTTCATTAGCGGTAGGCTATACTGTATATATTTGAGTTGTTGTCATTCTCTCTTGTTTACATTCATTCGCGTCTTACGACCGTCCCTACAACCTCAAAATTTAATACCAAGTGGCTAGGAGTTATCAGTTTCTCTTAGACGTTGTTTTTGCGTGCTGCTATATGAAAGGTTTAGGACGTTTACGGTATTGTTATGCGAGCATAGTTTAGATCGTTTTGTAGGGTGGTTTTATTGCGGTATTTTTTACATTTCCGAGTTTTCATTCTGTTTGATGTATTATTCCAACCATTTTGTTGATAAAGTCATAATAAAGAGGGTCGCACACCGCTCGTGTTGACACACCCCAATTGTGGTTGCTTATTACATGATAAATGTTTTATATTCTTTATAGCGGGGTTGCCAATTAGAATATAATTATAATTACTTGCTTGCAGTTCTCACGAGTACGTCAATAGCAAAAATTAAACTACTCTCCAAGTATACCTATAGTATATAGACATCGTTATAAGCAGCAATTCTGAATCAACTAGTTAACAACGGATTACCAACTGAACTGTCATTTGTCCTCTGTTCTATGAGGACGCAGCTCTGCATGCTCTGTAAACTCAATGTCTTCGGACCTGTGAAGGCGACCATCACTGACCAGGTGATGAAATCAGCTGAAATCATAGGTGCTGCAGATTAAGCCATTTACAAATTGCAAAACAAATTATTGGGAGCCATACAGACCAACTACTGAGCTTAGTCGCGTCACTGATTTCGTTTACAGATCCTGGTCCAGTCCCAGACACTACATCCCCACCACTGCCCCCATTGCGTTCGTTATACTTCTTAACGTCATCATCGTTGGGCACAGGAAAGTTTTCAGCACAAGCTTCCTTTCGTGGATCGCAACAATCCACTTGGCACTCCTTGGCTGTTACATCATCTGGCCAGAAATTTGGGCACTCGTTTAAATAGCATTGTCGTGAAGTTCCGCAGTGGACGCCATGTACTTCGACAAATGGTGACACCAGCTTATCACCCATCATCTGCGGTAGTTTATAATGAGCTGTGTACTTTATACAAGCCGGCAAGTCAGATGAATTAGTTGTGCATTTCCGCACATGCAAGTTACCGGCCTCTCGACTGAGGCATTTACTCGAGTCATCTTTGTTAAAGCCAAAGCAGGAAAAGCAGTAAAGTTCGGAGCCCAACACTGAAACAAAACACACAAGAGTTTTGTTATCCTAGCCTGCGCCACAGAGGGAACTAAACTTCTAGTTAATTTCGTCTGCGAAACAGCGCCAAAATCCTTGTTCTGGGCCCTTACTTGTGTACCAGGATTTGAGTACGCACCATGATTTGCCCTTTAGAAAATCCATCGTCGCCGGATTTGCCAATCAGGTTGAAGGGAAATTCACGCGTTTCCTGTAATTCGTTGAGTCCGTTTGGGGCCCAGAATGAGGATATCGGAGTTAATTCGTAGACGTTACTAACCGGGATTTGATTTCGTCCGCGACGAAGGCTATTCGATTGAAGCAGCAGGTAGCCTACAAGCAGCTCTCTAAGGAGCTCTGGGTTCATTTTCAGTCTTCCGTGCTTAGCCCCCATAGCCCCGCAGGCAGTTTGGATGCTAGGAAATTACTGACATACATACTGACATTCTTATCGGTAAAATCACGCTTCTCCACTGTCAAAACAGAGCCTGCCTCGGGAAATACTAATAGCAATTCGAGAGAGACAAAAGCTAAATTTGGATCAGTTAGCTAATTAGTGTGAAGTGTCGCGGACTCAAAAACGGCGCGAACAAAATTGAGCTAAACTTCGGCAGGTAATGATACGTTGTTTTAAAATGATGTCGGAACAGGTTCTCTGTTTTTGTTAATAATTTTGGTACAGCTCACGAAACGAGACGACTTGATCGGTGCCTTATCAAGTGTTTGACATCACTATTATTACAGCCAGTTATAGACTGACAATCAGTCCATGCCAGTTAATATTAAATTTGAAGATTGATTTGATTTTCTAGGATATAGGATTGCCTACCAGTTGCATAAACACGACACCTGCACCGAATCACCACGTGTGCAACTCGTGACCATTTATACCACTCAACTTACAGTGTCATTGGTGCAACTATTCAGAAACTTCTTTCTTTCACTTCAATCGAAAAATATATCGCCGTCCACACTTATATTACAGCCAGCTTTTTAAAAATATCTAACTTATAAACAAAAAATCATTGACATGCATATGGTAAGAGGAAGAAATGCTACTGTACAACTGTAAAAACTTGTTCCAGCCTTTTTTTTTAATGGACTCCAACAGACTCCAAACACCGAAATGATCCGTCCATTGTCAATATTTTTTTTCTGCCTCGAAAAGTCACTGAATATTTTTATGTTTAATTTTTGTCTTGACACGAAGGTTCACTCTCACAGATCCCTGCTGTCTTGGCCTAGGCCTCCCATGGGCATTAAACTTTCGACAAGTCCCTACCACCACCCCTACATTTTTACATTTTTTTAGAGAATGAGCTTACACTAAACAAAACACGCCTCTTGAGTGTAAGTACTTAAAGGACCACGACCGTACGACGACGACAACCAGAATGTCAAAACTCCAATAGACCTTGTCACGGTTTTCGACGCCATCTTGACGAGTAGGCAAACGCGTGAGAAATTACAGGGATTGTATGAGAATCTAATGTCGAATAATTTCCTTAGAACGCCTGTTGTGAAAAAAATATGATTTGTAAACTAAAGCTTCACTCCTAGCAGGGTATAATTTCTCACGCGTTTGCCTACTCGTCAAGATGGCGTCGAAAACCGTGACAAGGTCTATTGGATTTATGAGTAAAAAAAAAGCAAAGTAAGTTTTTTACGCTTTTTGAAACATTTCTTCGACGTCTACTTTACGACTACGACATCAAACTTTAAATACAACGTTTTCATGGAGGACGTGTGCACAAGATGAACTTGGATATGAACGCTATTTTCAATTAAGAATTCAACTAGCTCCATGCTTTAACCTTTCAAAGAATTCCGTTTGAATAATAAAGGCTTAGAGGCTTCTAGTTAGTGATTTACCGACAAGAAAAGGGACTTGTTGATTCTAGAATGACTTCCACATTTTTCACTGCCCGCGCAGCTACGCCTCATTTGGTACTGGAATTTCTAGTCTATTCTAGATTTTATTTGCCAGTGAATCACTCTCTCATGCAGTCAGTCTAAGCCGGCTTAAATACACATGTTAAAGAGGACTATATTATATATGCTCGCAAACACACAACATTTCTTCAACATTTTAGTCACTATGAAATTACGATACAGCCAGATGCCTCGAGGACATCACACGATGCATTGAAGAGCACCGTTGCAATTATAGACGAAACATATATTCACTTGTATTGTGGCTGTTTGCGAAGTCATCCTAGGATCTGTTTTCTAGAGTGCAAAACAGAAGAATATACCGCCGGGTTAACAACGTTCAACGGATTCAGTGGCGATATTCTTGACTAGACACGTCCCTTGATATGGGAAGATCTGCAGCTCAATGGTCAATAGTCAAATGATAGGACAAATGTTTCTTATGTTATTAATTCCGCTTAAGTCGTCAAATTAATTTGCCCGGTCGATTGTTATGTCAAAGTCTTGCATCCTGTCTGATAAGACATCGAAAGATGCTCAAGGGAGGTGTGCCGCTCCATTGCTTTCACCAATACATACTAATGGATGCAGTGTTCAAAGCAAACTCGAATTACCATAAAGTTTGCAACTAAAAAAAGAAATTATATACAACTACAAAATTAGACAATAAACGATTTACGCTTGAGCATAGACTGAGCATGATACGGTCTTTCAGAGTTACTGATTTTCAAATATGTACTCAATATAAACTAGCCAAACTTTACATAAAACCTTACACTGCGAAAAAATAGGCAGAACTTTGCAAACTTTATCATTGAGATTCAATGGACGGAAAAATTGAAACCATGTTGTTCTTTATAACTCTGGGCGGCCGACAGACAGTACAACACTTGAGTATATCAGGTATATAACAACGCAAATACCGCCTCTAAGAAACAAAATCTGTTGTACTATTGAACAAATTCACTGTTTGTGCGGTCGGAAGGTAGTATTCTACCATAGGGTCCACCAAAGTGGAAACATTTTTGCTCCTTTCGTCTAACACGGTCAAGATGGGTTTATTTGAAAGACTTGTTGTGTGTCATCTTTAGACATCTAATATCAACATAGCGGTTGCCTGTCATTTGACAACTCATTCGATTATGAACAACTTGTTTTTTCCCATTTAACATTTGATATACATGTATCATTTCAAAAATGTAAGTAATGCGTAAAGCAATCTTTATTTTTATTTACTGATGGCCCTCAGACTAAGCTGAAAGCCGATGAGTGTAGAAAACTCTCGAATATAAAGATCTACTTCAGTATCGTTGTGCTTCCACTACTGATGGATCACCCAATTCCAAATAGTAAATTAACGTTTTTTCGTATAAACCTACCAAAAACGTTCTAAAACTAGCTATTGTTGCTCGATAAAGTTTCCTTTTTCTCTTGCATTTAAATGAAGCAGGGTTAGCTTTTTTCTTAAATATTCATCACTTTTAATACCGAAGGTGTAAAAACTGGCATAAACTGGATGCTTACTTCTTCGACCGCAGATTGAAATGACAGTGTTATCACCAAAATACGACTGAGATGGGAAAAAAATATGTTAGATACCTTAATCAACCGTATCTACATAAAGCCAGAATAATTGAGGTGTTGAAGCATTGATTTCGAAGTTGCGTGTCCACTAGTTACAAATCTTTGCAGTGCTTTTCAAATAAAAGAAACTGAAACAGGATGGTGGATAGGTAATTCTTATTAAAAGTATTAGATTTTAAATAATTTAGTAATAATGTGCTGTGCTTCACGTCGCTTGTTCAAAAAATGTATCCTCGCATCGAGAACTTGCACGAAACTAGTCGATTGCTTTCGAAGCATTGAAGCATTGCAACTCTAACATCACTGCCTAAAAAACACCCTTACACCCCGTAAAAACAATACTCGAAACAATTCAATTAAATTCTTACCATGGCTAATAACACACATCAAAGCGAATATCGTAGAGGAAACCGCTGTTGCTGTGCTTGATCTCATCTTGTTGCCCATGCAACGCTTTTCAACCTCTCGACTGTGAGTAAAATTTGGACTGTCTGCTGCAGATGCTAGTGTTGCCTAGTGGGGTATACGATCCCTGTTGTGACTGGCAGGCTCACGTGCCGAACATTTTGTTAATTTCTGTGACGTCACCCTTTGTCGAGGGACCCAAAGTCCCTGCGATTGGAGAGCTTAGTAAACAACACTCACGGCAACAAAAGCGGAAGGAAATATATGCGGGAAAATTAATATAAATAAAGAGAATTTATCATTCTAAAAAACTGGAATATTCTGTTGAACAATGCAATAGTAAAGCTTTTGCTGGTCCTTGGACTGTAATTCCCGTGCAGCTCACAGGTGCATTGCCCAGACTACACATAAGGTGTTGAACTGACCCTAAAAAAACTTCATAACAGAATGTAACGGAATAAACAAAATATGCTCTTAACCTTTAAGCCCTAAGGGCGATCAGCATCAAATTTCTCCCTGTAATATCAATGCTTTGTAAAACAGAGTGGTCATGAGAATTACGGACATGATCACGTATGATGAATTTGCTTGATATTTTATCAACTTCTCCCCACTACTTCTGTAGGAAATGAATAGGGGCAAAAAATGAGAATTCACATTTTCATCTTAGGGTTTAAAGGGAAACGATTTTTTATAAGGATTAGAAATAGATACGACTTAGGGTTTTAAACTTAGAGTTGTGTTTTCAGCGAAACCATGATATACTACACGTGCAAAGTAAGTTATAGTTATTTCCAGTCCTTTAAAAAAAGATAATTTACAACACGATCTTGTTTTGTTTATTCCAGTTCTTTCTGTCATAAAAATTCAAATTTATTCCAACAGCTCAAGTAGGTTCTGGGCTGAAAGTGATGGCTGTCCATTTTGGCCCGGTGCTTCCAGGTTACAAAAAGAAATTTCGATAACAAACGCAACTGGTTACAGCTCGTTTAGCTCTGAATGTTACTTAGTGAGTAGTACGCCTGAGTGGGACATTCTAATTTTCTTGAATTGTTTATTCTTACAAGTGGAAAACTGTTCATCAGTATTGGAACCTTTTTGGAGTGACCTCAATGCACTCCCTTCCTTAAGCGGCTTTTTTAT
This sequence comes from Porites cylindrica, assembly GCA_964035525.1. Classification (NCBI taxonomy): domain Eukaryota; kingdom Metazoa; phylum Cnidaria; class Anthozoa; order Scleractinia; family Poritidae; genus Porites; species Porites cylindrica. The sequence continues at coordinate 43,617,686 of OZ037778.1, forward strand.
GAGCTTGAGTGCGTGGTCCCTTTTGTTCTTGTGCACGGATTCGTTCAACAGGAACGACCCCCTAACATTTAAAACCTCACTCAACCACAACGAGCTTCTCACGATCATGAACAAAGAAATCAATGGAACGGCGGGCTTAACCTCGCAAAGGTTCTCATACGAACGAAAAGTGAAGGTGTCAGTGTTGAATCTCAAGGATTTAAAGGCGCCGGAAAAATTCAAAGCACGCGTAACAACTCAAAATCTTGGAAATTCGAAACTAAACTGTTTTTCTGATTAGTACTAAACAAGAGAAAGGCTTTTAAAAGGATTATTTTGCTTAGGATTGCTTTAAGCAGCTGTTAGCACAAGATTCATTTCATCTTGTTAACACAAAGCAATCTTGTTTGACAAGAGGAAACAAAAACGTCGAGGCCATGTTATCTTTAAATCTTATGTTTGTTTCCATTCTCTCAACAGTCAAGGCAATGAAGGTGTAAGTCTTGAGAGGACAGCAGTTTTCCCCTCTATTGATCTAAATAATTCCCACGTTAAATTTCGATAAACCACAAAACAAAAAAAGAGTGAAAGAAAATACCGACAAAAAGGATTGAGTAGTGTTGGATTTGGAACATGTCGTCCGCGGCCTCCTTTTGTAAATAACAAAGCAAGGCTTACTCTTTTTCTTCCAAAACATTTAAGAAGTTGTAATTTAAACGAAACCTCTGTAGCAGTACCGATTTTCTTGGTAGTACTTGCTTCTACAAATTTAACAAATAACCTATAATTCTTTTATATTTTAAAGAGTTTTTTGGCACTATTCGGTGTTTGAGAGTCTATGCAAGTTTAAGCTTTTCCTTCCCTTAGCGCCCAAGGTTTTAAAACTTTGAAAGAGTCAACTTTTCCTTGAAAAATTTTTATTGCAGCCAGCAACTTTCTTGCAGACAAATATTTACAACCAATAAATAATTTAAAGTTCTCTTGGCGTATGACGGTGTACAGTGAGTTTCTCAGTTGACTAGAGTCTAAACAACCTTCACTTGCCTTTCGAAAAAAACATTTTGTTCTGCTCTAATGCCACTTCCCGCGGATTTTTCTCATTACTCATCCCTTGTTTATGTCCAGTGAAACAAAGAAGACAACTTAAGCAAACACCACATTGCTTAATTGTTTGCCTTAAGATGATGCTTTCTTTTGTCAATAAATAATAACTGAGATTTAACTGAGAGTGAAGCCACTGTCAAGTTTAGGAAAATTGTGCAATACCTTTGTGTACTTCACAACGAAATTGTACCCTTGTTCAAACTTGTTAAATGAACAACATTCTAGTTCCTTGTGTATGTGCTGTTGTGCCGAACATTTAATCCTATAATTCGCAGGAAAAACCTTGTTCAAACCTATTGCGCTCCATACTCTGGAGATAAAGTACGATACATTCACAAATGTCTTTTAAAGATCTCCGTGTACGTGTGGGTGGAAGCCGTGACTACTTAGCTCTGCATACGTTGACAAACTTAATACACCAACTCGTGTAAACAAAGCTTAAGTGTTAAGGTCAAACAACGAGATGCTCTGCACCAATTTTCATGTTGAAGCCACTTATCACGCGGAAATACAGGAATCTGTGGGGAGAGTGCTCTGCCAAACCTTCGTAAGCCGGGTACAAAGATTGTTTAGAGGCTGCAACACGGCCAATTTTTTGGTCATGTTTTTTGCACACGCTTCGCTCTAACATCAACCCGTGGCTTAGACGGTAGACTCGATGTCGACGTCACTCTCTTGTCACGTGTTAACATCCTGCTAATTTTTTCTACGGGTGGTCGACTACGCATGTCAGGTACAGAAGCGCTGACTGGTGGAATGATAGCGTCCTTATCTTGTAATGTGCGGCGTGTCGGAATACCACTATTACTGTCTTTGGAACCACTTGATTCTCTCCTTGATACATGAATCACAGTAGGCAGTTCACTATATTGATCTGATTCATAAGATTTGATAGAAAAGGCTGGCGATGGCGCACTCCTCTTGTAAGAGGCCAGCGGTTTCTGCTTGAAAGCATGCTCAGATGGAGCATACATGGCATAAGTCCGTTGCTTTTCTCTGTCAGTCGAAGTCTCTGCTGTATTTTTCTTTGATTCCGAGTGGTTAACTGTCTTATGCTCCAGAACAGGGCTTGACATGTGACAATCCTTCATTTCTGGAGGCGAATCTTTTGAGCTGGTAGATTCTGTCTCTTGAGAGATTGAATTTTCCAAGTCTCTCTCCGGAGTGAAATATTTGCCACTGAGATCAAAGGCATCCTTATCTGTTACAGTTAACTGCTCTCCAAAAACAGGAGTGAATTCTCTTTCCTTTCCCACAATGGGGCCTGTATCGCTAGCCCCGTCAGGACCACTGTCACGTGGTCTACCGTGAATCCTTCCGATGGATGGTGAACGAGCTTCCTGTTGGCTGGAGTCGAGTAACACTTTAAATACACCAGAACGAGGCGATTGGGTGCCATCAAACACTTCCGGTTGGTGAGGCAGCTGTCCTAAAGGAGACAAGACGTTTTTTATCCAAGGCCTTTAGAGCAGCTTTTCCGGGTTTTTTTTTTAGTTTTGGGAACAAAAACTGAACAAGAAGTGTCTCGGGGAGGGGGGGAGTGTAGAGTTCGTCTTTGAAAGTTACGACAAAAACTGAGGCATTCTTAAGGTCGAGATGATGCTAATATACAGTGAGAGAAGACTTTTTCTTTCGCTAAAAGCCGTCAGCAAGGTAAGCCTCAATGAAAATAAGAAAAAAATTACTCATTTTGTCTCGACATTTTAAAATATCAATCAAGAACACACGTCACAACAATTTACAAAATAAAAATCGACGACAGACTATCCCCTAAGATATTCTTCAATGTAATATTTGAGAAAGATAATAATAATAAAAAAACAAGTAAGGAGTACTCACCAACAGCTTCTTTGTTCGGACTAAGCGTCCTCAAAGCTACCGCCATTCTGTTTAATTTCTCCTCAGTACTGCTAGGCGCAGTGTTTCCTTCCAATGCAACGCGATCTTCTTCAAGAAGCTGTTTGAGACACTGAAGGTAGTACTTACGAAGCTTCTTGGCCGTGGAATGGCGCTCTTTCAGCACTTCACCTCTACAATAACGGACAGTATTTCAAACAAATTGACGGCAAAGTTCAACGATAGATGATTCCCTTTTAATAACCTTACCTGATCTTTTTAGCTGCACTAGCCTTGGTCTGGGTCACATGATTCAGCACGTCATCACGTATCTTAGCAATGGTGTCTAGGTAGTACTGACGTAGTTCCTGGAGACCACGCGAGGTTGACACGTTATCAACACTGCTAAAACTTGTGTCGCTACCGCTGTCCAGTTGCAATGCAGCCTAAAAGAAGGAAAAAGTAGTTGGCAAGTCAAACAAGGATGGACCAATATTACCGACGTTAGCAAGCCATAGTCACTTTTGATCGCTCCCTGTAAATCATGTAACTCGACGAACTACTGTCTTCTTCTAACAAAAGAGAAAAACAATCGGTGGTTGGAAAAAAGAGCACAGAATTTAGTTGTTGCCCACAAAACCAGGATAAACTAATAGCCCATTTCCGAGTTGCTCCAAGCCTCTGTTTCAAAGTGAGGGTAAGGGTGAAATGTTTGATATGAAAATAACTTTTGATTCTTCCATAAATAAACCTCGTTTTCACCAAAAAAATTGACCTCGTTTCGAGAGTGAGTTTTAGGAACTCGGACTATATGGCCAATTATAAGCCCGAAAACTAGACTAGGCAAGAACCAGTGCAAATTAAAGAGTACAGTATGCCCCAACAACACATGGGGGAATATTTGACTGTCGTAACGCTCAGCAAAGGGTACAAGAAGAGCAAACTTACAGTTACTTTTGACCTCCAACAGTTTAAGAATCAGAACTCTTTTAAACCCAAATTACCTGTGAAGCATCGTTTCTGGAGTCTCGCCGTTTTGAACTGTACTGCGTTTTCTTCCTCTCTTCAAACAATTCCCTCTTAAGTTTATCTGTGGTTGTACTGTACTCCTTCTTTAACGTGGCCAGCTCACGTTTCAGTTTCTCGAGGGCGGATTGATTTTCTCGTCTCTCCTTTGTCCACAGTTCTTGTTGTCTCTTCACTTCTTCGCCTTGTTTGGTAGATTCTTGCCTCTGTTGCTTTTCCCATTCACATCTGGCGGTTTCTAGGGCTTGTCTTACTTTCTGTTCATGTTGTTTCTCCAGTTGAACCCTGCAAAAAATACCGGCAGATGTCGGCAGATGACAGCAACTGGTAAATTTGACAATGTAAACTGCCGCTTGTAAGCTCCAACAATTATGAGAAACTGCCCACCTACCCCTCCCCTAAACAAGCATTTTGCCCTAAGTGAGAATTAAGTGTTAATGCTGACTTAGGGAAGGGGTAGGTATGCAGTTTCCCAGAAACCTAAATTGATACGCTTCTTCTACTCCGATTACAAGCCTCCCTTGGATATAAGCCCTCCTATAACCCCCTTACAAAGGTGTATAAGCCCAGCACTCATAAGCGGCAATTTTTTTCCCTTCATTTATGTGTAAAAAAAGCAAAAAACAAATCAATAAACATTAAAAATCAATCCCTAGGGCGGACACTTCTCTCAGAGGGGCAATTAGTATACGAGAAAACAAATTGGATCCTTAATCAGATGTAGCCAGATGCACTCCGCGGAGTGCCAGCATCTGCAAAAATACCAGACAGCTAAGAAATTAGGTTAAATTTCGACCCACGAAACTACTAGAAATCATCCAAAATTTACTAATTGATGATAGATGAAAATCCACTATACAATCAATACCCCATCTAAACTCACGACAAACGTGGTGGGGATGAATGGCATTAAAAAAGAGAGAGAAAAAAAACATGGCCAAAGACATGCAGCCTTGTCCCCATGGCGCTTTTCCCTGGCTTTGGAGGTGAGGCCAGGGAAAAGCGCCCTGGGCACGAGGTTGAAAGACACGCGGATTCACCCGAGTTACCTCGCATCCTGTTGTTCTTGTTTCCAGCCATTTCTCACTTTCTGAAGCTCGTTGTTCGTCTTCGTTCCCAGGTCTCTCTCGATCTGTACACGTTGTTCTTTTAGCTTCGAGTTGTATTCACTGCGCATGCGTTCCAGTTGGTTCTGATACTCTTGAACCAAGCGAGTCTTCTCTGCTTGCCATTTATCACGAGTTGCCTCTTCCCCCTATGAAGCAAATGACTAAATTTAGCCATACGATAATATAAAATAAATGACTGAATGTCCAGTACAGAAATGCACGAGTTCAACTCCTCGATAATCAGTAAAGAAACTCGCCTTCATCTTTCTAAGTTCTTCTCTTAATTTTACGTTTTCGTTCGTATACTTTGTCTCGGCTTTTCTAAATGTGTCCTCAACAAGTTTCCGTTTCTCTTCCTCGTGTTCGGCTTGAAGTTTCTCTCGTACTTTTTCCTCTAATTCTCTAGTTCGCTTCCCCAGCTCAACTTCATTGTTAGTTGCCAACGCGCGGTCAGTCTCATCTTTTGTAGACTTAGCTACCTCTCTGCGCCAGTCCTCTCGCGCTGCTGCCAGACGAGCCTAGAAAAAAGTAAACGACTTCAGTTTAACATATGCTGCATGGGTATATTTTGAAAGTCAACCGGAACAAAAAACCTGACGAAAATAAGAACCAAGCAATCAAGAGCCAACAGATTTCTTTACAGGGTAAATGTCAAGAAAACTGCAACAGTACAACATTTTACGTTGTGAAATACTTTTGACAAACAAAGGTTTTTATAAACTGCACCTACATTATGAAGCAAAATTATCATCGTAACGAGCACAATCGTGGCATGGAACAGAAGTCCGAAGTTACATCGCGAGCATTTTTTCAACCGGTATGAGCTTGAAGCAACATGATCTGCAAATCCCTACCGCAAAGATTTCATAACCTATCCAAATTGCTTGAGTGTGTTCGAACTTTCAAGAAACAAACTTCTTTGAAGTCCTAACAAGTCGCATCGTACCAAAAGGCAATCGCTTGCCTGTTCAGAGGGTGAGGAGGTACTTTGAATGAGATGAGAAAGAGCGCGAGGGGCACGTAACAATACAAACAAAGCGAACATAGAAAGTTTCCTTTTTACCTTAACAATCTCCTCTCGGCGTGAAAGTTCTTCTGCAGTCCACTGTTGTCTCGCTTTTTCAAGAGCTTCCTTTAACTCCGTGTGTTTAAATTCTTCCATCCTCTTAGTGTACTCGGACTCAAGGTACGCCATGGCTTCGTTCACTTCCTCTCGCTTCAGTTCCTCGGATTCTTCCATCCAAGCCTCCTTCGCTTCCTCCAATGTTTCCAGAATTTCCACTTTCTTTTGCGCCTCGAATTCTCTAAAGATTTCTTCCCTGAGGGACTCGATTTCTGAACGCGTTTCCACGGACGATCGCTTCTCCCACTGCAACTATTAGAAAACAAAACTCTCAATAGCTGCAGTTTTAGAAACGTTTGTTTCATTCTCAAATGCAGGACTCGGCTTCTGAAGGTTGTGCATCACATTGCACATATCAAAGCTACTGAATAATTTTGTAAAATACACATCTTACAGATGTCAAAATCTAAGGCTCAAATCAAGTAGTAAATCAATTCAGTTCAGTTCACGTTATTTCCCTCAATAATTCAGCCGCTCTCTCAGGGAGGAACTCGTTTCCCGAACAGCGGATGGTAATGGAGTCCAGTCCAAAGAATGAAGAATGTACAGGGTCGCCGCCGTCGCCGCTTGAACTCCATAGAGGGAGTGATCTCGCCCTCTCCTCTATGGCAAAACCTCTATTAGAAGTTACCTCGCCCCAAAGGTAACTTTGGTTTGTGTAGGCGGACGGTCCGTCTTATATTATTCTGACCTCTTCGGACATGTACCCCTAACCACAAGCAAGCCATTGGGGAGAGGTTCGACTGTAATTATCAACCACAAGTTTAAAAAAGCTGGGGACACTTTACAAACACATAGACTGATTAATCTTACCCTCGCCTTGGAAACAGCCGTCTCCACAGCCTCCTTCTTTTGTTCCTCGAACTGCTTCATGAGCTGTGCGTTGGTGGCTTCTAATGCGACATTAAGTTCGTCTTTCTGTTTTGCGTTCCATTCCTGTCGAGCCATTTCCACTGCAACAGCTAAATACAGTCCACAAAAGGGCATCGAGTTTAGGTTATACTTTACTTAACGTTTATAACTGATAAAAAAACTTTTAGGAGGGCTCATTTCCAAGTAACAGCACCTTGCAGCTATAAGCTCCTTTCCAGATATCTTAGAAGGAACGAAGAGAAACACTACCTTATGAACCTCTTCAAACCTGCCTCGAGCTGAGACCACTGCGTTCCTCCAAGTTTCTCTAAATGTACCCTTGAGTTTGCGCAAATATCGCAACTCACTTTCTTTTTTTCAGTTTTACTTTGTTAGATTTGTGATTGGCTACAGAGCTCACGCCACTTTCTGAACTAACCAATCACAACTTGCTTGCATGCGTTTTCCCGCGCTTGGCAGCAGCTACATGTATTTGCCTTGCGTTTTGATTGGTTCATTTGACTCTTTGAGTCCGCTGACCATGGTTAAATACCTAATAGCAACCTGGTCCGTCAACACTCATACCTATTTCCCGTTGTTTACTTTCTTTCCACGCATCTCTCGCCCCCCGTATGGCTTGTTCGACTGCTTCAGAGATCTTCCTCTCTTCCTCTTCGTGCCACTTTACTTCAGCAATAGCTACGGCAGCTTCCACCGCCTTGCTTTTTTCCAATTCCGTTTCTTTCTTCCAACGAAGCTTTTCGTGAGTGAGAGCAGTCTGCAAAAGGCTGTCCTTCGGAAACAAAATTATTGAAAACAGTTATTTCTATACTTTGATAGTTATCTCATTCAACCAAAATCACTACAGAGGGAGATAACAAGATGAACGGGAAACCCTCTGGCTAATTACTCGTACACCGAACCAGTTCTACATGCATTTGAATCCCCTGCGTCTGGCCAATCAAACTGGGAAATTCAAAACCGTCTGGAACTACCCTATTGGTACTTAATTTCGCAGATACTTAATTAAGCGATTTTAGTGGGACAGTATTTCACGGAGTCGTATTTTCGCGATTAATGAGGAAAATATGAAAAAGGGCATTAAATTTCTTGATTCAAGCGTTCTGAACTTGATTATATTTTTCAGAAAGGCTCACGTCTTAAAAAATTTCTAGATAAGCTGGAACAATGAAGTAAAACGCATATTTATGTTTTTTGTACGAATCTAGTTATTCAGATGAAGATGACAGCTAGATTCTCTACTCGGTATGTGAAATATTTGCAAATTAAAGTTATTTCATAACAGAAAACAAAAAATGGAGTTTAACAGTAAAATCAATGAAAAATGAGGGTATTTGTCAATACATATCCTGTATATGTTATTGTTATTACACGCTAGTCATATTTTTCATGTGTTTTGGTTTTTCTATGCGTGTTAAATTTGGCGTGCAGTTTTTTAAAGTTTCGCTAGGATTTTTATTCTCAGGTCTTCAATTTCGAAACGCGAAGCTTCAGGCCAAAGAAATTAAGTACCACTGAGGTAACAATCATTGAATGTACGTTGGACTGACTTACTTGGGATTTAATTTCTCTGTCCCATTCGTCTTTAGCCTCAGCTACTGCATTAGTGGTAGCCACCTCAACAGCCTGATCGATCTCTCGCTGCCTCATCTCCTCGTCATTTTTCAGCCAGTCCGCGTGAGCATGGGACAGAGCCAATTCCACTGCCTTGTTGAGCTCTTGGTCACGTGACTCCCTGTGAACCCTCTCTAACTCGCTACGCATTTTTTCTATTTCCTAAAAAGACGACAGCCAAAATATTTAGAAGAGAGTGACAAGGGAAGAAACTAGCGTATGATTCTTCATGTCGTACTTTTGAATTTAAAGTTTGTGCCCGTGATACTTCAGACAGGTTATTTTCGCTTGGTTTTAGCCACGCCTACACGTAAAAGATCTTCCTTTCAAGCGTCTTTCTTTTCTTTCCGGTGAGTTTAAGTAGCATCTAGTTCTATCGTGTATAAGAGAAGTACCGTCAATTCTATCCCTGCAACACTGCAGATCATAACTGTAGAAGTCTTCTTAGCGTATGCTTGCATTCTGCTTGTTATAAGTCTTTCATTTTCTATAACACTCCAACTAAAATATGAAGACAAGTAATGCAGTTTTAACCTTTCCGGGCCTGTAGGCAAAGTCCTTGCGTGTGACCAATCATACGATCTCTCTTCTGCAGTACGTTTAACATCACTGAATACTACTGAAGCCTCCTTAAGCAAACAGCCTCGGAAAGAAAAAACTGCGTCTGCAACTAGAGCTAGAGCTGTGGGACAGGGGGAGGGGTTGCGAGTATCTAGCGCTCCTCCCTCGCTTCGCGCTTGACTTCTGAAAAGCGCGAAAACAAACGCCTGTTATGCAGGCTATTTTCCAAGCGGCATATCGAAATGGGGTTTTATCGAGGCCACTGTAAGGGGAGTACTCCATCGCTGGGACTGTTAAAAGAGCTTTGACTGTATTACAAAATAAAAAGTTAAAATGTCAGCAGGGGTAAATTTCTGACCTCTTTTGTTTTTAGCTTCTGTTCTTCGTCCCATATTCGTCTAACTTCTTCTATGGCATTAGACAAACGCTTCTCCAGTTCATCATTGTGTTCTTTTATCCATTTTTGTCTGGCAGCAGCTATTTGATCATCAACATCAGTCTGGTTACTGCAAGATTGCTGTTCACTCCATTCTTTGCGCGCCTTAGAAACTTCTTCTTCTACCAGCCTAGTCTTTTGCTCTTCGATGTCCTGCGCAAAGAATAATAGTAGTAATGAATAACGGTAATGAAGTGGGTAAAAAGTGGGTACTGGAGGTAATTTTATTACACTAAGCAAATAAAGATTAATAAGAGACGACAGTCGCTTTTGATCAGCGATCAATGTTTTTCAAATTAAAGACACTCAAAGGGAACCAAAAACCTCATTGTAGGGACTTGGAGTGGTGTAACTTGTTTTTTAGCTCTGCATTTGGGGGTATCGCGGAAGCGAGTGGCACGCAAAAGAGATGCTTTGACTGATGTGGGCGCGTTCTCTTGCAGCTCGTTTCGTTCCAAAACGAAATGAAGAGCTTGATGGCAAGCTATTTGCTATTCTATGAATTTTTTTACTTAGACTTCGAAATTTTACTTCAATTTTGACTCTTACACTCACTGAAATAAAAGCGTTAACAGCTGACAAAACAGAGTAACAAAACGTAAAACCCCAAACTGTTTTCAGACCTTTAGCAGTTGTTCCTTTTCTTTCATAAATTCATCTTCAATTTTTGAAACCTCTTCTTCCTTCCACTCCTTACGTGCTTTCTCTAATTCATCATTGTATTGTTTCTCAAAGGAAGTCCGCAGCTCATCCACTAGTTTAGCTTCACTCTGAAAGCAACAACAACAGTCGGTTAAAACTTTTAAACGTTTTAACTCCTGAGAGTGACCGACATCAAATTTCTCCTTAAAATATCACAGCTTAATCAAAAGTTAACGGTTATCTGGTTAAGTGGATTTTGAAAAGATCCCTGAGTGAAAAACATTTTGTAAACAAGTTTCTCCTGTCAGTATCACAAGAGATTAATGAAGGACAATTTGGAGACTAGGAACATGCTGACATAACACACTCCTGAAGACCTGTTATCTATATTTGATAGTACTTTAAAAATCTTGTGAATACATTTGTCCTTGTTCCTTACTGCAAAATGAATAATGATGGTCAAATTTACAACAAAGCGCATTTTCTAAGTGAATTTGTATGCTTATTGACATGTTACAGGGCACAGAAACTGAGAACGGTATTTTCAAATGTACATATCAGGGGCACCCAACGAGGATATAGTTCAAAGCCACTAAAGCATAGCATTGTTGAACGTATTTTAGTATTCAAACGGTAGATATAGGCATATTTTTATCCCCTAAAAACTTTTCATCTGTTCGGATTTCCTAGCTGAAAGTCTAGTGATCCGAAGATTATAGGGATAAAAACTTACCTTCTCGAAAATTTCAGCTAGGAAAAGGCTCCCGAAAATTCTAGGTGGCCTTTTTTAGGGTCAAAATCCGTTAAAAATGGCTAATTATACCATTTTGTAGATGTTGGAAAACCCTAGGAGAGGCAGGCAACCAAGAAATTTTACAACAAATGCTCCGAAAATTCTAGATCTCAAATCGTCTCCCGAACAGATATTTTCCCGAAAATTGCCGTTGGGTGCCCCTGACATATATAGGCTTGCCTCAGACAAAAGAACTTGTTTTTCCTTCTCAAACTGTTCTTTTAATTTCTCTTCCAGGCTACGTGATTCCTCGCTCAGCTGAACGTAACACTCCTTGATCCTTATTAACTCTTCACCACTTTCCTCCAATTCTTTCCTACAATAAAATAAAATACAATACAGACATGCATGCACTGGGCTCGATTACTAGCCATTTTGTGCCTAACGGCTGGAAATCAAGCCTAGTAGTTCACTTGTATTGCAAATCCGTTCATGAAAAATGAGAGACGCCTCGTAGCTGTAAGAAGGTCTCACAGTTCTGTTTGGGAAAACAATGAACGAACAAAGTTAACGATGGAACCCAGCCCCAAAGCAAAAGAGCTGCGAAATACAGGAGTACAATGAAATTAGAGGTTTTAAAGGGGTTCGAGCCTACTTAAGAATGAAAAGGATAATTCCCCCAGCACTAGGACATGCCAACGCCAAAGGTTTTCAAAAGAGAGCCCAAGTGTCCCATGTATTGTAGCTATGACATAGCAACAATGGTCACAACAAATTCTGTTAGTTTACTTGTGTACAATAGCAGTACATTCACTTACTTTAAATTTCTGACCGTCTGCTCATTTTCCTCGATTAACTGATCTCTTAAGAGGTTCTTGGAATTCTCGTGGAGCTGAAGACATGCTTCTCTGCATCTAAGAAAAAGATAAAAATGCAAACATCACACCAAAAGAAGTCTTGATTATTAGTCTGGAGAGAGGTCCTACCCCAAGCCTTCTGGTTTCCACTACTTCCCAATACTTTCACATCTTAGCTCTCTATATAATCAAAACCTTTATGAGAATCCAAAAGGATAAAAACATCTGTTGAGTAAAATATTACAGCAAGAGAGAATAATGGAAGAGAGAATACACAGTCTAGCTCTTAGGATTATGCAAATTTCACCAAAGTTATTTTTAGGCCAATTAAACACTTGAAACTAATCAGGAGTTTTCTTTCAGAGAGGTCCCCAAACTTTCATTCAGTGTTGTCAAGAGAAAATTCAACAGTCACCATTACAATATTCTGCTTTAAGGCAGTCACACATGGAGTTGACAACATTTTAAACAATCAATAAAAATATGCGGACGTCTCAGGAATTAGACTTCCATTTAAGTAAAACCTCTAAAAATAACTGTAGTGAAATTCACATATCCTGGCCAACGCCCTGAGATTATCTCTCTGTGCCATGATTCTACCTTGATTATGGCCTGTACATTGAAGGTCATTTGTTGGTGTTCACTCATCAGATGCAAAAGATGAAAGACGTTATTGGTCACAATATGAGAAAAAATTATTATTTGCCTGCCATGTATGAATAAGGCCTTTTGGGGTCAAAGATACATGCAATGTACATGTATGTCTGTTAAAACAAGTTTTAATTACTTTTCAATACTTATCCTCTTGTCTTCATCAAATTCTGCCACCATCTGAAATTTAAAGGAAAGGCAATAATATGTAACATATAAGGAGCTATCATTTTCATTTATGCTATCATTTAACTGTCTAATTGATTGATTATTATTTATTTATTTTTCCGTTTTATTGTTACAAATACATAGAATTAGCACAAGGCTGGTATTTTATCTGTTTCCTGTTTTATTTTATGCCAGCTAGATTCAAAAGTACTGTTATACAACAATGTAGAGGTAGAATTTGTAAAATAAATTCAACAAGCTCTAAATAATAGGCATAGTCTTATTAACTTGAGCTGCATATTGTTTATATAATGCCATGGTTAACAGAGAGGATTCTTTTACCTGAGCCATCTGTTGCTTTAGATCAGCACAAGTCTCTGATAAGTCATCTCTTTCCTTGAGCACTTCATCCAGATTACTAGCAGACCCCTTCAATCATAACAAACATTGGTACTCGTAAAAAAATATGACATGCATCAAAAAATGCTAAAGCTAAGATTATAAAAGTAGAGTAGGGAATCCCAAGAAAAATCGATGTTCACTACATTGAATGTTTCAAATTGTAAGCAGAGAAAGAGAAAGACATCTTGTGAACCACTGTAACTTCACTTAAAGTATGCTTTACAATGTGGTAAAAACATCATCAACACAGTGAAAAATACCTGTAAATTTCTCCTAGCTACCTCTAAATCTTTCAGCGCTTTTTGATGTTCTTCATCTGTATTGAGTAAAGAAAATGTAAAACCTTTCTTAATGACAGAGGGAGAGATAGAATTAAAAGAGAAAAGGTAGGAATGGGACAGAACAAAATGGAATGGTATAACTGAAGAAGGAGCAGAAAAGAGGAGGTAGGCAAAAAGGCACACCGGGCAAAAGAGGTGAGGAAGGGAGAAATGGAAGAAAGGAAGCAAAGGAAAAAGGGAAAAGGGCATACAGGCACAGATCTAGGAAAAATACTGATCAATTTCCTAAACAAGCACCGAAGGCGCAAGCTTCTAGGGGGTCTGGGCAGGCTCTCCCAGGAAAGTTTTTGGATAATTAATTTCCATTTTTAATTTTCTAAGTCACTCAGACGAGATATGGGCCAAATTTCAACTTGGAAAGTGTTTTTTATTATTAACAATATATTTATTATGAAAAATCTGACCGATTTCCGTAAAATGGTGGAAGCCGGTGTGCATCGATCCACGACTGGAATAGATACATCTGTAGGTACTAAGGGGGATGATGAGTGGGGGAAGAAAAGCAGAAGAAAGGACCCATGAAAAAAAGCAAGATAAAGAGAGACAGGGTAGATTAGAAGAAAAGGGGAAGGTTACTAGTATCGTACGAGTGGGGAGAAAACAATGTATAGTACAAGTGCTGGCAATGAGGGAAGAAGGAGGATGATGGAGACATGTGAAAAGAGCATGGGAATAGCGGAAGGAGGGAAGGATCAAGGACAGGGGCATAACTTAACTCAAATCTTCATTACTTCCAAGATTTTTAACTGAGAGGACAACTCAGCTCAATATCATTGAGGAGTATGAGGACTGTGCATTGCATACAAAAAACCACCTGCAGCACTCATAGTCATTACCTGGATCTCTCTTTTCATTCTCCATTTCCTGAATTTTTCTGGCCAGATCCTGAGATTTTACCTTGATTTAATAGGCAGAAAGAAACATCAATCAATATTCTTAATTCCTAGCTTTATTTGGCACCACAGAATAAGCAGCATTATGACACTTAGTCTTATATAGGTTTTTATGAGAAATCTTCTCTTTCTATCATTATTTCTAGTTTATTTATTTATTTTTCGTGGCATGTCTGTAAAGTAGCTAATTAGCTAAGAACATTGACCACGTTAAATAAAGGGTATTGTTATTGTTTGTTAGTCTTATCTTAGGTACTAGTCAATTGGTGAACTGGGCAGAAAATGATGATCAGCCGTATTTTTATATTTTCTTGTTTTTGGTCCACTAAACACACCTATGTACGCTTGTGTTAGAATACCCCACCTCATGTTCCTGAGCGATCACTTCCATTCTTTGAGCTTTTGATTCCTGCTCCTTTAGTTGACTCTTTACAGTGTTCAGTTCTGTCTCCAAGTTAAATACTTGATCCCTTTTTGCTTTGTTATTGATCAGGCATTGCTCAAGTTCTTTCCTCAATTCAGTGACTGTCTCTTCCAAAGGCATTTTACTGACAATGCAAACAAAAACTGTTTTCAACTCCACAAAATACAATAGAAAGGGCGTGATAAAGATAATTATATATATATGTAATGACGTGACTGACCGACAGACTGACCAAATGATTAAATGAATGATTGATTGACTAACTGGCTATCTGGCTTATGTCTATTGGCTCACTGACAAAAAACAATAACTGCAATTTCTTTGCTGTAGATACAGTAATTCCCCCTATCAATAAGCAAAAGTGAACACTCCACTGGGGTACTAACTGATTCCATAAGATTTACTCACTCTTTCTCAAATACCCTTTAAGTCACATTCACCCACTGACGCATTCTTGATAGACTACAATAATACAATGTAGCAAACTAGAAATAATGGTAATAGGACTGAGTGGAGTCCAATTTGGTCTGCAATCATACGAGTGATTAACAAAAATTGGACGACCACCGCACATAACAGAAGTCCGATTTGTTTAATCACAAGTATGATTACAGACCAAATTGGACAACACAAAGTTCTGTTACCATCATTTCTAGTTTGCTACATTGTATTAGTGTAGTCTATCATGAATGTGTCAGTGGGTGAAGATGACTATAGCAAAATTTGTGATTTTTTACCCCTTTTTTAAATCAAAGCACAAGAAATTTCAAGAGTTTTTTACTAGCAGTGAAAAAAAAGTCCTTTTAGAGCGTGCTTGTATGATTGCGCGCACTGTCCAATTACTAAGGCATGATGGATACTGTCCTATAACACTGTCCTATTAGTGTTGGAATCAGTACAATTGATGGCCAATCAGATTTGAGAATTTTGTTACAGATATGATTAATAGCTGAACAGTATGCGCATGAATCTACATGTCATGTACCTTACTTACGCTCTACATATAAGCATTGGAAAAGCTAAGGTTCACTAATTCCAAAGGTCAACATGTCTTATTTAACTCTGACTAATATAATCAACAAGAAAATACATTCCTGCCTTTCCTATGGATAAAAATTTTGTGTACTTACTGAGACTTTGGCGTGCTCCAGTTCTCTTTGTTCAAGTTTCTTACTGTCAGATGTGCAAAGGAACTGTCTTGGAAACCGGATCCTAACCCCACACCAAGTCGACTGGCACTCTCATACATCTTGACTTGTTCCTTAAGCTCTGATAGCTCATGCTTCACATCCATTACATAAAATAAAAACCTGAGTAAGTCTGATGAATTTCACGAAAAATAATATTCTTTCTTACTTATGACCTGTTTATACTCTTCTGAAGCATTTGAATACAAATTTTAGAAAACGTTTTGTGAGTGTTATGGACTCGAGAAAGGATAAATGGCTCCATTTATTTAGAAATGGTTGTTGGGCATGGAGGTGTACCAGTCCTAGGAAAAGATCACATGGTAGGAAGAGGAGATGGGAAGATTGCATCTAAGAGAGGGCTTTGATAAGCCACTAGAGAAGGTTCATGATCGCTACCAAGACCCCATGCATGCCGGCACATCCTGAAACAGTATACATGTACAGGCTATAGGGCCATTCAGCTATAAACCAACCCTTGTTACGAATAGCAACAACTGATCAAATGATGAAACAACTTGGTGCTGCTCACTGTCTTGTTTACTGTGATTTGGCTGTTCTTCAAGACTCCAAGAATAAATCTTTAGTTCTCACACCTTTCAGAAAACTTTAAAACCTAAGCATTCTCTATACATGTACAACCACAATGTGAGAAGAAGCAGTCTGAGAAAAAATAACTGGCCTCAATTTTCATCCTTAAACAGCAAAGACAGTCTACCTTCAGAGAAATGCACTGTCCTTCAGTAATGTTCCTGGCAGTAGCACTCTCTTGAAGAGCAATTCGTAACTGGTTAATTTCTGTCATTGTTCCTATAGCAAATGAAACATTCAAAACAGTGAATACACTTGTAAGTACAGCTGTACACTTGCATGAACTAGACAAACATGACATAATAAGGGGATGTCCCATTTTTTCCCAAACCCCTTGTCCCCTGCCCCCTGTTCATGGGCAGATTCCTAGCACCTCAGTTTTTTCTCAGAACACGTTGAAAAAACCTTTCCTACCTCCCTAACTTTTTGGGAGTCCCTGAGTACGGATTCCCACTAGTTACAGTTATCTACCAAGGATACTCATCCATAGGGGGGATCAGAATAGAAATGGAATGTCCCAATCTTATTATATTATTGACTAGTACTTTCCATACGTTAAAGGGATGTCACAGTCAAAGAATGAAAAGGTATAATGAATACAAACCT
This sequence comes from Porites cylindrica, assembly GCA_964035525.1. Classification (NCBI taxonomy): domain Eukaryota; kingdom Metazoa; phylum Cnidaria; class Anthozoa; order Scleractinia; family Poritidae; genus Porites; species Porites cylindrica. Next base: position 43,634,842 of record OZ037778.1, read on the forward strand.
GACTTAAGTATTTCCTGGCACTGCTTCTGACTGGAGTCTAAACTCTTTGTTAATGAGTTGATCATTTCTGCTTTCTCAACGAGTTCATCTCTCAAATGACTGGCTTCTTCATGCTAGTTTACAAATTGAAAGCCAAGTTAGAACTAGTGTATGCACTGAGATTTAACCTACATTTATTCTCAAAATGAAAGCAAAGAATAATTTTGAAGCCTTGTTTTTTTTTGTCTGCATGATTAAAATAAAATCACTCAGATATAGCCTCATATACAACATGTCCAGCCTTTAAAACTTTACCCCAGAAACATGATTGAGCACTTTAGCGCCAAAGAAAATATTAATACCCAAAAAATAAGTAAGAAGGGGCACCTTATGGTCTCTTGACAAAACTGCTTCATCAAGCTTCTGTTTAAGAGTTAAGACTTCCTCCTCATGCCTTCTTTTCATCACATTAACCACACTTTCATGCTGTTCCTTAGCCCTTGTCAAAGACTCTGAACGACTAAGTTCCACAAGCTGTTGGTTTAAGCTGTCTATTGTTGTCTCAGCCACATGCAGTTTACTGATTACCTGGAAAGATACAACAGTTTACACTGCATATCCATGATAACAATACTGCGTTTTTGTACGGGTCTGGCTCCTTATCATACAGGTCCCAGTACACACAATGCAGTTCAAAAGTTGGGTGACGCTATCGACAAAAGAACCCCTCTATCCAGTGGATAAGGCAATAATTAATTGGCTTCCTAGCCTGCATCACGGAGTACATACATGCAATTTAACCCTGGTTAGTAATGTCTGCGAAGCAGTGTCGATATCCTTGTTTTGGACACCCAACACACTCAACTAAATATTACATAAATTATTACATTGTAAAATGCGTTTTGAATTTCCCATCAAATTGGCAAAATTGACAATAGCATTTTCAACAGTCCTATCATGGCATGTACTCAAATCCTGGTACACACTCATGATCAGGTGGGCGCCCGGAACAAGGATTTTGGTGTAGCTTTGCAGATTAACTTAACCAGAAGTTAAGTTTCGTATATGGCACAAGGCTATTGGTTTCCCTAATACTTATCCACTGGAATGTGATTTATCCTGGGGATAGAACTATCTAGCTTGCTAACAACTGGAGCCAGGGCTGCACTCTGCAGTATAACAGAGTCTATAGTGGCAACTTATGACTTACACTCTGCATTTGCCTTTAGGCAACAGGGAAATCTTAGTCTTTGTACAGAACTTGCATTAAATGCCAAGCTCTATGGAAGCCTCAGGTTTTGTTTTTCTCATAGCAAACCCTTGGATATCTCAGAGCCAATTTTTCCCTCTGGGTTATAAAAATTTAAACTGGTAATACTGAAAACATAAATTCACTATACTAGCACAGAAAGCCTGCATGAATGTCTAGGTGATTAACTACCAACTAAATGAAGATACTAATGATGAGATAATAATTATCTCATCATCATCAGAAACCCATAAGAAATTATTTCTTATGGGTTTCTGCCAAAAGAGATTATTGCACACCTTTACCTCATTAACTAATCACTGCAGCTTATCAATTACACATCATCACAATCTGAAAAAGCAGTACCAACCTCTTCTTTACTCTCTTGTAATGCACTGATCTGTTGGTAAGCGGCTGCTAGTTGGCCTTTTAGGTTGTTCAATTCTGTATTGCATGTCTGCACCATCTTTTGTGACTGCTCAAGACTCGTTGAGAGCCCATCACGTTCATCTAAAGATTGAGGCAAATTGAATTAAAGTTATGCTTAAGGGACAAAAGGACCAAAATAAATCTTTCAAATGGAGGAAAATACCCCCACCCCACACACTAGACAAACCAGACACTACAACTTATTAGAGCGATTTTCGTATGACCTTGAAATGAAAATGCGCAAACAAAACATAAACAACAAACAAACGGAAATAGAGTGATTTGATTGCTTTATCGAACAGATACATGTCAAAAGTAGCCGGTTGCAGGTGAAAATCGTCGCCTACTTGGTTAGTATTGGCTGGCTACTCTGCTTGGTATTTCTTTACGGATGGCATTTTTTACCTAAACTATCCCTGGACTGGCCACTTACTTTGACACCTCAGCCATCTACTTCAAAACTTTCAGACAACCCTGTACAAACACATGTGGCTTTTGGTTGGTTAAAAGCGAATGCTCAGCTGAAAAAACTTCATGCCCGAGAACTTTCTAGTAATCAACCGATACTTCACTTTGACGTCATACTGCAATACGATTGACCAATCAAACAATGCCTTCGCCATATTAGGGTTTTCTTTGGCGGGAAAACGAGGAGGCGACGTTTTGATCTTTTCATCCATTGGCTGATAAAACAAACAACAAACACTTACCGAAACCATTTTTCAAGGTCATATGAAAATCGCTCTAACTTGGTTTGTACTGAAAAAATTGTCGTCCAATCCCAAAATGAAATCATACGGATTTGAGTCATTTTTTTGTGTCTGAAGACCTCTTCAGTTCTCTCTTATAGTGTAGTTTCCTGGCACAGAATCAAAGTTCATACACATATGTACAAGAGGCAAATTTAATTCAACATATCCTTTCCTCTGACGTCTAGGTGTACAAAATTGTCACATTTACATTAACATACTGCCTGCTTTTTGGAGGATGAAGCTGTTTTTGGTTATTCATACCTTTAATCAGTGCAATCTGATGATTCAAAACACGTATCTCTTTTGTCATTTCATCTTCTTGGGATTCCAACTCTCTAGTCAGTTCTTCAATTTTTCTGCCACGTGCTTTGTATAATATCTGAAGTTGAACGTCTTGTGTTCCACTCCCTGAATACCCAGTTGAAATATCATTTCTTTCGGTAACGTGCCTGTCAGAACCTCTATCATGAATGCGTGAAGTTGGTTCATGCTGTGCATAATATTGAACTTGATAATTCCCAAGGGTATCCATCCTATAATGATTCGGCACATTTGTGTTGTCAGCATCGTCATCATGGACATTCTGATCAGGGCTGATGGTTCCTTCACCTTCATCATAACCACCATAATCTCCAGAGAAATCATCACCACTAGGCACATTTATTTGTTTGCTAAAATTTCCAGCTGGGTATTGAGACTGATGATAACGCTGATTTTGTGCCTCCTGGTGTGAAGGGAATTGTCTCTGTACTCCAAAATGAGGGTGATAATTTCCATATTGTTCATAAGCCTTATCTACATCATCACCTATGGGTGATGTTCGATAATTTGAGCCACCTTCTTGCTGGTGAAAATTTTGTGAGTACTCATCAACTTGACCATCAAAAGGACTCTCCTCCTCTCTGTATTCATAATAACCTTGATGATTATAACCATCTATTTCCTGATGTTCTTGATCATAATTATTGTGCTGCTGAATCAGCATTCCAGAATTGGAATCATCATTCTGTCCTGATTCATTGATGAAATGAAAGGCACGCTGTGTAATTAGTGGAGGAGGTCGCTCAAATGCACCTCTCTCAGAAGGAATGAGTTTCTTAGGATCATGTCCATTCAAGATTGTCTGTTGTTCTTGCTCAGTGAAATCATCGGAGTAAGGTGTATCTCGGCTATACCCTGAACTTCTGAGGTCATGAGATGAGAAAGATGCATTGTCATCCTCCAAAAGACCATCATCAAGTTCACTGTTTAACAACTCTCGGATCTTTAAAAAAAAAACACACAAAGGTAAAGTTAATGCAAACACTACATTGTAAGGTAAATTTCTAATTAAAAATGTAAAATACTTAATATGTACTCAATGTAAAGTGTAAAATACTTTGCTATACACGCTGTACAGGTTATGTATCTGCTGGTATTTTTACTTTTTTATATTATGTCCAGTGTTCAGTATTAAAACTTTTTAGAAGTCTGGGAGACTGCCCACCGACCCCTTCCCTACACCAACATTAACACTTAGTTCTTACTTAGTAGTTGGTTCAGGGGAGGGGTAGGTGGGCAGTTTTACAGAAATGTAAATAATCCATTTATGTTACGGTGTCCCCAATTAGCAACACCATACTAAAGTTACATGACACTTGAATAAAGTTTTTTATTATTATTATTATTATTATTATTATTATTATTATTATCATGTTGACTGACATTTGGCCAAATGATATAGACTGACATGTCCACTCAAACTCAACCAACATGTCACCTGATAGCCGATCAACATTTCGATTGAGTGTTGGCTGATATGTCCACCAAAAGGTCAACCGATGATCGGCTGATAGTGTCGACACATACTTGGCCGAGAGGTGCCTAAATTAGATAAGATCCATAATTTCTTAGCAAGAGAACATTTTTTAAAAAAGTTTGATGATGATGATCAAACCTTCCCTGCAGCCCCTCTATAGTTACAAGTCAACAGCAGCATGTTACATGCTAGTACCTCTTTCTCTCTTTCTTGATCTTCTTTTTCCAAAGCTGCTTCTTCTTCATCTTCTAGCACCTTTGAGCAAAATAAGGGTGCACTCGTAACCATATAGACTTTATAAAAGTCCTGTTGTAGTAAACTTTTTATCTCAGGTAATTTTTCTTTTCTTTTGCTTTTGGGTTTGGTAATGTATGCTAATGAAGTTGAAACCAAAAAAAATAAAAATTACCTGAGATAAAAAAAATAACTACAACAGTCCGTTTTTTCCCTGGTTGGATATGCCATTTTAAAAGACCTTTCATACCTGATTCAAATCCATTCAGGTTAAAGAAGTCAACTTCATGACTTCTTCGCTCACTCGGTATTTGCACAACCTTATTGAAACTTGCTTCGCTCGCTTTTCAGAAATTATAAGAGATCGAGCTAGTCAAGTCTCAGTGGTAAAAACACATGTACAGTTCTTACTGGATGCTTGTTTGAATGGACCTTTTTACCTTAGTAGGTTTTATTTTGCCAATTCACACCATGTGATTTTCACAAGGGAGTTTGCCTTTTGTCAACATATGCTGGTGGATAGCTAAAAGGGTCTATTACTGAGGAAGCCTGCTAGGAATTAATTAAAGCCAGTCATCATTCCATAATAATATGAGTATCTGTGAAATTCCTCGATAACTTATACTGAAAGACAGAACTAGCCAATTGACTATCGCATCAATTTTGATTAAGGTGTTCACCATCAAAGCAAGATTGACACAAGAAATTTGTGTCTCTCAAAAATATAAAGTGACGGTGGTAATGACTGTGATGTGGATGGAATTGTGGTCACTTCACCCAAGAGGTGATTTGCCCGAAATTGTTTCACCCAGTTATAAGTCGCTTCGCCCAATGATAAACAACAATCTACAACACCGCTTATCAGGGATGTTTTTTAGGATTGGATTTTATTGCTCTGATTGCTAAAAAGGTCCAGCGATCTGAATATCTTAGTTTTGCCAATAATCACACTCAAGATACAGAAAGACTCCACAATTGCAACAAAGTTTTTACTGGAAACAAGTTGTTGACCACATGTGATGTCGCTGTCTTTTCCTGCTTATTCCTTTTATAAGGCTTCAAGAACAACAAATAAACATTTGGCAAATTGACTTAACTCCAGGCAAAACAACTTTGGGCGAAATGACCTGTTACCTTTGGATGATGTAGAAAGAATTATTTGACTCTGTAGTTTCCCAAAAAATAATCAGAGTGACTTTTATAACTGTGAAAAAAACTCCCAGAGCACTTTTTGCCAAGAAATTTAACAGTTGTCTATAAAACTATTGTCATTAAAATTTCCTTAGATGAAATTAGCTATCTACTAATTAAAAGAAACAAGACACAGATGTTAAAAATGCAGGTGCCACAACATTCCACTCAATTCAGATTACTACAAGTAAGCTTAAATGTAAGTAAGTGCAGAAATCAAACGAGTTTTGATTGACATTCAAAATCTTGCCTGCAATTTTAGAGTGAAAGCAATAAAAGTACGTGCATAGAAAACCAACTCTAATGAAAAAGGGAAAATTAGCATGATTTATGACAGATGCGAATAGTAATCACATGCAAACTTCACTATTATTTTTGTGGCATAAACGCAGGGGTGAAGTCAAACTAATAAATTAATAAAACACAAATCGTGTTGAGAAAAATCTCCTAAGACTAGACGAGAACCTGTTTGATGATCGATCGGTATGGCTGAACGACTTTATCGGCAAATAAAAGCTCGCCTTATATTAAAACCTGTTGTCGTATCGAGTTAAATTAAAGAAAGAATCTTGTGTACTGTAAATACTGTAATTAGGTCAACAAAGTCGGTATATCATATACGTGAACAAACACACTGCAGAAAGCTGCTACACACGCTACAATAAAAGCCCAAGAACCAAATAGTTTTATCGAAAAAAAGAAGCACATAAATTTGTCTTCGATGTTTGAATTACCCTGAGTTAGCAGACCTCCAAGACGGAAAATATAAAACATGATGTGAAAGAAAGTGATATCGCCTCATCATCCATGCATGCAAACTTCAACTTTAGCTTCAATTTGTCAAGTCACAGATGCCTACCTGAGCGTCGAAATTCACTTGGCTGATCCCAACACTCATGCCAGATAACTTCGTGGTAGTTTAAGAGGCCATTTTCTCTCCAAAAGAAGCATTTTCTTACCAAAAAAGAAAGAAATTTTTCAAGTACTTGGCTTGCAGACGAAAGCGGTCATCGACATCCGTAGTTCATTTCCGAACCCTCAAGGGAATTTGCCCGCGAAAAAATATGACTAGTGCCAGTTTCCCCTCTGACCGCCTTTTAGTAGGAGTCTGGTGCAGACATGCCCCATGAGTGTTTGAGGTCTTGTTGCCACGTATGGTTCATGATCAGCGCCATTTTGTTCAAAATATTTTAAAGATTTTACGTGGTAAAGAGCCGACGTATAGACGGTCTGTTAAACTTGATTTCGCTCTGATCCGCCTTGGAAACAGTCTTCACATAGTTCGCTATGAATTGGTGCAGTAGCTTTTATTTTGGTTTAATTGTAGCCTTTGTGACCCTGGTTGTAGTTCAATGTACTGAGTTAACATTCGAATTGGAAGACAACGCTAGACAGTGTTTCTATGAGGATTTAAAGAAAGACATCAAAGGAACGCTGGAATTTCAGGTTAGCACTTGATTCATGTTATATGTGAGAACTGCAATTTCTTGGAAACCAAGCTGTTTGTCTTCCTTTTACCAAGAACTTAACTAGCTCCCACACGTGCTGAAATGTACCGGCTTCAACAAACACTCATTAACGTTTTGTCTTTGTATTGGTCAGTTCAACAGCTTACTTATCATAAGTTCAGAATTCAAGAGCGAGATTTTTTTTCTTAAGGCGACTGAAAATCGTTTACATAAACAAATGCCTAATGGCTAAAGACTATACTCTTTTTAATGAGAGATTTTAGAAGGTGTTTACCTCCAAACAGGGAACGTTGGATTGGATCGTTACGTTATCCAGTGTTGATTGGGTTAACTTGATTATACTACTACATGAGAAATTTCTGCAATTTGATTGGCTTAGAGCAGTGGTATTTCAGCTTAATTTGAAATACCTACATGTGAAAATTACAAACCTTCTAAGGGTAGTAGTATAAATAATTAATAACATGATTTGTACGTGATATTTGGCATAAATACCACTCGTGATATTTCAAAATTGTCTCAAATTTCACTCGCCTAACGGCTCGTGAAATTACGTATAACAATTTTGAAAAATCACTCGTGGTATTTATGCCAAATATCACTACAGATCATGCTATTACCTATACTAATACTGGATATAATTGGAGCTGAATTGTATGCATTTTAGGTTTTTTATTGATGAACCATATACAACTGTACTGCATTTAGATAATTGCGGGCACAAATAGAATGGAAAACATAATTATACACGTTACATTCAGGTTAAAATGTTTTTACCTAGGTTGATTCTAATATATTGCTTACCATTAAAAAGTTAACAGAAACATTTTGTGAAAGTGAACCAGATCTTTGCAGTAGAATGAACGACCTAAGTGGTTGAAAAAGGAACCTGAAAAAATTCAAGCTTGACCAGGAATCAAACCCTGACCTCTGTGATGGCTGGATGCTATGCTCTATCCATGGCAAAGGTGAGGATTCGATGCCTGGTCAAGCCTGACTTTTTTCAGGTTCCTTTTTCAACTTCTTAGGTTGTTCATTCCACTGCGAAGATCATGTTCACTTTCATATTTTCAGAATAAATATGATTCATGTCATTCAATTCGAAACATTTCAGGCAGGACTGCGAACTGAAAATAAGTCAGAGACTCCTTTTTCATTTCTTTTCTTTTTCTTTTATTTTTGCGGGATGAAAAAACTCTTATAGGCATTCATTTTCCTCTTTAGGTCATCAGTGGTGGAAACTATGATGTGGATGTGATTCTTTATGATGAAAGTGGTAAAACTTTGTACACTGTTCAAAAGAAACAGTATGACAGTTACTCCTTCACAGCACAAAGTGAGGGAGTCTATAAGTTCTGCTTCAGCAATGAATTCTCGACATTTAGTCACAAGGTAGTGTACTTTGACTTCCAAGCTGGAGACGAAACACCACTAACGAAGGAAATGGGGGCCCACCATACAGCTCTGACACAGATGGAGACTGCTTGTGTTACTATACATGAAGACCTTAAGGTTTGTTCAACAGATGTTCTACAATATAGTGCATTTGCATTGTAGACCTGCATTCTTTAACTTCCAGGTGTCAACCTTTATTATATATTGTGGAATTGCACAAATATTAGGCATCCTACTGACGAACAATTACGGCATTTAGACTTTTAGATATTTTGAGCAACATCATTTTGCCGTCTGTCCTCTTTAAATTATTATGTACTAGTAATAGTTTCGTACTACATGATAGTGTGGTACTCTTCAGATATAATAGAAGAAGAGTGCTACACCATTGTGTAGTCTGAAACTATATAGTAATAAAATGCCTTAGTAGTCAAATCTTCAGTTGATAAAACATTGTACTTCTGGTATTCTTGCCTCTAGTCCTTCTATTGAGCACTGACAGCAGTTCTACTTCAGCTGAAATCAAATATAATATATTAATATATATATAATGACATGTAAAAGCAATTAAGCAGTCACTTAAAGAAAGAAAAAACAAACAAGCGCAGAAAACTCAGTTTTTGAAAAAGATATTTTTGCTCATGTTGCTTTGTTTTCCCAGTCATGAAGGCTGAGCCCTCAAGCCAGCTCTTATTAATGTTTGTTTATTTATACTCATTAAAAGATCTGTGTCAAAAAATTGATCAAAATTTGAAAAGTGCGAACGACCACCAAATTGAGTTCATCATAAAAATAACAGCTCAAAACATTAAAAGAAGGTATAAATAACATGGCAAATACAAAAGGAATCATGGGTAGATCAGGGTGCCAAGAAAATCATTTTTACAGCTTGCCTTTCAGGCAAGCTGAAGCTAGCATTTACTACTAGCCCAGACATCATTTCAACTAGCCCCAAAAGCTTTTTGACGAGCAGAATTGATTTCACAGTTCTTCTGTTATTCAAATTACTCAAAAAATATCACCTGCCCCGTCAGGCAAGTTAGAAACAGAATTCACTGGCCCGATAGCAAAATCCATTAGCCCTGGGCTGGCTAACATTACTTTCTTTGCACGCTGGGGTGGACGAACTTGAAGACGATTGAAGCAGACTGCAATTTATTGTGGTTTTTGGAAACTTATCGGCCTAACAGTTTTTCAAAGTTCACTTTTGTTGTTTGTAGACAGAGACAATTAATTTTCTCAAGCTCCATAGAAAATAAGGACATGTAATTGGCATTAATAACAAAATGAACTAGACAACCACAACCCAGCTCCTTTAATTGTGTCCCTTCCATAGTTCAACAAACATTTATTCTTACTTAGCAAAATACATGTACTTATTAGTACACTGCAAAGTCTGAGTTCCAGTGACAAACTTTGCCATTGTCTTTTTGTTGTGTTTTTTCACCCCTCCATTTTACAAAATGGCTTTGTTCTGTTGTGACATTTTAGCTTAGTCTCTGGACCAATTTCTTTGAATTTGTAATAATTTTGTTGAATATTGCATGCAACAAGCTGTTATAATAGTAGTTGGTCTGTTGTAGAGTACTTATTGAATGATTTATTTTGTTTACATACATACTGAAAAGAACCTTTTTTATTTGTTTTCTATTTATACAGATTGCAACTGACTACCAAACACACCATCGCTTACGTGAGTCCCAAGGACGCGATATGGCCGAGTATCTAAATGAAAGAATACAGTGGTGGTCCATTGGCGAAGCTTGTCTTATCCTTTCTGTTGGAATCTGTCAAGTTGTTATTCTTCGGCGATTTTTTGCAGAAAAGAGGTCAACTATTTAAAAGTTAAGGAATGCAGCTAGTTATTTTGATTTGTACAGTGATCGTGAAGTCTGTCTAGAATGTGCCACAAAATTTTGCGAGATCAAGAACTGTGTTGGCTGCCGGAAACTTATTTTATGTTTATACTAAAGTATCAGGAAGAAAGAATCACAGCGTTTGGCAGAGGACAATGACTGTTTTTACTCTTGAAAATGTTATTATATATTATAGTGAACTGTTACTGCTGGAAGCACAACAGTTCTGTGGAAAAAATGTCTTTGCACATGAAGCAAAACTGTTGAATTTCCATTTGTGACACTTTAATAGTAACATGAGTTTTGAATCCATCAGACAGAAGATCAAGGTCAGTTAAGTGAAAAAAAATTAATATTGACGTTTACCAAAAAAAAGTTTTAAATCTTGCTAAAAATGCAAGTTTATGTCTAAACAATGTTATTCCACCCTTCTCTTTTCTGCATGTCAAACAAAAGGTTTCTTATTGCGTGTTCCATAAGGATACATTAGAGGCCACAAGATTAGAATACGCAATTCAGCAGAAGTACCTAGAAAGGAGACAGAAAACCTCTGCGACCAGGAAAGTTTTCACAACATTGTCTCTCTTGGGAAGATAATCACCTTTCACAGCAGTCTCCCCCCCCCCCCCCCCCTACAGTCAGGTCAGGTCAAGCAAACCCCATAGATTCTATGATTTTTACGAACCAATTATTTGAAACTTGAATCCATTGCCACCGCTAGTATCAAATTCAAGTTCTTATTCTTATTCCTGCATGTATAATGAGCAAAGAATTTTAAACTACAATCAAAACTTTTATATTTTAATGGCCCTGTATATAGCTGTGACCCTGTATATTAAGGTTACGGCAAAACTTCTCGACATTTTCACTTGCCTTATATTTTCTGCAAAGTTGACCTGTGTATAACGGTCACCATGTATGTAACTGTTACCTTGCCATTTCCCAAGGGTGACAGTTGTAGACATGTTTGACAGTATAACTTCCCTGTTTTCAGTCAGATGGGAAGATCTTCACATTTTAAATAGATAAAATTCCTATTTTTAAAATATACTATATGTTAACTCACTTACATATGCTAAATTGAAGAAATGAATGTGATACTGGTACTTACAAGCCTTGGGGTTAATACATCTTCATAAGGGGTTTAGGAGTGGGCCTATAAAAAGGGGGGTATATCCAAGAAGCCTTGGAATGGAAAAATCACGTTGAAACAAGCTGTAGCAGAGCTGATCAAAAAACAATTTGCATTTACTAGTTTTAAGTTTAAGCTCCAATACATTTGGAATGAGGCTTATAATTTGTTGGAAGTATTTTTTTTGTTTACAGGTAGATGTGCCTATAACTGGAGAGGGGGGTGCTTATAAATGGTAGGGTTTATAGGCAACAGTTTTTGCCCAGGGGGGTACTTACTTCGATTAGGTTTTGCTGGGTATGTGCCGCTGGCCTCTCAGACCTCCTATCCCATTATTGTCATTTCTGTGGCCAAATTATAGATGCCATCCACTGGCACATGCCAATTAGCCTACTTCTAGGAAGTCCCCCCCCCCCCCCCACCCTCCCCGGGAGGTTTTGGTATTGGCGATGACTAGCATATTCAATTTTCTTATAATCAATTCATTAAAAGAATCTATGCGGGGATGCTTGAACTGGCATAAATGACATGTATTGGTCTTCATCAAGACAGAATGCTGGCGACATAATAATTTATTACTATTGACTCTAGATTGCAAAGGCAAATTAATTTTGAACTCGAATCTAAAGTTTACCTTTCACAGTCAGAAACCCCATTACTATGAACACTGAGGGGCCCAAAGAAAGTATCCGTATTAACAGGGTGTGTGTATAAAGTGAGTTGAATTTAGAGAAAATGTATGGGGTTTCTTTCCCCAGGGACAAAGCAAACTGTCCATAGTTAATGATGAGGCCATTGTCCATATCAACTGGGCGCGGCTGTCCATATCAACTGGGCGGGTGTCTGTAAAGCGGGGTTTGACTGTCCTACAATAACAGCAGCATTTGCAGCATTTTATTACAACATACCAAAAGACTACTAACCCGACTGTTGCTTAAAATAACACGAGCTATTACATAGCATGGAAATTGCGATTTTCTTTCGCCTTCACTAGGGACCTGAACAAAAAAGGAATTCGTGAGACTTGTATTTCGCCATAATGTCAGTACACTTGGCTAAGTGCATGTAGAGCCTGTTCTCAACTCATAAAAACCTGTCAAACTGTTCTTTGTACTGTAGGGGTTTGTACAGAGTCTTGAAAATGTGTTGAATTTTGCAATCCAAGTTATCCAGACCTAGAAAAATGCTGGAAAACAAAGATCTGGCAAAATGGTAACAAGTTTGTAGAATTTTTCTTCAAACTACCATAAGTGCTTCAAAACTAAATGATATCTTTCTTAGTAGTCAAAACATTCAGTCTCAGAATGTGTTAAGCCGGTGTAAGAATTTTCTTATCCACTTATCACTCGGTGGTTACCGTATCTTTGCAGTGCTTCATGAGGAAAGCTTGGTTCCGGTGTTTTTCAAGTTTTCTATTGATCACTCACTTGATAACATTGAGTCTGGAAAAAATAGTTATTGTTTCCGAAAAAATCTGGAAAAGGTGTTGAATTTTGGATCCAAGAGTCTGTTCGACACCTGTGATAGTGATTTATTTCTCCATCCTGTTCTGTTAGAATCACTTTTTATATATAAACAACATTTAAGTGAAATCATATGAATAAAAAAAACTCAGTTGACATTTCTCTTTCATTGTAAAGAGATATGAATGCAGTGCCGTAAGGCTGACTATCATTCGAGTTGCATTCTGCCATTCAAGCAGTCATGTGTCACTGAAGTGTGACGTCAGGTTACCATGGAAGCAAAATTTTTGGATCACAACAATGGAGCTTAAGCAGCGACGAGGACGACGGCAACGAGAACTACAGGAAAAAACAATAGGTTTAGATTAGCAAAACAACAACTTTGCACGGGCATCAAGCTTTTTTATATTTCTTAGCCGTTGTTGCACGACTGCTACATGAAACTTCCTAGTTTCATGCTCCCGCTTTATAAAGTAGGTGAACACAACACAAAAATTTTCTTTTTCTTTTTCAATACTTTCGAATTCAACCCCAGAAAATTTCGCCAACATTTGACAAATTTAAAATGAAATTGAATAAGGTCGATGAAGTTTGAAACAGTGTGAATTCTACGTTTTCGGTTTGTTGTCATCCAGACGTTTTGCTACCATGGCAACGTGACGTAACGACTTCTCTCTATTCTCAAGCCGATCTCGAGTCAAGTAACTAGGAGATAAAGGGGTAGGGGACAGGGAGGAAAGGGAAAAGGGAGGGGGATTGGGTAGACAGGGTAAAGGACCCTTTTCTCCGCTTTCGCAATATGAAAGAGTAACAAACGCTTTCTAACGTTTTCAGTAGTATGGTCTTCTGCTTTCTTCTTTTTTTTTTACCCTCTTCATTAGAAGCGATCAAATAAGGCCTAAGCCACGTACGTCCAGATTAGGGTTGTGCTCAAAGAAATATCTATGCAAAGAGTAACAAACGTCTTGAGTTCTAGCTTTGTTGGAGTATGGACGGTCTAATTCTGCTTGTAGCGGAATTGTTTTAGTGGATTGGATTAAATCGTGTTGTTACATCGAAAGATAAAGTCCTTTTGATTTGTTTCAACCAGCGAGCGGAGTTATAAGGCTTATAATTGTTTGGGTCGGAAAAACACAAAAAAACACAACACAGACATGCACTCATATCTACCTGAAAAAAGAAATAAATCAAATATATTTTACATTTAAGTCAAGGGGAGAAAAACAATTATACACTGATTACACTAGGAATGAAATCTTGAATAAGATAAACGAAAAACCAAGCTTAAAATGCATACAGTCACATCATTTTATATCATAAATGTCTAGCCAAATTTTTGATAAAGTTATCGCCAAATGGACCTTTTGCGTCCAACAGCTTTTTTCGGCCAAAAACTATCTCCAAAGTAGATATTATAAAAACTGAGATTGCAACCATTGCTTTTTTCTCTTCTCCTCCTTTCCCTCTCCTCGCTCCTCAGTCTTTTTCTCCAGTCCTTGGGTTTTCCTTCGTTACTGCGATTTTGGAGCGTCTGATCTCGGGCTTAAGAAACCTGCCTTTTGACGCCTTTTCAACATCGGTTAGATATACTCAGACTTTGTCTACATTCTCTATTGTGAAATCCTAACTTATTTGCATGACGTGAGGCTTGAGCCACGTCCAGATTACTGTCCTAAAGGGGTTTAATTAATGAGGGTGCTAATAGGTTTTTCGGGGTCTGAAATTTCCCTTTGAAGCGCGGAATTCGGGAAAAAAAATATATCAAAATTTTTGCAAAATATCGAGGCGAGAGTTCGGGATTGAAAGTATGCGCGGGAGGTAGGATGCCAAAATAGCCACTGGGATTAATGGATTGAACGAAATTTTGGGTCGGGATTACGGGATTGAAGAACCCTAGTTCTACTTCGACGCCATTGCCTCTCTTGAAAGAAGCTTTATTTAATCTCGGGTTTAAAGAGGTTGGTTAGGCCTCTGACAAATAAATAAGCCGAGGAGAAAAGAAAAACAAGAAAAACAAAACAAATAAATAAAATAATAGAGAAAGAAAGGGAAATCCAATAACCTATTTGCCGTATAAAGCCTAAAATTACTTGAGATAGCCGTGATTTACAATAAAAAGCCCGATCGCGTAATAGAACATAGATATTATATAGAATTAGCTAGAACCTTTATAGCTGTCGGACTGCTTTTTTAAAAGCTGACAATGTACTTAGGGATCTTAAGGTATCAGAAATCTTGTTCCAAGTAATAGCCGCCAATTACTTTACTGAGTTCTTGCCATAACGAGTTTCTTCCCTACAGGAGGTCCCAAGGGCCGTTCACTCATATGCTGACAAGCAAAATGTAATTACGTCACAATGAACCCTGTACATTAGACTTCATGTGATTATCTCGTCGAGAGAAAAGAAGCGTCCCTGAACTCAGGAACGCCCGCTGCAGTAATTTCTCTATGATTAATTAGTCATAAATTGTGCGTAAAATGACAGAAATGGAGAAAGAAGTCCTGCTCGAAGGAAAGACAGTTGTTCACAGAAGAAAACAAAGTCGAGAGCGAGAAGAGAATAAGGTAAGTATAGTGTTGTAAGGCCCGGTTCAAACGTCGAACTTTACTTGTGCCGAACCTAATACCTATTTAGGTCGACCCAAACTATTACTGTTCGACTGTTGATTCAGACGGTCGAACTTTATATGTGCCGAACCTAATTCGTGGCGACAAGAAATATCATCCTTACTGCTTAAAATAGGGAAATAAACTGAAAAAAGTAAAATTCACCAAGCCTGGAAATTCTTGTTTTGATTTTCGTGTGATTTGTGCTCTGTTATGGCAAGGAGACAGGTGAGGAGATCGTGATCGTGATATTTGGACAAAATAAAGTAACGCAATAAATTATGTTACGATTTATTTATGGATATAAAGAAAAGCAACTTTTTGGAAGATCGTTTTGAGCTGTCCAGTTTCAGTCTAAAAATCTACAACGTGAATGCTGCAGGGGCACCCAACGGCAATTTTCAAGAAAATATCTGTTCGGAAGACGATTTGAGATCTAGAATTTTCGGAACATTTGTTGTCAAATTTCTTGCTTGCCTGCCTCTCCTAGGATTTTCGAACATCTACAAAATGGTGTAATTACTCATTTTTAACGGATTTTGACCCTAAAAAAGGCCACCTAGAATTTTCGGGAGCCTTTTCCTGGCAGAAATTTTCGAGAAGGTGAGTTTTTATCCCTATAAATTTCGGATCACTAGATGTTCAGCTAGGAAATCCGAACAGATGAAAAGTTTTTAGGGGATCAAAATATGCCTATATCTACCGTTTGAATACTAAAATACGTTCAACAATGCTATGTTAAGTAGCCTGCGTAGCAGGCGTCGAAAGGGGTAGGGGGTAGGGGGTAGGGGATAGGGAGGAAGGGAAAAAGGGGAGGGGGATTGGGGAGAGGGGGAGGGGACGCCTGCTCTAAGAACCCCCTTTTGTTCATATCTGCGGACGCTGGCGTCCGCAAATTCCTGATTGGCTGAGCCGTAATGAGTAACATATTGAAATGCGCGTTTCACAAATCAACAAACAGTCGAGATGGCAGCGGTAGACGTGGATGTCGTAGAGAGTGTTTGAGAGCTGTGAATTTATCTAGTGGTAGAGAAACTGCTTTAAAACCAGAGCAAGAATCAGCAGTAAGGGCTCTTTTAGCCGACAGAGATGTTCTGGCGGTTTCGCGGACCGGATACGGCAAGAGTTTAATTTACCAAATGTTTGTACGCGCGAAGAACTACGAGCTAAATGGTAATGCGGCGATTCTCGTCATTTCGCACAGGGTCCAGAGGAGTTTCGTGTGAATAAATGAATTACTTACCTTGAAAACTGTCTATACCTGTCGCTTAGCACGATTAATTAGCCCAATGGGATATTTATAAATCTACTGTAAACGATTTCTTCGCTTCTTATCTGACCCAGATCGACTTTTGAAAATCAATAACCGCAAGCCATATCCTTGCTGGCGCACGGCACGTCGCCCGAAGGGTGACCGAAGGCCGTCGCCCGGAGGGCGACCGAGGCACGAAGTGCCGAGTAAAAGAAAGGACAAGGGAGGAAACTTGCACCTCGTGACTTCGTTCTATGTGAACCGCAGCACTCGGTGACGGAAGTTGGAATGAGACCGGAAACGCAAAAGCAACAGACCGCTGCTAATTCGAGAATCAAAACATCAGCTGCGGAGAGAGTTTAAAGATCTCAGAGATCTATGCGAAAACAACAGAGTTTTAATTGAAGTGAAGATCTTTCAAGACTGGACATTTGTTGTACGTTTCAACAGTCTTCGATGTCTTAAGCAGGTTTTGCTTGTGCGAACCCTTCGCAGTAGTCGCAAAACGCACAGCCAAAGACGCAAGAGGTAATATAGTTGGACCACCGAAGAATGGCACAGTCGTGATGATATTACAGTTGCCTTGTACGCCCGCTCTACTCAGTGTTACTTTTTATTGCAAGAGTACACACGACCCGTAAATCACTATCCGTAATAATTTAACATTCTCCAAACAAAACTAACAAGCTGGGCCCAGCGTGATACAGCATTGAAGAAAAACATTACATTCACGGACTAGAGAAAATCGCTTAGTTATTCAGATCCAGAGGGCACTTTGGAGAAAACTGGAACCCTTGTTCAGCTGTAATAAAAAGCTTTACGCTTCAAAAGAGGTCAGAGAAATTGCGCTTGCATAAGAGGGCAAATCCTGCCGACCAGAAACAATAGCCACAGTAAATCGATATGTGTCATGACCTCTCAGTGTGAAACATGCGGCTAAAATCCCCGCTAAAATCACATTTGCTGTAGAACCTTCCAGAGCATAATCTACCCAGCAGAGGAAAAAAACTTTATTGGAAAGAGCAGCATTTTGGCATGAGACAAAAGTCGTGTAGGCTTCCCTTTTATTGCTCCGATCTTGAACACATTTACTTTACTACGTCATTTCCGTCACCATGTGTTGCGGTGCACACCGAACGAAAGCGCTCTCTAGAAGCCGTAAATTTCGGTCGCCGAAAATGAATTTGAACACTTTCTTATGCCGTTTTCCTACAGTATTTGGCAAATACATAAGAATTCTAGATCAGGTTAGTAAAATCAGGCGATTTCATTCAATTCCATTTGAGTTTCAGGAATTCGAAACTCGGCCCCAAATTTGTTTCCTCCCTTTCCGTATTTTATACTGTAAGCCGATCTTGCGAGCCCTCAGTCTTGGTTTGCGGTCTATAGAATGTGTAACGAAACCGTAACGCGATCAAAATAACCCATTTTTTCAGAGGTTTTCGACGGGTTTTGATGTTCTAACGACAAACACATCTCCTCTGGACCCTGTGCATTATGGGGCGCCGTTTGTAAAAAAAATGATATAGCTTAATTTTGTCATTTTTTTCGTTATTTATTCCGTGGGATGCCTGTGGCACTCCCACGGTAAAAATCCGGTTCGGTTTTACCCAACTTTGCAAAGCCAGCCAATAGGATTGCCTAAAATCTTTATCGATTAGCTCTTCTTCCAAGCCGACCAATCAGATCGTACAAAATCTGTATCGATTTTTAATCGATTTGCTTCCTCTAAAGAACGTTGAAATCAGAACGTTCCTTGCCAAATTTGTCGCGCTAGAGTTTTCCCACTCGTGCTTTAGGATGGCTTGTTAACCAGCGAAATCCTTCGGGATACTGACAAGTCACAAAAGGCGACCTAAACCAAATTATTTCTTTCCTTCATGATTCTTTTTTGTTTAGGTCTAGCTTTTTCATAAGGTTTGAGTAGCGTCTGGTCGTGGGCCATGATTTCCGATTGATTTTTCTATTCGGAGTTCGCCAGTTTTTGCCGAGCACAGCTAGAGTTCAGTTTTTTTCTTTTCTTATCGAAAACACGTTGACGATGGGAGGTTAAATCGCGTAAATTTCAACTCGTACCCTTGACGATTGGCGGTGAAATCGCGAAAATATTGTCCTCGTCGATGGACGACTCGCTTTCGGCATGGATTGGACTTCTGGATGGGACACGGATCAGGAGTGGACCTTAGTAAACTTATTATACCTTGGAATCAGGGATAATCATTGGAACTATATTAACTTTGAGACCTTGGAAACACATTGCAATTAATTTTTAACCGTATCAAGAGCATCTTGGAATATTAAACTTTCATCTTGGATTAAAACATTGGAACTTTATCGAACTTTGTAACCCTGGGTTCGACCCTGGATAAAGCAAGCAGATTTTTTATTTTGTTTTGTTCTTTTAACCTAAAACTACAATGTTTATTTCTCTTTGAAAAAGTTACCTGTGGCAACTTACTACCAAGATATGATGTATCTTTATACATATAGTTCCCGTTCAGGTTAATCAGAGAGCATTATGCGCATGTTCTCCATTACTTGTTTCCGTTAACATTCCAATTTAAGTTACACGGGTAAACCTTGTTTTGATGCAAAATAACTTCTTTTTCTTATCCAAATCGTGCTATGAAAATAACTACATAGCGATAGATCAAAACAAGATCAACTCCATCCTTGCGACCACTGACAACTACAAATTTAGCTTGCGTTGCAGGTGTCGAAAGGGATAGGGGATAAGGAGGAAGCAAAAAGGGGATGTGGATTGGGGGGAAATAGTAGCCTGCGTGATAAATTCAGTCATAAGCACATTAAACCAACCCATACAGGTAACCTACTCATCGATGCTCATAACATGACACATCTTTCCGGTTTCCCTAATTTTCCAAATTCAGATAGGACGCCATTATTCTTCCATAGACCAAGGCATCCCACGGAAACGACTTTAGGCGTCTTGTTAAATAAAGTTTTCTGATATGATATCATACGTCAATGATTTGATATAATAAATGTTGATTTCAAATCATGCGTTTATGATTTGATATCATAAATTATTATTTCAAATCATGCGTTTATGATTTGATATAATAAATTATTTTTTCAAATCCTGCCTTTATGATTTGATATAATAAATATTGATTTCAAATCATAAGTTTATGATTTGATATAATAAATCCTGATTTCAAATCATTCGTTTATGATTTGATATAATAAATCCTGATTTCAAATCATAAGTTTATGATTTGATATAATAAATCCTGATTTCAAATCATTCGTTTATGATTTGATATAATAAATCCTGATTTCAAATCATAAGTTTATGATTTCATATAATAAGTTCTCATTTTAAATCATAAGTTTATGATTTGATATAATAAATCCTGATTTCAAATCATAAGTATTATGATTTCATATAATAAAAATCATTATTTGATATCAGTAAAACCATGATTTAATTTAATAAGTAATAAGTAACCGCGTGACTTGGCACGTGGGTTACTACCGCGGGAATAATCGCAAAAAAGGGCGACACAACCAAATCAGCTATCGAGGTCAATCGCTTCTAGGGTCTCTAGAGCCGTAGAAAGGGCGGTTGACCAAGCTTTGGCATCCCTTCCGAACATATATATGCTACTGCGATTTGTCGCCAAACCAGAGTCTCAATGTTACGCCTGTACAATGATTTTTGTTCGCCAAGGACGCTTGGACCGATGTCACTAACTAATAATTTCTCCTCCCGGTGTTGAGGTGTAAATAGCCCTTTGTTTGTCTCGATCTCTTGTTCTATGACGAACTGTCTTGTCGCCTCACTTTGTGAAATAGAAAGAATCATTAGCTGTATGTTATTTTAGTATGGCTACTAAAAGGACATAACAAAGGAAGCAAACACATCTAAAAGTAAGCCGCGCGTGTCACGCAATGCGCCAGACAAGCGAAAGGTCCAAAAGTCCTCTTTCCTCGTAAATATGGTCATAGCTTTCAGCAGTGATACATCCTCGGGGGGGGGAGGGGTATGTGCCGCCCGGGACTCCAAATAGGCACCCCGTTCTAAAAAAAATATCCCCTAAAATTGATACCCCGTTCTAGATATGGGCCAATTTTTTTATATCCCGTTCTAGAATTCGCCTTAAAACTGATACCCCGTTCTAGAAATGGGCCGATTTTTTATACTCCGTTCTAGAAAGTTCGTAAATTGAAATAGCCCTGTTTTTTTAAAAGATATTTCTTTATTTGTTCGACTTATACATCAAATAGATGCTTCTTCATAATCAGCAACAATTTTAAGCAGAAGATAAAGCCATGATCCACAATTTTTTAATACCCCGTTCTAGAAAACGCCTCTGAAATGGATACCCCGTTCTAAATCAGGAGCTTCAAAATCACGACCCCGTTGAGCGGCACATATACCCGTACAGGTAATGTATGAGAGTACCCCCCCCCCCCCCCCCCCACCCCGATAAATCAATGTTACATACCTCTTGTGTCGCAGCAGCAAAACCTGAATTGCCAGGAAGGCTCGGAAGGGATGCCAAAGCTTGGTCAACCGCCCTTTCTACGGCTCTAGAGACCCTAGAAGCGATTGACCTCGATAGCTGATCTGGTTGTGTCGCCATCTTTGCGATTATTCCCGCGCTAGTAACCCACGTGCCAAGTCACGCGGTTACTTATTACTTATTAAATTAAATCATGGTTTTACTGATATCAAATAATGATTTTTATTATATGAAATCATAATACCTATGATTTGAAATCAGGATTTATTATATCAAATCATAAACTTATGATTTAAAATCAGAACTTAGTATATGAAATCATAAACTTATGATTTGAAATCAGGATTTATTATATCAAATCATAAACGAATGATTTGAAATCAGGATTTATTATATCAAATCATAAACTTATGATTTGAAATCAATATTTATTATATCAAATCATAAAGGCAGGATTTGAAATCAGAATTTATTATATCAAATCATAAACGCATGATTTTAAATAATAATTTATTATATCAAATCATAAACGCATGATTTGAAATCAACATTTATTATATCAAATCATTGACGTATGATATCATATCAGAAAACTTTATTTAATAAATAACGAAAAAAATGACAAAATTAAGCTAAATCATTTTTTTTACAAACGGCGCCCCATAATTTACACCTCAACACCGGGAGGAGAAATTATTAGTTAGTGACATCGGTCCAAGCGTCCTTGGCGAACAAAAATCATTGTACAGGCGTAACATTGAGACTCTGGTTTGGCGACAAATCGCAGTAGCATATATATGTTCGGAAGGGATGCCAAAGCTTGGTCAACCGCCCTTTCTACGGCTCTAGAGACCGCAGAAGCGATTGACCTCGATAGCTGATCTGGTTGTGTCGCCATCTTTGCGATTATTCCCGCGCTAGTAACCCACGTGCCAAGTCACGCGGTTACTTATTACTTATTAAATTAAATCATGGTTTTACTGATATCAAATAATGATTTTTATTATATGAAATCATATACTTATGATTTGAAATCAGGATTTATTATATCAAATCATAAACTTATGATTTAAAATCAGAACTTATTATATGAAATCATAAACTTATGATTTGAAATCAGGATTTATTATATCAAATCATAAACGAATGATTTGAAATCAGGATTTATTATATCAAATCATAAACTTATGATTTGAAATCAATATTTATTATATCAAATCATAAAGGCAGAATTTGAAATCAGAATTTATTATATCAAATCATAAACGCATGATTTTAAATAATAATTTATTATATCAAATCATAAACGCATGATTTGAAATCAACATTTATTATATCAAATCATTGACGTATGATATCATATCAGAAAACTTTATTTAATAAATAACGAAAAAAATGACAAAATTAAGCTAAATCATTTTTTTTACAAACGGCGCCCCATAGGTAACCAGACAGTAACCGTCGTTACGCTTCTGTGAGTTCTGTCAGAACAGGCGCGAAAACCCACTAAATAGCCAATCAGAAGTGCGGTTATATTGAAAAATACGTTAACATAATTTATGCCTTATGTTGTGCACATGCGAAGTACGACGTATGAATCGAAGTCGATCTTTTGCCGCTCTATTCGACAAGCTCAGTCGAATAGAACGGCAGAGTCGACCCAAATACAAAAGTGCCGTTCCTAATTGATTCATACGTCGAACTTTACATGTACCGAACCTAATAATTAGGTTCGGCAGATGTAAAGTTCCACCGGTTTAAACCGGGCCTAAGTCTCTAGAAAAAGTTCTAGAGGTATCATTTTTTGTTCCCTATAAATGCGCTGTGAAAAGATAGCGAAGATGGAGGCTTTGAACTGCTTAATTTATTCATTGCATTGGTTTCAACGCCTCACACGAATCCTCTTGATTCATGTACAGAGCGTAGCCGGGAGCGTTAACCAAGAAATTTTCGAAAGGTCACGCACAGTTTTCCAAATCTACCCAGGCCTGTCTCTCAAATGGTTTGCATTCGGCTGACAAGATTAAATTCAGTTTGCATTTGTCCAGGGCTGTTAATAAGCGGGTCGATAAGGGCCGCTATCCAGCCAAAAGAGCCGGCTAGTTAGCCATCCTTAGCCGGCTACTTTCATCTCCTTCTACCGTAACCGGGCCGTAACCGCTAACAAAAAATAAGCAGCATCGAATAAAATTTGTAAAGCATCCGTTTTCCAGTTTTGAATGACATTGAACGCATATTTAAACAGGTTTAGAACTGTGAAACGTTCTAATCGTACGACGTCGTGAAACGCTTGGGACATTTCGACGGTGTGTTTCTAGTCTCTCCTGTATTCTGACGAAACAACATGGTGTCGGCGGTGGAGACACCAAATTTCAAAATGTCCCAAGATGCCTCGGTCCTCAAGAACGTGTGCCTTTGGTGCAAGTTCCAAAGCTGCTTACTATTTATTCATCATCAGCCTGCTACTTTAAAACTTTTTGACAGCCCGGATTTGTTATCCGCAGTCTTGTGAGGTAAACATCTCATGGGATCCGATTCTTCAGATCTTCAGGCAACAGTGAAGGCTTACGGGTGTTTGCTCGCATATGTGGGGTAATCTGGGAAAATACTTAAATTTGGTTTGAAGAAAATTTCCGTACAGCTACATATGCATACATGTTTCAACTCTATTCACATAAACATTGTGAAATCGCTAAACTATTTTTAGCATATCAACACCTTAAGAAAAACGATTGTTTTCATTTGAGTCAGTTTGACCCGGGGGGTACTCCCCTATAAAAGTGACGGGGATGCTCGTCGGAAAAATTTGAGAAAACCCTCAAAAGATACCAGAATCTTGTTTTATGGGCGTGTCAATTCAACAACAACAAATTATATGACTGGCACTGCAAATTTTAATAGTAATACAGATAACTTTTTGAAAGTGTTGTCATAAATCTTTATCCTAATAAAGCGTATTATCTCTGGCAGCAGTCAATTTAGGTTTTAGCACCCTAAGCGGTACCAATCCACAAATTTAAACCCCTAAAAGGTACGACGAGCACCCCCGTTACTTTTATAGGGGAGAACCCCCACCCCACCCCCCCCCCCCCCGGCCAGTTTGAAAACCGTTTCATTTTATATCATATTCTCAATCCTTGCCACATTTTCTGAGGGGTGCGAACCGAAAATAGTACTCTTTCTGATGCCTTCTAAGAATATCATCAAAAGTTGATTTCAGAATAGGGTTACCAAAGGAAAATTTTCAGAAGGTGAGCCCTCATCAACAGGGAAACGCGTGACCAATTCGCATGCGGCCTGTTTTGGCGAGCACGAACGCGTGGTTTGCGCCTGAGTTTGGCCTAGCTGTAGAGATATGGGTTGTTTAAAATTTACATGGGCAAACCGATCGGTTCACGGTTTAGATAAATGGTAAGCAAAATTCGGGACTGGTAAATTTCGTCCCCAAATCGCGTGTACCATTTGTACAGATCAGTTCCACTTACCCACAAACGGCCGCGAAGGCCTAAAACTGGTATCCAGTGGCGTTTACGTTTGAACAACGAGACTGCCTTCTCAGATGTCCGTTGCTCCCGGAAATTTTCCTCGGGGGCAGAGGAAAATGAGTCATTTTTCTCTCTCCCCGCCGCGTGTCGCCTTTTCTCGCGTGGGGTGATTTTCACGCGCGCTCGCGTGTCGCTCGCTCTACTATCCCTGAGGACAAATGGGGGACTACTCGTAGTCTACCAGACACTGTTTAATGCCCTTTTTTGAGCCACAGTTTTTCTCTCTACTATCATATGGGTGAAAAACTGTCGCTCGTTTTGCACTCAGTTACAAATGTAGCTCTTAGCTAGAATAAGAGTTTGCCTGCTCTACTACGTCAACAATTTTTGCCGATTCGCGAAACGAGGTGCGAAGATATCGACGCATGGATATTAACGGGTTTATTGTGGTTCTCGAGAAGTTTCTTTTGACTTACAGGTTTAAAAACAATTGCACCCGACGGCAGCCTAAGCAGGCGCTTGCCAACGGGAAAGTCAAATAATTTACAGTGGAATGGTCAGCCAGCGGTTAGCTTGAAAGTGCTTGATAGTTCCAAGCTTTTCCTTCGCACCCACGAACAAATGTGACTCATTGTCAAATTATCTGCTGAATCATTTTCCTCAACTGGCAGAGATTTTGACACAACGATCAAATTTAACACCTCAACAGGCAAAAAATACTTTGGTTCGGCGTGGTACCAAATCCTGAACCAAAACCTCTGTTTTAATCTGCGTGCTGAGGAAATTTACTCGTGATCTCGTCTACGTGCGTTTTACGTGAGGTCATCGCACAGGAGTGAATACCGCGGATAATAAGAAAACCAATCGACTGCGCATGCTTCTGATCTTACATTCGACAAATTTTGGATTTTTCCTGCTATTGTAGAGAATATTGTGCTGGCTCGCATCAGCCTCGTTCCCAGTCGTCCTCGGCTATTTTGGATGTGACGTCACCTGTCAAGCTTGTCGGGAAAATTCGCCTCTGGTCACTCGGATAGCGCGAACAGGCCTGGGTACGAGGCTGGGCTCGCATATTTCTCGCCGGCAATAACTGAAAATAAGCGAACCGCGAGGCATCATGGGAGGTCTATTTGCACCGTCAGTACCATCCTTTGCATGCACCGAAATTTAAAAATTGAGAGAGACGTCAGTATATAGGTAGCCTGCGTAGCAGGCGCTTGGAAGTAGGGGGCACAAGAAAACACGGTTCGCGTGTCTCCCTCGCGCGCGCCAGTTATCTCTTTCGCCCACTAATTCCAAGCGCCTGCTACGCAGGCTAGTATATAGGCAGCCACCATCCAAAGGCAAAGATTGGATGGTACGAGAAGTTTTTAACGCTTTGATTGGAAAAGTAGCCTATTCACGGACGTTTTTCTTTCTTCTTTTTTTTTTTGACAATTGTTGAGTGCGAGCTCTTGCTGTAAGTAAATCCTCCACGGTTTTTGTTTTCATACGCGCCCTTGAGAAAATATAGAGGGCCTGTGAACACAGGTTACTGCAAAAGCCGATTTTGATACTGAAATTTAATTCTACCAATGTACTTTTTCTCTCTCCCATAGACATACAGACACATTAAGAATTTTGTGTGGCAGGTGTTCCGCTCTTCTTGACAGTTCTATTTCTCGCAGGTTAGTTCTGATGGCCTGGCAAAAGCGAATTGGTTTCGTATGATGCTTTCCATTCCTCCAAGAAAACAATTCACCATTCTCCAGACATTTACAGCCTGGTCTGCCTTCATTGCTTACCTTTCCTTCGGTGCACTCAACGTGGTGTTCCCACAGATCGTCAATTTTGCTCTGTTCAACATGAAATTAAGCGGGCGTGACTATGAGTACGGGCGCTTGGTTTGTGCACTGCTAACTGTCATCGGCTTCTTGTACATCGTCTCAGCGAGGTCCTTCCCTTTGGTAACCGGCGACGGCACAATTTTAGGAACCGTACCAGAAAGGCTGTTTTTCGTCCCGGCAGCTCTATTTTGGTTTTATTATCAATCACTGATTCCAATTACCATGTTGGCAGCGTTCGTGTTTCTCGATCCCGCGTTGGCCGTAGCAACGTACATTATTTGGGCATGCAGCACCCCTGGGGCATCCCTGAAAAGGTGTTTTGGCGAGATAGCTGGTTTGGTACATCCCTTTCAGAAGCCCTCGCAGAAATGGTCCTCAACTATGACGCAAGGAATTGGTTACTTCCAGCTTGTGGTCTCACTCATCCTGTTGGCGAAACCGGAATTTGCACGCGACGCTCTCGGTCTAGACGCATTTAAAGGCTATGCCCAAGGATTGATCGCCGTTTATTTTATGGCCACAGCTGTGATAGGCTGGCTTCATGTCCTGGGAGGCGGTGATGGTAACGAGTCCTTACCAATTGGGGCAGTGGTTTATCGTCTTGGCTGGACAATGCCTATAGTCTCATTAATGTACTGCTTTGACTGCATCGAACGAGGTTTGGCATTAGCACTGGTAGTGTCGGATTTGATGAGTGTTTTGTTTATTTCGATTCCACTTTGTATAGAACTATGTCAAAACTAAAAATTAGGATCAAACATAAGTAGTCGAAAAGCTGAAAAGTGGGCACTTCTTTATTTGGGATATGATACTGATGATGCCGTTGTCTGGCCTGTCAGATTTCAGGATTTTGTGTCTAATTGAAACTCACTGAAATACTACCTTAAAATGACCTAAAAATCTGATGAAATCACAGGACGGGACGTTTTAAAATTGACCTAGTGCTCTCCGTCACTCTTATATTTTAAGTCAAGAACTAATTTACTCATTCAACGAGGCTTTAATAATTAACTGGCAAGCAAGGTGTCCTTAAGATTTTATCAAAACTTTAGTCTCAGACATTTTGCCTCCCCATGTGCCTTTGCGTTTTGAAGTTTCCTCTGCAAAAATTCTAGTGACTTCCTGCGATGCTCTGCTAAAATTCGAAAATCCGCAAAAGGCGCAGCAATCTTCCGACGCAAAACGGATTCTTCCATGACGATTCGTCTGAGGTCGATTGACGACTTAACTAATAAGTTAAGACTGCGTGAACGCCCTGAAGCTCGATCGGAGGATCCTTGCAGCTAAGTAATACTCCTGCCTGGAAACAATCAAGATCTCTTTCAAGATATTTCTGATATTCCTTCTTATAATACTCGATCCTCTGCCTCTGATAACTTTTACACACAAAGTTCCAGACTCTCAATTCAAGTTAATTCATTTTCTAGAATCGGAACAAAAATATGGAGTGAAATGCCTGTATCTTTAAGAAAACTTTCAAAAAATGCCTTTAAGGGGAAAATAAAACAAACACTTTTTGAGATCCTAGCTTCAGAAGACTGTTATATTGATCTCCCAGAAATCGTTCAAAAAGTTAAGTTGAATTTATTTTCCTCTTAGTTGATATGTAATCATTAATATCGTTTAGAGTATCAGTAGTCTCTTGTCATAACTGTTGTCATTTACCGAGTTTCGCAAGGGTTATTGCGAGATACGTATTTCTAGTTATTAGTAGTACCATTAGTTTATCAGCAGTCTATTCATTGTTGTCAAGTTTAGTTTCTTTAGTTCTCTTGTTACTTTTAGCTGTATTTAATTGTATTTATTTCCTGTGAACAAGACCCGCCTAGATTAGGTTAGCTACCCGCGGGCATGTTATTGTACTTTTACCTCAAAACACAATGAAATAAAATGTATGTATGTAATGTGTGTAAAATCCGAAGAAATGCTTGGGTGCGAGTCAGGTCTTTGAATAGAAGGGCGATATAAGCTATTTCAGAGTTGCCCAAGCCTCTGTTTTAAAATAAGGCTAAGCGCGAAGCCACACTGTAAAATGAAAAGAGCCAAATCGACCCCAAAGGCCAAATCGGCCCCAATTTCTCGAGGGCCGATTTGGAACATGCTGGGCCGTTTTGGACAGAAAGAGTCAAAACAGTTCTAGATGGTACCAATTCGGCCCATCTAATTTCTGAATCGGCTACACTAAAAGCCACTTTGGCACTTCCTCTCAATTTGGCCCTTCCGATAGCCAAATTAAAATTCCGATTTGGCCCCAACAAGGTCTACTCGGAGCGACCGCGATGTTCGGTTGAAGTAACCATAGTCACGTCTCACACAATCCGAAGTACGGTCCGTTTAGTCGAGTAAAGAACTAAGATAACTTTAACGTAGACCTAAAACCGTGGCGACAGTCAAAGGTAAATCATGGTTTCCAGCGAGGCTTTGCCTCGAGCGAAGGTGCAAATCGGAAACAAAGCTACAATCACGCTCCCGAATGTTCTGCACGTGATTTCAATATCGATAACATTACATGATGCGTCACGCAAACTAAACGCTGGGAGGGCGTTACAGTACAATATCCCTCCGTATTGATAGCAAACAAAGACCCAGCCATCATGTACATATATTTTCTGATTCATAAGTAAAAGGTTTTTAAAATTTCCAACGCCTGCCACAGGATAAAAATGACACGACATGTAAACAATCGAAAACATATTTTGGAAACAATACACAACTGGTCAGCGGGCTGTCCCTATGCACATGCTCTTTGGTGTCGTCCTTTTGGCGTCCATTTGAAACTACTGCAACGGTTGCGAACATGCTAGTTTCTTTGGGGATCAGGAGTCTTGTATTATACTTCTCGACAGCATCAAAGGACATTCAAGGTGTTGTTACTAATTATTTTCGAACTATGAGCCGTCGTTGATCCATCACTTTGCTCTTGAAGTTCGTCGTGAAGAATCGGAGACAGAAGCCTCGTGAGGCGCAACGGTTTTCAAGATGAACTGCACAAAATTATAATAATATCAAACGCTCTCCAAGAATCAAGACTTTGCTGGAAAAAGCCGATAGTAAGACCAGGTAAGCCGCCCTGATTCGCTCTCTTTCTACCAAATGCAAAAGACTGAGCTATTTTAACCACGTTTGATGAAACAGAATTCAGGGTCACTCAAGTCCACCTTGTTGGAACGCTTTGAAGAACGGGTCATTAGATGCTTTTAATTTTATGATCTAATGATAAGGAAATAAGTGACCCTGTATTCTGTAGTTAAGCCAGTGGAGGAGTTAAAAAGCACTTCTTCCATCCCCTCACTGTCCCCTATTTAAAACAGGGAGAATGATAAACATATCTAATGAAAAAACCTTAAAGCCATTTCAACTAAAGAAGATGGTAAGGATGGTGTGGTCTGGTTATACATTTACACTGTAGATTTCAGTACTTGTTTTGTTTTAAGTAAGGTTTACCTTACCAATGCATTATTTCTCTTGTCTGATAAATAAGTGCAAAATAAATGCATTAAAAATAGAGAAATTTAAAACCCTTTTAACCCTAAGATCAAAATTTGAATGCTCATTTGTTGCCCTTATTTATTTCCTACAGAAGTAGTGGGAAGACGTTGATAAAATATCAAGAAAATTGTGTGATCATGTCCATAATTCTCATGAACACTCTGTTATACAAAGCATTGATATTTCAAGGAGAAATTTGATGCTGATGACTCTTAAGGCTTAAAGGGTTGAAAGAATAATGTGAATTATAATAATAAAGTTATGCATAAAATTAGGAAATAGAATTTTAGGTTGCAGAATTCTGCTTCAATAATGTGAATTATAATAATAAAGTTATACATAAAATTAGGAAGTAGAATTTTAGGTTGCAGAATTCTGCAGGTGTGATTGAGGTAACAGGGTCTGTCAGTCAATTTGCTCCCACAATTACTCAGAACTGTGTGTAAATAAACTTGGTGCTCCAAGTCAACCAGTTTTGATTTAATAACATTTCTCCTATGGCAGAAATAGAAAGGTGGGCATCCTTTTGGTAGTGAACAAGGTTCTGCGGCATTGATCGGAGTGCTAAGAGGACTTCGGGAGGAATTTATCACTATTGTAGAGGTAGGTGTTTTGGGAATACAATGTTTTTCCTGATATTGTGATACAAAATACCACAAGAGTGCTACAAACTCAACTGTACATTGGACCCTAAATGCTTGGGAAGCCCAGATACAAGTGGAAGTCAGACAAAATTGAGATGCAATTTAGCTTATGTTATGACGGTATCCCTTGGGGGCCATTCCCGTCACCAGACTACACCAAATCTCACAGAATAATAATGGCTACATGATACTTAATGAATTTTGAATTACAGCTGCAAAATTTCTTACTTGGTGAGAAATACATGTACTAAAAGAATCTTCTTGTACCAGGACATGCACACTGTAATTACCTTCTCAATGATGTGTGAATGTATTAGACATAATTATGCTGTCATTCTTTTTCCCATAACATAAAGGAAGCATAATTTCAACAAACTATAATTTATACAGTATACCATACATGCATACCTGAAAACTGGAAAGAAGTAATTAAACCAACATTTTTTGACAATAGTATTGTTATGACCATACTGACTTTTTATGTGAACGCACTGTTTGTTGTGTTTTGATTATTGTTTTTATCATTTCTAAAATTACAACATTTGTTTTTATTGCAGAGGGATGCAGATGTTGACAGGAAAATTCAGGATTTTGTTGTGACAAAGGGAGGCATTATTTGCCAGTTTCCTCAGAAGAAGATTGATGCAGTGATAATATTGCTTGGGTGTTGTTATGTATTTAATGTATCATACACCCAATGCAAAGCCATCTTGACTTTTCTAGATCAGGCATTGCTTGAAAATGGACTGGGGTAGACACTTGTCAATGTTTCCTCCCTTTTTTAATGACTTGGCAAATACCTCAGTTCTTGCTGAATGTTAACTCAGGACAACCTCGCAAGGTGTAGCCAAATCGTCAAAATGTTTGGCAAGATTTTTTAAACATAATATCTGTGGAGTAAAATATAGTTTAAGACATTTGCCAAGTCATTAAGGGCTGGGCTGGTTTACTAGTAAGATACAGAGTCAGACCTGTACAAATCAAAAGCATAGAGTGTTGATCTAGATATAACACTAACAGGGTATAATTACTCCAAATATGACTCCTTCACTTTTGATCTAGTGAAAACTATAAAGCATGGGAACAAGAATTTTGACTGGTAAGCGGTTTATCCTTTGACGATTACACCCCTGCTTAATCTGGTTTTCTACATCATAAGCAGAATCTGAAGAGTAGAAAGTTGTGATGACTCCAATTCCATCAAGCTTCTAGTTATGACTTCCCTTGCAACTCTGATTTTTGATTTTCACTAGGTGATGAGTGCTCTGACTATGACCCTGACTTTGTCACGAGTGAAAACCACCCTTCAAAAGGATTAGGTCAAGTCATTAAAGGCTCGCACTAGCAAGGTAGACAGAGCTGGAGTCATAATCAGAAGCTTGAGAATTGATATAGCTAAAGCATCTTAGTTCATTATTGCTGTTACAACTCTTTTGCTTCAACCTAATGTACATTGTCGGAATTGTTAGCAGGAGAACTTGACCAACTCTGACAATCTTTTTTTTTTTTTTTTTGTCAAAAGGGGAGTTATAAAAGAAACCTTAATTGAGTCCAATTCTGGTGAGCTTTAATTAATGAAACCCTTGACAACTCCAATTTTTGATTTTCACCATAGGTTTTAAGTGTTCCTATGATGCTGATTATGATTTTGACTTTGTCTTTTGTGAAAACCGTTTTAAGAAGTAGTTACTTTGATCGCACCAAAGACAAGTGTCTCTCTTGGCCAATTTAATTCCTCCAATAATTCTAAATGTTCAATCTAGAAAAGTTGAGATTAACCGAAGATAATATTACATAAATAGGTTGGAATACGCGTTGTTATGATGTACACAGATCACAGTAACTTATTCAGAACTGAATAAATGTTTGAAATAAGCCTTAGTTTGGTTTCATTATTTATCAGTACCCTAATTAAGGGAAAAAATCTGTAGGCCCCCACCCAAATTAAAAAAACCGTAATGGCCCGATATGGGGCTGAATCGGCTACTTTTGGAGGGGTAGTTTTTAAGAGGGCCAAAATTTGAGGGGGCTGTTTTGGCCACTGGAAAATCCAAAATGGCCCCAGTGTTTTCCATATTGACCCTTTACATGGTCTAATTTGGCCCCGATGCAAGGGTCAATTTAGCCCCAAATTTTGGTACCAAAACAGCCCCATCTCAGTGGGGCTGAATTGGCCCCAAAAACAGTACCATTCTGGACTCACCCGTTTCGGCCCCATTTTTGAGGCCAAATTGGCTCTTTTGATTTTACAGTGCATTGATATGAAAATGATTTTGTATTCTCAAGAAAGGCCGTTTTGCATGAAAGTTTCTTGAAAGGCAGAAATGGTCTATTATAGCACGCCCATGAATAAAAGCTGTTTGTATTTTCGGTAGACCTATTGATTCTGTAGTTCATCATCATCTGATAAAAGCCAGTTAGGCAACCACCAACCACTAACAAAAGTTATGCTAGAGAGAAACCAAAACGCGTGATTTTTTTTTTCAATTTATGCTCGTCGGTCACCCACCCAAGGACTAATCCGGCCAGATGGGGAAAAACTCTTAACTTCTGATAACAGACAGGGCTGGACAGGGAATGTCTCAACTTATATAGTAGCTAGAAGTGAGAGTCATTGGAATCCGGAAAAATCAAAGTAAAAACTATATTCCGATTGCTTTTATACAACACAGACAGCAGATAAGCCTGCCCTAAGAGGAATACACTGAGAAAACGAACGAATTATTATTCAACCGCTTTTTATATTTATTTGGTTATATTTTCAAAAGACTCGAACCAACTGACGAATTTTTAACATTTGCAAAGTGGCATATTTACTTTAACTTCAATAGTTTGCCAATACAAAGGACTATAAGTATTGACAGGAAAACCCAAAACAGGAAAC
The DNA here is from genome assembly GCA_964035525.1 of Porites cylindrica. Taxonomy (NCBI): domain Eukaryota; kingdom Metazoa; phylum Cnidaria; class Anthozoa; order Scleractinia; family Poritidae; genus Porites; species Porites cylindrica. The sequence goes on from OZ037778.1 coordinate 43,668,467, forward strand.
AAGTTCCCTTACGCACTGAAAGGTTACCTTAGTCTCATTTCGCAGTGATTCTTAATACTCTTTGCGTTAGCAAAATTCTGAGCCTGCGAAAGCATCCGTTTCTCCTTCGCTCTTCGCCGCTGCGGACCTTTCGCGAAACGTCCCCAGCGTGGAAGAGCGAGGAGTGAGAGGAGAAACGGGTGCTTTAGCAGGCTACAAAATTCCATTTTACGTGCCTAAACCTTACTAATACGTGGAATACTAGCAATACGTGGAATGCGTTTCAAAGAGGAGAAGTGTCAAGAGTAGAAAAAACTTGTGAGTAGATTCTCTTCACTCTCCCGTTGCCTTGGTAAAAAGAACGTGCGCCATTAATTTTCCTCGTAATTATTGATGTTAATTAGTCTAGCCATAAGAGCAAATTGCCATATCATTTTTTTCACTTTAAAATAATTGCCAAACAAAAAATTATCATGATTGCTCTTTATTTGTGGTTAGGCAGAACAAAAGGACTTTTGTGTTTTATAGCGGGTTGAATATATGACATAAATCACTCCTCTTTTACAACTCAAAACTTGAAAGGTGGTTTGCATAAAGACCGAGAATCAGATGGCCACCGACTGATAAGAAAAGGAGGAATCTTTTTCCTGTTTTTCTGATGTTTTTTACTCCTTTACATAAGCTTAAATACATTCATTCACCCATACATAAGCTTACAATATAAAACTCCGGCTATTTTTCCCTGACTTAACCTAGAGGAGAGAAAGCAAAAAAGATAAACATCAAAATCTAGTGAAAGTTAATATATGAAAATACGACTATATACAATATTTACAATGGAAATTGCTGTTGTTGTGGAAATATCCTGCTTGTCTTCCCCTCAAACACTTGCCACCATTCAGGGGCACCAAACGAGAATATTGAAGATAGCAGTGTTAAACGTATTTTAGTATTTAAACGCTAGATATAGGTATATTTTTATCCCCTAAACATTTTTCATCTGTTCGGATTTCCTAGCTGAAAGTCTAGTGATCCGAAAATTATAAGGATCAAAACGTACCTTTTCGAAAATTTCAGCCAGAAAAAAGGCTCCCGAAACTTCTAGGTGACCTTTTTAGGGTAAAAATCCGTTAAAAATGGGCAATTGTACCATTTTTTAGATGTTCGAAAATCCTAGGAGAGGTAGGCAAGCAAGAAATTTTACAACAAATGTTCCAAAAATTCTAGATATCAAATCGTCTTTCCGAACAGATATTTTCCAAAAATTGTCGTCGGGTGCTCCTGACCATTTTGAGATTAGTGTCCAGAAGTTCGGGAAATCGGTACGCTTGGTCCGAGATCAAGGGTTTCACTCTCTCATTACATGCCCCAGTGGCATTAACCTCTTTGAAATCCCAGATCAATTTATTTTTAACAAATTGATTCTACTTCCAGAGAAAACCACATAGTGTTCAGTGCCATTGTCAATGCCGGTGTGCGGTTTTCGCTCCAACTCCTGGTTAACAAGAGGTATTGAGAATTCGAAAAACAAGGCAGAGAAAGACAAGCTTGTTAATTTTACTTAAGACAACCGAGAACTTTTTTGTCTGTTTCTTTGTTGCTGCTTTTTTGTTGCAAAGAAAAAGAAAAACATTGAAGGCGAAAAAAGCAAAATAACAATACACAAAAAATTAACAAACGTTGTACACTTGATTTGAGTATAAATTCTCCTAACGTTCCATACGTCCGCTAGGCAGGTAACTCGTTAATAGCGCCAGTAATGCAAAAAATAGCTAATCCGCTTTCGACCATTGCAATATATCACTCGCGTTTGGATCATGTTAGAAAATATGAAATTTCCTTTCATTTCATTTATGATAAGGTAAGTGTTTTGTTGACCTACTGCTAGTGAAAAAAGAGGATTTTGAGATAACGATTGAGTAAATATTGAGCTTTAACGTCAATTCATAATATGTACACAGCGTTGATGCATGTGTGACGAAGGCTTGCTGTGTTAATAATCGAATGCACATTTTATCGTGACAGTTTTGTCTTGTGAGGAATGGCATGTCAAGGACAAAAGAAGTGAATCGCAATTTAATTTAACTGTGGAGTCCATAAAGGAAAAATACTTGGTTGTTTTTAAGCAAGTGATATCCGCACGGCGGTGAACGACGTGTCATGTCTGTTTCAAATTCAAAGTATTTTGCTCAATGTTTGCTAATGCTGTTGTCCTCTTTGGTGGTCTTGTGATCTTGATGAACTTACTTGATCATCCGTTAATACTGTTAAGTCAAATGAGCGCTTATTCGCTAAGTTCCTCCTTTTTTGAAACTTCAAAAACCGAAGAATGGTCTGGAAATTATAAATTCAACTCAGCTTAATTGATATTCAACAATGTCGATGTTAAGTTCGAGCCTGTAATGTTTTGAGATTTATGATTATGCCATCAAATCTAGGTATCAAGTAGGCTTATATCGGTCTTCTCGTAACTTTTTCTAGCAAACAGAAACCTTTAAGCTCTTAATATTTCTATTATGTGGTTTTATGGTTTATAATTTGTTTATTGGTCAATTGAGAATAAAATGCTGGAACTCCCGTTGATTTTATTTACTTACCGAAGCTCATAACAATTATGAAGTTAGCAGTGATGTAAACATGAAACTTCCGAACATATTGACAAGCTTTATTACGCACATTGTACGATGTGCGTAATAAAGTACCTCCTGATCGATTTTAAATCAACATGAGCCGAATATACATATATAGCGGCCTTTTTAAGTGACTATATTCAACACTGCGTAACAACCAAGATATTCCGCGTAATTCACAATAATCAGTTCATTATTGTGTCCCTGATTGGTGGAACACCTGCGCTCGGCTAGAAGAGTTTGACACTTTTATTTAACATTAATAAAGTTTACTGTTGGTAAACAGTCTGATCATGTTGTTGTATGTATGCTCTTTTACAATAAATAAGCTTATATAATATGTCCAGCGTTTTTGTTTTCCATGATTTGTGAACTTTGCATTTTCATATACCTTTAATGTAAAAAATCAACCTTTTTTTTGTAGCAGGCATGGATCTACACTGGTTTCCACCATCTTACGAAAATCAGTCAGATTTTTCTTCATAGATATGTATATTTTTAACAATAAAACACTTTCAGAGTTGCGAGGCTTCATCCACGTTCAATGGAACTAGCCAATATCAACATCAATAATCCTGTCTGAGTGACTCGAAAACCCAGGAAAGGGGACTTTGGGGAGTTCAAATCTAAAAAATTTCCCAGGGGAGCATGCCCCTGGACCCCCCCTCCCCCACGCAGAAGAAGTCCTCTTTGACGCTCATTTAGAAAATCAGTCAGTATTTATCCTAGATCTGCACCTGGGTAGGACAGTAGGATAAAACAATTCCTCACCATCAGAAGTTTCTGTAACAGCGAGGATATATTAATTTTATAGCCACATACTTTGGCTTAATAAAACCTGGTTCTTTTAATTATCACACTGACCTTCTTGAAATTGTAACAAAAAAAATAAATTAAGTGAAACACAACAACAGAAACAAACATTGCAATTATATGTAGCATGTTTAAATTCTACCTGTTCCAGCTGCTGGAAGGTGGACCAGTTGGTCAATACTGGTCTGCCTAAAACATAACATGACGCTATAATCCTCTGGCACACAAATCTTCTTAAGACCTTGCATGATCACTGAGCCCTAAACAAATCTAGCCTGTGAATAAATTAAGCTGCCTCTCATTGTTCCCCATCATTAAGATGCTTCCTGTGAGAGGCATCTGCTTTTTGGGCGGAAAAAATCTATATTGGTTATGATCTGTCCCCGGGGGGGGTACTCGCAGAAAAATTGGGTAGGGGTGTGCGGCCCGCTTCCCAAAACCCTTACCCTATTTATGACCAAAATCTGCGATTTTCCCTACCCTATTTATGACCTAACCAAAAATTTGATACCCTATTTATGACCTGACCCTTAAATCAATACCCTGTTTCAGACCTGCCTTATAATTATTTCCCTAGTTCAGACCAATGTTAAAGGCAATGTTTATCTGCTTTTATTAGGTTAGGGGGACATGATAAGGAAATAGCTTCTTCTAAAAAAGTGCATTCAAGACTACAGTGCAAAAATCGTTACCCTATTTATGACCAAAATGGCGGCAAAATAGCCAAAATCGATACCCAATTTATGACCAAAACGGCTGAAAAACCCTACCCTTTGGGGCCGCACATACCTATATAGCCCATATTAGGGAGTACCCCCCCCCCGGGGATCTGTCCAGTGTCTGGTCAGGAGCTCTGATTGGTTTAATACTCTTATAGCCTTTTTTGGCAAAATGGCAGAAAAATACAATATAGAGATTTGAGCTTTGCTGGGGCCAAAGTTTGCAGCAAAACCTGAGGTACCAGGTACTCAAACAAATTTGCATCTGGAACAAATAACATGAACTTTAACACTGGTATAATTAAGGCCAAAATGCAGACATCTCTCTTGCAAAACATCCCCAGTGATGGGGAGTGATAAGAGGCAACACATAGAACCCTATCTGTCCTCCAGACTGAGCCATGCTGTCTCCTTGCATGCACCACTGTTAGCATCGGAAGTACCTATTGCATGACTGGAAAGTTACATGAAGTTCAATTGTACAGATGTGCCCCAATAGCTGGCAATGTAAAAAAGAACGAACTCTCTTCTGGCAATATCATTTAGTGATATAAGAATATAGTACAAAACTGTCTTAATTGTCGCTAGTAATTTATCTATCCCATAGGAAGATAGTTATTAGTAACTTGCATTTCTTGTTCATAATGTATAGAAATTAGATAAATCTTCCAGATCTCACTCGTCAAACCGATGGCACAGTAAAAAAAATGCCCTTCTTTTTAAAATCAATATTTTTCATCAAACAACAATAAACCCAGCATCACATGTCATTTTAATTAGGAAACAGCCCCTACATGTGAATCCTTCAATATTTTTTTTTTTATGTTAAAATACCAGCATTGAAACAGCTGTGTGAAGATGCCCATCAATATAGATATAACCTCAGTAACTGTAATAAATATTGCTTCTATAGTCATAAAAATAATATTTCTTTATATTAGTTGCTAAGTTTTTAATGTCAATGTAAGAAACATCTGGAAAGTACTCGTTCTTCATTGAATTATTTCATCTGAACACTGTATAAACCACAAATACATGGTATCAAAGCTGGTGATTATTATTGACACAAAGTAAGATCCATGTTATGGGATTAAACTTACTCCCAGAAAGAAATTAGTTATTAATGCTACATTTTTGCACTTAAAGGGTTCAATAGTTGGTTCACCATAACAATATAGCAATCCTTTACAATAACATAGTACATTAAAACATCACCTTTTATATGTAATAACTTTGCACATTATTAGTTGAAAAAGATTGTATTTTTATGTTTGTGTATGCAGGGTCAAATAGAAGTATTTATTCAGTGATTTAGTTGAGAGGAAACTCAAGATTTACACAAGAGATGAATGTTGAAGATCACTGGGATGAAGGAACTGACAAACCTTAATGACTCAGATGTTGAAGTCGTACAAAGGAAATAAAGCTGGAAAATCCACCAATGCATCTTCTCACAGTAATCGAGAGTCTTACGGAATTGAAAACAGTCCACACAGGTAAATGATCTGTGTGGGAATTTGTTTTTCTCTACTGATCATGAGTTAATGAAGTAAATTTTCTGCTGTCACAAACAGATTCAAAACCTGCATTGAGAGTGCTATGCTCAATTGTCACAGCAATCCAGCAATGGTGGTTAACTGTGAGGCAGTTCTCTATATGTTAAGGGTGGGGAAGACCATTATTGTATGAGACAAAAAAATGGCCATCTCTCCTTGCTCCTTATCGCTAAGGACATTTTGCCACCAGAGACATCTGGCACCTCAGCGACAGAAATTCCATACTGATGAAATCTGTCTGGAATCTGGTCAGGAGCTCTGATAATTGGTTGACACAGTAGTTACCCTATATTGTGTTAGCTTCGAATGACAGACAAATGACAAAAGGCAGGCCAAAAAGGTCAAATGTAAATGCGATGAATTCTACCATAGGTAATATTCATGGAATAATATTCTTCTTTAGAAGAAGCATTTGAGTTTTGCCGGAGCTCGTTTTCAGAAGAACACAAAGCTTTACCATAATCTAGTAGGAGAAACCTAAAATCAAACAAATTTACATTTGGAACCCTATGACTACTGGATTAATAATAATTAATATTATGTATTGATTTATGTCATCATAGTACAGAATTTCTGTCACTGAGGCTCAGAAAAAGGGAGAAATGTCCCTAGCGGCGAGGAGCTAGGAGAGAAGACTGTTTTCGCAGGCTAGTACACGAGTGGCCTTTTGTTCCCACTAGTCTGACTTGTCACTTAGTGGTGTAGAGCATCTGGACTACATGTAGTGACCAGAAGGTCATAGATTGGTTAATGCTTCCTGCATGATGGCAGTGCTCTGATTCTCTTTATTACAATTTTTTTCATTATAATTTTATCAAATATGTTCTGTATATGAAACACAGATCCGGGAAACAAAGAGATCTTATCCTCACTAATATCTTAGAAGAAGGAAGTACAGTTGATGAGCCATGGAGCTTCGAACAAGATGAGAGGTACCTGGATGAGTGTTTGAAAGTGCTTGATGGAAATCCTGAATCACTGCAGGTACATCATACATGTACATGATTGCATGAAAAAAAGCATTTTATAATACCCAAGTCAGTTAGTTTGAATTAATACCAGTGCTTAATTACCCTTTTTATAATGATGCCCTCTGTTGCTTTGTTGATGGTTTCTCTTCCATTTTGTGTGACAACCTTCCCAGGGAGAGTATTGTAGATGGAGCCTCTTGTAGGCAACTCACTTTCATCACCAGCCCTGACAGATTTTGACAGTGTTCATTGATCTTGCTACTTGACAATCAAACTGTCTGTGATCCCCTACTGGTAAGAATTGGATAGGCAGGCTGTGCATGTTCCCAAGCGGGAGAAAATCTTGATGTCACAATAGCGTCTTGATGCCTTAATACCATCATGCTCAGCATGTTTCATACTGTTTCTCATGGTTTTTGCCATCAAATATTGCCGAATGATATTCAAGTACAGAATGATATTCAGATGCTGGACACTTGACCCAGCTGGACTGAATGTGACTTTAATTTTTATTCAAACCTCTTAAAGTCAATGCGCACATGTAACATTTTTATTTACATCTCTACGGTATTTTGAGTTTTATTTGAACGTTACATTGCACGTGATTTCTTTATTTTTTCATAATTTTTCGTGTTCAAAATGACGCTTGTTACCTAAACATCTGCTCGCAGCACTAAACCTTCCGTTAGGAACCACTAGTCTATATAATTATTTTATGAATTATCTTTTGATTATTTCTAGCCCAATGAATGTCTCTGGACAAAGGTTTATAAAGTGTATGCTTCTCTCTAGTTTATTTTTTTTTGTTACTACTAGAGTTCAAGTTTTATCCAAGTGTTTGCCAGTCTCAGTATAATACTCATTTGTTTTATCTCTTTGTTGATATCTCTTTTTAAAGGTGGAGTGTGATTTAGAGGAGTATGACTTTGATGACTACAACTCAGTTGCCAGCACTGCATCACTTCTTAACATCCCAGCTGAGTTAAGACAAGAAAATGTCATCACAAGGAATCATTCATATCTTCCAACCAATCAGAATGCAGCATTTCTGGCATCACCACCTAATGGCACTGTAAAAGAGGATGCTGTCATCAATGGCTCAGAAACCTCGCCATTTCACTTGAGGGAGAAGTTGATGAGAATGTCCAAGATGCAGGCGTCCATTTCCAAGGTGAACGACTGGAGTAAGTTTGGTTTGAGTGGTGCGCCAAGCAAGGATGAATGGAGAGATGTTTTCCTGGATGCTGCTCAAGATGGAGACTTAAAAAAAATGGTAATTAAGTTACTTTTTAAAAAAAGAATTTAACATGTTATTTTAACTAGATACTGTTACCCAACAGATCAAAACCAAGATAAACCATGTCTTATTTCAATGAGCTATATTAAGTCATTATTTTAATAAAATTAAAAAGAACTGAATTAAAGTGCAGTTGGTCAAATTTAAAAGTCAAAAGGCAGCGTTGATTAAAAACAGTCATGATGACATTAATGTATGAGAAAGGAAAAAAAGTGCATTGTTCAAAGAAAAAAAATCAAACCAATTGGTACAAAACGTTTATAAACCTTAGGGCCCTCAACCTTAGAAAAGGGCATGATAAAACTTCAGAGGCCCATGGACCTCTTGTTATCCAATTCTTGGAATAAACCCGAGCTAGGATAAAAAGCTGCTATTTTTTGCTGGTTTGTGGAGTGAACTAAAGAATTCAAATGCATTGCAACTGGTTCTGTGAACAACCAAGTGCTCAGGTGTTCTCCTGATCTTCTTGTAAACTTTACAACAATTTGCTCCACTCCCAAATGGCTACTTTGTCTCAGTAAACAGCTAGTGTACATTATTTAATAAATTGTTATTGTGACTATCAATATTAGTATCTCAATTTCTTTGACCAGCAAGAGGCATACAGCAAGCTTGGTGGAACAAGTGAATTAACTATCAGATTTACAGATTCTGATGCCAACACAGCATTACACAGGGCTGCTGAAGCTGATAACCTGCCATGTCTTCAGTGGCTTGTCAGACAGTTACCAAATGACTGTTTGAGGAATATCGTCAACTATGAAAATCTTACTCCTCTTGCTGCAGCACTCAAGGTAAGTGATCAGAAAAGTTGCTGTGTGGTAACATGGTGTTGTACTTACATTTTGTATTGTTGTTAATGGCGTATTTCTGGTTGGAGGTTCTATTTGAATTTATGGGTGGGTGGGTGGGTGAGTGAGTGATACTGCACCCTGTTTGCTGAGCTTTTGTTTGTCGTCTTGAGTGCAGAGGAGAAAAGGGGGGGTTACCTGAATCACGTCAAGCCTTTGAAGTCATTGAAGCCTGAACTTCTCAACTACTTAATCTTGTTCTCTCTCATAAAACTGGTTTTCAGAATGTGTGCATCCATTACTTGAGAAACCAAATTGGTCATAACTGTGCCTGCTGCACCAAGGACACAGATATTAGGCCTGGTTTTGAATCTGTATCCCAGCAACAAGTACCACAATGCTCGACAAAGATCTTATTCAAGTCATGCAGAATCTTTCTCAACATTGCCAAAGTCGAGACTGATAGTGAAAAAAATACTCTGCTAGCAGGGTGGTTTGCTACTGAGCACTTATCAATTAATAATGATGTTCAGCTGCATTTTGCAGCCCTAGCCCTATACTCCACTTGTAAGCCGCACTTCCTCTATCCCAGGCTACACGTAACTGTAAACAGACTCCTCACACCACCTTTCAATTTCCCTTAATAAGCACGTTATGCTAGTGGAAACCTCTGTATTTTCCTGGCCAGACTAAAATTCTCGAAACCAAAACTCTTCACAGCCAACATACCAACCTAGCCTACACTGTACATATGACATTACTCCTTCTCCCACCCTTTCCACAGGGGGTAGATTCATCGTTATTAGATGTGAACTTTTACTTATCTCACATTAACCTCCTCTACTTAGAATGGGAGTGTCCAGTGCGCACAGTGGCTGCTTGAAGACACCTCTGCTGCAGATGAAATGGCAGAAGTTACCAGTAGATTTGCATTGTTTCACTTGACAATTCAAAATGGTCAAGATGACTGCCTTAAGTGTCTGTTAGCATATGTCAAGGATAAATACTTGGAACTTGGTTAGTAACCTGAGTAGTGTGTTTTTCTCTGCTTGGCATTAACCTGTTGACGATGTTATTTTTTTCAAATATGATAATAATTATCATCATCATCATCACCATCATCATCACAAGCGGGGAGGGGGGGGGGTTGAGGTAGCCAGAGTAGCTCTGAACGTCTATAAGACAAATATTATGCAACTCACCGGCGTTTTATCTCCAGTCCAGTTTATAAGTACATCTGCACTGGTGGTTGAGCGCCCGGTTTTAGCGGGACGAATTTTGCCTTCTTTCAGTCCTGTTAGCGCGATGAACAAGGCGAGCTTTCAAGTCATCGTGGAGCTGCGTGGAGTGTTCATGTGGCAGAATTCCTCACCCAGTTACCGAGGTCTTTGTCGCCTTTACTTATGAACACAGCAATGTTTTTCAAAGGAAAGAGCGGTGGATGTCGAAACTGAGCTCATATGAACTGGTTCTAAAAACACTGTTTGCTCTTTCCTCTTTCAGGTGTCACAGATTCGTCAGGTGTCACACTCGCTCACGTTGCAGCAAGGGAAGGTCACCTGACTTGTATCCAGACTCTTGTCGATCATGACATTGACGTCACTATTCCAGACAAAGATGGCCGATCTCCCGCCGACTATGCTTACTCAGCCGGTCAAACCGGTTGTGCCCGATATTTGGTGATGGAAGAATCATGCTGGTTACTTTCCGTGCGAATAGCGAAGCTTCACAAAGAACTCAAAGATTGCAAAGAAGAAAATAAAGAACTCAGACAAAGATTGGAGGCAAGTTGTTATCTTTCTTGTCGTTGTTTGACTCATCTATATTTGAGACCTTCAGATTCTAAGACTAGTATGACTAAGAAAACGAGATTTTTCTTATATAACTAGTGTGCGCGCGTGAACAAGCGTCAGTTTTGGCGGGAAAACGTGGTAGCCGTCGTCTTTCTTCTACGTGTTTAGCAAGAATGTCGTGCGGAAACAAGTTATCAAATGTTTGAACTTCAGTTTTATGATCGGAAGAGGGCTTAACTTCGTTCAATAAAAATAACCGTGTTAACTTTTCTGGTGACAAAAAATTAAAATGAAGCTTTTCTTGGTGTCCTTTTTGAGAATACATAGACTACGAGTTCTTTGTCCTTCGAGAAAAACGCACGAGACACGAAAATGACCACGCGCGTGACTGAAGGCGCGAGACTGGAGAGGTACGCTCGCGCGCGCTTGCACTCCCCTCACTAAATGGACTGCTCGCAGTCTAGTAGGGAAGTACACGGAAAAAACTGAAAGTCAAATAGATCTCCTCCTCAGAGTCCTCCTCGTCCTCGGATCTGAAGGCCTCTATTTATGTACCGAGAAAGAAGGCTTGCTTGCGCTCGCACTGGTGACATACTTGCGTGCTTATATCTCAATAAAGCGACATATTTGTGACGTAGGGAGCTTGAATTATGACAATATAATGACCCACTCTGGATGTTTACTGGTGTGCGTTTCTTTGAGCATTTTTATAACATAAAATTTGTTGCGCGCATGGATAGTTATCTTGACTTGAAAAGCACCACTGCTTCGCAACAATCTGCCCCAACCTCTATTTCGTGTAACACTGGTCTTAAGTTCAGCTCGTTATTGTTTAACGATTTTTATAACAGGTCCTTGAAAGTCGAGCAAGGTCTGGAATACCGGACAGACCGGAAGCTGTCGGAGGAGATCAGGTAAAGGTTGCTTGTGATCGGGGGAGGGGGGTTGGGGACTCCCTTATTTGACCTATACGGGTATGTGCCGCTGAACAGGGTATAGTTTTTAGGGTCTTTGGTCTTACACAATCACTATTTGGCGTCGTAGTAAACAAAGTGCGTTTTTTTGACCGGAAGACTTTAAAAGAATGTAAAAAAGCAAGTTGCCTGATATTAGTTTTAAGAATTAGCTAATTCTGTATGCAAAACGAAATGAGTCAGGGTCATAATAATTATAAGGTTTCTTGTTGTAAACAGAGTGGCAGAATGAGCAATTTTTGTCTTAAACAGGGTCAGGTCTTAAAGGCTTAGCGGCACATCTCTTCCCAAACTTCCCTTGACTGCCGCACCCCAGGCTTGTAATATAGGAAATTAAGGATTTACCTGCAAGTTAAACTTTTTAGCGACAAAGTCTAAGAAAGCTGTTCCCACTCTAGACCGCGAGCGGTCGTCCTTCTTTACTGACAGCCACGCGCGGCGTTCAAAAAGGTAAAATTATGCAAATGACAGTAAAAACTATAGAGAGGTAAAGGCGAAGATAGGACAAAGGACGACTCTTATTTTTTCTTGCTCGGACTTTCGCTGCTTGCCTCTTTCGCGTGCTCATGATCTACTGTGACTCAAAAGAAAATAATAAGAAACCGCTCGCTGTCTACTCCCACTCCCATCTTGCTCTTCGAAAAGGCCTTTCCACAATTTACTAGCGCACACTCCTGAAAACCCTAACTCCCAGTCCTGTGGTATCCAGGTTTTATCCATGGATTTTGTCGGTAATTTTCTTTTTGTCAGAGCGACACTAGCAGCACTGGAGTAACAAAATATGAGGATAGACTGGGTACAACAGTAACAGACAGCCCGCGTAACGATAGAAGTCGGGCCAGCGGCTCACCCGATGGCGAAAGTCCAAAGGGATTCGGACATGAAAGGTGAATGAGGACTGTTGTCTATCTGTTGTCTAATGCATGAGGTATCTATTTCGTTCCTTTTCTTCTTCCTCCTTTCGCCCAGACCAAAACGAAGATCTGACAAAAAGGAGGTTTTCGAAGACGCTCTCACAATAAAGTATTTTGAAAACGGAAGTGTATTTTTGCGTTTTGGTGGATAGGCAAAAACGAGGGCCTCGAAAACACTGACATACACACCACTGAAATTTAGAACAAAAGCCTGGTAGCAAAAAAGTGTCACCAGATAGGTGTTTTCCGTGGGTTGGTTTGGACCGTCGAAACTGACGATGCAAACACTCTGTGACATTATTTCAACGTTATTATCGCGATACCTCAACCTGGAACCCTCTTGAATCCTCCTATTTCAAGGCCACGGAGCCATTCAATGTATCTTACGTGGACCTGTCAGAGTACTCTATTAGTGTCCAGTACTATCTCGCGATATCATTTCCTAAATCGATTAGGTCCTGGAGCCGAGGCACGTAATTCTGAAAGGTCTCAGTTTGCTCGGAGGATCATATCTTGTTTGTTTTTTTCAGGGAAGAATTCTGAATACTGTTTTGTCTCAGTTACAAACTAAGTTTTGTTCTTTTATAGATCTGCGTACCAGTATCACTTTAACGGATCTGACCATAACTTTGAAAACAGGACACCGCCCAGTAGGCTTAGCGGTCATGCAATTTCAACTGTGAATAAGGAGTCTGAAGTGAAAAGTGCGCGTCATTTTGAAGCCCTGAAGAAACAAAGGGGACTGGGAGCGAGGGGAAGTATTGATTCTACTGGCTCGGGTTCGTCGTCTCCAATGTTGTCGTTGCCTGATACTCATTCCGATATGCAACAAGTTATGGCGTGAGTATGGTTAATCGGTATAGTCATAGCCTACGAGAAAGCTCTCTGGGCGCTCAGGTGGTGGGGCGGGAAAAGCAAGGAGAGCTTGCTCTGGAATTTGTATTCCACTCCAATTCCTCCGTGGCTCCCCGTCGACTGAGCTGTCAGATTTTGTGAATCAGCGCGAAGCGGAAACGAGTGCGAATGTAAACAAACACTGAAAAACACGTGCCAGTGGTAATGACGTCATTACTAATGTCATCTCCGCCAATCAATATTTCGCGTCGACTTTTTCGATCTAGAGACGTAGTTGCAAGCTCTCCTTCCTTTTCCCGCCGCGCCGCCAGAGCGCCTAGGAGAGCTTGCTCGCAGGCTAACGTATAGTCAACAAATCGATCGATTATGTTTGTCATTGTACTTATTAAGTTTTACTGCCTGTAATCACAAAGAAAAATAGCTGCAGTTATTTTCTTCGCTTATCACAACAGGAGCAGAAAATAAAATGAAGCGAGCAGAATTTGAGGAAGCTTTTAGGACGAACAATTCCCATTAACTGTGATTCTTGTTGAGCAGTTGAGCTAATGGCAGAGGATAATTGCGTCATTAATACCAACTTTCTAACCAAATCCTGTTGCTGATTTCAGGAAACAGATAGCTGCCAACACGCGCAGACTGGTCATGTCTAAGCATGCGCAAAAGGTTGAAGAATCACCGCTGATCAGAATCAAGCCCATAACGGATAGGAGTGATGTTGTGCCTGTAGAAGAACCAAGAAAAGGTACCCTGTGGCTTTCTCACTCCTAATCAAAATAACAAGTGTGATCAACGTCTTACTTTAGAAAGCTGGTTTACTAAGTTGAAACAAACGCCGCTGAATCGTAGCCAACATTTACCAGCGCCGTACAAACGACTTATTGACGAGATCAAGCAAACCTAACTACGAGAGAACAACTGGAGAACTGACAATTTGACTAAAAATAGACGACTGTTTAACTGTGACAATAGACCGATCGAAACGCACCAATCACTGATTACGAGTCTTCATAGCCAATAACATCACGGCTTAACTGACAGACGACCAATAACATCGCGACATAATTGACCAGTCAGATCAATAACCAGAGTATAATACCATCAACTGACGTGATACAACTCACTTTGACTCTGAAGATGACTACCGCACGGGTTGTCGAAACGTCAGTCACTGTCAACAACAACAGTCCTATTCAGGACTACGTTCACCCGGACGATCAAACTCAACCTTTTGAAATGACTACTGGGTTCAAACCTTTCACAAGGATAAAGGCAAACGCGCAGGGATATACCCTTATCCATTCTCTTTCTCCCTTCCCTTTACAGAAAAGTTCCTTTAAGGTGATGATACACGGGACGATTTGCAACACATCATTTCAACATTGTTGCAACATTGTTTCGAACGGTTTCAACATTGTTTTAATATTGCTACGCTGTGTTGCGTAAATAGCAAGAAATAGGGAGATAACCCAGGGACATCCCCGACAGTGGGTGGCTGGTGGGTTGTAGGGCAAGAGTAGTGGGGTAGGGAGGGGCGCATGTCACTGCCATTTCAGTGTCACGCCTTTTTTAATTCTTTTTTTTGGCCCGACCCAGCTCAATCAGGCTTCTTTTGATAATGATTTTCAGGATAATTGTAGAGCTCAGGGGGTTGAGCTGACGGCCATTTAGTCCCTTGGGTGGGGAGGGAAAATCCTTGGTACCAAATACCAATTTAAGAATTGCTTTCCTCACGGTTTGATTCTTCTTGTCCTCCAGTTCCCAGTCTCCAAGTCATTCAACGTGATATATTTTACTCCCCTTCATCCTCCCGCTCCCATTCTCCTGCTCGTACAGATGCCACGTCAGGAAGCCGGCCGACTTCCGGCACTCCGGGAAAGTTGAACGAGGTAAACAAAATGAAGGCAAACAGAGCCAAACAGGAAAAGGGAACCGCCCGTGAGGACAGAGTGGGGACACCTTCGAGGTTAAGATCGCTTGCAAACAGACGTAAATTATCGCCATTTAGTTCTGACAGCACGCTTAGCTCAGAGAGCGATGAAGAACTTCATGGTCAGCGTAGTAATGGACCCCGATATCGCCGAGGATTTAATTCAGCAAATCGAACGAAAGAAAACAGCGAAAAGGCAGCGATCTCATCGACGAATGGACCTGAACAATTGTCCAGCAGGGAGATTAGGACGAAGAAAACTGTTTCGTGGAATGAATCACTTAAAGCCACTACTCCAACGAATTTAAATGAACGAAATCCTGACGAAAGACCGCGTGTACCTCCAAAACCACCTGTAAGGACAGTATCGCTGGATAACGGTTTTGTATCGACAAACGCGGGTGTTGTAAGGACAACGTTGCGTGACAAAGATACTGTAAGAAAGGAGCCCCTTGACACTCATAGGCTTAGATACTTACAAGTTTCTAGAAAACCTCCGCATCACGGTGTCAACGAAAACGTGGATAAAGTAGTCGTACCATCTCTTATAGTGCAACAGCCAGATTCACCTTCGGTAAGTTGATTCCAGGGTTAAATGAACATTACTTTTTATTCCTTTGAGAGTAAAATATCACCGATTTTCGCGGGTATGGTTGAAAACTTATTAGTAGTGCCTGTCTTAGCACAGCAGGGGAAGTAATGGGCGCGAGAAAAAACGGCGCGCGCGAGGGAGATTCGAGTGTCTCCCTCACGCGCCCCGTTTTTCCTTCCGCCCTTGACCTCCAAGCGCCAGCTTCGCAGGCTACTCTTAGCATAGTCCCCCACGAGGCCGTTGTTTCGTCAAGCACAACTCGGTTGTGCCATTATTCTCCTACTTTGCAGGCTGCCGTATACATTTATTTATTCATTTATTGATTTATTCATTTACTTTGTCAAAACAATATCAGATAAGTGAGACTAAAAAGAAATTTAACTAGACTATGGCATACATGGATACACGCACAAAAATTAATAGCCTAAAAAAGTAGGCGGGGACAAGGCAACAGCGAGCGCCAATTACTGCGGGCCCAATATGCATAGGACGTTTTTTGTTTTAGCTTGTTGTTTCTTTATTCGTTTGTTGGTTTTTTTTATATAATAACATAACAACGCGAAAGTGGCAAGAGTTGAATTTGTGATGACAAATTGAGACATTCTTTAACAATAAGTTGAACGAACTCAAGGCTTAACTCAGATGTCTTAGATAACTTAAAGCTGGGCTGTGAAACGTTCAAAACAATTCTCAAAAATTGATTTTCTTTGTGGTTATTTTTTATATAGAGATTACATGAAAACGTACAGGGGTTATTATTTTTCAAATCATCTTTAGTTATTTGGTCTAAGTTAGGGAAACATTAAACTAATTTGATATCGTAAATGATGACCTGCTCCCAACGTCAGTGGTTTCATAGCTCAGTTGGTAGAGAATCGCACCGGTATCGCGAGGTCACGGGTTCAAACCCCGTTGAATTCCTGAATTTTTTTCAGGCTTCTTTACGCAATTGCATAAATTGCGTTCACTGCGACGATCATTTCTTCATTTTCATAATTTGATATCGTTGCCTTTGAACAGGGACCATCAGGGATCAACTCTTTATACTCATTCGATGGTTATCAACAGGACGACAGACCATGGTATGAAACGCAGTTCAATTT
Organism: Porites cylindrica; assembly: GCA_964035525.1. Classification (NCBI taxonomy): domain Eukaryota; kingdom Metazoa; phylum Cnidaria; class Anthozoa; order Scleractinia; family Poritidae; genus Porites; species Porites cylindrica. The sequence goes on from OZ037778.1 coordinate 43,685,381, forward strand.
CCCTCTACATTATCGAGGCAGCTAGCATTTGACACACTTTCACAGAGTTTTTAAATAACGCGCATAAATTATATTACCGTTGGTTGACGCTGTAATATTTTTTGCAAGCAACTTTGCTGAACTAAGAAAGAATAATATATGGACTTATCTTAGGCGTTGGCCGGGATATGTGAATTTTTAGTCGATTGTTTGAAACAAAAAATGCAGAATATTGTAATCGCGACTGTTGAATTCTCTCTCGACAACACGGACCTCTGCGGTCCTCGCCGGAAACCACTTCCATTTAATTGTTCTAGAAATAGCTTTGGTGAAATTCACACATCCCAAGGGCTAGACTGGGCGTTACCCTCTCTGTTCCCATTATTTTCTCCTGACTGACCGTATGAAAAACGCACAAAGGACAAACTACCGAGGTTACATTGCAGGCGCTAGCCTGCTTAGCAAACACGTGCTACGCAGGGCAGGCGGGAATATGACGCGCGAGATAAGTAATACTGTAAAATAAGATAAGTAATGGTCGCGTGAGATGAGGACGCGCGCAAGGATAGGGTCTGCGCCGCCGTTCTTATTTCCGTCCTTAATTTCTCGTGCGCCTGCCTCAGGCTAAGGAGAACGTCACTGGTCACAGGCGAGATTTGAAGTTGACATCTGATTGGCTGAGGAGTGAAGGTTGCGTCACGCCATTGCGGGGAATGCTGTTAGGTAACAAGAGATTCGCTCCTTGTGTGGCAGAGGCGTGTTGGTTTTTAGGGGCCCTTCCAAAAACAATCGCAGACGAAAGTGCAGAAAGCATTTGTGGGAAATACGAACATATTTATGCCTTTTTTAAGCGTATGTTGTTGTGAATTATCTCTGGACTTAAATAATATGGCTGCAAAAATGCTGTTAAATAGACTGGTGTAGTATAAGACTCAACTGTAGACAACACAACTCTACACAAAACGTATCAGGGTACCAGCCTGGTCACACTTTTTTTGACTTTTTGCTTTTGCTTTCTACCTTAGGTATGAGATCGACGAGTTTGATTGACGTTCGGCAGTAGCACACAAAAGCCGATGGACCAACCTCACTCTGGGGGCGAGGTTGCCGATGAATTGGACTGGTGCTCAGAAATGTTCAGGTTTCTTGGCGGAGCGGAAGAGCGGTCGAAATATATCTGGCAAGTCCTGTCAGTGGCACTCCCTCTTGGACAAGGATCTGCGGTGACACTCACTGTTAGAATGACTTTTAGGATGAAAAGATAACAGTTACAAATGAATGTAAATATGATGGTTTCGTTAACTTATTCTTCAGAGGTATAATATGTTGATTGTAAATAAAATGGAAAATATTATTGACACATAATTAAGATTTCTTGATGAAATATTGCGGCTATTTGTTTAATTATTCCTACTGTAGTACGTGTGATAGTCTGTCCTGTTCCTTTTTATAAGGAGCTTAAGCAACGAAGACGGCGACGCCTACGAAAACGTTACTTACAAAGTGACCTCGCACTGCTTCAAACTTTCTTGCGCTTATTCCATCTCGCTCAATTGGTCAAATGTTGGCAAATTTTTCTTGAGTTGAATTCTAAAAGACTATATGAAAATTCAGGAAAAGGAAATACTATAAACCTGGGCCAGCCTAACGGCTCGTGAAATTACGTATAACAATTTCGAAATATCACTCGTGGTATTTATGCCAAATATCACTACAAATCATCATATGAAAAAAAGGACCACAAATTTTGCTAACCATCATTTGATGGATGCTCTGCCTTTACGAATACGGCAGATCTTCCGTCCGATCCGTGAAAAAACTTAATTCGTTTCCGCCGAGAAATAAGCAGTTGCTTATGGGATAACAGAAATCGGAAATGATTACTATTCAGTTACTTAACTTTGATCCTTTTCATAACATTCTATTTCGCAATACCTAATTGGTAACTAAAACAAACAAGGACGCAAGCTAAGGATTTTGCAAATATTGCTGAACTTTGTAATTCCCTATCGAACTAATCAAAAAAGACTTTCATTGACTATCTTGCAAAATATCTTCGGCAAGGCAAAGCTCCGTACGGAGGATTCAAGAAGGTTGCACATGCAACACTGAGAATTCCGACCCTCATTTAATAAATCCTTAAATACCTTCGTGTTGTGCAAACAGAATTATGAAGGTGCTAATCCTCTTACCTAACGCTGAAGAAACTTATCAAACAAGATTTCACATAACTCATGTCAGAATTTGCACGTTTCAAGAAGATTGACAATTTGCGGACAACTGCATGAAAGGTCGACGAAATGTTCCTCTCAGTTAATGCTTCTTCTTTCGCTTTTTTTAATATTGTAGTTTGTAACGCTACAGTGTTAACACCCTCCATCCTTAACCATACTTTTTTCGTTTTTTATAGTTTATCAGTATTACCCCTTGCGTTTTCTTCTACTAATAGTTTGAGGTTTCTTTCATATTCAAGTTCATTTTGAACGCTGTTAAATATTGACTCGGCATATCGTGATATAGCCACATTAATCTCAGTTTATAAACGCCATTATACTAAGGTAATATTTGAATAGCTTTTCAAAGCTTCTTTCCAAGGTCGATGGCTTCCATCAGGTCACTGACCCCATCATTTTAAGCTTTCATAGCTGCGTGATGCTTACTCCTAGCTAAACAGTCAATTAGAGAGAGGTCATTTCACATTTGACTCTCATGCCCAGAAATTGATACTACAAACACTTGCTCACCGTTAGACCGCGGTGTGAAATAGCACAGATTTAAGCTTATCAGATTCGTACTGTTTTTTTTTTTTGCCATTGAAGATTCGTCGCAGTTTCCAAATTTTCCCACGGGGGGTGCTGTACATAGGGGGAGTGGCATCATGAAGAACGATAGCTAACTGTCACCACCTAAAAAGACGATTTTGACAAAAGATTACAAGTGTAGTAAACTTTTAGACGTGATGGACTGCTTTTAAGTGTGGTAGAATGATACAAATCCCTTCTCACAGATCGTACTCACTCTTCATAAAAAAAGCATAGCAACAAAATAAAAAAATTGCCAACATTGACATGAAAGCGTAATTCACTGAAATAAAAGCCGCCGTTTTAATTGGGATTCTTAAACCAAATGAAACGATCATTCAAGGACAGTCTACATTAACTTTAAGCTACCTTTTACTTCAATTTACTCATGATTCATTTCTTGTTGTTTGGTGATACCTGAGAATAAACATCAATTTAAAAGACCAATATGTGACGAGCAAGAATCGCGTGAAACTGTTTCATTTTGCTACTTATTATACAAAAAAGTGATCAGAACCGCATTAAGTCAAGTATGGATTAAGTGTACTTTCCGCATTGTTTAGCATTTTATCATGCTCAACACTCTGGTTATTTAGCACTATGACTCCAGTTTATCCAATAGTGGTGTCAGACCGGGGGGGTACCCAACAAAGTTTTACGCGCAGAGGCTCCGCACCTAACTCCAACTCTTTAGCTTTTTTGGCACAAAAAGTACCCCTTTCGTATATCTTCTATTAACAAATGGCTTCCCTTCCACATACATAGTTAAAAACTTTGCATCCCTTGAACTGATGTAAATGCACTCTCTCTACGATCTGAATAAATCTCAAACTAGAACGTCTTCTCGACGTTTTCACAGCCATATAATGCATCCGTTAGGGCTTTAGGGCCTTTTACAGACCAAAACGACAAAATTCCTACCCTTAATTTTTATATACTTCAACTAGTGAAATCCCACTCTTACCAAATACCTGAAGCTTGAAAAAGGTACCCCTTTCTGGCGGAGCCTCCCCCTAAAAGCTGTTATATGGAGTACCCCCGGGGGTGTCAGATCGGCAGCTATAGCTGAGTAGGTCTGCTTAGTAGCCTTGACAGATCCCAGTGGGTGATTTGTGGAGGCTTGTTCTGGGGTTCTAGTTAAACTTTGAGGTTTTTACTTTGAATCGTCACGAAATTGATAGAGGTCGTTGTAAAATGTCGTACAATATGAATGATTGGGACGATACCATGAGATCCAAAAGCACCGAAACACTAGGAATTCACAAGAATAGAAAGGAGAGCGATGATTCACGATCCGACACCGGCTTCCCAAGAACTAGGGCATACCTAGTTGTTTCCCTAGTGCTCATTGCCATGTTGGTCATTGCTTGCGTTGTGCTGAGCATTTTCCTCGCTAAAGAAGTGAAGAAGAAGCAGCAGCAGACAGTCAAAGGAAGGCCACCACCGTCCGGTATCATACAGAAGGAGTATTGTTACACCGCTGAGTGCTTACGAATTGCAGCTGATTTCACCAGGAACTTGAACAGGTCTGTCAATCCTTGTGATAATTTTTATCAGTATTCTTGTGGTTCTTGGATAAAAGACCACCCCATTCCCCCTTCAAGGACCATCTACGACGCTTTCATTGTACTAGATGAACAGAACTTTCTGAAATTACGAGATATTTTAGAGGAAGATGACAACTTGCCTAGCAAGCACGCAGTGAAGAGGGCAAAGAGATATTTCAAGGATTGCATGAATGAAGAGCAAGTAGAAAACACCGCTCAACAAAGTATCGAACAGTTCATGGCCAAATATGGCTCCTGGGCTTTGAATAATCAGACGTGGAACTCTACAAACTGGAAGTGGTCGAACGTTTTATTAGCTATGACATTAGATCTTGAAGAAACGCCCCTTTTTGGTACCTACCGTGATATCAACCCAAAGGAGTCATCTCGACATATATTAAGGGTAAGTAAACTTTTTTGTTCTCGATAAGTTATATATTGACGTGTTTTCCGATACAACATTGCCAAAAATGATCTCGTGAGAAATCGTCAATCTATAAGAGCGAGTTACAGTATCTTTCTGAACATCCAAATGTACCAAACGTGCCGCACTCCGGAACACTGCCCCCACGAACTTCAGTAACACTTAACGAAATAAAAACCAGTGAATCGCAAAATTGGTTATCAGCGTCCACTTCTGCACTTAAAATAGGCTGGGTAATACAAAAAATTACAACAACATTTGTATGACCTTTTTTTAATAGACATTTTAATCGGCAACACGAAAAAACAAAATAGCCCCGGTAAAAGTTGAACCTTTATAGCAACAGTCCACTAACTAAATTTTCAATTACATCGACTTGCAACGTGATTTTAAAAAAAGCAAGGTGAAATACAATTAAATTATATAGTAGAACACTTAATTAATACATCATGTAAAACTGACTGTAATATGTGGAGGCAAAAGGATACTCAAGGTCTCTTTTTTAATGCGTATGTCCCCATAAAGTTGAGTTTTTTAACTTAGAAAAGGATCTTCAATTGTTAACTCCAGGAGAGGGCCTTATTGTGTACATGTATCGCAGGTCTTAACAAAAAAGGTCACATTAATTAAGTAACCCACTTTGCGATCAACCGTAAAAACCGTTCTGGATTTTTGCTCATCGAAACTTCTGATTGTCCCCTATGCACGCCGAACTCCACTTGGAGAAACTATCATGTCAAGAATTTAAAATGTTGAAAAGAAATGAAAGCAATTCATGTGTATATAGATATATATATGTGTGATATACAACAACGCAAAAGAGTGAAGGACATTTAACACTTAACTGATACCACTGAAAAACGATCAGTGGATATTAATAGATTTGAGCAATGGGTAAAAAAATGGATTCTACGAGAGCACTCTTATACAGATTCCCTGGTGCAAAGGTTAGTACGTAATGTTTCGTGCTGTGTTTCTACTATGAGCACAGGACAATTTAATTTGCTTTTTGACATGAATGGAACATACTAGACATAAAGGAGCTTCTTTCAAAACTTAATATGTAAGATTTTTCATTGTCTTTCTCAATTCCATACTCCATTACAAAAAAATGTGAGTCGAAAGCATTCATCGTTACGTATTTGGATTATCTGCATGGCTAACAACTGGTTTAACACTGCCTTCAGAAATTTTGTTCGTTTCCTTTGGCTTTCAGTATTTGAGCCTTTCCGAATTCTGCTATAGAGCCAGAACTCTATGGTGAGCGGTAGTTGATTCAATGTCTGCTATTTTCCAGCCCAAAAAAAAAGTAAAAATCACTTGCGTTAATATAATAAATCGTTGATCTCTGAAGAGTTAAGAAGTGACTATTGTAGAAGATGATTAAAGGAGCTTGTAATAAAAACAAACCGCCCACGTTTCAAGGTCTTGGAAATTGCTTCATCAAAAGGAAAAGCCCAACTTGTCGAATATTCGTTTTGCCTTACGTCAGGGTCTGAAAGTGTTTTGCGTGATCCGTGCATTGACCGGTAAACAAAACGTGAATCAAGAAAACTCATGAAATACAGTCGTGATTCGTGAATTATATATTCACTGTGACGCGTGATCCTCTAACATTTTTGTCCGTGAATCGAGATTTCTGCCGCTTAAAGAGATGTAAGTGTCGTGACGAGGGTTCGAAGTGAAAAATTGTGGAGCTTCGATTTTATAGCAATAAAATTCATTGCCAAGAACTTTGTAGTGGTCAAACAAAAAGCAGAGAATCGCCAGTTTGATCAGCGCCATAATTTTTGTTTCCTTCCCATCACAGGGTCACTTAAGACAAACTCTCGCCTATAGTAGTCCAGCAACCACTAAGAATCGTTGATGGACTTAATAAGTTCGTCACCTAATCACGTGATTCGTGAAATGACTCCAAAAGGTAACGTCATTCGTGAATGTACGGAAATTCAACCCGTGATTCGTGATCGACACCCCCTTCCAGACCCTGTTATGTCAAGACGGCACAAATGCTAGTTAGGACTCCCGTGACGTTTGTGCTGGTTATAAAATAAACATTTGCAATCATTTGTACCAAATCAACTTTCAACATGGGCTCCTGCTTTCAGTGATGCTCAAATTGAACCTTTGTAATAACCTCCGCAGTTCTTAGTTTGGATGCGGGTGTTTCATAAGTTTTCAGCCTATCTCTTTGACCTCTCTTTAGCACGCCATCCCAAACGGAATACACACTTTTGACGCGGGTCATTTTTGACATCTGCCGACTAGTTTCCTTTGGATTGATTTAAAGTGCAGTGTTATTTGACATTCATTGCCAAATTGGTCATAGCATTGACAAGGGCGTGGCGTCCTTTACACAAATACGTACGTGCGTACTTGAGAAATTGGTAGGATATTTTAAAAAAGATTTTGTCTATCCCCCAATACATTGCTTTTGAATAAAACAAAAAGGGAGAAGGACTGAGGAAATTCATGGAAACGCATTTAGTCGCCACAAAGAATCGATCCTGACTGATAATTATTCCTTTAAAGATTTATCTGGAACGTTTTCCCATTCAAATTAAAGCTATTCATTCTTAGTTTACTCTCACTATAATATATAGATTTAGCCACGGCTAAAAGCGAAGCTCCCATTGATAAATTTATAACTTAAATCAAACAATAATTTTGTTTTCCACAAATCAGTTAACTTAAGGGCACATTCATGTGACTTTTGAGGGAAAAGCTAAGTGATTTTGGAGTGAAACAAATCTTGCATCGAGTTGATATAGCCTTATATGTACACCCAAAAAATAGTCTTCGGTCACATTTAAGAGCAATAATGGCTCTTGATCACAGTAGATAAGGCATGGAAAACAAATTCTTGGAAAACAAATCAGGTCGAATTTTTTGCGTTCGACAAGTTTACAAATTCTTGCCAATAAATCTGGGTGCGTGCAAACCAATCTTTTATATTTTTTTTTATACACCACATCTGAGGAGAAAGAGTACCATGAGGCGCTGTTTTTATCATACAGACCTCGTACAAAATGCAGTATTTCACAATTTTTCAAGACAAATTGAATTCATTCAATATTCAGGACCATCGAAGCAAGCGTGGACTTTTAATTAGCGAAACCGTTCAAAATATTTCCAAAATCATCTATACGGCCAGCCGGTTCTAACTTTTGACAAGCACCAAATTTGCGAAGAAATTTTAAAAGAGTTACGCTTCAACGTGATAAAGAATTTACTGAGTCTATTTTTTATTAATGGTTTTATAACGATGTGTAATCTTAAAAAGCGTTTGATACGCTCGGCATTTTGAGTACTCCTGCAAGCGATGTTTTTTAACGGCTGAAAACAAACGGCAAAGCGATGAAAATTACACTTTTGAGACTACCAACAATCAATAAAGAAATATAATTCGGTAGAACATTTACAGAGACAACAATTTTCATTCACGAAAACAAAGTGTCTCTAAGAATCCTCAAGTCTTTACGAGTAAGATTAAAGATTAAGTTTATGTTTTAAGCCGCCGGTTTCCCGGTGTTTGCTGTTTTCAAAGATGAACTCACGACAAGAAAATCGCTCAAAGCTTTCTTTCTAGAGCCAAAATTATAACTAAATATTCTTCGGGAAGTCTTTTCTTTCTATTTACGGTGAAAGGCTTTTTAACGTTCTGTAAGCTTAAGCTTATATCAAACCTCATACTAGGTCAGATCAGTGTCTCAGTCAAATTGTAATACAAACGTGCATAAACCAGCTTCATAAACTGCGCCGCTGGACTTCATGAAATTATATTTAATACAATAATTACTCAGGCTTACCATAATTCGAGATGCAGCTCCTGAAAGCTATCAAGTAAGGCAAGGATCGCTTGAGCCTTTATAATTCTCGTACGCATCCAGCAAGGTGAAAAACAAAAACGATGCCATCCGAAATCGGATTAGCGGCTTTGACAAGCGACGCATTTCTCAACCAAAAACCCAATAAACAAACCGGCCATGAATAAGAGAACGCTCTTGATAGTAGCTGTATTTCATTTTGTACATTCAGTGGAAAAAGACAGTTAAAAACATCACAAGTTAACTCAAACTCTGTCAGCTTCAGCTGTCAAAGTAAACAACTTTCAAGATGCTGCATAAATTTTATGCATGAACTCACCTGTCAAATTTTAGCCAATCAGAGCATAAAAGTTGGACGTGGAGCGTGATCAACACGTGACCATGGTAAGAAAAGATCTTCCCCGCCTGTATTTTAAAAAAACTAGCTGAATTTTTCCGTCTGAGGTCAGTTTGAAATCAAAATCGTAATAGTGCGGGACGATACTGACATAAACACAACATATTTGATATGAATTTAAAATAAAGTAAACGTGAGCCTGCGATCACTTGAAAACGAGTAAATTGTCAGCAGATAACTTCAAAAAAACACTCGACCTTGATGGGTCGATACCTGAGCCCGCGATACGGTCAGGTGATACTGGTCAGCGGATACCCTGTTTTGACAGCTGTCAATCGATGACAACATTGATGTGCAGTCAGCTTTCTCCTGGGCTCCCAACGTAACTAGAAAGTGTGAGAGTAAACATTGGTATGCCTGTGGTGCGGACGGACGGTCGGTCGGTCGGTCGGTCGGTCGGTCGGTCACGTGATTACCAAATTTTCTGGGATGGGTAGATTTATTCACCCATGGTGCTCCGCAGGCGCGCTTCGCGCGCGGAGCTCCGCTATAAATGTCGCTTAAGTTGGAAACTTTGTTTTCTTTTTGTAGTCTTCTTTTTCCCTCAACGCGGAGTCTGATCCTAGGCTACTTTAGGCAGACCTCCTTCAGAGTTCACGTTTTTGCTGCATTCATTTCCCATAGCCCAGGGAAGGATGGGGTTACGACAACTTTTTCGAATTTCCGAGGTGGTCGCTTACGAGAGCTTCGTTTATCTTCAGATATCTTTTAGAGCGATTTTTATTTTTCTTGATTAAAGTGAACGAACTTTCTTTGAAAACAGGCTAAGTACGTTGAGACCGTTTCTATGTTGCGTGACTATGCTAATTAGTCCCTGTTATTTAATATCTGAACGCATTTTTTATTTGGGTGTGAGCGGGGAAACATTTTGCAAAGCCGAGAATGATTCTTCCACTTCCTAAATCTTTAACCATATATCCAATTTCAGCGCCGACGTATTCAAAAAACATACCTTTCGGCGCCGCTGATAACCATCTGCCATATTCGGTGTATAATTACTATATATGGATATTAGAAGATAACGGTGAGGGGTAGCTATTTTTTTAATGATTTCCCAGTGAGAACGGGCAACCATGTCCTCCCCAGGCTGCAAACAAAGCAGATTTTACCCTCCTCAAGATGTCAGATTTTTTAATGATGATCACGAGCAACGCATATTTGCTTTGTATGTTATGGCAATTACTAAACTATACACCGTTTTGTGATACTCACATTGGACCGGGACTGGTGGAGTCTTCTCTTACGGTGATTCCTTAGTAAAAAAACCTAACATAGATTGTAGATGAAATTTGGTACACGGATGTAACAAGTCAGAAAGAAGATAAAAAAGTAATAAAAATGAGGGTCACCGTGCTTGTTTTGACGTCACAATGCTGATAAATACGGCTATTTAGGACATTTGACAAGAACCCTGTGCAGCCCAAAAGTAAACAAAAGGGAGAGGTTGTTTCGATGATGCATGTAGTATCGCACAGAATTTGACTTTAATGTATTGTTTATCCACTTACACACCAGAAAAATGCCTTTTAATGCCCTTGTTTCTACTTTACGCTTCAAAGCAGATTTAAATTTGGACACGCGCTATTCGACCCTTGATAGCTCAATCCGTACAATTTAGTAAAACTGCCAAAAAACTGAACATAGATTTGTGCCAATCTTTTTCTCATCGAAAGGAAGCACTGTCTTTATTAAAATCATGAAATAAAAAATGGTGGTCACCGTACTCGTTTTTGCGGTAGAGCTGCAGAAAGTGCGCACCACATGCATTCTCTGCGATTTTTGAGAGAGGACTGGGGCGAGATTCAAAATGGCATGTATGTGAAAGGGGGGAAAAAGTAATAAAAAATCCGTTTTTACAGAATTTACATCGAGATATCACACTTAGGACACAATGTGATAAAGAAAGCGTTTAAATGAAAATCAACGTGAGTAAGTACAAGTTTAACATCCACTCGGCGAGGTTCTCCGTGAGGACGTCGAACTCAGCAACACGTTTACTGCTTCCGTTATGCACATTCCTAACACACTGAGTCTCATCTCGGCAAGAAACAACCGCAAGCGAAAATTCCAATAGCGTTTCTCTTCAGTCAACTTTATTTTAATAATGTTACTTTAGACGCTCTTTATTACGCGTAGTAAGAGATGCGCAGTGCAAACCTTAAGCGTATTTAACTGTGAAAAAGAGAGCTGGACGAAGGCTTAAAGACGTATCTCTCGATAGTTACTACGTTCTAGTTGACCGCTTGAACTTTCCGTTCTCACTTTCGTACAGCTGGACTGTAACACTTTTTATAACACGGTTATTTCTAAAACGATGTCCGTTCGTGTACTAGAACTGTGTGTATCACAGGTTTTTGCCGCGGGTTCCTAATTTTGTTTAACGGTCAATTCGCGAATGACGCGTAGCATTGCGTAGGAATCCGCTCAGCTGCCATGCAGTAAAAGTCGTGAAATATGATTGGCTATTACTTAACCCTCCTGGGAATCAGGGTTCTCAGAGGAGATCTCAAAACAACTTAAGAGGAGTTTACAATGGTGATAAGGGGCCTAAATGGACTATGTGGGCAACCTCTCTTCTCTTCCTTTCATCCTCTTGTATGGTTGGCTTTGATTCACAGCTGGAGTATGAACCACGGGTAAGTTCTCTCTTGAAGCTGGAGCTCGAAGGGCTGGTGTTGCAACAGGCATATCAGTCGTTTTCTTGGACTAAAACTTCCGCTAGTTTTGGAGACTGGGTTCGCTACGTAACTCTCCGCGCAAAAGTGAAGGTATGAACCGTGGACGTAGTTGTTCTTGTTGTCGCTTCCAGATAATGGCCTCGACTTGGACGTCCAAAATCCTGGGACTAACTTTCTGGGATTACGTAAACGTTGTTTGGTGGTCAAGTCAAGGTTATCCTTAAAAACGTCCTCTTTTGAACTTTTAACCCTGAGGTCACTGAGTCTAATTCTTGGCTTTCTGTTCATAAATAATTCCAAGGGAGACTTCCCTAAAAAGGTGGTCGTAGCCCTGTGTGTCAACAATAAGTAATAATGATTTGGAGGCAGCACATCCACAAAGTAGTTCCAGTTCGTCTACCTGATTCCTGGTAGAATTGGAAATTGGAAATGTTGGTTTTTGAGGAGAGGTAAAAACCGGAGTAACCGGAGAAAAACCTCTCGGAGCAAAGTAGACAACCAACAACAAACTCAACCCACATGTGGCGTCGACGCCGGGATTTGAAGCGGGGCCCCATTGGTGGGAGGCGAACGCTCTCACCACTGCCCCACCCTTGCTCCCCACCCTGTCTTCTTTTGTTTGACTCAACTCTATTCTCGATCTTGCCCAATCTATCCTTGAATCCTCCCTTATGAGCGTTGCGTTAATTCATTGTTTCCAGGATGCCCAGGAGCAGTAGTGGTATGGAAAATGTCGTTCTCTAAAGGGATTGTTGAAAATCAAAGCTCGTAAAGCGGCCTCCCTTTATTACTTACAAGATGTTCGGGTAAACCAGGGTAACTAAAAATATGTCTTGAAGAAGCACAACGTTTGGCGCATGTGACATGCGTCGTAAGAACTACTTACAATATTTTAAATAGGTATCCTGACCACAACTGAGAACACAAATCTACGTGCAGACGTTTCCATGGTCCCCCTGGTAACGAACGTGAGGCGGGTGAGATTGATCCTAGGGACTTAATAGATTCTTGACAAGTATTAGTTACATTAAAAGTCTCCTCAATTTGCTTTTCAAGTCCATGCTACCAAAAGTACCTTTGCACTTACTGCCTCATTTCAACCACTCCAAGGTGTTCCGCATGAAGGTCAGCCAGTTAAAGACACTGTAATGAGTCTGAAGCCACAACTCGTGACATTCAGCGGTAGAAAAACACCATCTTCACGCGAGAGGTCAAGCCTTCTGCTGTAAAGGTTGAAGTGCTGGGCCGGGAGGATCTGGCCAAAGATAAACCTGTTGTGAATACTACGACACTTTCCTAAAAGCTGCTCCTTCTTAGTTTTGATGGCAATCACCGAAACATTTAAAAACGTATCTCCTATGATTTCCTTCGATAAATATGACATTTACAGTCACTTGTTCCTCAGCAGACCTCTGAGCTTTAATGGGTTTTCTGGACAAAAACTCCGATGATCTAGTCATAAGCAGCTAAAAGTAACGCCCATCTTTTGATTATTGCAACCTCCATTTTGGGCACATGTTTGTGTTCCCGAGTAGGGTTATCAACTGTCTTTGATCCGTAAGAAGCTTGAAATGTCTGCCTGGTACTTGTAGGTGCTGACAAAATTAGGTGACGTCAAAAACAAAGGCAAATGACTCTCGTTAAATTCGAGAGTAATTTATTTCCTCACTGTTCAGTATCGTGGATTCATAAGCAACCAGTTGTAACATACCATCAGGTCCGGGTTGCCGTGGGATAGCTCCTACACTCAATGAAACAGCTTCCAAGAGCTAATTCCACCGTAGGATCAGGGTTACATGGAATTGAATCTAAACACAGGGCAGCCTTAATGTTTTCAAAAGCTTCTTGTTCAGGTTTTGACCATCTCCATGGTACCTCGTTACAATGCACTTTATTTGAGTGTCAATGTATTTAGCACGAAAGTACTAATTGGGGACACTATATTTCCACGTCACCAACCGGTGAAGGGACCGCCATTTTACGTGGTCATCCCAACCACGGGTAAAGGCCCTTCATTTCTCAGTTATTTTAAAACCCTGAGTATTGGTCCCGCTCTTTGGTCAAGCTCTCTACCGACTGAGCTAATCCTGCAGCTGTTAGGGAGGTAAGCCGGCTGTGTAATGGTGAGACAGTCTTTGTAACATGAATTTACCATGAACATTTCCTGATGCAAGGAATTCCTGCATCCTTTATGGCGTGCACCTTCTGGACAGTAAGTCAAACACCAAGCAACAGATGAAATGGTAATACCAGGGTACTCAAATCAAATCAAGCACCTTCGTACAGTGTTAGTTTGTAGTCTGAAATACACGATAACGGTTGTCCGGATGGATTTCGTTTAATTAGGTTTCCCAGGAACCATGATGTCATCAATGTGGCGCAAGCAGCCTGGAAGGTCTTTAAGGACGTTTGTAACGGTGCTTTGAAAGATAGACTCTATAAGTGAAACGTGTGTATTCATTTGATAGGGCTCTAAATGACTGTTAATTGTGGTGTACATTCTACTTTCTGTCGTAAGCTCCAGTTGATGATATGCTTGCGAAAGGCCAATTTCGGTGAATTTCTTGCCTCCAGACAACTTAGTCGGTAGTTCCTACAGATTTGGCACAGGGTGTTGTTCTAGGACTGAACACTTGATGATGATGATGATGACAGAGTAGTCCCGCAGATCCTCATGACCCCATTTGCTTTAACAACATGAGCTGTTTCCAATGTCCACTACCATGCTCTACTTGCTAAATGTCTCCTCTCTTACCAGTTTCTCCAGAAAATCTTCGATCACACTTGGCCCAAATAAAAATCGCGGTTTGGTAAAACACAGGACTTTCATCGCTTACTCGCATTGAGACTTGGATTCCTTTTAGGTCTTTTAGGTTTTTGAACTACTGTCCAACGACGAACAATATCCTCAGCTGCAGTATATAGAGACTTTACTTCAGATACTCTGCCAAGGACGCCAAGGTATAGGTGATGTAAACTTGGACATCATAATTATGATGTTTCCTCCTGGAAATGTTGATCCCTATTCTACACGGATAAAAAAGTACCTACCTGCTCTCCAACTTTTACTTACACCTGTTTTTTACAAAAACATTGGATGGTGTTTCCAATATACCTTTAGATTCACTGTATGACTTTTAAGAGTGCTAACTTGCCCTCTTATAGCTTGAAAAAATCAATAGAATTTCACAGGTATCAAACTAGAACAGTGTTCACCTCCGTCGGAGCTTTTCATATAAACGATGCAAGGACAGTCCAGCTTGGTGAATGTGCTGTTCCCTCCCCCTCCCCCCTTTTTTTAGTTCTTAAAATAAGCTTTAGATGCCCTGGTTTTCCAAAGTACTTACATATATATTCGACATTACTGCACCCGTCTGCCACCGTTTGTATTGACCCACGCCTAAAACACTGTTTTCCTCCCATTTTTGACTCTCAATCGGTTTGCGTTTGGATTCCTTGGTTAAGGGACAGAGATCTTGTGACAGCATTTACAGATAGGATTCTAGCACAGGAAGCATCGGTGTTGCCCTGTACTTGCTTTCCTTATTACTTTATCTATATCTGTCTGCGCTACCTTGAAGGCTTGACCTTATGTCCTTTCCACTGAAACTAGCTTCTTCCACATAATTTGATGTCTCAAAACCCCAACGAATTGAGGGTTCTTGTGAGGTTTCCTTACCAGTTTATCAATATCTAATAATAATAATGACAATCTTTATTGAGGATGCCTAGTTCACCCTAAATTGCTTTACAAAGGGGTCCTCCTACTAAAAAACATTAAGTGAAAAAGACAAATCTATAGCTAAATTAAAATTACTAAGAATTAACTATCAATTAAATCAAATGGTTACATTGCGGGTGGCCTTTTTAAATTTTTCAAATGACTTGAGCTCACTCAATGACTTATCTAAATTATTCCATTCGTTCGAAGCAAAATTTGTCGAAGTCCAAAGACACCAGTTCCTATTTCAAAAAGCCTTACGTACATTATCCTTTTAGTCTGTGGGCCAGAAAGTGAAACCCTCCCCCCCCCCGCCCTTGGGGATTTTTGCAGACATGTATCATTTCAAAGCTTCACCCAGAGGTATTTGGTGGGTGTGCCTATGCAGCAACATTCTTTCCCTCAGCAAAGAGTCACAGGTTACCCACACAAAGAGGTGAGTTAACCTCTTCTGAAACACCATTACCGACAAAAATAACACTCAGATTTATTTAAGGTAAAGTATTTTTAATCTCATATGTAAGTTAAAATTCTCTACTTTACTTTTAAGTTCCACAAAACTACTACTGTGCATATCACAAGGTAAAGAGGAATATATGTAAAATAGTGGACAATAGCCATGGAGCACTTTTACATCTGTAAAAACCTTTGAGAATAAACCTTTTGCAAATTTAATCCCCTTCATTATATTAGACCTGGTATTGTATTGTATCATTATGTTCTCTATTTAGAACAGTTTTAAAAGGATGTGTAAATAAGTTATTCAGCCACTTAAACATAAAGATGACACCATGCAGCTCAGAACGTCTTCTTGAGAGCAATTTCCACCCACAAGTTTATCTCTAGCCTCAGTGGCTTAGGTACGACTGATGGGTTAAATCTAAAATCATGCGTGCTGCTTTGTTTTTCCATTAAAACCACGTTACCCCTATCTCCCCAAATAATATCAGCATAGTCCAAAATAGGTAGGAGGTAACTGTTAAAAAACATAAGCAAGCATATATGTATCTATATCTGTCTTAAAATACTGAACTAAGAAATGAAGGTACTTCCTTTGCCTTACAAGCGGCTAGACCTTCGCGTGGCCCAGATGATCACGTAAAATGGCGGTCACTTCTCCAGGTAGGGAAGTGAAAATAGTGTCCCCAATTGGTACTTCCGTGCTAAATATCAGCTGCAACTGGACCGATGTTATTCGGGGAAAATGAGCTAGGCATTCATAAAGTCTGCCGCACCGCCCCCCCCCCCCCCCCCCCCCCTCTCCACGCCCATCAAATAACGAACCGTCATGCAGTCATGAATTTTATGTGAAAATCTAGATAGAAACAAAGACTCGCTCAAGTCTTCCAAATTCAACTCTTTTCGTAAGTCTATAAAAGTTAAGGACTAAAAACGTAATAAGTTTGCTCTTATTTTAAATATTTCAGCTGAATCGCTCAGCTTCCATCAGTCGATAGCCGTGAGTGCGCAGCAGTCGCGTGACCTAACCGCAGTCACGTGACAAGACAAAGCTCCCCGTCCTCAGTTATGTGTATTTGACGCGTTATAAACTGTTGAATAGCACGATTTTTAATCACTCGTTGTCACGTAACAACACTGAGAACAGCATTTACTGGTGTCGACTGTGAGAAAAAGTCGAAAGTTTTGATATATTAATTTAAAAGAGACTTATATTGCGCAAGTACCCATTAAAATGATCAAATGCGCATTACATCAAAGTATTAAAGGTCATAAAAACATAAAAAATCTATTAACAATACGAAATACAATAAGAATATATAAATTACTTAAAAACAACAAAAGACGGAAAATATCGATATGTAACTAGTAGAAATTCATTTAACTATAAGCAGACTTAAGAAATAGCCTCTTGTTTTTTCCCGCATTCACTGGTATCATAAAGACTTTCCTGGGTCATCATGGCTTGTCAAAAATAAAGCACAAACAGCGGTAATTAACGTTGTAAGCTTAAGTATTTTCTACATTTAGCATGCTGGTCAACATACTTTTTGAAAAGTTACCGTCGGTTAGAGATTATGTTCCTCTATTCTAAGAGTCTCTGCTAAGACAAGTTTGGCTGTATAAGGTTTTGTTTTGAGTTTTTTTAACCTCAAATTACAAGCACGAAAGAGTTTAATGTGGAAACTTGAAGTTTTGACCTATGACTTATGTTCAAAAGAAAACAAAGCCTAAAGGCTCTGTAGCCACGGTGGCGTGCCACTTGTGATCACTGCCACAAAATGGCGCCAATAAAAAACGTTTTTGTTGTAATTTTTTTGAAAATTTAATCGTTTTATCTAGTTTGTTATGGACATTATTTCGCGTCTTAGGAGATTATGCTCGAGAGAAAAAACTAAGTCAATTCAGTCGGCGAAGAAAGGAAATAATTTTTTTCTGATATAAATAAAGAAAATCTTGACATGTTATCGTGAAAGCAGCACGGTAGTTTGACACAATATTTCTAAAAATTATAATCTCTTTTTGAAATATATCAAAACAAAAAGAACGTCACGCAACCACAACCCAACCAGAAGAACCATGATAGATCGAGCTTAAGGTTTTTTTTATCTTTCTTCAGTTCTCTAGAGTGTGAGTTGTACAAAGAAAACTGTCTGCTTCCTTATAAAATTTTATCCCTTAAGATAATATACCAGAAAAATGTACATTTTAATGCAATAAAAATAAATCTTATATTCATGTTACTTAGTTTACATTCCAGAAGTATTAAGAATAGCGCAGCTCTGCTTTAAATGCCGCAATTCTGTCAGCCCCCCTTTAGTTCTACAAGCGTTGGCAAGTATTATTTGAAGACCTTGAAGAGCGCTTAGGATAAGTTGTATGAGTTTCCGCTGTCGGCCACGAACTAGTCATGGAATTAGCTGAAACGTACAAATAACCACTTTAAAACTGCCTTTAAAAAAACACAGAACAGGATAGTAAAGTTGTAGCCGAGCCGAGGTTCACTAAAAGATTGCATGTAGTCCAAGTAAAGAGTCCGATTTTCTCTATTTGTGTGGTGTGGTTCATAATACTCCGCCTTCATCTTACTAAGAAAAATTTGTCGATTTTACCAACATTAAAATTTAGTTTAGATTTTAGATTTTTCTGTTAAGTTGTGTTAGCTCCATTGTAATCGGATTTTCAGTTGTATATTATAAGTATTCAACTGTAGATACCAATTAACTTTTATATCTGATTGAAGTTCGACATACAACGACCAACTAGCTGTCTTTTTCTGTAAACCGTTTCAAATAAAGATTGAGGGATTTCTTGATTGATTGTCAATGTACAATAGAAACGTTTGTCTTGCTAATGTAAAGTTTAGAGATCGAAACTAACGAAACTGGCAGATGAAAGAATCATAGCAATGATGCCGTGACCCAATGTGGATTACAAACGATTAAGCGGAGCTACTATCGCACGAATTACTTAAAACAACACCGCAAAACTAACAAAAAAAACGGATTCTGCGGACTCATCATAGCGGCTTCCAAATTGGATAAAAGATCTAAAATTACCCTATGCAACAGCAAAAGAAACATTGCGTTGGCCTATTCAAATTAGGATCATTTAGTTACGAGTCAAATATAACGCTTATTTCGCAATTGTTGTGACTTTATGACCCTCTTGTTGGTATAAGATTAAAAAATCTTCGGAATTAGTAATCTTCGTAATCCCAATTGTACGGAATTCATCATTATAGTTCTAGAAGGTAGTGATACCTATTCGTATGTTTTTCGGACGCTTTTTATGTTATTATTCGGTCCAAAGAGGGTGAGAATGTCCAACAAATCAAAGTTTGTTCAGTTTGTGGTGTGTGCAAAGTAGTAATTAAGCTTCTAAGCGTTTCCCATTAGTGATTTGGTAATTCCTAGTAGCGGTGTGTTGGGTCACGCGTTTAAGAGTACTATAAGTTTACTAACTTGCATAATGAAAAGACATATTTTCGTGATTCTTTTGAACGTTGTCTGAGATTTAAAGTGTTAAATACTCGATTTCCGGATTTCTTCACTTAAGCCAAGTGTTATAAATTGTGTCTTGCAACTTCAGCCACGTACACCGAATCATAGACTTTTGCACGATATCTCGCTTTTTCGTCAAACTAATAAGAAGGCAGTTGTAACAGCCACCTCACTAAAACAAGTCTTTATTAAATATAGATTTTTTATAAAAACGACTAAATTCTGCACTTTTTTCCAAAAACTATCGTTCCCCTCGACAACTGTCGTTCAAAATGAAGGACAAGGGTTGCGGTTTCTCCGCCTCAATTAGCGGCTAACCGCTTTTATACCACAACAGTTTTAATCGACATTGAAAGGTGTGGAATGAAGTATCGTGCTGTTATGAATTATGCTCTCAAGTCTTGCCAAGAATATTGACTAAATATTGACTAATGACATGATTGTGTTTAACGTTCGCGCTTAGACTTCTCAGGTCTTGGTAAAGAAAGAGTACTGCCGTGTGATAAATGTCTGTAGTTCTGTACGTGAGAAAGTGGTATTCAGCTCTCTGGACGAGGTCAGGCCTCTACCCAACAAACACATGCGCGCGACTTTATCGCCCGCTTAGTAGCCAGGCCTTGTTTAGTCCTTTTTCACGACTACTCCCTCTTCTCTCCCTCGCCGTTCCAATTTTTTATTACGCTCCGTTCTTCATTTAACCCCGCTCCAATATCTATCAGAAGAATTGAAATTGGCTGAAAGTGCCTAGCACAGCGCTCGAGCTCCTTTACGTGCTAACCTGAGCAAATTTTCCATGCTTTAAGTTTCCGCGTTCTGTGGAGTAATTAAGGAACCCACCAGAAGAGGCTGTCTCCACAAAGAGGTGTTCGGAGCGCCATCTCAAGGACTTGTTTTCCTTATACATGCAAATTCCCATAGTTGCGGAAACAGTTAGTGCCAGAAAATTGAACAATAAGTGTAAAATGAAACAACCTTGGCAATGTAAGAACACGTTTCCTGGGTGTAAGGAATGCGGCAAGCTGCTTATGCGAATAATTCTCGTAATCTAACGTTTACTCTTTGATTTCAAATCATAACGGTATTCTACTAAATTGAGCCGATTGTGATATCTAATATGTGAGACATAAATAAAAAATCAACCAACAAATATAGCAATAATCATAAACATATGAATACTGTAAATTGCAATAACAAGTGCAAAGAAATCGTTTGGAGTCATAGATCTCGTATGAGGTTTGCTATTTCAGTGCTCCAAAAGTTATGAAGTTAAGTGTGGGAAAAAATCGATCGGCAATTACTTCATTCATTCAGCCACAATATCCCTGCCTTTACCTCTGAATCAATATGGAGAGCCAGGCATTCGTTAGTCAAACTAAAGAGCGGAGAGACTGCGAAAAGGAACAAACACGCTATTTGCTGTCTTTTTACGAAGCTAAAAATTTGGCACAGTTTTGTTAATTAAGACTATACTTAGGCTTTTAAACCCTTTCCTGTCGTTTGTTGCAACAGATGGGAAGTATTGAGATAAATTGAAAACAACACTCTATTTGCTATCTTTTTACAAAGCTAAAGATTTGCCTTCCCGGCATCACTTGAAATCCAAAACTAATGGTCCAGTTTTGTTAATTAAGATTGTATTTAGGCTTTGACCTGTTGCAAAAGATGGCCAGGATGGAGATGGATTAAAACCAGCTTTCTCAAGTTTTAATGCTAAATGCAAAAATCACCGAAACATTGTTTCGGATAGTGTTCCCTGATGAAATCAGATTGATATCTACTTAATATAATTTCTCACGGAGCATTTTTTTATAGCACAGATTGACCTAAAAAATAGCCCCCTTAACAATGTGAGATTTCGGAAACTGTTGTTTCAAGAAGCGATATCGGGAAAGAAATGTGATGAACTGCATTTGTAAGCGTTGAAAAGGAACATCTTTTAATTTCACTAAACAAAAGTTTTTCACATTTTTCTGGGGTCTGTACCGTGACCGCATACCCGAAGTTGACCGTACCATACTACTGATTCAATCCCACTATCTAAATGAGCCGAAAGCGGCACTTTTTTAAAACATTATTTTTAGGATAGGGATTAACCGGTAAAAGCCCCGAGGATTAGGGGTTGGAAAACTTTTTGTCGGTGTGACGGTATTGAAGAACTCCACTGGAGACCCTCGTCTTGGTCGTAATCAATTATCCCTTAAGACTGTTTTGAACTGACGTCCTTAAGTGAAAAAAAGGTGCAATGCAACAACCGTGTCATATACGCTATTTACAAATTAAATGAATCCCTTGTAGAATTGATTAACTGCGGGCAATGAAAGTAATGCCATTGTGTTAACATTTTCTCGTCGTCAACGTTAGCTGCTGTTGACATGGTGACGTCATCCGGCATTTGGCTGAGGGAGAGAACCCTGGGGGATACGTTTTCTTAATCAACCTTCTCCAGACATGTTTCAACTGGTCTCGCTCTTACGAAAAAAAAAGTTGCTTTGTTTGATCTTTACTTATGCATGTCAGACTCAAATAATCGTCCTCCACTTAGCATTCCCACAATTAAACAAACAACGCATGTAGATTTTCAGTTTTTCAGAAGCACAGACGAGGCTGACACCACATTTCTCAACTGTCTTGAATATTTTAGCTGAGTAGGCGTGTTCCGAAAATATACTGTTTCTTAGCTAACAAAATGGATTTCCTTTTTGGGTGGAGAGGGGAGGATGAAAGCAAAATATAGGTCTTCCTTCTGTAACAAGAGAATGCGGATTGTAAATAATGCTACTCTGAAAGACCTGAAACAATAATATCACATGTCAAAATATTGATGGGGGTTTGACAGAAGGCTGCTCAAACTAATATTACACACATAACGAGATCAGAAGCTTAGTGATAGCAAATCTGTGATCACAACTGGTACCTTCGACACGGAGCGTTATCAAACCAGGTTGATTCACTCTCCATGGAGTCACATACAACTGAAAACGGCGGCAGCGAGTTTGGGATTGCAGGCAGCACTCAAACGTTGGGTCTCACTTCGACTAGCAGCAGTACTGCACTGTTTAAGAACAACAAGCGAATACGTTTGATGCTTATAACCCTGTGCTTTGTTCTGCTGGCTGCTTGCATTGTGCTCTCAGTTTTCCTGGTCTTGAACATTCGCAAGGAAGACAAGAATGGGGGAGAAAGAGATGGAGTAACTTGCCCAAAAAGTGCTCAGCAGTGCAGCTCCGAAACATGTCTGGAAGTTGCATCCAAATTACAAAAGAGTATGAACGAGACCGTGAATCCATGTGAAGATTTTTTTCAATATTCCTGCGGCTCTTGGATCAAAAACAATCCAATCCCATCCTCCGAAGCCGGGATATCTACTTTTGCTGTACTAAAAAAACAAGTCTACGAGCAGATTCTGTTTTTGTTGCTAGAGGATGCTAGTGGTCCTAAAGAAAACGCTGTATCAAAGGCAAGAGTCTACTTCAAATCCTGCATGAACGAGGATGACAGCAATAACAATGGGACAATCGAGTTAAAGCGTCTTATTTATCGATTTGGATCCTGGTCATTAGACAATGGCACATGGAATGAGTCAAGATGGAGTTACATTGATAGTTTACGGAAGATTCACAGCGACTTCTTCTCCATTTCTCCCCTCTTCGAACTTTACATTGCTGCAAACCCTTACAACTCTTCAAGAATGAGTCTAAAGGTAACAAAAGTTAAAAATAAACAATTAACATTATATTTTGTAAAGAGTTTTGCCATTAGTTGATTTCAGTTTCTTGAACTGCGTCAATTACTATTTCGTATCTGGGTGGCGACGTATGTAGCCCGAGGCAACCCAATGTCGCAATAACTTGAGTTAAAATGTTATAAAGATAACCAAGATCTTTTGAGTTGTTTTTGCTACATATTACGAGAGATAAGGCAACTAATCCACAAGGAGAGTAATCAAGTTGAAGAGAAGCCAACAATTTACAGGTGCATTTTATTAAAGATATAGTTAATGAAACCCCCAAATTAAATGTCTGGTCCAGATTGCTAAACTTGTGGCTTTTTAAGTCTACCCAAAATTTGATCCTGCGCAAATTCCAAACATTCACGCTGAAAATATTATAATACAGACGGGATCTTTTAAGTACACGGACGGACTTTCATTGTTCATCGCTTAGTTTAATCTGATTTTTAACGGAGATGACCAGACGAAATCGTTCAAATTAGTGGGCGTGTTCACCAAACTCCATGACACAACTTAGTGCTCCTCAAGAGGCATGTGACACTATGAAATTTTACAGAGCAAAATCAGCCTTATTTCATTTGGACACTATTGTAGTCTGAGATGAGCAATAATTTAACATAGCCACTAGGTGGGAAGTTCAATTATCATGAATAGAGTTTCAAGTCTGTTTCCTAAATAGGCAAGTTGTATTATTGAAGGGCTAAGAGTTTCATGGTTTTTTTGGTTCTCAAATGGACAGGTTCAATACTATCGCTGATGGTTCAATACTTTAGTGTGCTAGTTGGTCGTTACACCACGTACTACAAAAACAAACGATCAAATTACCGACCAATTTTGACGTTCTTATGACACTGACACACCCATAAGGCTAGTTAGCTGGTTTGAGTTGTTATGTCTACTGCTCGGGTTCGTGACACTTGCACTCGCTTGTTTAATTAAATTGTCCCTTTAAATATTTCGATTAAAATTGTTGTTTGTTCCGGAGATGTTGACATAGGCTGCTATCATTTTCTCCCTGATATGTTTCTTTCCCACTGTCTTCGAAAAAGACCTCCTAGTCGCAGTTTGACGTTGGTAAGGATGACTAACTAGTTCTTTGGGTTGCCTTTCCTGTTCCGTCCAAAGGGAGACCAATATTACACTTTACTAGACTGAGTTAGTTCTCTCGGAAAGTTATTTTTGTTTTTTTTAGACAGACCACCCCAGTCGAAGCTTCCCCGACGACAGTATTCATGGCCTGAAAAAAGTGTCATATCAGAAATGACCTTGACTATTGTTAGTTACCATTTTCTGTACATATGGAAACAGAACGTCAACCTCAATTTTGAAGCCGTCGTTTTCGGCACTCTTCACTAACAAACAGCGCACTACGAACTCGCACTGGAGACGTGTACGCTAAACCAGTTCTATCGAAGACTTTCAACCTTTCAGTGTACAGCCGTTGACAATTAAAATTAGCTGTTACTTCTAAATCAATTAAGGCACATTCCCGGGAACACTTTAATCCACGAAATTGTTCGCGCATTTCCCAAAATTCAATAAGGCTTCAAGAGCCAACCAGATCAATAGATCAGTTATCTTAATCTTCCAGCTTTGTTTCTTGACTTTCCATGTTAAAAAAACCTTTCGACGCACTGATTTGCAACGGCATATGGCCGGAAGTAGAGCCGGGCTTTGGACTCTGTTATTCTTGCTGATCAAGGTAGACAAAACAGTCATTGCGCGCGAAATCTAGTGAGTAGCAACCAGGAAAAACTGGCAACATCTTGTACTGAACAGCCGTCTCTCATCGCTCTTCGACGCTCGAGACACTTCCCAGGAGCGAGGAGAAACGGCTCAGTATCAGCAGACTAAAAAAAGTTGTCTTTTCAACTTAATAGACATGTGTAGACAGGTGTACTCAAAAAAGCAGTGCCCCCAAATTTGCGGCTCAATTCAGTAAGGTCATGCATCTTCTAATAATTCAATATTTTACTATTCGATTAAATGTCGATGTTTTTCATTTTGTAGATTACCCCTCCAAGGCTGAGTCTTCTTCGTGATCAGTACTTTGCAACGGACAACAAGGTAGAATTATACTTAACGCCAAGTGTGGGGAAACAGGGACGGGCCACTGCAATCGGATTTAAAATTAGCAGTCTAATTAGTTCAAAAGTGTCACCAGACAATTTGACCAATCAAAAACTGTCGTCATCCAATGCCAAATTAAATTCGGAACCTTCCCAAGTGTCCGCTTAATAAAGGTTTGTAAAGACTGCACAATGTTTGTTAACGATAAACTTTCAACGGTTACTCTGTACTGTGATAAAGATCCATGTTGTTAAGGAAGCTAAGGAAGCTGTGCTTTAGTTTGAGCAAGATTTTCGTTCTAATCTACAGTTTATTGACACCTAAATGTATTGATTTATCTTTATTAATCGACTACAAAACGTATTTCAAGGACGTAATCCAATACTGCTATTGTCAATTCAATCCGTAGACTTTCAAAAGTCCTTCGTCGGATTTCATATGGCCCTCTCGCGACTGCGTCGCCAAATACAATATATTTTAGTGTCCGCGTTCGCTTAATAGAGGTGTCCGCTGAATAGGGGGTCGTTATAAAGGGAAACATAAGGCGTTAACTTCGGGACACGGCTTAGCGTCCGCTTAATAGAGGGTGTCCGCTTAATTGGGGGTCCTCTTAATAGAGGTTTCAGTGTATTTAAAAGCCACCTTAGAGTAACACAAAAGGGCAGGGTATGAATACTTTTATTATTTTCTCAACTTACGGAACTGTTGAGCCCGATTTAGCCAAATTTAGCCAATCAGAGTGGCCGCATAGTTCCCAGCCTGTGAGCAAGGTCTTCGATAGAACGCGCGACTCCCCAAACGCAGAGCTTGATCTTAGACTACCAAACCTTCCTAACTGTAACAGAATAACTGCTTCAAACAGCGAGGTACAGTTATAATAATTACAGCAAGTACAAAAGAAAGGTTGGACAAAATTGACAAAGACGCTTAAAACGGGATGAAATTGTTCTTTTTTTTAATTCCTAAAAAACGTCCGTTTTGTTAATCAGACAAGGTTGGCCTACTTGAAATACATGACGAAAGTTGGAGAATTACTGGGAGGTGGAAACAACACGAGGCAGCAAATGGAGGATGTAATGGAGCTGGAAAAGGAGCTGGCTAAGGTGAGTCATGATAACATTTGTTTTACTGCTAAAACTAAAACACAGTGCGAACTCTAAGATAGCGAAACCAAGTTGAGAAAGCGGGGTCACGATTTTCTGGCATTACTTCAAAAAGAGCCTAAGATCATATTGAAATCAAAGAATACCCTAAAATGATTTTATATTGATCGAGGGATGATGTCTCATTGCTCTGATGGTCTACCTAAACTAAAAAATGCATGCATTCTTTGCCTTTCAATAACTATATTTCCAATTAAATTTACCTTGCATTGGGAACAGACATAGCTCGGAGAGCCTTGTTTCCGGTGTTTTCAGTTCCTGTGAAATTTAGCAGAACCCCTGCAATCTTGCCTGATTTAATGGATGACATGCCAGCGGTTCAGCAGTTCTTACCTAAACAGTATCATGGAGCCCTTACAGATCTCCTCCGGCCAGACCTACCGTCCTCTCGCCCACAGGAACATGAACGTAGTTTTGTTGATGAACAATATAGTGACCTTAGCTCCCCAGCCTCGTACCCAGGCGCGTTCTAGCCGAGTCGAGAGCGACTGGGATTTTGGTTTCGCGCTAGGTGTCATGGGAAAGGCGAAGAGAAAAACGCGCTTGGCCGATTACAATTTCAAAATGGCAGAAAGTAACTATGCGAAACTAGAGGAAAAGAAAAAGAATCATTTAGAGTGTTTTTCAGCGAAGGGAAAGTTCACCAGCTCGTCCTGAAGGACAGAATCCCCTGTCCTCACATTCTTCGATACAATAAGAAGCACTTACCCTGTAAAGAAAGGTGATGTAAGGATTCCTCTATGCTCGTCATAATTATACCAGTCGAGGTCGAGGGTGCTCAAAAAGCGCTGCTAATCTTTGTTTTCAAAAGTATACCGAAAACAACGAAAAAACCATATTAAAATTCTTATAACATAGACCTCGACATTCTCTCTCCTCAAAATAGCGCAAGGAGAACGGTTCACAGCCCATATCCAGAAATCGGAGTTCTCTGGACAGAAATCGAACCAAATCTGCGAGGCGTCTCACTTTTCTCGTTCACCCTTCCCAGCGTCCTTTGCGTCCACGCTAAACGCTACCATGGTCCATTGCGCGATACTCCTTGATGGCTAGTGTAGTCGCGTTTTCCGTTTTCCACGCTTGAGACGCCGAGGAACGAGGCAGTTAGCTCTTAGAGTCTTAGAGTCCTTAGAGTCCTTAGCCACATCTGGACTCTTTGAGTAACCAGAAGGTCATAGGTTCGGCTACTGGTGGCCGGAGTACTCGGATTTTTTTTTCTTTCGAACCGCCTGTGTCACTGACTGAAAACAATCAAACTTTCTCACAAAAAGAAGACATGAGAACAGGGTCTTGAAAAGTACTCTCGGGATGCGGGAATTGACTAAAATATAACAAGGAATTCGGTAAAAAGTATAACGCAAATTTCTTGACGGGATATGAGATCTTACCGCTTTTGGGGAATCGGGATTCGCCAAAATCGTGGCGCGGGATGCGGTATTGGGAAAGAAAACGGTATTCGGGATACAGGCGAGAGATGGTCGGGATGCGGGATTGTCTTGAAAAAGGAGGGGGAATGCGGGACCAGGACCCACCCTCCCCTATTGTCCTATTGTTGGAATCCGGGATTTGACAAATATACAGCGGGATTCGGGAAAATGCCAAATGTTTTGACGGATAAGGGATTTTACAGATTTTCTGGAAGCGGGATTCGCCAAAATCTTGGCACAGGATGCGGTAATGGAAAGAAAACGTTCATTTCGGGATAGAGATGCATATGACAGGAGGTAGGGACGGGGGATTGTAGTGAAAAAGGAGGGTAAAGCGGGATAAGGACGTCCCCTTCCAGACCCCGCTGAAAAAATTTGTAACAAATATAAAGTAACAAAGGGAAATCCCAGTGACTGTGTATTATAATCAAAGCAGAAGGGCAAAAAATCATTACAACTGTGTATTTTCTCTTGGCTTGTAGATCACTCCTCCAAAAAGCGAGTTATATGCTAATATGTATAAGACAATGAACATCTCTGACCTCGAAAGCAAGGCTCCGGGTCTCGCTAGGGTACGTAGTTGTTTAATATGTTCTAAATGAGTTTTCAGTGAGTTTAGGAAAGGTTATATGGCCTTACAGGGTTTAAATTCCTGTTATGGTAGCGTTTTGGCCCCATACATTCATGCATGAAATTTTCGTTTATGAAACAAACACTGCGTGTTGAATTGGATAAAAACTTGGCATTATCAGAATTTTAACTCCTGCAAACACAAGAACAAAAGGCCTTGTAGCTCCCGCTTTTCAAGTTTCTGTAAAATTTCCCTGCTTGATCTTCAAACAGTGCACAAAAATTATTTTAATCTTTCTTTCCCTTTTTCCGTTCCCCCAGCGAAAAGTGTTCCACTAGCTACAATTCATTACTCGTAAATAGTTTTATTGATCTCTATTTGTCACTTTGCGATGTAGTGGTTGCTGGAATCCTAAGAACAGTTCACAGCAAGTAGAGTGCCACATTTCAGTTCTCAACAGCTATCACTTGCAAACTGCTGAAGCCTGCTTTAATCTATCCTCGCCTTTGTTTTTCAGTTCACGTGGGAAGAGTATTTTAACGACCTGCTGCGACCTTTTAATTTGTGGATAAACGCCTCAGATCAAGTAATCGTGCCCTCCCCGGAGTATCTACGGAATTTGTCCTACGTAATTAACGGTACAGATAAGAGGTTAGGAGAGTTTTATTTCCTAAATGGATCGGTTCTATGACGAATGACCACAATAAGCTCTTAAGCTTCCATACGCGAATAAATTGTCGCAATTGTCTTACTTTGAGTTGTTTAGGACTGTGAATGGCGACAAAAAAGTTCCTCCGTTCGTTCAACCAACCATTTCGTGAAAACAGAATTAACTTACGCGCACCCAGCTACTTGCTTAGAATTCTGATTGGACTGACAAGTCAGCGACCTGGTTTGGTCTAACGACAATCAATTGAAAATGGCGACAAGTATTTGTCACGTTTTCAAGTTGTCGCTGGTAAACGCTTTGTTACTCAGCGTCAAAACTACACTACTTTGCAGAATAGGCACCTATTTTTAAGATAGTTGCATTTGTATAAACACCCTTCTCAGGAATCAAACTTCCTATCAATAGCCAGTTTTCCTTTGACCATTTTAAAATTCCGCACGGAGACTGGGTCGGCGAGGAGTCGAACTGCACTGTGGGACTCTTTTGGAGAAAGAATTTTGTTGCAGTTTCCTGAACAACTTCGTTAATAGCCAATCAAAAGGCCTGATAAAGCGTCCTCAAAACAATCCCACAGTGCAATTTGACACAACACCGACCCAGTCTCTCAACTTTAAAACGGTCAATTATGAACGCGTGACATGCAGTCACCAATTCAGTTACAAATCCGGATCAATTTAGGTTTTTGGGAAACTGCCGACCTACCCCTCCACTAAGCCAACATTATCATTTACTTCTCACTTAAGGCAAAATGTCGGCTTAGGGGAGGGGTAGGTAGGCAGCTTCCAAGAAACCTCGTTATTTCATCTCCCTAGGACCCTGTCGAACTACATGATGTGGACCCTTGTGCGCTTTTTTGTTCCCTACTTGTCACGTGACTACCGCGAGGCTCTACTAGAATATGACAAAGAAATCCAAGGAACAAAGACGGCCAAGCCTCGCTGGTTACATTGTATAGAAGAACTGAACAGTTATTCCCATGGTCTCACATTCGCAGTTGGTTACATGTGGATAAAAAACGTGTTCGACAAAGACATTATACCATTTGTGAGTATTCCTTGTCGCTGTCGATTTGAATCCGATCAACTTCCGCTTTCCCGATGGCAAATGTTGATATATTTATAGATGTATTTATTAAACTGAAGATAAGTTCCTTTTGCCTTTTTACATTTTCCTCATTCTCTGTTTTAAAAGGAAGTGCATTACAATACCTTGACGCATGACGTCGCGGCAAACATGTTAGTGTATACACTGAATAGTTTTGGCATTGAAGGCCCATCTCTAAAAGGGAGGCCGCGGTGACACGATGGTGAAATGTCCTATTGAGATTATTTTCTCAATATCCAAATAGTGCGTTTCATCTAATTATGTCTCAAACCGCTGTTATAAAAAGAATTAACCCTAAAATTGTTCTAAAGAAAATTTCAAAACTGAAGTTTAAAAACCGGATTTTAAAAACTCCTATTTTTTAAAAACACGATTAAAAAGATTGGGGGAAAAAAGTTTATAATGAAAAAAGCAGTACGCGGGAGATATTCCAAAGCAGGAATAGCCGACACAGTATATTCTTACCCTATTTCTGACACATTTAAACTATCCCTGCACTTTTTAGAAAAGGACCTGAACTCCTTTTTTACATTGACGTCAATTTTGGGGGACTTGTAAAGCATATTCGCTGACTGCTGTTGTTTTGTGACAGATCGAAGAGATGATGACAAATATCAGGGCAGCATTTAAAGAGGAAACGAAACGTTATGAGTGGATAGATGAGCAGACACGGAAAAAAATTGTCGAAAAGGTTTGATCTAGTTAACATTTATCCTTTAAGAAATGTGTTTAGACTTGCCATAAGTAAACCTCACGAGTTTTTAGGCGAGTGGGTCAAGCTTTCTAGGCTGCGAAGCAGGGGCCCGTTTCTCGAAAGTCCCGGTAACTTAACGGGCCCGGAATCATATTTTTAAATCAAAGTCTCAAGAAAAGTAGGATGTGTTCTGACCTCTAATGAAGTCCATTTTGTTTCGTTAGCTAATAACTCTACTGTATGATTTTCAAAACTTTTAAAACTCCCTTCTAAAATGGAAAACAAAACAGCTTAACGGGCCCGGTAATTACCGGGAGCTTCGAGAAACGGGCCCCAGGGCCGGCCAAGCGCGCGAGAGGTGGCCATTATTAAATTGGAGAAACGACTTTTTTGAAAGTCTATAATGTGTCAATCCCGGTCGTTTTTGTTCTGTTTAATTAAATTTCATCTTCCATAAGGTATTTCTAAAGGATGTGCAAGGATGTGCCAAAAAATTGAGCAATATAGTTATCTTTTCTCAAAATAAATATGTTGGCACCAATCAACACCAGCTTCAGTGATCAAACACTTGTGACTTGTTTATTTAATACACTTTCAAAACTTATTCTAAATAATCAGCGTATTGGTTATACCCTAAACCTTGACGCCATCTTGGCACGGAACGTTGCCATACCAATTGTGTAATTATAAAATGATAAATCCACGTTAAAATGTCGCCACAGAATTAAGGAGCAATTTGTCCCCTGTGATAGCGGAGCTCCACGCGCGGTGCCGCGGAGCCCCATAGCTAAGGAAATGTGGTAATCTACCCATTCGAGAAAATTTAGTAATCACGTGACCTTACACCGAGCGAGCGAGCGATCGCGAGCGACCGTCCGTCCGCACCACAGGCATACCAGTGTAAAATAACCCAATCAACAGGTATGGCAACCCAAATGCAACTCAAGGTTTTATTTGGAAGGAAATCACATGGCCGCCTGGACTTTTAGAAAGAGAAAACAACAACAAAGTCGTGTCTTTTTCGGCGTTATTTTTTATGTTTACGCTAACGTAGATAACAGAGAAAGGGCTAGAGCGAGTTATTGAAAACAAAGGAGACGAATTTCGTAGCAAGCAAAACATGGAAATTCAAAGAGGCGGTGAGAAAATGTTAGCGGCCAGCAAGGTGAAAATGAGCGGCAGTGAAAAATAAAAGCGAACATGAACACAGAAAACAAAATATTGGGTAAGCACATACGAGAATTTTCCCATAAAAATAATGTGTAACCAGGAAGTTTGACGTTTTAGTAGTACAAAACAGCGTTGTAGTAGTGCAAAACAACGGTAAGGGAAAGACAAAACAGCGTGCTGCACGTGCAAATGTGTGCTGCACGTGCTATTTGTTTTGTTTTGTTTTCTTTTTTTTGTTGTTAATTAGATCTATTAGTCTTGAAGCCATTTTCATTGCCGTCCCCGTTTAGCGTTACGCGATTTAATTTTTTTGGTTTACACGTATTATTAACCAGAGCTTCTCTTTTAGCCCTGGCTAAATGTATATATTATTATTAGGGGAATAATCATTGCAGGTACAGTTTGGATTAAGTCCTCAAGAAGAAAGGGAGAGGATTCTAACTGACAGACACTTATTTTCTCTCTGAAGGAAACCGCGATGAAAAACAAAATTGGTTTTCCAGAGCTCTGTGCCAATGAAACGTTACTCAACAGTTATTACGAAAACGTAAGTTGGAAATTTATTTGGAATTAGTTGAAAAGGAGCAAAATATCCAGTATATCTTCCTATTTCCGGACACGTTTCGCAGTTATCACAATAACTTACCCCAGAAAGGTTTGACCAAGCTGATACTTTCCTAGTGTAGTTTCTTCCTTTGTTAACATGTCCTAAAGACTGGCTGGTTGAACGCCAAAGGTTTCTGCGTAATTTTTAAAAATATCGTTTAAGTTGAGCGGCCTATTCTCGGACCGGTAGTCCCTATTCTCGGACGTTCGTTCGTACACGACTAATCCTGTTCATCATGTTAAAAAACGTCTCGTTGACGAAAAAAGGAGTAACATTGAAAGTAAACAATCCCTTTTCCTGAGTTAAAAAACAAGTTAAAGTCGGTTTTAGTGAGTCCATTCCTCGAGTATTCATCGCAGATTTAGTGCGCTTAATTTAAACAAACAAACGATTTTAAATATTTTGCCGTTTTGGAAATTGCACATTTAAGTTAATCCCGACGGCTGGCTGTCAGACCAGGTAAGTTTCCGCTAGAAGCAGCTGGGGAAAATAATATTCTTCGCTCTTCTTTTACGAAACTGTTGTCGAACTTGAATATGTGTTTGGCTTTCGCGCTGTCCGAGGAATAGGCATACCTCAAAAAAACATACCAAGTTATTCCCGTGTTCTTGGTCAAAAATGTGAAACAGTTAACTCATAATTCTTACGTGGAAGCAGACCTTGTTCCTTTTCGCCTGACCTTCTCCAAAAGGTAGTTATTTCTGTTGAGTATTTGGCGAGAACAAGGTGCAAACTGGAACGATGTATTAAATTCAAGGTGTGAAGAAACCCATTTTACCTACCTTCACAAGATCTTCAAATTTTCCCGCCTAAACCGCAACGAGACCTGTCCCAAAAAGAATTAGCGAAAGTAGACTAACCAATAACTCAACGGGAGACTATCTTTCGGGTTTTAGTTAAAGCCTAGGAAGATTACGAAACATTAATGCGTACAGTCCGAGTATGGGTGCGTCCGAGAGATGGGCACACATACTGTCCTTAAATACTTTGCGCGAAGCTACGCGATTGTAGCCCTGTAGGATTAATTCCAAAAATTCGAGACGTCTTCACTAACCAAGCAAATTTTATGCCAGAAAGCCTTTAACGTTTGAATTTTTAAAAGAAGATAACAAGTTTAGTCTGCCTCAGTCAAATGATAAAGCACCCTAGCTTAATTTCCCACAATCCGAGTTTCCATCTCAGCTCATTATTGATTTCATAGGTAATGTTTTTCAGGATAGCTAGATGAAGCTAAATTAAAGGCACTGATTTTTCTAGATTTTATTAGGGGCACCCAAAGAGATTATAGCTCAAAACCACTCAAACATAGCATCGTTTAATTAAAGTAATTTAGTAGTTAAACGGTAGATATAGGCATATTTTTGTCCCCTAAAAATCTTACATCTGTTCGGATTTCCAAGCTGAAAGTCTATTGATCGGAAAATTATAGGGATCAAAACTTACCTTTTCGAAAACTTCAGCCAGAAAAAAGGTTCCCGAAAATTCTAGGTGACCTTTTTAGGGTAAAAATTCGTTTAAAATGGGCAATTACACTATTTTTTGGATGTTCGAAAATCCTATAGGAGAGGCAGGCAAGTAAGAAATTTTACAACAAATGTTTCGAAAATTCTAGATCTCAAATCGTCTTTCGAACAGATATTTTCCGAAAATTGACGTTGGGTGCCCCTGATTTTATCACCTCTCGGGCGACCCCATTTTTTCCTTTATAAAAATTCAATTCACAAAAAAAAACTTCCCACGAGCAAGCTATCGTCCTAGGAGATGGGAGTAGGGTTGATAACCTGTTTGAAGGACATAAAATGTTAAGTGATAGTTCTATAAAACTGATCACAATTCAAAGAGCGCACAGTCAGCATTTGAAACACATGACTTTGATACCCAGAATAGCCAGAAATGGAGAGTTAATCAACAGTAAAATAATTTTCAATTTAATTTTAGCTGAGTATTAGTACTGGCAATTACTTTGTGAATGCCTTGGATGTGATGAAATGGCAAACAAGGTCAATTCTCTCAACTCTCAAGACCCCGGTGGATAAAGAAAAGTAAGTAAGATGCCGAGTACAAGAAGTCTTTTTTCTTTTAGTCAACTGTCAAATTACGCCCAGGGGGTACTCATGGGAATTCTTGGTGGGGGGATGTACCTCACGGTTCTCCAAATCCTGACCCTATTTCAGACCAAAAAATGTCATTTTTTACACCTGTTTTCAGACTTGGCCTCTAAGAAATTATGTCATCATTACTTACTTAGAACGCCAACAAAAACGATCTTTAAAAATCTGCTTCAAATTGGCATACTTCTCTTTCTTTCTTACTGATATGGAATTGAAACGATAAATACGTTCCGCATGCACTCCAGTAGTTCCCTTGAAAACCATACCCGATTCCAGACCAAAATGGGCAAAGTCTGTATCCATTTTCAGACTAAAGAGGCCCAAAACCATACCCTTTGGGGCGGCACGTACCTATATGGCTTAGATAAGGGACTACACCCTAGGCAAATTACGTGGTACTTGTGCATTTTAGTTATTTTACTTAGCCTGAGAATAAAACCGCTTCTCGTGGTTCCTAGTCCCAGCGTCAAGAAACAACATGACATGCGGCCTTATTGCAATTCTAATGTTATCCCTTACTTAAGTTTAATTGCTTGCCAACCAATTAGTTCAGTAACCCACGTGCAAACGGACGCAACAACATTGTCTGGCCAACAATGTTGGGAGTTGTTGCGTCCATGTTGGCAGTGGTATGCAAACGGATAGGATACAACAACTCCCAACAATGTTGGGACCTGCAGTGCATCACGGGAGGGATACAACCCATAAGACTTTGTAAACTCCAAGGAGACCATGTGTAATGCGCGTGCGCGGCCCCAACAATGTTGGAAGAGCTGGGCAAACGGATCTAACATTATTAAGCTTCGCTTCGGCCATCAAAATAAATGTTGGAGTTGTTGGTTCAAAAGTTTGACACCGGTCAACTACCGACAACACCCAAAAACTTTCGACGGGGTGCGCAAACGGACATGTAACATCCCAGCGTCCATTTGCATGGGGCTTAACACACCACTGTAACAGTTGATCGCAGTGCTTATTGCTGAGCTCAGACCTTTTGTGAGCTTGAGCACGAAGAGTTTTTTAAGACACGTTTCTTACCGGCCTTTGACCATTCTGTAAGTACGCGGAATACGATTTTCCAGACCAGATTGTACTATGAGTATAGAGGAAAACCAAACTTTAAAATTTGGGCATGTTGAATAAACTGAAAAGTTCCCACAAAATACAACTCCGTGTATCAAACAAAGGTATCTAAAAATAGACAGCCAACCAGCCATATAACTAATGTACCCTTATTTCTATTAACTCCTTACAGATGGTTTACTGGACCTCAGCTGGTCAATGCTTTTTACTTACCAAACACAAATGAAATAAGTAAGAAAAATTTCTATGTTTTTTAGTTATGTCAGCTATTGAACCTTTTTAACGTAAAACGTACTCTCCCTGAGGGCTTTTGCACGCGAGTGTTGTATAAATTCTTGTGTTTAAGTTTTAAGCTCGTTATGTTGGTGGAACCACGAGGCGCGAGCACTTATTTTCGGACAGCCGTCTTCGCATGTTTTTAGGCATCTGTAGAATTCAGAGTCTCGAACTTCCTGCTCAAAGGAGTGATTCGAGGTCACGTGGGTTCCCACGCCAGTAAACCCATAGAAAGTGTGGTGTCTTCCAAATATGGTAAGCACCAGTTGGTTATGAAGAATTACTGAGCCGAGGAATTGCAGCCAATCAGAAACGGCGAAATATTTTGAATGAATAATAACGAACTTTGTAGCATTGCGCACGATTTATGTTCAAGATGATTTCCACATATTAAGTGAAGTATTTTGCGGGTTGTTCTGAAGATTTTTGTCATGCGGTGTTTAGTTTATTTCATGTTTGTACTTGACCGTGCTTGTTTGTAGATCTTAAGAGTACTCCGTATTTGTGTTGACAGTTTTTTTATTATTATTTTCTTTTTAATGAGTTTGTCAATGTAAGTGTTATTTATCTTGTGGTTTTAAATTCGAGTGTTGGTCCTTAAGGTGGACACACTTGGGATTATAGTTGCTCACAGCTGACCTTGTAGCCTGCGAAAACATCCGTCTCTCCGCGCTCTTCGCCGCTGGGACGTTTCGAGCGGAACGTCCCCAGCGGCGAAGAGCGTGGAGAGACGGATGTTTTCGCAGGCTACTGACCTTGTAGGTTGTTTCCTACATGAGACTGAAGTCCTATTGTCAAGAGTACATTGGTTAATAACACTTGGCATGTTTAGCCGTGTAGGTTTGTTTTAATCCACTTTGGTGATCCACAGGAAGTGCTTTCAGCACTAAACCCAAAAGCACCTGCATTTCAGTTATTTAAGTTGTCAATATTTGGCTCAGTTAGAGGTTAATTTGGAGCAGTTTAATAAGAGGTGTGTAGAAGAACAAATAATGAATAAAGTACTCAAAAGTTGTGATCCTAGATTCACGGTGAGTATTTGCTTAGCAAGCGAGTTGCTCATACAATCAAACCAAACATATTTTTGGTGGAGAACCCTGGCATCGCTCATAGTATCTCTCACAACTAAATACAGCAAAAGACCAACCTTCAAAACAACCTACAAAATACTTCACAACAATATGTAACACTGCAGATGGCGGATGCACCGTCAAAACATGTCTGGTAAATTAAAGCAAGTCGTTTTGTTTCTGGGACAATATTTCAGTACTGTAGCTGTTTTTGACCCTATGTCAACTATAAACCTACTGCAGCTACAAATAAATAGGGAATAGTTAAGTTAGTTATAATTAATATTAACGAAACAGTGCAGTATAATAGGCGGTCTAGGTACTGAATGTGGGTTGTTTGTTCTGTTAGACATTCTGGCGGGAATCCTGCAGCCTCCTTTTTATTACGGTAGAAAAGCACCAAGGTAGGACATTTTGCATCATCAGTGTATATGCAACGTTAACATAAAAGTACCTTTGTCCGCTTTCCCGCACTTTAAAGAAAACTGCTGTATTTTATAGAAACGGTCAAAACGCGCCTGACTGGAGATTTTCGTTTTCATGCACGCAAAAGTTTGAAGGTTTAACTTGGAAGTTTTGCTTGTTGATTGATTGATTGATTGATTTTTTTGCCTATAGGCTTCGTCCCCTGCTTGCTTGCGAGGCTCTGCTATTCACATAATTAGTAAAACGTCCCTTAATTAACAGGTCTCGATCTTGGTAAATTTCTATCTCTGTTAGATTAGCTTCAATTAAAGCCACTAAAGTTTGGTCAAGTTTTATAAACTCGTTCCTCTGTTTAGTTAGTATATGGCTTAATGATCTTTTTCCTTTGCTCCATCCCTTTGCTTCTGTAATGTACCATGTTTTTGCTAAGGAAATTCGATGGAAAAGTTGATAAATTATTTCTTTAGCAAGATGAAACGTTTTGTATAAAACTAGAGTAAACTTTACTGATTTTGCTTTTCGATTGCAGAGCGGTAAACTTTGGGGCAATTGGAATGGTCCTTGCGCACGAGTTATCTCACGGATTTGACGCAAGTGGTTAGTAAAATGCCTAATGATACAATCTAGGAGCCCTTAAGAGAATAGTGTCACTAAGTCACCATAGGCGGCTATCTCTCATGACCGTCTTTAACAGCCTCATTGTCAACACATCTTGTCTGTTGTGTAAACCTGCCAAAAGCGCAAAAGTCGGCGAAAGGTCACCTGATCGCAGGTTAGGCCAATGTATACCTTCAAACCAAATGCCGTGATACCTATATCCCAAGTTAATAAATCCTAAAAATGAAAATGAAGTAGATCTCAATGGTTATAGTGCCCGGCCCAAAACCAGGTATAGCCTTGTTGGTGCACTTTTATATTTTGTTACAGAATTTTATTTGCAAGTTTGGATGCATTTCTTCATACGCCTACGGTAAAGGAGTCGACCGTTTTAAAGTCCCCAGCAAATAACTCCACAATAATGCTATTTTACGAAGTGATCTCTACAGCACCTCTAGTGGGCCTATTTTTGTCCCACGGTGTCCTGACTCCTAGCTATTCCAGCAGCTGACGTGCTTTTTCAACTTCATAGTGTTTCTCACTAGGGGTAGACTGCGAGCAGTCTCTCTTTTGCTCGAAAATCTGTCTCGCGCCCTCGCAACTCGTGCGACTTCGCTGCTCAAATACTCTCGCTTACAGATTTTTGAGCAAAAGACAGACTGCTCGCCGTCTACACTAGGGGTAAATTCATGAAGCTTTTACAAGTATTGCTATTGCTGTCAGACTTAAAACAATAGAGGCACTTAATTGAAATGACCCCAGTAACCCTACTTGCTAAGTTTTCTAGCTTTATTAAACCTAATTCTACTTTGCTTTGAAAATAAAACTTCTTGACTTTTTCAATTAAGTCTCGTTTAATTTTTGATTCACCAGGAAGGTATTTCAACAAAGAAGGAGAAATTATTGACAACTGGTGGAGCAATTATACGTCACAAGGCTTTAACACGAGAGCGCAATGCATGGTGGATCAGTATAACAAATACCCAGTGGATGGTGGGAACCAGGGACAAACCCATGTAAGTCACGTGTCAATAGGGAGCCAGGATGTTGAGGACAGCATTCGCGTTCCTTTAAAATTTATGGAGGTTATTTCAGCTGGCTGAATTGGTCAAATATATGCGATTTTTCCTGGCGCTGAATTTTTATGGAGCACATCAAAGTTTTAAAATAGAAGAAAATTTGTCGTCGGGTGTTTAGGTCCTCTATAAATACGTTACATTGAAAAGTTTTACGTTGTAGTTGTACAGTGAAGGCGAAGAAAACAACTGAGTTGATAAATAAAACCACATTTTTTTTTCGGTTGGTTCACTTTCCCCATTGACGGGCATTTTTTTAGAAACTAGTTCTTTTAGTTGAGGCCTATTCAATTTATAAACTGAATTGGTAAATGTGAAGACCAAGGAAAAAGAAACCAACAGGTATAGCCTGCGTAGCAAGCATTTCCGTGCAGTTCGGAGCGAAGAACGAAGATGGAGAGTCAAAGACCGCGCGGCCAAACCGAAAATCCCGTTCCTCGTCTTTCCTGGATCTTTTTTGGCTCCGAAACCACACTTAAACGCTGGCTACGCAGGCTAAGAAAAATAAGGGGAAACTACAGTTGCTAATAGCAAGACATCTTGATTATCAAATACACAGATAACTCAACATCATTTCTTATCAGCTAGTATCTTAAAACGTTTATTCGTCAGTAAGCAATGAGGAAAAGTATGGTTCCTGGTTTGTTCACAATTCGATTCCTTTCGCTTTGTCGAGAAAAAAAGCATTTACTTTTGAAACTAATCATATTTTTAGTTATTCTAAATTAAATTTTCATTTTCCTCCCGTGATTGTTGACTCCGTTTTGTCCTAAAACAGATCGACGGAAAACTCACATTGAGTGAAAATATTGCAGATAACGGTGGCATTAGACTGGCGTATTGGGTAAGTTTAAGCGAGAGCAAGCTATCAAGGTTTGGACTGGGCTTTGAATTAGATCCACTTGCAAAGTAGTGAAGACATTTAAAACACACCTTTTCGAGGAAGAAATCTTTGGTCTACAAGGCGATCTTTAATACCCGCTCCTCCTCTGCAAGTGTTCGTGAATGGCTCTTATGTTAGCGACTTTAAAAAAGTCATCGTCTAGCATAAATAACGAACGGAAAATAAGACAGATGTATTTATCGCCTGATGATTTTAGCTTTTTCTGTTAAGTGCATCGTTCATACGTTAAGTGCATCTAGTAAAGCGGGATATCGTAAACTGAGGTGCATTTATGCCGAAATGCCGAACTCGTCCAGAAGCAACTAGGAATAGTAGAGGGCAGCCTTTACGGGAACTCTGTTTTTCTCAGTGTTGTCGTTTACTTCCATGCATCCTGTTTTGAAACCAGACGACGTTAACCTACAGGGCGTTAAACTCCGTCCAGACGACTCAGTAACGTCAATTCGGATTGTAAAAACGGCCAATGCTGTCTTGGAATTCTTGTAATTTGATAACGGCGACCAGGCCAGTAGTCTGCTACACAACCGTTTTTAGCGTCGTCACGCAACGCTCCTCCCCAGTTTGTGGGGAGGAGCGTTGCGTGACGACGCTAAAAACGGCTGTGTAGCAGACTACCAGGCCAGGGGTATGATCATGAGTAATGAGAATTTTTGGTCCAAGCGTCACGCTAGATGATAGTGGGCAGTAATTCAAGAGCCATCTAATTCCTTACTGTGTTTTCCTTAAACAGGGATATAAGAATTGGTTAAAGAAGAACGGCGGAAAAGAAGCGTTACTACCTGGTCTCGACAAAACAAATGAACAGCTGCTGTTTATCAGTTTTGCTCAGGTAAGTAAAACAGAGAGTTGTAAGTTCAAATGAGTGATTGGACTGAACTATACCTTCAAAAAAGTCCTTCGTCGGATTTAATACGGTGTGACCTCTCGCGACTTCGTCGCTCGGTCGGCCTCAGTCAGTCGGTAGAGCACTCGACTGCAGAGCGGGTGGCCATGGTCGCAAGTTCGATTCCCGGGGCCGAACCAACACTCAGGGTTTTAAAATTAGTGAGAAATGAAGGTACTGCCTTTGCCCTGCAAACCGGGCTGGACCCGGGCTGGACCTTTGCGTTGCTCGGATGACCACGTAAAATGTCGGTCTCATCTCCAGTTAGCCTCCCACGCATGCGTTTTTAGGGGAGCTCGTTTTTCATCCCTTCCCACTTGTGGGGAGGGATGAAAGACGAGCTCCCCTAAAAACGCCCGCGTGGGAGGCTAATCTCCAGTAGGAGACGAAAGAATAGAGTCCTCAGTTCACTTTCGTGCTAAATACATTGACACTCAAATAAGGTGCATTTTTTTAATGAGTGCACTTCCCTCTACACCCACTAAATAAGCGGGTCATTTCATGTCTTTTAGATGTGGTGTAGTTCATTCAGACCATCAGCGGCGTACCATATGGCTAAGGAAGATACTCACACATTGGCAAACTACAGGTGACTACTAAACATACACCATATTCATATTCTTGCTAGCTACGGGCTGGTTTTACTCGAAATTTGACATTTGTAGCTTGTTTATGATTATGGATCTCATCTCTAACAAGTAAGTCATTTATGATTACGGGCAGGGTCTTATTTTTAAAGAATAACTGGATTTAAAACTTTTAAACTGATATCTGCCAAACGTTAAGTTGATTTCTCGATTCTCTGGCAAACAAGAATCACCCTCCTATCCAAGTCAACTAAAGCTAAGCGAGCGTTAAAAAAATGGACCCCTTTTGCTCGAGCCAAGGGTGACAATAGCGCTTGTGCGCGCTCTGATTGTCACGCCTTAACCAAGTTGACCCGGCTGGGAGAGCGAAAGTGTTTATACATGGAGAAAAGTTTTTCCCGCTAAGAGGATGACCTTTAGCCTGTTCCAGGCACCCAGAAAGCAGAAAGTCGGGTCCACGGGGACTGAGAAAGCGGGTAAATGAAAAATAAAACGGGTACCTTTCACTTTCCCGCGTTTTCCATACTCTTTCGCGTCTTCCCCGCTAAATGAGAGCCTGGAACAGGTTAGATGACCCTTCCATTGAAAAGGGGTGACCCGGCTTGGCTTCTCGCCTAGCTGAACCAACTTTTTGTTTCACATACGGTTCTCTATGTTTTGTGAGAAAATCTAGGAAAGGCTGGCTCGCCCAGGGTAGCTCAGTACTAGGGTGACCCTTCGAACCAGCATAAGTTTTCTTCATATGAGTGAGGCCTTACTTGTCAAAGGAGCTGAAATAACTGAATTGTAATTTTTTTGTTATTCTACAGGGTCATTGGCTCGCTGTCAAATTTGAAGGAGTTTTCGGAAGCCTTCAAATGTCCCTTAGGTAAAGGGATGAATCCGGAGAAGAAATGTCAAGTGTGGTAAACACAATATCGTCAATTTAATCCCGTTTTCTACAATTTATAACTTAGCTCTTAAACAATAACGTAAGCTAAATCATTATAACAAGATTCTTGATTTTTGTTACATATATGCCACATGATAACGGCTCGAAATTCGGCTCATCCTCGGTATAAGAACCTGTTAAACTCACCGGTGACGTAAAACAAAAACAAAACAAAGAAGTCAACATAACAGAAGTTCACAGGTTCTTACACCGAGGTAAACCAGGAAATTCACAGTTTACACACTACACCTGTCGCCGCAAACTAAAAGAAGTGTTTTAGAAAACTAAATTAACTCCGTAACTAATCAAACTATTCTTCTAAAGCTCTTGTTGATATCATGGCTTCTAGTTCGCATATAAAGCTTCCGCTGATGTACCGGCATAAGGACACCTAACGCCTTACTGATTTACTTTTTTTGTTTTTGTTCTGTTTTGTTTTGTTTTATCGCACTGGTACCAACCTTCTTCTGATGATTCTCGTAACCCTTTCATTCCCTGAGGCCAAAGTCAAAAATTTAACAAAAATTCCAAATTTCACTCTGTAAAAAGCTGAACAACAAATATTTTAATTACTATGTTAAAGTACAAGTGGAGAGATTTTACTTGAATAATAGCACCCTAGGATTTTATCCACGGATTCAAAAGTTACAACCACTCTATGGGACTGCATTATTCACGTTAGGAATAAAAGAGTTGAGGGGCCGATCATTTGACTTTTGAGGGGGGTATGGGTGATTTCAGAAAAAAATATCCCGCAGACTGATTTCGAGGGGGAAAAAAATTCTTGCAAGGAAATACCTGGCGAAAAAAATCCTACGCTGACAAAACATCTGTCATGGCGTATAATGCTGGAAAAAAATCTTACATCGTTGTATTTCAGGAAAAAAAAAAGGTCAAAAAATTCTAACACAAACCAAATCACTCATACCTCCCCCCCCCCCCCCCCCTCCACAAAAGTCAAATGGTAGGCCCCTAAAACAGCCTTTCACACTCAGTTAATCCACAAACTGAATTTGTAAAATCGACGCTTCGATTTACGACGCTCAGTTAATGGCTCCTATGTATGATTACGTCAGACGAGCTAGAATTTCACTACTAAGCTTCGTTCGTAACATAATTCTTCGTATTTGCACTCTTTATGCGTGGGTATTCTAACTTTTCACCTCTACTGCCTTTGGAATTCATTTATGCAAAACTTTGCAACTTTATACTTTCAAAACGACGCGAGGCGGTGAAATTTGCTGTTCTGACGTGAACATGCATAACGGCTATTCGTCGTGTGAATGCTAATTGCACATTTTTGTAATATAACGAAGAAATACATATTTTGTACTTCAGGATTAGCTGAGAAGAAATGTTCCCCTTTGAATTGTTATCGCTATAAAGAGCACGCAGATAACTTTTGTTCTACATTTTATGAATAAACACGAGTGTTCTACACAATCCGCTTGGATGGTACATTCCTTTGGCGTTCACACCGCATTGAACGAATTTTCGACCGGCTACAAAATCTTTCAATATATTAGCTCTGTTCTCACTGTACTTTGAACGGCTAGTACGTCTTAAATTTTGTACGTTTGAGGTGATTCCGTGTAAACGGAAAAGGCTGCACACACAAATTTTCAACCGGCCGAAAATTCGTCCCGTGCCATGTGAACGTAGACAATAGGGCCATTTATACGAGGAAAAATAAGACGCGTCTTAAATAAGACGCGAACTTTCCGTATAAACGGCACATTTCGTCTAAAATAAGACGCGGCTTAGCTAAGACGCGTCTTAATAGATAAGACATGCTCGTATAAATGGTACAGTTCGTGTCTTATTTAAGACGCGTCTTATTTTTCCTCGTATAAATGGCCCTATTAAGCAACGAAGTTTTTGAGCGACGCACGTTAACCGGAAGTGATCTTTTTGCAACTTGGAAAGTGATTTTGACCAAATTTTCAGACAAATCGTCTCTATAGGAGAAAAGACATTTAGAAATACAAATTTGGTAGAGCCAAGGCA
The DNA here is from genome assembly GCA_964035525.1 of Porites cylindrica. Classification (NCBI taxonomy): domain Eukaryota; kingdom Metazoa; phylum Cnidaria; class Anthozoa; order Scleractinia; family Poritidae; genus Porites; species Porites cylindrica. Next base: position 43,729,874 of record OZ037778.1, read on the forward strand.
TATTAAAAGGGAAAATGCTTCTGGTTGACATGCGTCGCTCAAAAATGTCTTTGTTTAAGCTCCCTAATGTCCACACTACAGTATATATCAGATAGTACTTCCGTTCACGCGCGGAGTCTGTGACGGAGGGAAGCTGCGCCGCGCCGATCTTAAAAGTGGATCGTCACTGACATCGGATATGGTTCTGTGCCACTTTTTGGCGCATGGTGAACAGGTGTTCAAACTCTACAGGATAACTTTTCTTGCCGATATGAAAAACTCTCCCGTATGGTGTGGACACAGCCTCACATTAGTGACGTCACATTTCAGGAACATCTTGCGTGGTCAATGCTTCAGGAGAAACCTGAAGCATTGATCCTGAAACATTGCACTCGTAAGTCCATTTTTAATACAAAAAAAGTGTTTTAGACCATTTTTCGATACGTTTTACAAAGGTGCGTGAAGATGTAAATGTGAAACTACAACTAATAGCGGAGCTTCCGCGCGCACGCGCTACATTACTACAGAAATTTTCTCTAATTTTAGGTCAGTTTTCAGGACATTTTTTTCCCTTAAATCACCCACATCCTTCCTCAAACGGCAAATGGAGGGCTCCTAAAGTTTAGAATTGCAGTGGCTAAGGTTATTGCTTTTATCATCAGTAAACAAAACACTATTGCGCCGGGACGCGCAGCAATCCTATTTACAAGCAAGAGTTTTACTACATCGCCAAACGAGTAAAAGACGAGGCAAAGGGATGACAAATATTTTAACAACCACGTGCTCAGAGCTTTTTCCTTGGAGATATCAAGGAAGTATTTCTTGGTCTGGGTAATTAAGAGTTAGTCATGTTTACCTTGAATACTGCAGTTAGCGCCCTAGGCGCTGGTTTAATTGCCCGTGGAGAGGAAGGGCGCTAATTCGAAGAGGGGCGCTTATTTGAAGGGAGAGAGCGCTTATTTTGTTTTTTAAATTTTGGCTTCAGGAAAACACTTCCTTAAATTCCAATAAATGCAAACTGTAGCAGAAAACTAAATCTCAGTTCTGTTTTCTTCAAGGTTCCCAAAGTTTTAGTGTTGAAATTCTCCGATTCTACTTCTACTTGTATGCTGCATATTCAGTGATTTAGTGTGGGGGTGCTTATGTGAAGGAGAGCGCTTATTCGAGCATTTACGGTAATTTGCTTCGCTCCTTTGGTCCTTTCTCAGACGCTTCGAAAATATCATCATCATCATCATTACTACTATTATCGGTTAGAACAACACTGATTAACGGCACATGACTTGAGTAAAAAACAACTTTTATTTTGAGCGGGTACACTTTAGGGTTTTATCCTCAAACTCTAAATTTAGAAATCCTTTGTACAGCAAAGAAAAGAAAAGCAGTTTTCACTACAATGAAATCCGAGCTACGAATTAAGACTAGCTAATACGGTCACTGCAAAACTTGACTCAACCAGGTCACTTTTCAAGAGTGTGCGTTCTTGAAAACAAGGTTAGCGATCTCGAAGAAGAAATGTAAGGTAATCGCGTTCACAAGAAAAAAAACTGTGAAAGCGATTACTTCCGATACTGAGTTAAAAAGCGCCCTTAGGAAAATCATAAAAAATCGTTTAAACGCCAAAGACTCAAGACAATAATGAACCACAGAGCCAACAAGGAAGAAGTTAACTTGGCACCAGTTCCCGACGGATGCTTGGAGTTGGGTGATGTGGTTGGTCCAAGGCCTGGGTTGCGGATGGGAACACGAATAAACACAGAGTCGGTATCAGGCTTCTTGCAGGCAATTTTAGGCGGCGCCAGGCTTCGGCGCATAGAAGGACATGCCACAGCGGCGTTGGGACTCTGAAGGGTGCAAAGAAAAATCATGTGAACTATCAGGTACATTTGGGTGACTAACATAAACAAGAGAAAAGGTTGACAGAATTAACAAAAGATCACTGAAAGAAAAATGTTTCGATTTTTGAAAGCAACCCCTTAAAAAGAGGATTATTAGCCAGGGGTGGTCCAAAAAAAAAAAAACATAAATACAAGTAACTAGTTGATTGGTTAGTAGCTCAGTTCAGAAACAATGTGTCTAAAATCACTCCAACTGTTGATGAGTGATTCTAGACACATTGGTCCAGAACTGAGTAGGATCAGCGGAGAGAGTAGACATCTGAGGCAGGGAGTTATATTGAACTATAGTTCTAGGATAGAAAGACAGTCTGTGAGAGGTTGTAGAGGTGAAAATCGAGATGACAGAGTGATCATGGACGTGTCTACTTCTGCGGGTTGGTGAACGCATATTGTCGCCTGGGTTCACTGCAACTAACTTGTTAGAGAAATAGATACAACATGGTCAGGAGCGCGTCGACTCTTCTTTGCTGTAAGGTTCTCCAGTTGAGTTCTGTAACCATCTCTGCCACGCTTGCTAATATCTGGTATCTCCCGAGTGCCCATCTGGCGGCCCGTCCCTGCACCATTTCCAAATTGTAGGAACCATTGTTTTCCACGCCTTTACGAGGGTCCCAAACAGTACTGGCGTATTTTATCTGGAGCCGTACTATTGATGCGTATGCTTTAGCTTTTAGAGTAGGCGAATTTACTCTCAGGTTTCGCTTAAGAAATCCTAGTGTCCTGTATCCCTTAGCGGTCATCTTGCCAATATGATTTTTTATTAGATACTGCCAACTTGTTCTTAGGAAATGTATGGAGATCAGTCTAGTGGATTTGAATGTGGATATTTAGGCTTGAAGGGTTAGGCAACTAGGACGGTGACGGCAACGAGAACGCCAAAACCCGGAGCGAAAAAAGTTCGTTTTCAGTTCTTATGATACCAGAATGAAAGTTCGTACCAGAACGAGAATTTTATTCGGATTGAAAACAGGATCGACTTACCGTGTAAACAAATATAGAGAAATACATGGCGACGGAACGAACTCGTTCCAGAATGAAAGTCATTCCGGTATAATGTGAATAGCCAGCCCCTTACGGAGGTGCAGAACAGCAACTCTGCACCTGCATCACAATTTTTGGTAAAATTTTCGCAGCCGTCAATGTCTGCCGCTTAAGCGCCCTTTCAACGAAGCATTGTTGGTACAATTCATTCCGTTTAAAAGATGTTCGTAATTTGCAGCAAGAGTCAGTTTTGCAACTAAAACCTGAAAATATCTTAAGTTGTTGGAAATTGCCATGGTTGATTTACAGCGCTTCGCTCACAAACCAACAGCATCTGCTCATGTTATCAGAGAAAGTGTTGCAAACAAAAACATATTCATATCAACGCACCTTGTAGTAATGCAAAGCACAGGGACTGTAAGGGACGCTGCATAGACATGGTACGCAGATCGGGGCTGACAAAGAGCCCTCTTTGGTTATACCATCTGCGCATGACTTCTTGGAGCACTGAAACAAGAAAGGTGGGATTGGTTTAGACAAACCTTTGTCCTAGTAGGAAACCCTTGAAACGTTTCAACTTTGGAGAACACGGGGGTCATGTTGGACGAACAATTCGCGACGAATGTTAACAGCAATGTTAGCACAAGCAGGACACAGGAATATTACACATGCAACAGGAACGTATAGCAGGGCAGGCAGCACTACAATACCCCTATCCCCTCCCCCCCTCCCCCCCTCGCACAAGAAGATATTAAGGGGACATGTTCAGTGTTGCTGCAAGAAATCAAAGAATTCTGGTCTTCGTCTCAGATTGGTTCAACTTTTAATTCCGTAGTGAGGAATGCTGCACAATTGTGCACATGAAGATTCATAGTGCCCTTACAAGTCATTTTGCTTCTTTCAGCGTCATGCGCCAAGTTGACTTTCGCGCGTTTTGTCGCCATAGTGGCAGCTGAAATTTTTTTATGCATATTTTCTTTTTGTATTCACTTCATACAGCAAAAAGAGCTGTTACTCACCGAAGTACATTTTATAGCGGAGTCCGGACAGTCACCTCCATCAAGGACCACAAGGTATACGTTGGTGTTGGGTACAGCTACCATGGTATAAGCACCGCATTTTAACTTGCCATCAACTATACCACTGTCAAAAGGAAAAAGGAAGAGTGATGTTAAAGAGGCAACTTATAATAAACACCGAATATATATTGCATGTAATGTGTTTCAAAAGATGTTCGAGCACAAATAGACTTAGAGTCCCTTTGTCATTCATCGTTCGGCGCTCACTTGGTATATTTTTATTATCATTATCTTTACAGTAAACGCTGCTCCCGTAACTTTTATCGTTACCGTTAACCTATGAGCACCTTTGATCTATTAACAAAAGCCTGATATTAATGAAATTATCTTTAAAGAAATCAAGCAACTTGCACCACAAACCTTGGTAGCGTGTCAGTGATCTTGTAGTTGGTGTATGTTTGACCAAGCTGGAAAAAAAAAACGGTTCTATTTTGTAAAACTGTCTTACAGAATATATTTCATATATTCACATTTATATCATAATGAGGAAGAACACTGGATGTAGAAGTAGTACCTCCAAGTCGTTACAGGCCAAGCTTGTGGAGATTATCCCTTTCTTCATCAAGTCTAGCAGCAATTCAGGATGTTTGTACGCAAGATGGACACGCTCTGACGCAATTCTGCAGATAAAGAAGAGATTCTTTCAAGGTTTACTTGAGAGAACATGCAGTATGAGAGGTGGCGATGCAAATGTCCCTTTCGTAAACGATCGCTGCCATTTTTAAGACACTTAGTAGATGTTTGACCTGTTATTGAGTCGCCACCAATGGTCGAACCCAGACCTTTCGTATCCTAATCTCTCCCGATAACCACTAAACTATCCCACCGACCAGCCAAAATTCTGAAAAATTTAAGTACATAAACTAGCAAACTGTCTTTCTTAACTAATACATCAATAACAGGTAACCATAGCCCTTTCCATAACTTTTAACGTAAATTCAACTTATATTAGGTTTCAATGTCGTTCTTTCTAACACTATTCAAAGACGTATTATTTGCGTTATTGTAACTTAATCAAGTGAAAATATTACATCTATTATGACTAAACGCTTGATTACCATGGTGGTGTCGAACGAGAAAAATGCCAAAGACCGCTTTCGAAAGGGAAATAGGCGGTGGAAATGGGTCACTACACGGTAACAGTGGTCTTCGAAAACTGACACGCTTGAAAGGGCCAAAATAGTGAGTTGTGAAGACTCCTAAAATACTCTCGCCTGTCTAGCCCTTTTGTGTTTAGTTTAAACTGTAACTTGAATTTATTGGCTTTCCGTCTAGCTATTTTTGGAGGTAACGTTAAAATTCTTCACTTACTTCAGGAAAGTTTGTGAGTTTGTGACGTTGAGGGTGGCGCATATTGTTCTAAAAATAGCGCATTGGCTATTTCGATGGAACGGCGTGGACCCTGGGCTTGCGGTCTCCTACCCCGATTATGGCTCCTGTCGCCACTAATGTTTCCTTCTTTGGTTATGCCCAACGATTCTCAAGTTTAAAACACAATAACGCGGAGAAAGGTAAGAACTAGAGTCATTCATTGATGGTAGGATCTCTTTGAAGATCAAATAACCTGCCTGGCAGGCGTTAGAAAGTAAAGGAAAAGAAGAGTTTGGGCGCGAGGGAAGCGCGAGAGGCAGGCGAGGAAGAAAGCTTCACTGGCGCCAAAAATCCCTTTTCCCTTCCCGAACAATTGTCGAACGCCTGCGACGCGTGCTACAGATCAAGGCAAGGGAGTGTCTTACCTTGGATGGGACATGAACTGCTTGGTATAAACCACATAACCGTTTGGATCAATCAGCATACAGAAAACTGAAAGTATCAAAATAAATGGATAATTCAGTTTAGTTCCCGTATTTTTTTACAATGAAATAATTACCATAAGAATGAAGCCTTTAGAAGTTACCTGAGCTCATTTTACAAATCTCTCCACTGTCAGAGACAATTTCGTGGATTTTGATCATTTTAAAATCTATACCCATCACAGCTCGTACCTTTATGATAAAGAAAAGAAATTAATAAGTCACTTAAAAAACAGACAAATTATCTAATCTAAATGATATAAGAACTAGCTCACGCGTTCATTACCCTCTGACGATCACAGTTTTCGCGCGCTTTTCATGGTACTGACCCAACGGTTGCAGCTTTTCCCCGCATTTTTGGTATATTCAAAAAGTTTTTCCGCGCGAGTCACCAGCCTATCCTTTTTTGCTCTAACTGCTGATTGGTTAATAAATATAGCTGATTCTTCTGAATAACCAGGCGATACTGCGATTCTGCTTTTCTCATAGTCGTGGCAAGTCAAATGTAAAATCACGGAAGCTTTTATTCTTTTAACACTCACCATTGAATCGCTGCTGATAGTTTGACTTGTTGTAACCACAACTCCTGCCCCACCATTGTCCTGAAAACATAAAAGGAAAATGGAGATCCAATAAAATATTTAAATAATAGTTTCTGGGAACGATTTTTGTGACACAGGTCCTTCTGAGCCGCCTTTGTTTAGTTTTTGTAAATTCTTGAATATTGCTTACCAAGTAAGGAACTGAGAAGGTTACTTTTCCTGGGTACGATTTCGCGGCGTAGTACCATGGTCGAGTAGTCGGGTCATACCTTGAAAAGAACAAAAAAAAAAGGAATGAAACATAAAAACGCACCCTTCTCATTCGTAAATGTGATGAACCACTTTTCACAGGCGGTAGAGCAGTTGGGGGAGGGGCAGGGGGTCCAAACGAATTTTCTGGGGCTGCAGCACCCCTATGTCACCCTTGTCACTAAACTGCTTTACAAGTGGTCCACAAAATGTTAAGATTGTGCTTGACATAACCCCTGGCATCAGCGACCTCAGAGCGTATCGACCCTCCCCCCCCCCCCCCCCCCCGCCCCCGAAGACCCAAGAACTACCCAATCGTCGGAAAACCTGCCTGTTTAAGCATTTTCATAAATCGATTACGGAACGCAGTGGACACTATCAAGATTTCAAATAGCTTTGCTCGTGCCAACGAAATTTGGAAAGGACATTTGGAGGAATTTAAGCAAGGGTATGCCCTTAGCTTAATGTACGATGAGCCCTCCCTCCCCAACCTCTCTGTCGGAAGCTCATGACATGACGATAATGACAAAATTTCTCCGCTGACCTGTTATTGTACGTCTGTCGCCCTGGATACTGCCTCATGGCACCAGAGTTGGTGGCGATATACCGCCAAGCTGCACTGCTACCAAGCACACGCATGGGGTTCCTGTTCCAACTGAGAAAAACAGAACATAATAATCAAACTTATTAAGGTCCCTGTTCCAGAAAGAGTAAAGCAAAAAATAACGATGAAAATTTAAATCATGCTTTGAGGTCAAGGACGAGGGGATAATAATTTTTTAGCTGTACTGTTTGAGCGCCGAAGGATGATATTTTGCCTCCAGACACGAAGGCTCAATCCGCCCTGAAGGTAGTACACATTTAAACTCTTACAAGTGAAGAGGTGCAAAGATTGTAACCCTTCCAGTGACATTCATTTAAGTTGCATTTTTCCTAAGCACCGCTAGAAGTTTTACCAAAGGACGATTGCGACAACAGCGAGTGAAATATTGTATTTCCTCGAATAAGCGCCAATCTCCTAGGATATAATATTAAAAAAGCGCCCCTCCCCTCCCCATCACTTTCTTAAATAGTAGTGATACAGGAGGAATGAAAAGATCTGAATATTATTGACGAAGATGATCTCGAGGATAATGACAGAATCGATATTTTAAAAACGTGCATGTATACCGAGAAATCTGTGTTAAGCGTCCAGGCGCTTATTCGAGGAAATACGGTATCTTCTCAACCTTGGGGCATAGATAACACGTGTAGGGCGTCGAAAATTCCTAAAACAAACATTAAAAAAAGAAAACACTATTAAAACTTATCGAATACTAAAAAGTGATGTTTAGCGTAGATGAACAACTTGGCGCGGGTTTTTTGTTGACACATTACCACTTTTCAATCTCCCTTGTGAGACGTATATCCACCAAGACACCTTTCACCAAGGAAGGAGTCGGAGGCCTGTCGGTAAGTCCATCCACGTAATCAGAGAGGTGCCTTACAAAATCAAAAGTCTCCTGCAATGTGAACAACAGCACGTTAATGACAACACGAGCACTCAGTTCTCCATCCAAACACCGATATTAAGGCAAATGCACCCACTGGCAACTAGACAAAGCAACAAATTGAGCAAAACCTAAATATACCTAGCTGAAACAATGTGGGTGTAAATACAGGAGAAGGTACGGAATGGCAAAGTTGAAGTAGATGAAAACGGAGAGCAATTAAGTTTTTGAAAACTGCTCAGCCTAACATTTTTCAAAGCTCATCTCTGTTGTTTGAATGCGCGAGACATTTCTTGTTTATCAGGCGAAGCTGTGATAATGTGTCATTTACACTGAGTTATGTCTACGCTAACGTTTAGTCGTCGAACTTTTCATGAGACGAACCAAAGTTTCATTTGGGTCGACCTAAATTAAGTTAAGATCGTCTGTTGGGCATTAGGACCTGTCGAACCAATCAAATAAATCAGACCAAAAAGCTATTTTAAAACATTCTATCCCGAACAAAGCTAAATATACATTATCAATCATACAAATTTTTAATTTATTAGTTTACATGTAGTTCTTTCCATGTGAAGATCGTGATGTTGACGTACGTTTGGCCTCAGGCCTGAGCGATCGAGTGAGGTTGCGTGAGTGGTAATACTGAACAAAATAGACTACACTGCTGCGACGCAGAAATAGCAATAGAAACCTACCGGTGTATTCTCAAACATATATGGGTCCTTAAAGCAACTTGAACTCAGGAAGTAACTAAAAACAAGACAACAAAAATCAATGACTATTCAAGATATAATGCTATTGTAATGTTTTACAGTTAAACGACAAGCCAGTTCGGTCGTTCGCGAATGTCAAAAGAAATTAGAAATAGCCTTTGATTTAAAAAGCAATTGTTAAGATAGAGAGATAATATGGTATGATATTTAAAAGGATTAAATTCAAATTAATAAATACTTACTTGTCCTCTTCCCGCATGGGGCTTTTCAGGGATAATGAAACAACAATTCAAATGGAACATAACAAGGTTAAGAATCCCAGTGGGTACGAAGCGAACCAGTAGGCCGTTTTGAACTCAGGCCGAGCTCCAGCTGGCGGTAGGAGCGGCAAACTTAATAGGGCCTCCGGATTAGGGTGTGAGTAAAATACGGGGTCGGGGTCGTGGTCTATCTTTTTTTTAAAGAATGCTTCTTGAGGGTTAGGGTTAGGGTTGGAGTTAGGTTAGGGTTAGGGTTTGGTTAGTGTCAACCCTTACCCTAACCCTAACCCTAAAACAGCATAGACCACGAACCCGCATTTTACTGACACCCTCCGGATTACAAGTCCAGAGGGCTCTGACCACTCGGCCACGTTGCTTCCATATACATGTGATGGACACGTATGGACATAGCCTGCGTCGTAAACGCTCTAAACCTTCTATATAGAGCGTCCGCAGACGGACTATACAAATAGTTTAGACGAGTGCGTGGGCGGCTGCAACGCAGGCTAGTATGGGCACTGACATGAAGTTAACTCACTTTGAACGAGACAGCGTCGCAGGAAACGAAGTATTGCTCAGAAATGCGATGGGTTTGTCTTCAATAATAGATCCAACTTTTAAGTCTTTCACAAAATCATAGCGGTGGTAGAGGTCTGGCTGTGGGTACGGCTTGTGAGAGACTATTTCCTACAAAAATCAACAAGCGATAAACTTCATAAATTATAGATGGAAATTTTTTTTTTCTTTGAATGGAAAAAGGAAGCGAGGGAAGATTTAAGAAAAGGACTGGGACGTAGGTTTCTCAGATGTCTTTGAAACGTTAAGGACGCCAAGAAGTAGGGCAAAATAGGCCATTTCCGAGTTCCCCCAGGCCTCTGTATCAATACGAGGTTAAGCGCTCAGCCTTTGACATGGAAATGATTTTTCAGTCTCATGCAAATAAAACTCATTTTCACAGGAAAAGTTCTGCATTTGCCCTCATTTTGTAGGTGCAAGAGCCATAATAGCCCATTATGGCTCTTGGCTCTTAACGCTATTGTCAATAGACTGTGAGCACTCTAAAGAGATTATTCGTGAGGTTAAAGGATGCAATTGGGTGGATTTCCACTGTCGCATAATTTTTATGTGCGTGTACACGCACGTAAATTTTACTCACGTCTATGAAATAGTAGCCTCCCACGCAGGCGTTTTTAGGGGAGCTCGTTTTTTGTCCCTCCCCAGGGATGAAAAACGAGCTCCCCTAAAAACGCCTGCGTGGGAGGCTAATAAAATAGAGGCAAGATAAAAAAGTATCGAGCTTAAACGTGAAGTTAAGCGAGGTTTACGCGCGACCTTTCATGCATTACCTCTATTTTATTTGCGAAAGTAAATTTTACCCAGTTACGCACGTAAAAATTACGCGAAAGTGGAAATCCACCATTACCTTGGTATCGAGTTCGTCGGAAGCTATAACAATGCACACAGCAAAGTTGGTGTTGTTGACAGGCTTCCAAGAGTAAGTAAAATCAGTTGTTACTCCACGGTAACCTAATTAAAATAAATATGATAAAATTAGAAAAAATAACTAAAAGGGCGGTGGGAATATAAATTGAGGCCAACCTGGACTACCTCTTATTCTACCATTTGAAGGCGGTAAGGGGGGTACAAATCTCATCAGTTTTCCCGGCCGAAATTAATTTTTGGATCCGAGTATACCTCCAGTTCTCCTCCCAGTGGCCGAAAATCCCAGCCACAGTGACTAAAACCTCAATTTTCCACTCCAAAATAGCAAAATCTCACAAAATGTTGTACACTTTGAAGGCCCTTTTTCATTCTACAAAATTTACAATTCTTTTGACAGTTTGATTTTGGTACTCTTGGGAGATGAAGGATTTTACTTCTCTATCCTCTGGTTCTTAAAAGAACTACAAAACGATATGAAAAGAACGGAAAGCTGCTCCAAGGCTTTTTTCTTGACATTTCTCTCTCAAATGTCCTAGTTAGATGTCTGAGTTATAAATGTTGCTGGCTAGAACGTCTTGCTTCTGTGACGTTTTAAAAATTATCGTTTAAAGTCAACTAAACTGGGATTTGTCGAGAAGTTAACTGCAACTATATCCTAATCACAGGCATCGAAAAGGATTACAAAATATCAACTGCCAAACTTTTTACCCACATTGACTAAAGGCAACAGTTTAAGAAAAATATAAACATATACGTGTAGCAAGAACGCAAAGCAAAGAACGCGTTTACTAAGAGGAAAGAACTGCTGACAAAAGCCTTCAGCCTTAGCCTGAAGAAGAGAATTACAGACTATCATCTGGAGTACTCTTCTGTATGGTGCCGAATAGTGGACCTCCTGGAGAAAGAGGACGTGCGAAGGCTGGAGAGCTGTGAGATGTGGCTTTGGAGAAAGGTCTTAAACATTTCTTGGTCTGACAAAGTCCTTAACGAAGAAGTATTGAGGCGTGTGAACTGTCGGTGAGGAGAGGGCCATCATATCTGTTATCAACAGAAGACAGGGAGTCTGGCTTGGTCACACCCTACGGTATGGTGATCATGTCCCATTAGTTATCGAGGGGAGAATAATAGGAAAGAGGTCACCTGGAACACCTCTAGCGGGAATGCTGGATAGAGTAAAGGATGGCAGCCCTTACGTAGCGGTTAAGAGGCGCGTCTTAGATCGAGAACTATGGGGAAAAACCTGCCTGTGGGCAGAAAACACACACACACGTACGTGCAGCTTGGCTTTACCGTTAAAATTCGGATCGCCGCGAGATAACACCCTCTCCGATCTCAGGGTCTTACTGCCTGTCTCTCTCTTCATCATGGACGAAAGGACATCGGAAAAACCTGCAAAAAACAATTCAGGAAAATGGGGATGAAACTGGGCTACTGCACTGCTTTGGAAATAATAAGTACTTGTTCAATAGTTTTCAATAGCTATAGTAGCTAAGGAACAAATTAGAGAAGGATGCCGGGGCGAAATACAGTCGACTCTCTCTTAACGGACACCTCTATAAGACGGACACCTAGAGTTGGTCCCTGCCTTTCTTTTCTCCCTCTATTTGACTCTCTATAAGACGGACATCTCTCTAAGACGGACAGCTAGTGCCGGTCCCAAAGGTGTCCGTCTTAGAGAGAGTTGACTGTAACACAAACTAGAGAATGTCCAGCGGGGATACTCGGCTGATTCACGGTATCTTAAACAAAATTTTGAATTTTTAAGAAACCTATGTAACTACGGCGACGACACCAAGTAAAACGTCAATTAAAAGTAAAAGATCTGGAAGATTCGCTGTCTTTTAAACTTTCCTACGAAGGCGCCGATTTGTCCAAAATATATAGTTTTGGCACAGTTTGACAGAGGTTGTTACGTTTTACAACCATGGCTTGCTTTTCAAATGACGGTATTATCCGTTAAAATAAAAATGCAGTACAAAGAGAGATGAACTTCCTGTTTTTTAATGGATGAACTGAAGAGCTCTTCCACTTCGTAAGTAAAAAGAAAACAAAGGAAACAAAACGGAGTAGTATCTTACCTTAGCTCAGTCTCTAACTGTGAGTGTCTCAAAGCGCTGAGGTACTACCGCGGGCGGATCGAGATACCCACGGCTGGAGACTAAGGGCGTTTTCCATTTGTCAGAACTGACCAGCTAGACCATCCCCTTCGTAATGGGAATTTCACTTTTAATCAAAACTATCCAGTCAGATCAGTCAGATCCTAAATAGTATGCACGAAGGAGATGGTTTTTCAGCAAAAACCCTTTGGAAAAAGATGATTTCATTTGCTTACTGACTGGTTCGGCAATGGTCCGGCCGGCCAGTTCTGACAAATGGAAAGCGCCTTAAGACTATATCTTACCAGGACTAGTTTCCATGTCACTAATCATGATCACCACAGGATCTTCTTGAATTTCTTCCGGCTCGGGAAGCTGGGGATGAACCAGTGCTTGACCGGTGTTGGTTTCAATAACGAATGTGTAGGACAGCTCACCGGGACCGAAAGACTGTAAAAAGATTGTTTTACATGGAAAGGTTTTCACTCGTGACATCACGCTTATTATTCAAAGACGCACTCACAAAGAAGATCAGAAGCGGCTACTTACCACGGTGTTTTGAAGAAGTTCACTCAGTACTATATCTATTCCCACAACACCTATCAGGGACTAAGGTGAAAAGAGATATCAGATCTACGAAATGATGTTTTCGGTAAGGCTATCTGAGTGACAGACTGACTGATAGACCGACTGTCAGAATGACTGACTGACTGACTGACTGACTCACTGACTGACGGGCTGATTGAATGACTCACTGACCGACTGTCTGTCTGATGGACGGACTGACGGACGGATGGACTGACTGACTGACTGGTTGGCTGGCTGGCTGGCTGGCTAGCTGACTGACTGACTGATTGACTGGCTAGCTGGCTGTCTGTCTGTCTGTCTGTCTGTCTGACAGACAGACTGACTGACTGATTGGGTAACAGAGACAACTGAACAGAGAATGATTTACAAAATGGGACTGAGTTTTAATAGGAAATAAATTTAGCTAATTTCACGTACATCATTCACTCAAAAAACAGCAAAGAAAAATGTGTAAATTGATCCAAAACGTAAGCACGACAGGCAAGACGACTGCAAAAAAAGGACAATATCCCTATCCTATGGTTTATTGTTGTGCGTAATGGTGTTTGTTACCTCATCCTTGCTATAGCAGGGAACTCCAAGTGTCACGTACATTCCCAGTCTCTCGGCAAACTGAGGATAAGAAAGCTGAAAAAAATAATAATAATAAAGACGTAGTTATATAACACTGGACACACTGAAGCCTCGGACAATGGAGGGAACCATGATATTGACAACAACATCTTCTCAATACATTACCAGACGAAGAGGCTAAATCCGCGAAACGTCTGGATTATATTACCACAATCATAAAATATTTTTTCCCATTTAGAGAACGAGGTCAGTCTAGAAGGCGCATTGTTTTTCTAATCAAAAGCAAAAGATGCGGCATATTTAGTTTGTAAAGGCTAAATGAGCCTTCCAGATCCATCCGATTTCAAAGAAACTGCTCTCCAAAGACTATAAAAAAATCAGTGTCCATTTTGGAACATGTTGACTAGCCTGGCGATCCTATTAGTAACGTCATTTCGCGGGAAACTCAATTGGCCGAAAATTCATGATTGTTCGCGAGGAAGAAGAACTCAAAAATGCAGAAAATCATTATGAGTCTTCTTAACCCTTGAACTCCTAAGAATCACTAACATCAGTTTTCTCCAAACAATGTTCGTATATTATCAAGAGGAATGGTCACCAGTAGGAAAATGCTTTGTTCTTTTATCAAATTCTTTCAACTAATTCTTTAAGCAAATTTATCGAGATCAGTTTGGAGAAGTTGTTTGTGGATATCAGGGATTAAAGACTAAAAAAACCTTCTGGAAAACGGAAGAAAGACATCGACTTCATTAACTGTGTGTTATGCATTCCGTCCAAAGCTTGAGCGTTACTGCGTGGACATATTAAAATAGGGCTTACAACGTAGTGTTAGTTAACTCCACGAGGACATTTTTTAAGTATAAAAGCAACCACGCAGCATTAGAGTCAAAATAGTCAGAATAGGTTATCAGGTGTTTTTTAACTCTCTCGGGGTCTCAGAGTTTACAGTGTTCAGGAGTGTACAGAAAGTAGTTTACAGTGTACGGAATAAACCTGCATGTGAGTTCAAAAACTGGTGCGTGATTACTTTTCTACAAGGATACGTCATGTACCCAATTCACTATCTTCAACAGCCGGTAGCTCAAATCAACTCACCACTTTAGAAACGAGAGAGAAAGGAACTGGGCCAAGGAAACGTTTTGAAAGGCTTCTGGGACTGTTGCTGGGGACAGGGAAAAAAATTGGCCAATAGCAGACTGGCGAGTCTCCAGTAACAATCCCAGAAACAATTGCGGGACACATTTCGGCTCCAGTCTCCTTCCCGTTTCTAAAGTGACGAATGTTATCGTCGACTACTTACACGAGGCCCTCTATCTTGTGTGCTTTGGCTTCTGATATTTTTGTAAAACCGTCCCATCCTAAACGCCAGCTCGCGATAGTCTGTAATGCTCTGAAGGATACACAACTAAACATCAGCGCGCATGTATGATACAATAAAGGTGAAAAAAAATGTAACATAACGAACGATGGATAAATCAATCCTGCTAGCATTCTCTTACGTCTTACAAAACTCCGAATTCCACCTAACCTGCGATCAGGCTTTCCTTTTTTTTCGGGGAAGCCCGAAATTCGGTGGACGGGCAAAGGGGAAAAAGGACGCCTGATACGTTTACTTTTCTTTCTCCCCTCGCCTCCGAAGAAAAAAGGAAGAAGAAGCGCCTGATCACAGGTTAGTTTCCATCTACCATGTGTTTCAAATTTTACCTCAAATTTTCCGTTGGTAGTTTGCGCCATCTCTTTAAGTCTTTCAACAGATCGTTTTTTCTTAGCATCGGAGGAGCTGTTTACGGACTCACCCATTAAACTGTACGTATAAACGCTTACAGTAGTATTACTACGAGACAACAGAGCGCTAATGTCTTCCTTTGAAACATCTGTACTACCGGCCAGAAAGATTAACTGCAACAACAAAAACGACAACAACTTTACCATTACTAACTAAGATGCGCAAAACGAGGATATTCAAACTAGTTGGTGACAAAGATTGGCGTGAAAACATCTCAAATCAGCACCTTTTACAGCCAGAATTAAATTTGCGAAGTATATGGGCAGCCATGAAAATGAGAAAACTAATGGGTATACTGAATCTATACAGCGACACCGTGTAGAGGGCAGATTACACCTGTGATGAGCAGGGCCCACAGGTCCAGGATGTTAACAAATTCTGTATAGGCTCGAATATAGAGTAATCTTTGCTTAAGTTATACTTACGTGTGTGTCACGGTTGTTTTTTATGTCTGTAAGTAACTTCAAGGCCATGGAAATTGCGTTGTAGTAATTGGACGTTTTTGTAAAGGCTAGGGGTACATCCTGCACAAATCTACACAATAAACGGAAAATGAAGAACAGTGAAAATATTTTATGGGTCAAATGAGTCGAGGAGTCATGAGTCAACTGGGTTAAGCGCTCAAAATAGTAATTAGGGTTGACTGTAGTGATTATGGTTCAGCGGTGACTATAGTGATTAGGGTTAAGCACTGACTCGAAATGGCTAGCATTTATTTAGGTTTAAGTTTGTCACTATATCTACCGTTTGTATTTCGTATCAAAGCAGTTACGGGGACAAATCCGAGAGGTTCGAACTACTGACTCATGACTCGCTGATTTTTGACTCATTTGTAGTTAATTCTCTATAGCATTGCATGTAAGCGAGATGCCTCCTTCCCATAAGATGACCTAGTTAATCAGTAAGAAAGTATGTAAACCATTCATATATGCATGCATAAAGGGTGTAAAGCTGATTGTACTAATGATAATTTAATGACTCCTTACGTGGCTTTGGCCAAGTGAAACAAATGGTTCTTCAAAAAGCGGGGACAAGATAATTAAGACGAACTAAAGTTAACACATGCTCATGGTGCAAGGAGAAATAAATATAATTTATTTACCTCTTTAAATCGCGTAAATTCTGTCCATTGGCTTGCACAAGCTGCGTATTAAAACAGCCACTGTAGGTTCCGTCCGATACTCCGCTGTGAGTCATTCCCGGGAGAAGTGCGCTCTCCGCAAAAGCAATAACCTGTAACCAAGAATTACATTTGTTTTACTCACCAAATTCACCCGCAATGTACTCACCAACATAGCAAAAGTCAAGTGTATATGCTTAGACTAAATTCTCTACAAAGCAAAGGATAAATCACCAACTCACATGTGACTGAGAAAGACACTTTAATTCACAGTCGTAGGTTTCATTCGCATATACGTCCAAGATGTAACATGTAGCGGCCTTGAGTTCCAATTTGAACCTGGATTGACCAGTCTTCATTGAAACGTTTTTTCCGCTTCCTCTCGCCACACGCTTACCTAATTGTTTGCTACTCGAAGTTTAGAGCTTGCTCGCAGACTATCAACCTTTTCGTAATTTAACCGTAAAACGGGCAGTAATCCTTATAAGCTACTGAACAATCTCCCAGTTGTCTGTAGAAGTTCAGCTCTCTTTCATAGTTTTAGTAGATTTATTTTGTATTCGAAGCACTTGACTTACGTTCACAAAATCTGTCGGCAGCAATCCTTTAAGTACCGGAGTAATGGCGGTTCTGGCAAATATAATCTTGTTATCTTCAGTCATGGAATAACTAATGTCGAATAAAATGACCACGTTCTTTGGTCGAAGAATAGATGCTATGTACCAAGGCTGCAGCCGCTCGTCTTTGGTCGCTGTTTCAACAAGAGAGAGAGCTATTAGGAGGACTTTCTACGAGTTGTGAATAAAGGGCTGAATCCCTGAGTTTTTTGTTTCATCCCCCAGTTTTGAAAGGATCAATTAAGGTAAGATGTCAGTGTTAAACTTAATGTAAAAACAAATACTAGACAACAATTTTCCATGGCCTACAATCTACTTTACAATAACTGAGCAATTTCTTGCGCGCTGCGGATTGGTCGAAGGCTATGGTCGATAAAACGTACAGATCATGGAAAAGACGCTATTGTGGAGCAATTTGTTTTCCCCTTCCTTGCACAAGCGATTTTCCGAGAAATTGCGGCTCGCGTGGTTTCACTGCAAAGTATTGAACATTTTGACGTCATTTCTATGATCGATGAGAAAAATTGTTGTCGATTTGTTGACGAAGTCAAAACTTTGCAACGAAACCACTCGCCTGCGGCTCTTGGTTCCTCTTAAGTTTTGAATATTATGACGCTATATGTAAGAGTGTAGACCCGTGGGAAATTGTTGTCTATTTGTTAAACAACTATACCAAGAAAAGTTATATTCTTCATACATGCATGTCGATATACTTTAGGCCAAATTCGTAGTTATGACACTTTTAGCCTGCAAGCAAGCTCTCCTATTTGGGTGAGCGAGTGGCGAAGCCGCGAGGGGGCCCCGCTTTCGCGCCTCCTCTCGCGTGTCTCTCGCGCGTCGACTTTTCACAATATCCCCCAAATGGAGGAGCCTACTCGCAGGCTATGACACTTTAAACGTACCACACTGAGACGAGCCGACCAAAGCAGCGGGGAATTTTCGAAAGAATCCTGTTGTATCATCTGCAAAATATTGCCACTTAAGCTGTCCCTGAAAAACACAAGCGAGCAGAACTTTGTTCTGAGGCTAATAACCTTTTATAATATTCCAAACACGCTACAATAGCTCTAGAGTGTGAAGCGTTTCGTGGCTTTAATCATAGAAAAGAAGAGATAAACTATTGCTATCCTGAGCAGGAGAAAGAAAGGTTTACCACGGAGTGTGGGTACTTCAGCAATGTTACGTGATAGTTTGCCTGCGAACGCAGACATCTGCGTTCGCAGGCTACGTGATAGTATACAGCCGGATGAATCTATCTTATTGATTAACATTATAGAGAAGAAAGCCACAGGAGGCCCATTCAATCTCACTCCAAAGGAAAGAAAGCTAACTGAAAGTTGCACATTGCACAGCAATACCTTTTGTGACCCAGAATGAAGATTTTCCATCATTTGTGTCTCCAGCGAGCTGGTCCAGTCGTACGCGGATACAAGCTCTTCAGGCATCTAAAAACCCCAATCAAAATGGTTAACGCATAACTGTTTTTACATCATAGGTGAACCACGTTTATTTATTTATTTATTTATTTATTTAGACAGCAAAATTGGCTCCTACTGAGCTGTCAAGGAATTTTCTTTGGCTTATTACTGTATAGGAAAGGTGGATCTGTACAGCCCCCGAAATGATCCCGACCCTGAATTGTTCCCTAACCCTGAAATGATCCCCAAATCGACCCCGAAATGATCCCCATTTCTCTTCACGTCGACTCCGAAATGATCCCCATTTAATTTTAAGAATGGAATGATATCCTAGAACTATGGATCGTGCAAAATGCGCAACATTATAACTTAAGCTTCACTAATAATCTTCACTTGCCCACATGACATTAATTTGGGATTACACTTTGAACTGGATTAAACGCCGGAAAATATTTTTATCAAAAAAATACACAAAGTGTAGTATATTTTTAGGAACACCATGAACTGCAACTGATAACATCAAGAAACATAACATTTTTTTAAATTATTACTTAGGTGATTATAGCCCTGGTTATAGAGAAAACTGCATAGATGTTAAATTCTAAAAATGATGTTTAAACTGCATGCCTTGGATATTGAATTTTAAAAATGGTGTTTTAACGCTTTTTAAAATCTTAAAATGATGTTGAAGTTGCAAAAGTATACATAAAGGTGATTAGATGACGAAAGCGCTAAAAAATCACATAAACTGTAGCGAAATGTTTAATTAAGGTAAAAAAAAAAAAAAACACTGCAAATACCGTGTACGATCAATCTTGCTCAACGTCGGATCCAAAAAGATCGTGATCAGTCAAAATAGATCAAATTGAAAACGTTACAGTCAAGAAGACTTTAGCAGGTTTCAGTCTGAGTCTTGAGTTTATTTGTAAGTGCGTCAGTGCGAAGAATGTCGGAAGCTCGTTGTATTTGGATCTTAAGAAAGGTTTTGTCGTAGCCGCGATTACACCGCGACCCACCACATCAAATCTCATATCACTTGTGAAACCTTTAATGTTATCTATTTGATTCAATGTCGCCTGTGTAATCTACAATATATTGGAGAAACTAAACGTCGCCTCAAAGACCGTTTTAATGAACACAGACGACCTATACTCAATCCTACTGGTAATTACATCCATACTGCAGTTTCAGAACACTTTCTAACCAGTAATCATTCCGACAATCACATGCTTTTGATTCCTATTTAAAAACTTAAAAATGGGCGCGATTCTTTCAGGAAAGCACGTGAAGCCCACCTTATCCATAAAGCTAATTGAGCCTCTGGACATCAATAAACGAGATGAACTGTAACCATATATAGTATATCTTTTATTTTTTTGTTATCTTGTCTTTTAAAGCAGCCACCATACCACGTCATATTATGTAATTTCCGGTCATAATTTTACTTCATATATACATATTTCTGTGAATTCGTGATATCTCAATGAACCTGATGAAGACTGGTATTGGCCAGTCGAAATATCGCAACTAAACTCTATTTCACTTTGTTTGATCAATCGCTGTTAAAGTCTTCTTGACTCAGACTCGTACCCAGTCGCTATTTAAGTGTTTTTTGGGATTAGAGACGATTGGGGATTAGGTTGAGGCGCGCGCAGGGTGGGGAAGAAGGAAAAATACTGTTCTTGACTGTAAAGTTTTCAATTTGTAGCGAAATGTTAAACAAGATTTAAGAACGTAAACGCTGCAACAGATTTGTAATAATTCCGTGACAGAATACAAGTTCCATTCCAAGAATTAACTGGGGATCATTTCGGGGTCGATTTGGGGGTCATTTCAGGGTAGGGATCATTTCGGGGGCTGTACAGATCTGATATTAGTAAGGCTAATTTTCAGTGTGTGAAATTCATATTTAACGAAATGGACTGTCCTCTTTTTAGAATTATAACACCATAACTCCTCACAAGACATAAAAAAGGCGCAGTCGATCAGTACATTTTGGCTGAAACTTAAAACGCACCTGTCATTAACATAATCATTTTTAAATAATATTTTTTTTCAATAGGACTCTTTGGAATTAGTATAGGTAATAGCATGATTTGTAGTGATATTTGGTATAAACACCACTAGTGATATTTCGAAATTGTTATACGTAATTTAACAGGCCGTTAGGCGTGTGAAATTTGGGACAATTTTGAAATATCACGAGTAGTATTTATGCCAAATATCACGTACAAATCATGCTATTATTTGTTTATACTACTACCCACAAAAAATTTGTAATTTTCACTTGTAGGTATCTCAAATTAAGCTGAAATACCACTACTCTAAGCCAATCAAATTGCAGAAATTCTTCATGTAGTAGTATAACATGTTCAATTTATAGCGGAGCTCCCGCGCGCGCTTCGCGCGCGCGTAGCGGAGCACCATGGGTAAGAAAATTTGGTAAACTATCCATCCCAGAAAATTTGGTTATGACGTAGCGTACGTCCGTCCGTACGGACTTTCCGGGTAGTGCAAAGTAGTCCGCATGGACTCTTGGGGTAGGGGAAAGTAGAGATTTTTTGGCGGGAAATCGCATGGCGCAACGCGTTAACGTCGCGCAATTATATCGCGCAACTGGTTTTGAAAAAAAGAAAGCAAGTAGAAAGAGTCAGAGCGAGAAGAAGGAGAGAAAATTATAGTGAAAAACGCCGGCAAGCAGAACGAGACAGAGCTAGAATGAACAGACAAAGGCAACGCGAAAGAGAAATACAAAGGCAAACAGAACGGCAGCAAAATAATGACATGATGACAGAAAGTGTTGTGTTAATGTCACTATGGCCCCGCGCTATTAACATTTTGATTTCAAACTGATCTCGGACTCGAAAATTCAGCCAGTAATTTAAAAATACAAGCAGGGAAGACAGAGGCTTTTCACTTTTCTCACCATAGTCACGCGTTGATCACGCTCTACGACCGTCCAATTTTTATGCTCTGATTGGTCAAAATTTGACAGGTGAGCTCATGCAGAAACTGATTTATACAATTGATTTATACAGCATCTTAAACCTTGTTTACTTTCAGTTTGACAGCTGAAGCTGACAGAGTATTTTGTCAACTTGTAATGTTTTTTACTGTCTTTTTCCACTGGATGCTTAAAATGAAATACAGCTGCTATCAACAGTCTTCTTTGATTCATGGCTGGTTTGTTTATTGAATTTTTGGTCGGGAAATGCGCCGGTTGCCAAACTTGGAAATCCGATTTCGGATGCATCGCTTTCGTTTTTACCTTGCTGGATGCGGGTTGAAAAGTCCCTCAGGCGATTCTGGCCTTACTTTATAGCTTTCAAGAGCTGCATCTCGAATGGTAAGCCTAAGCAATTATTGTATACAGTGTATGTTTGTTTTTTTATATCTAATTTCATGAAGTCGAGCGCAGTTTATGAGGCTAATTTATGCACGTTTGTATAAAGATCTGAGACAATGATCTGATCTAGTATATATAAGCTTACAGAACTTTAAAAAGCCTTTAGTCGATATTTTCTCTCCGCATATAGAACGAAAAAACGTTCCGAAGAGTATTTAGTTATAATTTTGGCTGTAGAAAGAAAGCTTTGAGCGATTTTCTTGCCTCGAGTTCATCTTTGAAAACAGTAAACACCAGGAAGCCGGCTAAAAGCTTTAAGCTTAAGCTTAAAGACTAAGGATTTTTAGAGACGCTTTAATACTTGTCTTCGTGAATGAAAATTGTTGTCTCTGTAAATGTTTCACCGAATTACATTTCTTTTATTGATTGTTAGTAGTCTCTTACAATTTTAATCGCTTTGCCGTTTGTTTTCAGTCGTTCATAAACAACGCTTGCCGCAGAGTACTCAAAATGCTGCTCGTATCAAACGCTTTTTAAGATTACACATCGTTATAAAACCATTTAATAAAAAAAATAAACACAATAAATTCTTTATTATGTTGAAGCGCGTAACTCTTTTAATGTTCACTGAAAATTTGGCGCTTGTCAAAGTGAGAACCGGCTGGCCGTATAGGTGATTTTGGAAATTTTTGGAACGGTTTTGCTAAAAGCCCACGCGTGCTTCGTACGGTTCTGAATATTGAATGAGTGCAATTTGTCTTGAAAAATTGTGAAATACTGCATTTTGTGTGAGATCTATATGATAAAAACAACGCCTCATATTACTGTTTCAGATGTGATGTATAAAAAGTATGAAATGTTGGTTTACACGCTCCCAGAGTTGTTGGCAAGATTTTGTTAAGTAAACTTGTCGAACGCCAAAAATTCGGCCTGATTTGTTTTCCAAAAATTCGTTTTCCAGGCCTAATCTACAGTGATCAAGAGCCATTATGGCTCTAAAATGTGATCGAAGATAATTGCTATTTTTTGGGTATATATATACGGCTATCAATTCGATGTAAGATTTTTTTTTCACTCTAAAATCACTTAGCCTTAGCTTTCCCTTAAAAATAACTGATTTGTGGATTACAAGTTTATTGTTTGATTTAAATTATAAATTTATTAATGGGAGCTTCGCTTTTAGCCCTGGCTAAATCTATATATTATTAAATTATCCACGGGGGCGGGGGCTGGCAGCGAGGTCTGGTTTGGCCGAGTGAGACTGACTACCAATTCTTCTTCAAAACAAATATGGCGGAGAATGCAGACACGGAAGGACGATGAGTTTTCGCTCAGTTTTAAGTTTTCCCGCGTCTAAACATCAAGAAAAGGTTTTCATGAATTTTATTTAATGGAATTTTTGGACATCAGGAGGCATGATGTAGGAACAGTTCATGGGTGACTTCACTTTTCGTGATTCTGCATCTCGGCAAGTTCAGTTTACAATATATTTATAAGCTCCGTGAATTTTACGAGCGACCACCCTGCTCCATCTCTTATATTTTTCCGTTAACAGCGGTATTAAGACTCTCTTCCTTATACTAACCACATGCTACGAGCTACATTAGTATGAGTCTTGCAACAGTCAGATGTGAATCGAATGTTCATTAAGCCAATTTTCTACTTCGCTGTTCGTAAGTTTGTTTGTACACTGGGAGCCACAA
Organism: Porites cylindrica; assembly: GCA_964035525.1. NCBI lineage: Eukaryota > Metazoa > Cnidaria > Anthozoa > Scleractinia > Poritidae > Porites > Porites cylindrica. Next base: position 43,753,548 of record OZ037778.1, read on the forward strand.
CAAATATTTTTGGGCTTAAATAGAGAATACAGGGCCAATTTTGTAAAATCCAAGGTAAATGTTCCAATCACTTTGCTTCACATAAACTGGGTCTGTCAGTGTAAGCTATTTTTAATATCAGAAGGCTGGAAGGGGTTTACTGAAACTTCAAAATCTTCACTGGCATGGAACATCATTGGAGTGATAATCAATAAATATTTCCAACAGCAATACCCTATTTAGTGGTTTTATATTAGATAGGGACTTCGGTTTCACGTATTTCCTTGAAATTGTTTGTACCAAAAAAAATTTACAACTTCAATTGTTTGTGTAAGTTATGAATCTGATTTACAACTAACATAAACACGGTAAAATTGATTTTTTTTATCAACCATCAAAAGAAGTTATTGTCCCTTGAGCCCAATCCCCTCAGCAGTTCTTTCTATGATACTACCCTCGGCTTATTTGGCCTAAATGGGTATGCGCAGCTGATACGGGGTGGTGACCATTTCACCCTTTAGACTTTTGAACAGGGTGTCTGTTTGGGCTGTAAAGGTTGACGAAGAGCAGTCTATAGTTACATTTTTGGTACCACCACCAAGTTTTTTCCATGGTTCTAAGTTTAAAAGCTAACTGAATTATATATGCTAAATGAAATGAATCAGATTATAAAATAAAGTCTCTTAGCATAAAAAGGGTAGGGAAATGAACAATGTAACCTACTACCCATATCAAACCCAGGGAGGTGATCTCACATTTTAATACCCTTTTACCACTTGTTATAACAGCAAAGTCAGTGAAGGTTTATGGTCTCTTAGAAATGTTTTTGCCTGCCTCAACACAAGCTTCTAACTGTTATTGTTGACTACAAAATTCATAATATTATCTTAACCATTTTACATTTTGTTTTCCAAGGCATCCTCTGGTGTTTTTCATATCCACTAGTACAAGGCAATTTTTAAGTTCAAAGGGTTTGATTTCATTAACTACATTTTTATACAGACACAAACTAACCTGGCATTTTGATGTCGAAAGGTGTAAAAAATTACATGCAACTGTATGGCAAAAACGGATCACAGTGGCCAAAGGAAAGGCAAAAATGAAAATGTCACCTTTTTCCTAATTTTATAAATTTCCTTTGAAGCATATTTAGCCAGATGTGGTCCTTGTCAAAACATGTAAACTTGAACATTTATTTTCTGAACTTAGCTAATCTTTTTTAAACCATAATCTTGATCCAAGAGGTAGTGTAGTTTTTGGAATTTATAATTTTTCCCTCTTTGCTGGCGACAAAACACACTTGAATGAGGACTCAAACTGAAGGCAGTGTAATAACTGCTGTCATGAAAAGAGAATTCCAAACACACAAAATAATTGCCCTTTCATTTGTTGGAAACTACAGTAAACTTTAAATTAAATCACCCACTATTCCTGAACTTGCAGTGATGAATTGAAGGATGACAAAGCACTAACTTGCACTACTGGATATGAAAAAACCTGTTATGAATCATCTATTTTGTGTAGGTTCTTGGTCTGGTCATGCCTTTCTTTTCCCTCAAAGCATATTTTTGACCAGGCATTCTCCGTTGACCAGCCATTATTTCAAGCCCTGAAAACTGAGGTAGAATTTGCACAACGAAGGAAAAATGGAGTTTTATGAGGTGTAAAAATTCTCAAAAGTAATCATTCATTAGTTCGATTTCAAGAAGCATGCATCTAGATGCAACAGTCAGTGTCAAGCAATACTCTACAGGGTTTTATTGGAAATTTTTCCCTTTTGTCTAGTTAATCATACATGGAGCATGCTCCAGCCAACAGGCAAGGCCCCATGTTCTAGAACAGCTCATGCTGCAGCTTGCATTGGGAAGAAGATTTTCATTTATGGTGGAATGAATTCAGTTGCTGTTGCTCTTGATAATGTGTATACATTAGGTACAGGTTGATTACTTAAATGAAAAGTGTTTTAGTATGTCTTCGTAAATAATAAATTGATAAATAGCAAATGTACATTGGAGAGCCATGTTGTTTTCTTTTTTGCCATATTTTCAATAATATATAAAAAGATAATTTTCAAAATAATCAGTTAACACAATATTTATTTTTGTTACCCCAAAAGGCATGTGGTCACAGACAAAAATAGGCCCTTGGCAGGTCATTCACATGGTACATTGTACAAAACCACAAATGTGCTGAAGAGCAAGGGAATGCATAGGGACAAGACAAAGAGCTCACATCACTGAAAATGGTAGCCTCTTTTGTTTGTCTTGCATCCCAGTACATCTCATCCTCTCCAGTAGGGCGCTTTTGTACCATATGAATGACTAACTGCAAAGGGCGTATTCACCTGGGGCCGGGCGTATTCACCCGGGGCCGGGCGTATTCAGGGCCAGTTATTGTTTGAGTTTGGATAGTGTTTAAATTGCATTTTAAGCCAATTTTCAATAAAAATTTGGTAGCCCCAACAACACCATTTGTTGCTAAAAGTATCCAGAAGACTTAAAGCAAAAGCTGCATTTTTTACATGTATTTGTAAACTTAATGTAAGCCACTAACTTGTAAACAAATTTTGGGAACTCAGATTTTCTAAAACTGCACTTCTAAATCTTGGGCAGTTAAGGCCAGTTTTTAAAAAGAAGTCTCCCAAAATGTCTTGACCTTGAAAGCAGTGTCTACCCAGCAAACACAGTCTCCTTCGATCTTCTTAGGAAATATTGAAGCGTCTCAGCTACCAAAGTATATAGCTAGGCATTCCATTTATGTAATCCACTTGAGCTGCATCACATCAAGTTTCTTTTTTACGTTGAATTCTTTTTTTAGAAACTGTTTGATGGACAGAAGAAAACAATATTGATGGATCAAGTCCTGCTCCACGACTTGACCACACACTCTGCACCATGGAAATTCCCATCTCAAAAGGTAGCAATAATTGGACAAAGTAAACTAACATTTCAAAATAATTGATGCAAGTTTGAGTTTTTTAATTTTTCACCTGTTTTGTTTTTGTCTTTGTGGTTTTCTTTGCTTTTCATAGATGCCAGTGCCACTTCACAGACAAGAGTAGAAGGAAGTTTGTCAGTTCTGTTGGCATTTGGTGGAATGGATACACAGGGGGAAATTTATAATGATTACTTAGTACTAATGCCAGAAAATCGAAAATAAAACAACAACAACATCTACAAACAAATAAAATTTAATAGCATTCTCTACCAGAACAGTGTGTTTCCTTAAATGCACTCTTTGTTCTCTGATCTGTGGAAAACTGACCACCCTTAACATTTTACAAATTAATTGGTCGAGGAAACAAAATTACAAAAACTACAAAAATTTCAACAGTTTTATATAGCTTGCCTTTTTCTAGATTGTATATAAATCATTTAAATCTAATACAAAAGCAGACTGCAAGCAGTCTCCCTTTTGCTCAAAAATCTGTGAGCGAGTGCAATATTTTATACAAACAGCTCGCTGCTAGCAGCAAGTTGTGCAGGTGCCCGTATGAGCAAAAAGAGAGACTGCAATGGTTTCATGAGTATTTCTGAAGCCCAGTGACAGTTTGACAGCTCATATCATCAACACTCATTTTCTAAAATTATGCTCAGTGACATTAAATTTTTCTGCGATGACCAGTTCAATGCCAAAGAATTGAAGCCTGTTACCAAGATTCGAACAAAGATAAGAAAAAATAGTTAGATCAGCCTTCCCAATTTTGGCGTTTGTGCAAGTGTTCGTTTAAGACAAGTGTATGAAAAGTTATCTTCTTAAAGCACCATGAGTGAACTGTCAGATAAACAACAGTCGAAGACATCATACACAGAAAATATTCTTGTCTCTTGTCAAAGGGGAGCAGAAAGGCATTCTCTGAGCTCTATTTTTGAGCGGCTTGGGTTTAAAGTATTCCAAAGTGACTATCTTTGCCATCATGCATGCAGAAAATGTGCAGCCAAAGAAAGAAACCTGGACCTTTCTATTCCATTCATACAGGAACTCAATCAGGAACAAATTAAATTTGACACAAAAGTTATGCAAATCTCACACTTTGGAGTTGAACATGACATACGGATCTCTTATTTTACAACTTTTATTAATGCTTTTCGGAATATGTCAAATATCTCATTATGTTTAAGTTTTGAAGATAATGACTAGTCATTGTTTTGATATCCCCGAGTACAAAAATATTTGGTAGCAGATGTTTTTGGTGCCTTAATGCCAGGTCAACCAGACATTCATTCATTTAAAGCTTGGGGTGGGTCTCTAAGTTTTGTTGAGGTGTTGTTGATAACAGATGAGCGTCATCATGACCGGCCATTGGTCCATCACAGGAGTGCTGGGCTTCAGAAATGCTGTATGAAATCAGTGCAGGCTCTCTTTTTGCTTGTACCGGCACCTGCACAACTTTCTGCTCGCAGCCTCACCACTTGCATACTCACATGTATATTGCAAATGCTCACAGATTTTCGAACAAAACAGAGACTGCTTGCAGTCTAATACAATTAAAAGGATTCCAAAATGAAAAAGTACACAGCATTTTTTCTCAAACAGTTAGAGTGATTTTCGTATGACCTTGAAAAATGGTTTTGGTAAGAGTTTGTCATTTGTTTTATCAGCCAATGGATGAAAGATAAAAACATGGACTCTTCGTTTTGCCACCCGAAAGCAAACCCTAATATGGAAAAGGCATTGTTCAGTTGGCCAATTGTGTTGCAGTATGATGTCAGAGCAAAGTATTGGCTGATTTCTAGAGAGTTCTCAGGCATGAAGTTTTTTCACCCAAGCGTTCACTTAACCAACCAAAAGCCACAAGCATTTGTATCCATTCAATAAAGCAATCAAATCACTCTATTTCCATTCGTTGTGTTTTGTTCGTGTGTTTTCATTCCAAGGTCATACGAAAATTGCTCTATCAATAGGAAATTAGTAAAGGCATCCTTACCGTACATGGAGGTAATAGATGAAAAACTAGGATGCTAAGTCTGCATTTTCATGTAATGCTAAACAGAGTCTTAGTTCATGTTATATTCTAATTCTCATCAGCTTCATCAACAAATGCCCCATTGAGAAACCTGCCATAGTTTTCTGCCTGTTGGTAGAAACTATGGCTTACGATATCAGCAATTATATTTGGATTCTCCTGACCTTGTTGAGAACGGACAACTCTTTGTGCACGTCCTACAAACTGGACAAATTTCACTGGGGAAGTAATTTTGGTCATGACAGCGGCAATACTTATTGGTGGATGATCGAATCCTTCCATGAGCATAGCAACAACCACCACAAGCTTGACTTTGTCGCTTCGTATCTTCTGCATCATCTGAGGAAGCTCAGATTTCACTCCTCCATGGTAAGCTATGGCAGTTCCAGCACCATGATTTTCATTCCAAAGCCTTACCGCCTCATTCGCCAAATCTGTGGTCTTGGTAATGGCTATGGCCATATGTGCGACCGCATTAGGAAGGAGATGAACCCTGTTTTTCTGATCCTGTATCTCCTTTACTTTACTAAGGACCTGTTTAAATACCTCTAAATCACTGTCGTGCGGCGTGTCGACTTCTTCCCACTGTGTTCTTCTAATAATTCCTCTCTCTCTGGCGTCTTCAAGGGACAACTCATAGGCAAATTCGCATGGAACCACCAGCTGACCGTCGGTTCGAAAAGGAGTTGCAGTCAAAAACACCACCAATGCATCACCACCAAATCTGTTAATTATCCTTTGCCAAGTTGGTGCGGGTACGTGGTGAGCTTCATCGACAACAACTAAGCGAAACATGTTTCTGGGGAGTTCTTCCCCCCACCATTTTTTGGGGAGAGCATCAGCATCAGCATCAGCTGCTGGTCTTGGCACAAACTTTTGGACGTTGGCGATGACAACATCCTTTCCCCCTATCACCTCGGGAGATGTAAGACGTTTGGGATCGGTAATTTTCTCTCCATCTGGCAATACGCCCTTCTTATTTCGATAATCGTGAGGGATAATGCCTCTCTTCACAAGAAAGTTTTCAGTGTTGTCATCAGCAGAAATCAGAATCTGTCCTTCAAGTTGATCAGCTATATCGTTGCCTGGTGCAATCACCAGCACTGGTTTGTCGAAAGGATATTGTGGTGTTCCACTTGCCAAAACATCAAGGTCTTTTGGTTTTTCTAAGCCCATGCTTCCTAGAAAGTAAGGCAGGCAGCACATCACTCCAGTCTTTCCCGTTCCAGTGGGCATTGAAATCAAAGCAGGCAGATTTCGATTTGGACCTTCGAACCAATTTACGAGCGCTGTAAGACATTGCCTTTGGTGGTCTAACAAGAGGCCATTACATTGCTCCATGATGGCGAAACTGAAGCCATTAAATTTCGGAAGAAGGACTGGAAAAGCAGCCATATCGAGTAGACGTCGAAACACACAACGTAGAAGAGCTTTGTGCAGATCTAATCACTTCACAAAATGCAGCCACATGCGCAATTAAAATAACACGTGATCGATTTCGGGCAACGTCATTGGAAAGCGAAAAGACCCTGGGAGGGGGTATGAGGGGTGATCTCCGCCAATATTCTGTTTCAAATTCCATTATGACGAACCTGCAATTTCTGGTTCCATCATCAGAACCGAAATTAGACCAACAGAACAGAAATTGAGAAGTTGGAACCGAAATTAACGAGTCAGAACCGAAATTGAACTAACAGAACAGAAATTACAAAGTTAGAACCGAAATTGAACTAACAGAACAGAAATTACAAAGTCAGAACAGAAATTGAACTAACAGAACAGAAATTACAAAGTCAGAACAGAAATTAACAAGTCAGAACCGAAATTGAACTAACAGAACAGAAATTACAAAGTTAGAACCGAAATTGAACTAACAGAACAGAAATTACAAAGTCAGAACAGAAATTAACAAGTCAGAACCGAAATTAACAAGACAGAACCGAAATTGAACCAACAGAACAGAAATTGACACAACCGTCAATTTCGGTTCTAAATGGGACTGGGGCCGTGAAGACAGCGCTGACCAAGTGAACCCCGGGGAAAACAACTTTAAAATATTTTAATTTATGATTATTAATTCCGTAACTTTCCCGCCTGGAGCAAATATATTCCTTCTTGACAATGGCGGGTGAGGAAGGATTGCCAGCTCGGTGCATCTCCCTTCTCGAGGAGGTGAAGGGCCTCCTCGAGGGCCAGGGAAACAAAAATATGAATGGAGTTCGCCTTGATGATGCTGGTGCGGTCTCCACAGCTGTCTCTAACGAAGTGGTTCGAACCAGACCGGTTCAGTCACAGGTTTCCCCACCCGAATCGACTGAGCCACGTTCGGAGAGGATCATGCAAAATTTCCGTTCTTTATTTTCGCCGTATCCTGCCGGACCGTCTACATCTTATGCTGCTGCGAGAAACCAGTCTAGGCCCCCACCAGCGAAGAAGAGGAAGAGCTTTTTCCGTGTAAAGGAGACGTGGACTCACGAGTTCTTCTGCCTAGCTTCAACAGCCGCGACTTGCGTCCCTTCACGTTCAGACAAAATATCCTTACAAAATGCAGGCCTTGGACGGCGTAAAATCGTATTTTCCTGTAGAGCATCCGCCCTTGACGTTAAAGAGAATCTAGAGAGCGTATTTCCAAAACTTAAAGAGAGCGGGGGTTTTGAAATCTTGAGGAGCGCTCAAGGCTCGATGCTCTCGTTAATCACCCCCCCTCCAGGTGGTTATTCAGTGCAATTCCTAAGAGACGCAGCAGGGCTTGGCCAGGCTTTAGCGTACATAAGGCCATTGCAGAAGGATTTGGATACGTTCACTATAGAAAGCACAGAACAGGTACGTAGTTTGTTCATGTTCGTGAATTATATGGATGGATAGTAAGATTACGTTTACAGGGGGAGCATGCTTAAAGAAATATAGTGGGAGATTAGTAGGCTGATAGGCGTTGTTACTAAAACATGGAACGACCTAAAACCACCTACAAACACCTCAAAAAATTCAACAACCACCTACAACCACTCCTCAAAAACATCTAAAGGCACTCGCAAACAATCTAAAACCAAGAGCCAAATGCCAGGCTTGAGGCTTATTCCTTGCCAGAATAGTTCAACCGTTGTGTGATGTCCTTACAATGGCATTGGAATGAAAATGTTACTTCCTATTTAAAATGTGATACAAGTCATCTTACAGCATTCTGCTTATATTATAGGTCTGTGAACCCAATGCTCCGTCCGTGCAGTGTATTTTGTGTGATGCAAAGATTCCAATGTCACTCTTGCGCCAACATCAAGCTGGTTGTGTCACAAAGTAGGTTCAAGCTGTATCTGCACTAATCTAACAGATTGTTTTGTTTTGTGTAGTTTGTGCAATCGCTTTTGATCAAACTGTCTTTACCTTTTAAAAGATACCATAGTTCATTCTTTCTTTTTTTTTTTCAGGAGAAAGGAGAAACCAGCTGAAGAGGAAAGGTGTGTTTAATTAAAATGAGTTACATTTTGTCTACATAGTTGATATTGGCCTACCTGTATCTGCAATAGACAACAATAAACACTTAATGACTGGTCCCGAGGGAAACAGTTAATTTTGATTCCCGAGAATCTCAATGTTTGCCTTGGCACAAAATTAACTGTTTCCCTCGAGACCAGTCATTAAGTGATTTGTTATATAGCACAACGAAGACATCTGCTCTGTTCACATGCAACGGCGGTCGTCGGTCAACATTTGTGGGTAACAGTGCACTGTTACCCTCTGCAGTCATAGATTTTGCAATGTTGCCCACTCAGAGACTTTTGGCGGGAAACAGTTTTATTGTCAGATGTCATGTGACCTCGAAGTAACCAATGAAATTTCATCAGAACATGCTAATCTTTAGAAACATCATCCTACCTGTTAAAAAAATGATGTAAAAAAGTTGTGTCGATTATTAAAGCAATATATACAGAGCATGACATGGGCATGGTACAACTTTGTACATGTGACTTTTTACACACACTCACTCAGGTTCTTCCTTTAAAAATTAACCGCTGGGTACCCAGTTCTACTTTGATTGACAGCTTATTTTTTTGACAGTCAAGTTCCCATTTGTACTCTCTTTTCCTTCTGGCAGTTATGCAGTGTTACAACAGTTTACACTGTATGTTGATAAAAACAAAATATAAGCTATGTGAACAATATTCACTCTATTCTTAAGTTAGGCTGGTTGCCTATGAAAGAACGTAGAGAATGGCACGTTCTAAAGGCCGCGCACAAAGCTATATACGCTCATGATTGGCCCAGAAACCTTCAGCTTGAGCAAGTAAGACATGCTAGAAATTTACGTTCATCAAGTACCATAAATCTAGTTTTTCCCCACGCCTCAGACACTTTTCAGTATAGTGCGGCAGCCCTTTTTAATTCTCTGCCATGCATCCAATGTTAAATGTTGTGATAATTTTAAATCCTTTGGTAAGCAAACAGTATGTATTTTAAGGGACGGAATGATTTCTTGCCTAGTTTTAGATAATGTGTGTACATATTGTGAATTACATTTTACTGTTTATTACCTAGCTTTTTACAAATTCATAATTTCGATTTATGTTAATTTCCTTATTTTACTTTTATATCAGGCGAAGAGCCATACTATGGATGTACTGAATCAGATATTAAACCGTTATTATTATTATTATTATTATTATTATTATAATATAAGAGTTGCTTAGCTGCCATAATAAGTTAAATAACAACCAAGGAATTACCTTGCATGTAATGATTAACACTGTCTTCCTATGTTCATAGTTGGGCAACTGAAACTAGCCATGTTGTTGAAGATCAATCTACACCTTCTACATCCAGCAACTCTGCAAAGTGTGGGGACGTATGCTTAGGAAGCAGTTCTGCCTCATTAAGAGAGTTATGTCCAGATACAACTTCAGACCAGACCTTGCAGTCTTTAAACAGAGGCTTAGGAGGCAGGTCTGCAGCATTAAGAGAGTTATGTCCAGATGCAACTACAGAACAGATCTTGCAGTCTTTAAATGACAGTCATGGTGATGTCATTCTTGCTGCACAGAACTTGCTGGGACTTTCTGAGGAAACTACAGACTTGGAGAGTTGTGAGCATTATGATTAATGTTAAGAGATTCATGAATACCTGTATGTTTTGCCACTAAACCACTCTAGTTTCTTTTGTCAGTTTCTTCATAGTTCAAGCAATGACATTTTGTTTTTTTGAGGGCCGTTGGGTTATCAGTTAAATAATACTGTCATCGCGGGAGGGGGAGCGGGGTACTCCCTTATATAAGCTATATCGGTCTATCTATATTTGCTGCGCTTTTATCCAGAAAATATCCATACTCCCAAACAGAAGGTTCATTGGTTTAAACCCAAATTCCCCTCTAGGTTTTTTTTTACTGAAAGTCATGTGAAAGCCAGTGTCACAGCCATGGCATGGCACAAACTGAAAACCGTGCTTGCACATTTTCAGGTTGGGAGGTGCAGGACAGTGATGAAGATTTGTTGACTTCAGTATTCCCATCAACATCAACATCAACACCAGAAAAGATGACAGCTCCACCTTGCACATTAACTCCTGAGGGTGCTTTAGAGGCTTTTCAAGAAGCCAATAGACAAGATGACAAGCCAAGGGAGCGTTTTTTTGTTAACAGATTGGAAGGAAGCGAAGAACTCAAAAAAGATATTCTGAGTTTGTATAAAGACCCTAGAAAGAACTTAAGAGCTGCCCCAAGAGTGCGGTTTGAAGGTGAAGAAGCAGTAGGTGCGGGGCCGGTACGGGAGTTTTTTCACTGTGCCCTGAAGATAATAGAAGAGGGAATGCATGGTGATGGGAGACCTATTTTATTCTTTGAAGGAGAAAGTGATCATTTACTTCCCATTCACAACCAGATCCTTCAGCAAATGGGAGCATTTACCAGCATTGGCAGGATAATCAGCCATTCTATCTTACATGGAGGACCAGGTGTCTATGGGCTTTCTCCTGTGGTAAAGCACTACTGGGCACATGGTGACCTTGGAAAAGATCCTCCTCCAATAGTAATTGAAGATCTTCCAGATATTAACCTGCGTGAAACTATACTGGAGGTTTGTAAAGTATAAAATTAATTGTTTTTTCCACAGACAAATAGGGACCATGTTGAGCTCAACCATTTACTAACATACAGGCTGACCTGTACACAATAAAATTAGTACACAATAGAGCTGTGGTACCAAATGTTTGAACCCTGAAAAAACAGAACAGCCACCTGGCTGAGAAAAATTGCAAGAAGATAAAGATTGCAGTTTTCATAATCACCAGTTGTGTTGTGAATTCAAATGATTTGAATTTCCAGTGTTCTGATAGTGCCTGGCAAAGTGTTATTCCAAGTTGTTGCTATGAATTCTTCCTTCAACATATTCAAGTACTTCCAGATATATGTCCACACCATGGTATAAGGACTCCCGGGTTGGATCATAGTTTCTGTTTAGCTCTTGCCAGTCACTATCATTAAGAGGACAGCCAGTGGGGGGAACTTCAACTGTGTTGTTTTCATTTGATAGGAGGGCACCATGCCATTCCTCCGAAGGTGTTGGTCCTTCATAGTCTATTCCATAAGTGGCCTCGTCACTCTGCAGAAAAGGAAGTTCCGTGGTTAAAAAAATATCATGTACACTTTCAACAGTTTTGTTGTCTACAGTATTAATTTAAACAACCAATTATTGTGTTTTAAGACCTTATGTTTTAACCAAACACTATCGTCTTCCATAGCAGCCACTCAATTGTTATTTACTCTTACAACCTGATCAGTCTTGAAATGCTGGATCAAGCTTGTTCCTTCATCAAGGTATTATCTGCCAGATGAGTGCAATTCCTGCAAAAAGGGGCATTGCAAATAAAGAAGTCACACAAATAAATCACAAATACACACCAGGACAGGGACATAACAAAACATGTTGATCCTGGTATACTGTAAAGCAACTAAAAATGAACAAAATCATAGCAGGATTTGGTCACAAAATAACAATTTTGTGACCTACAAGTGTAGCAATATTTCCAAAACAAATTGCAAACCTGACTGCTGAATTCAATGGCTGTCCTTCTCTCACTGTTGGCAATAGACAACATTCCACGTATCCATAACTGTTCTGGGGAGTAGTTATGCTCAGAACTTAATGGGCCTCTGTTGTGTCCTTCCCAAAATAACTTCAAGTTTTCATTAATCCTTGGAACAAATACAAAATGTAGTGCAAACAAATGAAGCTCGTTTGTTGGATCCAATACACCAGAACTTTCCATGTGGTAAAATAAGTGATAAAACACATATGTGCAACCCACAAAGACATCCCTCCATAACCTCTCTATTCTTTGATTGTGGACACTCCGCCCAGCAATGTGGCTTCCTCTGTCAGGACCTCGCATGGGGTGCGAAAGCATAAACAAAGCCACTTCTACATTCTCTCTACCTTTATCTGACCTTACTCTTGAAGGTAGCCCATAGCTTTGTACAGCTGTGTGAAACAACCTGAAGACAGTATTGGCACGGTTGTTTGTTGACGCTTTTAGGTAGACAATCATTGTGGAATATCCGTCAATACCGCCATGGATGACAATTCTCCACCTGCCGTACATAATAATAATGATGATGATGATGTCAATCACACATCCAACGACACTTTCTTTGCTTTGCTTTGCCCGGAATCTCAATTCCGATGCAAAACCAAAGAAACTGTTGATCCTAGATAAGTACAGTACAGATGATCCTTCGTTTAATGACCTTCAAGGTAACAAAGTCCTCAGTACTATGATCCTCAGTACTATGAATGATATTGTCAGCCTTAGAAATGGTGAAGTGTATGAATATGGACTTTGATAACCCCATTCTATGGAACATATTTTGCCACTCCCTTGGCCAGGCCTTTGTTACATAGAGGTTGAACTGTATCAAAATAAGTCCCCAAATGTAAGGCAAGTATTTAAATTTTGTTAATGGATATACCCTGGCTCCAGAAGCCTGTAATAAAATCCAAATGAACAACTCACTGCATCAGAAGCTCAATTGGAAGCAAGAGACATTTTTTCACCAAGATTTCTTTAATCCGAAATTGGCGGGGGGGGGGGGATATCTGGTGCCCAGAGTACTAGGTGGATAAACACCACGGCTGGGTTGTTCACAGCTGGGTTGAGATAACCCAGGGTTAGTGCGAAATATGAATTAAGACATGAAAGCGTAGAAAGCAAATTCAGTTGAATTCTTTTTGTCTACAATTTGGTGATTGGATACTCTAAAAAGAATAGAGAAAATTATCCGAGACAATGGTTTTGATAGAAAAAAAAAGAGAGCCGGATTAAAATCCAACCGTGGGTTAGCGCTAATCAGCCTTCAAACACCTGGGCCCAGGTTACAATGGACAGTGTTAGAAACTTTAAGCACGGAATGAAAAATGATTGAGGGCTTTCACTGAACCCTGATATTTCTAATGCAAGTTGCAATGTTTCTTATTTTTCGGGAGATTTCATATTCCAGAGGGAAAAGTACAGAGAAATAAATGAAAATTAAAAAATGACTTTTGGCACATTTAGCGCCATCTGACATAGTACTTTGTAGTGTACTAAAAGTTTTTTGGCCACAAAATTATAGATTCAAAAATGTTTAAGAAACCAGGTTTTACTAAAATAAAGTTATGTAACATCAGATTCCCATGCAAGCAAAGATATCCGTTCACTTCGTTTCAAGTCAAATCGTTCTAATTAAAAAAAATAATGATCCACCTCTCCATAAATAAATTTAAATTGGAATTTTTAGGACATATAAATGGCCAAGGCCTATGGTAGGACTGCCTTTGGTTCTTACCTGATGAGCTTATGATTGCCATCTATGTGCCACAAAGCAAGAGGGCCATATACTCGATAACAGCGACGGTGCAAGGTGTTCATCTCAAGCGATCGCAAGAGGCATCCTTGTGGGTCAACGCGACGCATTGAGGAACGTATCCGATTTTGCTGAACACGCAAACCACGGGACGTTAGAAAACCGGACATTCTCTTGTAGCCAGCGTTGGGAAAGCTACGTAGTATACTTTCGACTGCTAAGTCTAGTTCTGCGTCAGTTATTGTGCTATAGGAACTTCTTACGCTCAATCCAAATTCATGCATTCGCCGCTCCACCGTACGGACTCCCACTCCCAGAAGAGACGCTATTTCTCTGACAGAAAATCGACGATCAATTAAAAACTGAAGCTGTTCCACTGTGATCCGGTAGCTAGGTCTGCCACGATGACCACTAAAGACTGGCTGGGCGATTTGCGCCGCAAAAGACCCGCTATGGGCACACAGACACTCGCGAGCTTCTCGGAGGAGTAAGTGGACTTGATCTACGTCAACAGTCGTACTCAGCGAATCTGAGTACCTATTGACAATATCTAGCAGCCAGTCAAGGCGATAAAATGCTCTTTCAGGGACCGAAGCCCGCAGATCTCTCAACACTTCTCCAACAACATCTCCGATACTTCTAAGAAACACACTCTCATTGGCGGCCATGTTGGAATTATACATACGGCGGTAAAGTGGTTTTCCCCGGGGTTCACTCGGTCAGCGCTGTCTTCACGGCCCCAGTCCCATTTAGAACCGAAATTGACGGTTGTGTCAATTTCTGTTCTGTTGGTTCAATTTCGGTTCTGTCTTGTTATTTGGGCGTGGCCCAAATAGAGTAATGGAAACGGCTTGTTTTGACGCAAATGTGTAATAGGCACGCAATACGTGCTAACGTAAACAACGCAAGTAAATAAGGGAAGCGAGGCGAATGTATGCCATGCGAACGTCTTGTACAAGGTAAGAGGCATGTGGGAAAGAAAGCTCTGCTAGCACACGGCACTTAATCGCACTTTTACGATCTCAAAAGTTAATCTGAATCTTCAGTATTTTTGCCTCATCGAAATTTGGAAGTCTGAAGTCCAGGAATGAAATCTATCAAAAATATTTGGAATATTAACGTCGGGTTTTGGTCACAATAAGATCACAAGCAACGAACCTTGAAACACAGAAACTAAAAAAACGGATCGAAATCCACCAATCACAAATCATAAACAATGGCCTTTTGGACCCGTTGAAGAAAACTTTCGTTTCCTAAGAGGTCCGCTAAGATGATTGACGTCTGACATTTTTTTGACGAGAGGATCGAAATGCACCAATCATAGAAAGACAGTTTTAATTGCATGTTTCCTAAGAGGTCATCTGAATTTGCTGTCTTCTTTATTTTATGTCCATTTTCTTTTCTTTATTTTGTGATTGGTCGATTTTGTTAGGTCGAGTGGATAATCCAATGAGGGGCGATTTGGATATCGTTTGATCCGAAATTTTTCGAAGCAGCAGTGAGAAGCAGTTTGGATAACATTTGGCCGCGGCGTTTCGAAGAACGTGTTAATATATTGTTCAATCGTGTTATCCCGGGTTAAACTTACAAATGCACACACTGTTCGCGGTAGGCCCACACTAAAACATAACCCTGAGTGTTTTCGGAATGGGCTGGTCCGCGAACTCAAAGAAAAACAAAGGAAATTATCAAGACATTCAATGACATCAAAGACTCATGGACCCCATAGACGTAATAACAAATCGGAATATCAGGAGTGTACGTGTAAAATGGATAAGAGTTTGAACAGAGGAATGTTGAACAAGTTTGAGAGTCGCAAGATTTGTGTAGCTGGTTATCAGTGTGACAATAGTGATTTTGATTTTTGCATTGCGGAACACAGCGAGTTGCCTGTGATAAAAATCTGTTCCGATGAAGGAAGAGACGATTGTCAACAATTGAAACTTAAAGGGACTGAGGCTTCTTTTGGAGCTACTGTGATAACTGCTTTTGATTATTTCAATTTTGTTTAGCAGGGTGACGGTTAATGAACTGTTTTTTGTATTGCGTGTTGTGTTTTTTGATCTAATTGTGTATGTTGTGACGCGGTACATGTACGATGCTGTGCGTCGAGATTTTGCATTATCAGCAAGTTTTGTATGGAGTGTTTTGATGTCAGCGAGGTGACGACAAGAGAAGGTAATGAGCTAGTTGTACAGGAAGAAAATTGGGTTGTGGAGGAAATAAAAGAAGCTGAATTGAGATCTCGTCGTGGGAAATTTATTTATAACAGAACTTACAATTTCATTGGTTTAAATCAGGTTAGTCAATTACATTTTCGGAATGACAAATTACCATAAAATCGAGATTGTAATTCGAAACTCGCGTTGTTTTCAAAATTTGCGTAAATCGGGCGCTGCAAAGAAATATTTAGGTTACATGCGCTTCTAAATACTGTACCTTCAGAACGGCATCTCCTGTTTGCTTGCAAACGATTTAGGAAGGATCGAATCGACTTTGGATCGATTATTATTTTATCAGCTTGTGGTATGAACGAAACGTTTTTTCTTCTCGATAAAGTTCACTCAACAAATTTAGACAGATTTACTTGACTTTTCATATGTGAAACGAACTGACTTTTTTGTGGAACGAACTGACCATTTTTTGGAACGGTCTGACCATTGATTGGAACGATCTGACTTGGAACGATGTCAACGATCTGACCATGGAAAAATCAACGAAATGACCGATTACCGTCATGCCCCTAGCAGACTACCGATGAACAAATTAAAATCTTTGTTGCAGAAAACACGGAAAGTGACACTTTTTGTATGGAAGAGTATTCGGAAAAATACACTATTGTCGTCTGGAATTCATTGTTACGTTAAAAATAGAAAAGGGTTACACTTAAACAGGTACAGAAGTAACTGTAACAGTGTGAAGTTTTTACTTAAAGGGCAACTCCAAAACTAGTTCGTAAACGAGGGAAGGTGTATCTGTCGTCTAAGCATCAGAGCATGGGCGATTTAGGTCGAATGAGATATCCAAATAGGCTTCTAAGTAAGAATTTGCCCCTCTGAACAAGCAATTCTCCATTTTATAGTGCTTAAAACAGTTTGAATCACCGGGTTAATTTTGGCCAATTTAAGCTTTGTACTGATATAGAGAAGAATCCAGGACCTTCAGTTTATGTAGATGCTACAAAAACAATTAATGCTCCATACTGTCAAGTCAAGGAAATGTTACCGGATTTGAGGAAAATGGTGGACAACGACGTATTGCAATGAGTCTGTGCGCTTTAATTTACAGTAAGATAACAAAGATTACTTCAGTTGATGATATGACCCAAAAAATGATTGTTGTTATTCAGTTATATTGTAGTCTGTCACTGCTTGCAAGACAATCTATGTTAATGTTAACAGAATTGCCAGGAATGGTTACAGTGTTGGAACAATTTTTCCACCTTGAATACATCCAGTGACAGTTCTACTTGTAACATCCATCACTACTGTAAATGCCACTCACAGGGTACTGCATCTGAAACACTCTTGGCACTGAACTACAACTCATTCATTTTAACGGTGGGAATTATTGATGTTGGTATCTACAACACTGAGGCTGGGGGATATAATGTATTTGATTCTCATGCTAGAGATATGTATCATAACAGTCATAGTGAAGGGACGTGTATTGTTGGAAATACCATCCATGCATAAATTAGTACAATATTTTCAGACTCTAAGTAGGAATGAGGATATATATGAACTTAAAGGTGTACATATTGCCACCTTTGAACCTCATCTTTTCTAAAGAAATATTGAAAATTGTAGTATATCAAATGTTAATAGTTACCAATGTTCCTGTAAACAGTGCTACCCTATAGCAGTTTATGCAGTGTGTTACTCTCTCATTAATCCTTGTGGATACTGGACTTAAGGAACTTTATTTGCCCTTATTAGTAACCGGAATACACTGTAAAAAGTGATGGGTGTGAAAACACATCTGTCAGTATCACTGGAGCTGAGATAAACCTTACTCTCTGGGCTGTAACCACTTACGTCCTATGTTGCAATTTGGCTCTAAGCATGTCTGCATTGAAGATGTGCATATTTTCAAACATTGTCGTGAAATGACATTATTTTTGCTGTGGATTGGGACATACTGTATAAACTGAGTGGATCAGCAAACAAGTGGAGTGAAGGATTTGTCTTCTCTGGTAAGATGTGATGACAGTTCTTTAGCTGCAAAAGGCATGTTCAAAGTATCATACCTGTAGTATTACCACGCCCAAATATACGCTCACACAGCATCTTGTTAATTTCGGTTCTGACTTGTTAATTTCTGTTCTGACTTTGTAATTTCTGTTCTGTTAGTTCAATTTCGGTTCTAACTCTGTAATTTCTGTTCTGTTAGTTCAATTTCGGTTCTGACTTGTTAATTTCTGTTCTGACTTTGTAATTTCTGTTCTGTTAGTTCAATTTCTGTTCTGACTTTGTAATTTCTGTTCTGTTAGTTCAATTTCGGTTCTAACTTTGTAATTTCTGTTCTGTTAGTTCAATTTCGGTTCTGACTCGTTAATTTCGGTTCCAACTTCTCAATTTCTGTTCTGTTGGTCTAATTTCGGTTCTGATGATGGAACCAGAAATTGCAGGTTCGTCATAATGGAATTTGAAACAGAATATTGGCGGAGATCACCCCTCATAAGGGGGAGCGGGGCGGTGGGGATGGCTGGCAGCGAGGTCTGGAACCGAGTTTACATATCGCCGTGACGCCGACAGACGCCGACTTGTCGGCCATGATCGCAATCGCGATCGCCCCAGTTAAGAAATTTGGCCGAGTGAGACTGAGTACCAATTTTCCTCCAAAACATATATGGATATGGCAGAGAATTTAGACATGGAAGGACGTAATGAGTTTTTGCTCAGTTTTAAGTTTTCCCGTGTCCAAACATCAAGAAAAGGTTTTCATGAACTTTTTTAATGGAATTTTTGGACATCAGGAGGCATGATGTATGAACAGTTCATGGGTGACTTTTAAAAGTTCAATCTTTTTACGGCAACAGGGTTAACGCTGAATTTGGGAGTATAAATTACAGATGTTGCTTGTGGTTTATGGTTGCTTGTGTTTAATTAAAACAGTGACGGAATTAACAGATGCAGCTAATTCCGAATGTTAGCAACGAACATGTAGCGAACTCGACAAGTAGCGAAACCGGCGTAAACCCTTTTCGTGATTCGGCATCTCGGCAAGTACAGTTATGAATCAGTCAATTCCACCTGCGCCCAGCCCCTCCCCCGGGCTACGGCGTGGCATTTACCCGCCTTGTCAGTCCCGGGGGATGGGGCATTTGCAAATTTTGCACTGCCCGGGGGTCGGGCATTTGCCAACCCCAGGGCCATTCCCGAGCTTTTGACACGCACGCGGCTTCCTTCCAGAATAAAACTACACAGAAGATTTTACCGAAAAAAAAAAGCAGATTGGCTCATCTGTCAAGGACAGGAATAAATTGAAGAGGGTTGTGAAGGCATGTTCTCTATTTCATGCATGCATTTCTTCATTGCTTATCACGTCAGAATTACATCACGAAATTGGAGCTATCGCTGAAGTTAATCTACGTTTTTTGGTTATTGAAGAACATCCTTTCATATTTATAAAACTATTCATAACATATAACTTTACAGCGCTCTATTAATTTTAATGTCAATAATTTCATATCAATACTAAAACCATAAACTGGTGCATGTCGCCGCGGCGTGACGTCTTAATTAGAATCCTAGCGCTATTACAAAAGAAGACGTTAATTGAAACAAAAAATCGCACATTAAAACGCTTAAAACGGCACTATTCGACTGTGCGCTCAATGAAAAAATGTTGCAGTGTTGACGTAGGACGGGGCATTTGCCCTCTTTTTTCTTTTTTTTGACAGCTCAAGAGTCCCCACCCAAGGCCATCCAAGGCAAAAAAAATGCTAACGCTCGGGGGTCAGCCCGGGTGGAGGGCTGGGCGCAGGTGGAATTGACTGATGCATAATTTAGAAGCTCCGTGAATTTTACGAGCGACCACCCTGCTCCATCTCTTATATTTTTCCGTTAACAGCGGTATTAAGACTCTCTTCCTTATCCTAAACACATGCTACGAGCACACTACATTACTGTGAGTCTTGCAACAGTCATATGTGAATGTTAATTAAACCAATTTTCTACTTGGCTGTTCGTAAGTTTGTTTGTACACTGGGAGGCACAAAAAATATTTATGGGCTTAAGTAGACTCCAAATAGAGAATAAAGGGCCAATAGCCCATTTTCGAGTTCGCTATGACCGCTGAATTAAAGAAGTGAAGACGCATTTTTTACAGCCTTAGCCTCCATCTGAAAAAATATATTCACGAATTCCAACGAGAAAAAGACCTGTTTATTACTCTGTCTATTGTGTATATTCAAATTTCAAACACTTACTTGCCAGAATTTCTGAATATTTTACTTTACGTCGAGGCTAACCCTGTATGAATGTGTCATTAATGTTTGTATTCAGCGGTGATTTTTAATTCGAAACTGGACCATTTAGTAAAAGCCAAGGTAAAAGTTCCAATCAGTATAAGCTATTTTTAATATCAGAAGGCTGCAAGGGGTTTACTGAAACTTCAAAATCTTCACTGGCATGGAACATCATTGGAGTGATAATCAATAAATATTTCCAACAGCAATACCGTATTTAGTAGTTTCATATTAGGTAGTGACTTCGGTTTCACGTATTTCCTTGAAATTGTTTGTACCAAAAAAAAAATGTACAACTTCAATTGTTTCTGTAAGTTATGAATCTGATTTACAACTAAAGAAGAGCCCAATCCCCTCAGCAGTTCTTTCTATGATAATACCCTCGGCTTATTTGGCCTAGATGGGTAAGCGCGGCTGATACGGGGTGGTGACCATTTCACCCTTTAGACTTTTGAACAGGGTGTCTGTTTGGGCTGTAAAGGCTGATGTCTATAGTTACATTTTTGGTACCACCACCAAGGCATCCTCTGGTGTTTTTCATATCCACTAGTACAAGGCAATTTTTAAGTTGAAAGGGTTTGATTTCATTAACTACATTGTTAAACAGACACAAACTAACCTGGCACGTTGATGTCCAAGGGTGTTAAAAATTACATGCAACTGTACAGCAAAAACTGATCACAGTGGCCAAAGGAAAGGCAAAAATAGAAATGTCACCATTTTCCTGATTTTATAAATTTCCTTTAAAGCATATTTGACCATATTTATAGCCAGATGTGGTCCTTGTAAAAACATGCACACTTGAGCATTTATTTTCTGAACTTAGCTAATCTTTTTTAAACCATAATCTTGTTCCAAGAGGTAGTGTAGTTTTTGGAATTTATAATATTTCCCTCTTTGTTGGCAACAAAACACAATTGAATGAGGACTCAAACTGAAGGCAGTGTAATAACTGCTGTCAAACTGCTGTCATGAAAAGAGAATTCCAAACACACGAAATAATTACCCTTTCATTTGCCTAAGGTTCATTTGTTGGAAACTACAGTAAACTTTAAATTTCAGCGGTGATTATATTAGCGTGATCGATCGATCGATCGATCGATCGATCATCGATCGATCGATCGATCGATCGATCGATCGATCGATCTATCTATCTATCTATCTATCTATCTATCTATCTATCTATCTATCTATCTATCTATTATCTACTAGGAGTAATCGAAGCTTAGGAGAGTGCGTTCGATATGTTTGTTAGGCGTACAGGTAGCAGTTGAGGGGCGAGGGTGTTTGTGATGTCGATAAATATGATTATGGCATATTTTAAACGTAAAGATTTCGTGCAGCGAAACCTCTATTTAAACTTTGTATCATTATAAGAAAGGTTTCAAAAGATATGGTATGGTTCGGTGTCAAGTGCTTGTAATCGGAGGATACATTGGCCAGAGTGCGTCGAGCGTGTAAATACAACATTTTGTTTTACTGGCGCGAGTTACAGGGCGCAGTTGCTCAGGGGCCGATTCCCGGGATTCTTTTTCTTTCTTCAAAAACATTTCTTTGAGCATCTAATCATCAACTTGTTGACAAAATGAATTACATTGAATTAACAGGATATTATCATTAATTTTACGATTGACCACAGCTTTCACATCTGAATTCAGACTTCGCACTAACCCCGTCAAAGCCTTCAATGGAATGTGTGTGCGGCTCACGTCAATAACTTTTCCAGTAATTTGGTCGAGCGTGTTGATTTCAGTGACTCGAGAGTGGCGCTACTGTGGGCTGGTTTATAAGTTTTTCCTAATAAATACCATAGAGTTAAAGTGTTCGTTTGTCCGGTGCCGAAAATATCACAAGTCATGATCAAATGGCGCCGCCGAGCTTCACATCTCGGTAGATTTACTTTGTGGCACAACGGCTGCCGCGCTACACAACTCGGTAGATATACTTTGTGACACAACGGCCGCCGAGCTACACAACTCGGTAAATTTACTTTGGGGCACAACAGCCGCCGAGCTAAACCCGGTTTGATGCATGCACCAGGAGTCGCAGACATTTTCCAAAGACAGTCACGAAGCACGCTGAAAAATATGAAGGCTCTGAATCCAAAGTAAAATTTAACAGCAAACTTTTGAAAGATGAACGCTTTGGACGATTCAGCAAACACAGATCGATGTACGCTTAGGAAGATGAACGCTTTACGAAGACAGAATATCAGACCTCAGCAAACCTTTGAAAGATGAACGCCGAGGACACAAGAATTACCACATGAGTTGGCGCGTCAAAGTGAGGCAAAACGTAAGCAAGCGCCTCAAAGCGAGGCAAATGTGTGTCGACGACTAAAATGCAATCTCAAAAAACCTCCCTTATTAATTGCACAGGATACCCAATAATGCAGAGAACACCCAACACAAATTAGGGGTTGCGTTCTCGTACCTCGAACGCAATTAATAATTATGCAAAAGTACGAAGATCCCTCACCTGACTGTATATTTGAAAAGACGTGACACGGTTAAATGGAATCTTTCTGTTAAATACAAAAAAACCCACCTCCTTAATTTCACTTGGCCAAGACCAGCAACTCTAAAACAGAAATAGAATGAATTAGAAAGAAGGTCACTATTTTCCCCTTCAGTTGACGACACTATCTTTGGTAAAGACAATAACAATGCATTGAATAAGAAATTACCGATCTCGTATTGACCCATCGTTGAAATTCAGTGGAATAACGCGTGTGGCCGTCATAGCGACAGCACTGTTTAGGTGCAATCTCCTTCAGGTTGGTGATCCTGCGCTCATTCACAGTCTTGTACTCTTCATAATCTTTCTCGATCACGCTCTTAAGCTTCATCCCTAGTTGCCTCTTCTCTTCAATGCGACCACTGATAAACTTGGCTAACCTGTCTACAAGATCTGAAGGGTTCAACCTGATGTTCCTTTTAGCTACATGAAAAAGAAATGTCGTCTAATCAGTTGGTATCGTGGTAGTCTTTTTCACGTGAGCTGACCAAGACATACGGACGTACATGTGCACCGTTAGCTGACTCGTCCCTAGGCGTCTCTATTTGGATTGCAAACAAAGAAAGGAACGCGAGAGGCCTGGTGACCGAAAGGAGCAAAGGGAGAGTTTCTCGTCTCTCCTCCTTACTCATCACCTTTCGCGCTCCCATTGATCGCGCTTAGCTAGGACACTGGAATAGCCTGGAATAGTGGCTATGAATAGCCCATTTTACAGTTACAGGTGAAAACGAGGCTGAAGTTGACCTCGTTTTGATATAACCCTTCCTACTTTATTATGTAAATAAGGTTTTTCTTATACTAACTACGTATCTTTAAGCATAATTTCCATAGAAAAGGAAAGAGGTTTGTAACAAAACAAGATCAACTTCAGCCTCACGTCCACTCAAAGGCTAAGAAACTAAATCCCACAACTGTAAAGTGGTCTATTAGGCCATTCCCGAGTTGCCTTAAGCCTCCGTTTCAAAGCGAGGCTAAGTGCGAAGCCATTGATATTAAAATGATATTTTATTCTCCTGCAAATAGAACTCATTTTTGCAAGAAAGGTTTTCCACTTTGCCACGTTTTGAAAGTGAGAGTTTTTGGAACTCGGAAATGGCTAATTTGCAGAAGATATTAAAGTTTATGTTGTAAACTCAGAAATAAAGATTGCTGTTGTTGTTGTTTGTGGCGATAAATATATAACTTGCAGAAAACGAGCAAGATTTTTTTAACTGAGAATGCAATATTACTTAAGGATGTTCTGTTTCACATCCACGTTCATATCCATGCTTGCAATGATCTTAACTTCCAAAATAAAGAGAGGACCAATTCTCTTTATTAGAGTATCAAACGTTTCGTAATGGATACTTTAGACACGAAAAAAAGCCTGCTGTCAGGCTATTTCCTTGTTAGGGAACGATCTATTCGTCCATAATCAGCATTTACACCAAAAAAAATTAAACACACTTACTGGCATTATCGTAAATGTTTTTCATTTCATTCACACATAGCTTGTCAACCATCAGATTCTTTGCCGTGGTCGAAATCTTCTCAGCTGAGCTAATGACGTCATTACTGGATATCTCATGCTTGATTGTACAGCTGCAGTTAGGGTTAACAATACTTTTGACAGGGAGGGTAGGCACAGTACTCATTAGTCTGTTTTGGTAGATTTTGAATTTAGCTGTCGAGGCATCGAAGTCAAACACATGCCAGAAACGTGAGCAATTGGAACTGTCATAACCAAGGCCGTCTGCAAAAGAGAGAGAAAAAAAACCTCGGTTGAGGATCAAAAAGGGGACTGTAGTTAATTTTACCCGGGGGGGGGGTACTCCCTCATATAAGCCATGGAGGTATGTGCTGCCCCAAAGGGTAGGGCTTTTGCGCCGTTTGGTAGGAAAACGGGTAACCACTTTGCCCATTTAGGTCTCGAATCGGTAAGAAAGAAAGAGGAATGTGGGAATTCGAAATGGATGTTAAGAAATCTTTTTTGATGCTGTTCTAATCTAAGTAATGATGACGTAATTTCTTGGAAGCCAGGTCTGAAAACGGGTATGGATTTTTGGGGCCAGGTCCGGGAACGGGTGTGAAAAATGACAGGTTTTGGTCTGAAATAGGGTTAGGATTTGGAGAATCGGGCGGCACACCCCCGCCAAGAATTCCCAAGAGTAGCCCCCCGGGTAATTTTAAAGAGTCTCTCTGACTAACAAAGAAAAATGACTTACTCTCACTGCAGTCCGGTTGTTGGATGCTATGTAATAGACCTCCCGTGGACGCCTGATAAATCTTGACATTAGCTGATATCTTATTCCAGCAGACATCGTTAGTGTAAATATGCACATAATAAGCGAATGCTTCCGACTGGAGTCCTCTCATGGTTATGGTCTCGGGTCCGTACATATCTGTGGCATCCACATCAAGGTCTATGATCTGAGAACCTTGTTGGCACCGCTTGCCGTCATAATAAACCTGTGTACATTGAAATTTTGATCAGAGTCATGTAATGAGGTAGTTTAGAATCCAAATGCGTGCTGGACACTAGTGCCATTAACCGCAGAATGCGGCTCTATATGCTGCTGTCACTCTCGGAGAAATTTACCCTGGGTACCTGAGACGTTTTATATCGGCGTTCGGGGTTTTACTGTCAAGTCTTTATAGTGACCCGCTCGTGGCGTCGGCCCTCCTCCGAAGACGTGGCCGACCCGAAACATCTCCGCAGCAAGCGATCGCCGCACGCTTGAGAAAACCTCTGGTACCTAGGGTAGGAGAAACTGCAACCCACCCCTAGCTGAAATCCCAACCAACTAACATATAATTGCAACCAAAGCTTTCTCTTTTCCCATGTCCAGCCTCCTTCTCATACCCTCTCTCTTACTGAGAACGAGGTTGCCCCATGCCAAGAAATTCAATATCACATCAGTGCTATTCTAATCGTAAAACCGTAAACTCTATTATAAGCACTGGGCTTATACAACTTTGTAAGCGGTTTTTAATTTAGGAGGGCTTATAAAGGGGGGGGGGACGTTTACAGTATGTTTTTTGCCCTTGGCCGCTATTTCCACGTATTCCCAGGGTAAGTCCTAATTTTGTGGCGTTCTTGTGAGTCTCAAGGTTG
Source organism: Porites cylindrica (assembly GCA_964035525.1). Lineage (NCBI taxonomy): Eukaryota > Metazoa > Cnidaria > Anthozoa > Scleractinia > Poritidae > Porites > Porites cylindrica. Next base: position 43,779,404 of record OZ037778.1, read on the forward strand.
GACCACACTTATTTTAACTTCCTGTGGACTTGGAAAAGGAGTCCAAAACTGCCTACAATTTTTTTGGCTTGTTCCTTGCTGCATTTTGTCAGCGAAGAATTTGGACAGTTTTCAAGGCAAGTTACTTTTGTTTTTTATTGATAGAAATGCTAAAATTCGACGTGTTTTGGTCTTTTCCAACCGCTTTTGCTCTAACTAATGAGTCAAGCTAGATTACTTTCGAAAATTTGGTGATTTTGCTTGAAGTGAAAACTACGGTATCTAATTCCGCAACAGGAACTGCGAACAAGTATGAATATCAAGGGCGCTTTCGATTGGGATTGAGATTAAGATTTTGAAATCCGGATTTTGGATTTGCAATAAAACGCGAAATCCAAAAACGGATTTCAACACCCAGAAATCTGTCCTTGGATTCCCTTTCTTTCCGTTTTATTGGGAAATCCGAAAAAGGATAAGAAAAACAATTCTCAAGAACACTTAATAGCGGTCTCGCACGCGCACGCATAATTAATGCAAATCCTTTTTCGGATTTCCCAATAAAACGGAAAGAAAGGAAATCCATGCATTCAGGATATGGATTCCTTACCTTGAGGAAGGATTTCTCGAAGTTAAAATCCGTTATCGAATTTTCTGTCTTATTGCAAAATCCGAATTCCAGATTTCAAAATCTTAATCCGCGATCCACATTTCCCAATCGAACGTACCACAAGACCTTCCCTAGTTCCTTTGCGGTGTCTTTCCAGGCCTTCTCGCTCAATGCATTTCGGTGAATTATCTGAGACAAAAAACTCGCTCGGACCACGTCACCCGAATTGCATCGGCCGCGCGCAATAAAGAGGGCTAGGGACTAGGCAACCACAAGACCTACCATTCCAGACTCACAGTCAGGATCATCTGAACTGCCGGGCCAGGGCGTTATAAGATAAGAGTCCAGGTCCTTTGGCTGGCGACCCCAGGTGAGCACTATACGGTACATATCATCTGTCCCTCGAAGAGACAAACGTGGAGATATCACCATGTCCTGATGGATCATAATGTGTTTTTCTGTTGTGGTTGGGATCTTTAAGTCTTCATTTAACGTGTAATAACCGATCCTGGATGTTCGAACCTAGGAAAAACGGGCAAAAAAAAGCTTTAAGTTTGAACGATACGATACAGTGTACCTGAGGAAACAGGATAAACTAAGCCGGTTAAAATCATAATGGGAACTATTTGACCAAGGCTGTGCTCTAAAAAAATTACAGAAATCCATGTGCTCTGAGCCTGTAAAATCCAAGGTGCCCAGCACATGATTAGCATGAAAAAACTATAAGTTTTTCGAGTTGCATGAGTGCGAAAGTTGGGCGCTAGGGGCCACTGGGCTTTGCTTGAGCACAGCCCTGCTATTTCCATTCTTCATCAGCACACGCGCTCGGTGATCTCTAAAGACCACTGTAATTGGCTTACTGCTGTTGTGGCATCCTGCCTAATTACGAATTTATTCTTATTTGTTTCTGTTGTATATATATCTATAATCCTTCATTTTTTGTGCTAGAAAGATTAAGCTTCACGTATACGGCAAACGTCAGATTCAAATTGAGAATTTTTAACAATAGAAAACGAGCAGATAAAAACAGCTCCGAATAGTTCTTATGGATAAAAAATTTTGTGAAACTACTGATTTATTATCTAGAAATAATGAGCAGTAAACGACAACCTGGAAGTAAAGGGGAAACTTGGTCACGTGGTACAAATTCGCATTTGCCGTAAAGGTGATGCTTAACCTCTCTATTATGTGATAGGTGAAGCTAATGAGGCGAATTAGGTCAAAGAGGCCAATTCTCTATACACTGTAGGTTCTATTTGTGCGCCTACCTGGTAGTAACCAGGTTGAACATCTTCTATGATAGCCACACCGTAGAAGTTTGTCAGGCTTTTAGCTGTTCTTAAAAAGACCCCAGCACTGGACAGTAACATACACTCAGCTCCGGGCACTGCGGCCCACTCTACTCCTCGAGTAGCATCCTTCACCTGCCAATCAAAACACACAAATAAGTTGGTCAACTGTGCAAATGAGTATCAAGAACCAAAATACTGCACCAAAAACCAAAGCAATTACATTGGCCAACCCTCTGCCGGCAAAATCAAACGAGCCAATGAGATCTCAAAGCAAAAGCAAGGAGCCTGTTCCAAGCGCGGGAAGACAATATTTTTAGTTTTGATTGGCTGAGGGTGGTACTAATTTACAGTCATTCACTAAACAGCAATAGAGACGAAGTTACTTTCAACGATCAAACCATACTATATGGCTAAACGTAAAAATTATGCATGGTAAGGTAAGAAAGGATGAAAGTGGATTTCAGTTTATAGAGTTTACTGGCGTAAAACGGCCAAGAAATAAAACTCACTAATAGGTTAGTTGAGACTTCGATCGTTTTGGGACCTTATTTCATTATTCATTGTCTTGTCTGCTCCAAAATGGTGAAACGGTCTCAAACAGAAGCAAGTTGCGGAATTTTGCCTTACGAAATTTTTCATAACCAAGTCAACCACAACCGCCAATTAAGCTGCTCCTGGCCAAATATAACGAGAAAATGGTACATCCGCGGCGACAGGTTATGAAATCTAGGCAACAGTTGTAAACATGCAGCCTCGTATGTAAGGTATAAAGTGCTATATCGCGGATGGGATACACTCGCAAAGGCGGAACATTTATCGGGCAGCAAATTTATAAGTGTTCGTAAAGTGAGCTTCGCCGTATTTTCAAGTGGTTCCCATAGAGCCTCCCGGTAGCTCAGTGGTTACAGCGTCCGATCTAGAACTCGGAGAGTCGTGAGTTCAATCTTATCTGTGGAGTTCGGAAATTTTTCTGAGCTTTCCGAAGTTAGATTTCTCTTCCTTCTAAAGTGCTTTGTACTGTTGGAGAGCAGAAGACGAAGAAAGATTTCTGCTCGGAGAGACAGTACGTTCTTCCACTCTGTTTTAGTTTTCAACTTTAATGTTTTCCACTTAAAGACCTTCACTGCAAACAGTTCAGCTGCGAAAAATTGTCTCTTGGCTGCATTCAACCATTTCTGTCATCAGTTTGAATCCGCTATTAAGCCACTACCTTAATTAAATTTCATAAATAAAGGACAATACCGCTTTTCATTAGGCCACCGATGACTCATCCAAAACGAACTAAAATTTTCATTTCATCGGACAGAGAGGAGTCAATTTACACTAGCTCAGTGTTTAGTGACGGATTCATGACATTGCACAAGTCTGCCCTGAAAGGATACTTCGTCCCATAACTCTGCTATATAAGAACAGAAAAGACTGTTCCGAGTGAATTCAATTGCAAGCTCTATCGCCACTATGACACTTCCAGACACTGATGCTGAACACAACGGCCCAAAATAGGCTGATTAACAAATCAAGACTTTCTTTTGCTGTTTGTCTACCTTTCTTTTTACTGAAAACATTTTGACGCCCAAAAAGATTTTTATTTCCTTGCATTCGTTAAGATGTCAGTACAAATATTGTTGAGATATAGGAATGATTCGTCATGATTCGGCTACTAAGCAATGATGCAGTTCATAGTTACAGATTTTCCCTTTCATGAGGCGCACTCCCACAGTAAAATGAGTGGTTTGGAATATCGCCGTAACGCGTTTTTATGGAGGAGAAATTATCAGGTTTAAACCAATTATAAGAGCGAAGTAACCGAAAATGAAAGAGGACTCGTCTGGAATTGAAGCGTTTACAGAACTATATATAAAGCACTGCCAGTTGGAATTTGAAAAATTCGTCAAAAAGTTGATTAAACCGTTTGACCTTGTTTTGACAAAAAATGAATGTCAAAAGACCCAAACAGTATTACTTTCTCGCCCTAAGCTAGGCACTAGATCAAACAAAAAAAACCTTGTTACCCGAGGTATAGCTAGTCTACGTTGCTTTAACCCGAACTGGAATTGTCATGGTGTCAGTTCATTAAAAATATCTTCTGCTGAAATTTTAATTTCGTAATTTCTGAATTCGTAAAAAGTGATCGTTTTCCAAACAGTAGAAAATAGCGTTTTGGTTTAATTTAATGGTTTACAACTAAACCTAATGAATTTTGTAGAATGCTGACGCAATGAAAAATATATAAAAGGATTTCGCGTGTGACTACCCACCAACATGTAATTATCCGCCATGTTCTTCTACCCTAAACATTTCGTTCTTTGTATGTACATCGATCATGTAATTATTGAATGTAATAGTGTTTGTTGAATAAGTCAAAAGCGATGAAAATTGAATAAATGTTTTTCTTTCTCCAAGCAAGACTGAAGTGGTAGATCCTTTATTTAGTAAAAAGATATGAACCCTTCTGTCAAGTGCTATGTAAACAAATTAGCGATGTCATTGCGCTCCTATGTAGATCGAGCGATCAAAGTTTTCTCATAACAACATAGTGTGAATGTGAAGAAACTCCGTGGAGTTTAAAATCGTAAGGAACTCATGTAAGCATGCTTAGTTTCTCGGCCTGGTTCTTAAGCGTGGTGATGATAAACAAATCACTACCAGTATGGTGCTGAAATTCGTTCAACACGATCGACCTACCTGGCATTTGATGGAAATGGTATTCACTTCGCAGGCGCTTGTTATGATAAAAAGAATGACAAAAAACTGTTTAGAATTCATTCTTTGGAATCGTTAAGAGAATCTTGTCGCTCTCGTTTCGCTTCCACCACATTTGAAAAGCACGTAGCGCAGTCTTTTGCATTTTCATTTCGATGAAAACAATACCATCGCACGGAAATTGCAGTTCTTGCTAACAATGCAAATTGCAATTTGCATGATAACAAGGATTACTCTCATTGTAATGGACATAGCGGTCCGAGATTAAACAAGACGTTAATTTCTAAATTTAGAAAGATAAAATTTTTTCTCTTCAGCACTTCGTTACAGTGATGGAACGGAATAAAAAAATTTGCCGAAATAAAAAACGAGTATTTTTACACCAGAAACAAACGCACGGTTAGTTAAGTACTTGCAACAAAAGTTTAGAATAGTTTTGCTTCCTTTGTCTAGAGTAGTGGCCAGAAAATCGGGCTTTTTGGTGTAACAAGTCCTTGATTCTACAAGTTAATCGTCCTCATTCTTGTTAGCTGGTCAGTGTTCTTCTAATTATGAGATAGCCTGCCAGCAAGCTCTCATGTTTGGGCGAGTGAAACAGGTCTCGCGAGAACGCGCGAGCGAGCGGCGAAGCCGCGAGGGGCGGAGAATGAAAATTATAAGAGATCGTTGCAAGCTCTCCTTTCCTCGGCCCCTCGCTCGTGCTAATTTTGAGAAGGAGTTGAGGCACACGCAGCTTTAGCATGGAATTTTTAAGGCATACTCCTTTTCTTGAAAGTATGACAAAGAAACTCTAGCTTTCACTGTAGATTATTAAGAATTTCTTTCAATGTGACCAGAGCGCTTTTTGCTGAAATGATCATGTTCGGTCCCGCAGTTTATCAGGTGCACGGAAGCTTGACTCTTATCTTTCGCTTTCTTTTCTCTTATCTCAGTTTTTGCTTCTCGTTTCTTTTGTTCTCACTATTTCTTTTTGCTGGGATTTTTACTAGACTGCTTTGGCAAAAACGCTGAGAAACGTCAAAACGGACTTCAAGCTACTGTTGAGAACGTGGTCGTAATGGCTACAAGCTTGGTCAATGCTAAAACAGGTGAATTTATTAAAAGTCTTTTATGCAAGCTGATATTCATGTAAAATTGTTGAATCTCTGACCATTCAAATAAACGTTTTTGACCAATGGTCCAATAACGTATTTACTCGATTAAAGCCCGCAGTTGGAAGACTTGGAAGCAAAATTTCACTGAACTTGACCCTTTAAATGGAAACTTCTTGTTTCTGAAATCTGCTCAGTGTTCGTCGTATTACGAGTCAAAATGCTAACGATTATCCTGACTGCTTTTCAGAGCTCAGGCTTTCCCGGCTTTAGGAATGATCAACGCAACGCAAGTGAATTTCATGTATACGTCGGCTTTTTATGAGTCTGTTTGTAATAACTTGAATGCGTTATTACTTAGGGCCTGTTTACATGGAGGTGGGGGACCCCAGGTAGGTGAGGTAACCTGCTTATGTGGGGTAAAAAAATAACCCTCCTAATTACATGCAATCTTACAACCCCGCCATCCCCGGGGTGCACTTTCTCAAGATTATTGAATGGTCGCTAAGCACGTAAACAAGAAAAATGATGGCAAATCACGTATTTTGGCGATTAATGCACTTCTACACTCACTTGTTTGCTCTTGCTGCAACCTTCATTACAATGGCTTTCTATTGTTAACTTTAATAATGATGTAAAGCCACCGCCAAAGTGAAGTTTGCGCGAATTGGATGTATCACGAGTCCGACCCCGGCCAGACGGGTTACCTTTAATCTTTAATCTTTAATCACAGTTCGTAACCATACATAACTGATACAAATGAACTAATACTAACATATACAATCGAACAAAAATACAAAAATGGTTAACAGGACGGTAGTAGGGGGAAACCAAATTCCCATGCTAAGACATACCTTCCAAAAAAGAAAAAAGAAAAAAAAAAAAAAGAAAAAATAATTAATTAATATATAAACATATATTAAAAGACTATAAATTAGACTATAAATTATAAACCTAGATGCCTAATAATAATGATGCATAAACTTATATTAAAGACACTATGCCTAATATTTTAAGGTAAATTATGAGCGAAGGTACTTAATCAGTGAAACTTTAAAAGACTGAAGGCTAGGAGATGACATTACTTCAGAAGGCAAAGAGTTCCAATCATTAATATATCTATGAAAAAATGAATATTTAAAATAATTTGTACGGGCAACTTTAGGCCTTATTTTATACTCATGCTTACTTCTAGTTCGAGTTATTCCAATAATATCAAAGTAATGATGGCAATTGATATCACAGTAACCAAATATAATCTTATACGTTTGAACTAGGCTAAGATATTTCCGTCTCAGTTCTAAAGAGTCCCATTTTAACTCTAAAAGTCTTTCAGGATATTCTTTGTCGGGGCCACATATTAGTCGGGACGCTCTTCTCTGAATTGCTTCGATTGCCTTGGTGTGTTTCACCAGATAAGGATTCCAGACTGGGCAGGCGTACTCGAGGATAGGTACCCCACCTTGAAACGTTTACATGGCAAAATTTGACCCCGGCTGAGAGTGTAACCCGGTCTGGTAGACCGGGCTACCCGCCTTGGCGGGTCACCCCACCCATCATGTAAACGGGAACAAATTAAAATGAGAGATTATATGGACAAGCGGGTTACCCCACCTAAGCGAGTTACCTCACCTACCTGGGGTCCCTCACCTCCATGTAAACAGGCCCTTAGATTAGCTAAGACCACATAATCTCTTAGGCCGTCCTTCATTGTCTGTTAGTATAGGACAACAAAATTAATCAGCGATACTCTAGCCCAAACTTAGCCACAGCATAATTTAATTGCTCACAATATTTTATTACAGTTTCTATCAAATACGTTTGCCGGGCATTTCTTCACATAGGAGAGTTCATTTCTTGTTGCTCCTAAGACGCGTCAAGTACTATTGCACAATCCTTTCATAAAACAAAGCCTATATGAAGTCTATTAATGATACCTAACATATGGGTGTACAAAAAACAGGGCGTCAACAAATCCCCAATAACCGTTTGAAAGAAACCGACCAGACAATACCTTATTTGTTTCCACGTACTGTGAACGTCTGGCAAAGAAACCGGATGGGCTAAGAGCAATGACGTGCTCTTTAATGTTACACACACACTTATTGCATCTAAGAAGCCTGCCAAGCTTACCGTCTTGCTAAGGTTTTGAGATTTGGGGTTAAGCTGACGTTAGTTAACAACACGTTAGAGGAAATATCCAGTTCCTTTTTCTCGCTTATTTTCACTCTTTAACTTGCACTTGAAACGTATACATCGTTCTGATCATTTGCAACTTAGCGGAAGACAAAATGATAATTTCTGTGGTCGAAAAACCGTTTGTTGAATTTTAAGACACCGACTATCTCATAGGTCCCTTAAAAATTTCGGTTGAAACATAAATGGAACGCGACGGTTTAGATGGAAATTTTCCGGAAAAAGTGATCCACCTTCAGAGGTGGTCCTAAGAAATACTAGTCGCCGACGCTGAGCGGCCAAGCGCAGGAAAATACGTATAGAGGGCTAGCCATCCAATCAGAACACGAACGGGTACTTTAAATTAACCAATCAGATCGCCAAGCAAAATCATGTCGTCGGCACAAAGGGAGGAAAATTCTTGTTTTTTTAATGATTGATTAAGCAAGTGGCGCGAGACTTATAAGCCAAAAAGAGTAGCATTGCAAAGCAAATGCTTAGGGGCCGACCATTTGACTTGTGAGAGGGGTGGGGGGGTTATGGGTTATTTGGTTTTGGTAAGAATTTTTTTTCCCCTGACATACAAAGCCATTGTACGCCAGGTATTTCGTTGCAAATTTTTTTCCCCTCGAAATCAGTCTCAAGGATATTTTTTTCTGAAATCACCCTTACCCCCGCCTCAAAAGTTAAATGGTCGGCCCCTGCACAGGCTTAATAAAGAAAAAATAAACCAACCCACTCACCAGTCACACTTAAGGTTGACAATTAACTGAACCTGGGAAACAAGAAAACACAAAACAAGTCACATACCCAGTGACAGAAATCAACAGCTTTTATTACTTCCAAATACATATATATTTATTTTGTGTCTAAAAATGTGTATGTTAGTTCACAGAAATGGTCACCAGTCTATGTGAATCGTTAGCGAAGTATGTAACTTCCTTTTCAACATTTATAATTTAGACAGTTATTTTTCGGTTACGCGTGAGATGTTCGCAGTAAATTTTGAGCAATTTAACAGCTCTCCAAATTTGTTAGAAATTACACTTTGATGAACTTTTCAAAGAAAGGATGTCTCTGATATGCTTAGCCTGTTGAAACTTCTATAAGGTAAATGGATTGCAGTTTGGTGGTTGCTACAATACAGAGATTTAGAATCACGTTTACGGCAAACAGCAGACATCAATTTGTAGCATGTGACCAAGTTTTTCCTTTACCTATTGCCAACTCTTTATTATGTGCACCAAAAAATTTATAGTTTCACGCCATACAATACTTTGCACATTTTTTTTCCAGTCCATTTTCCATTTTGAGAAATTGTCAACTTGAATTTGACGTCTGCTGTAAAACTGACTCTTAATCCCTCTGATCCCATTAAAAATTCCCGAAACTAGCGTAAATATGACTTCATTAAATCTCCAATAAACTTGACTTACTGGGTGCGAGGGGTGTACGCCATAAGAATGCGCAGTCAGAGTTAATTCTGAAGAAAGGCATGAACAAGAGGAAACACATCTTTTCTCGTTGCCTTGACATTCTCCTGATCATAAACAAAACAGTTCTCATAACTTTCAGTGCATTGCCTTAATTTAAGTTTGCCCGAAGTAGACAAGTAATCTCCAATTTGACCAGAAGCATCTTGATTTGGACCACACACAGCAAGCTGTTTACTCGGAGGTTCATTTAAGCCATCCCCAAAGTAGACAAACATTATAACTAGTACATCCAAGCATGAAGATTCACAATATTTCATTATGTGATGTTGAACTTGTGCTCTTGAAAAGAATTCTTGCAATGACAACCCGCTGACTGCGCTGATGCTGACACTTAAAGTTTCACTACTGTTTTTGGGCAAGGCTTTGTAGTCTTTCCGTAAAAGGTCCAGGGTGGAGATGGCTGACACATCAAACTTTGCTGGAAAAAAAAAATTTGATGTGAAGTGAAGTGAAGACTTTATGTAAAGAGGGCAACACTTCAGTTATAAAAGAACTGACGAACTTGTGGCCCTCTACTAACATAAAATGCATAAAATATTAATTATATTTAACAATGTTATTGTAAAAAGATAAAAATATCAGTTAGTTATACGTGACATCACCCACCCTCCCTCCCTTCACATTCATTTCTTGCTGAATCACATTAAGATGCAGAAGCATTGGAGTGTACATGTGAGAATGTGATTACTGATGAGAAAAAAAAGGAAAAATTTCTATATCTATAACTTTTTTAGTTTATTACTGATCTATAAAACTTGACAATATGGACAATAGCAACAATATGCAACATGGGCTGGGGAAAATATACCTTCACATAAAAAACAAATTGAGGGTAGCGATTAGGCTAGGCAGAAGCCTTCAAAATGTTATCATGACTTCTATCGAAATACACAAAGCCACTATCAGCTACTATCATTACCACCTTGCAATGTGCAGCTAAGTTTTGGTGAACTAACCTTTACTGAGACCTGCATACAATTCATCCACTGCAACTAGATGTCGCTCCATTAATCTGGCAACAATTTGTTTGTCTTTGTCTGTTGTTTTACCAGCTCTGGGATCAAGATTAATCGTGTCTAGAAGTATTGTTCCTAATAAGAGGCTGCACATCATATTGTCCAGTATGTCTACAGCCAAGAGCTTTTCAGCCACAAGAGTACAGCAGGATCCCACTAGCTCAATAGTCTTGTTGACTTTTAGTTCAGCTGGCCACATATCCTGATGATGGTCTGAAAGATATCATAGCTTGTGTACAGATGCCCCCTCCCCTCAAAAAAAAAAGGGAAGAAGGGGAGGGTGCATCTGAACACAGGCTAAGATATTGTGATAAAAAGAAACAAAATCCTAAAGTTAACCTTTTACTCAAACAACATGATGCACATATTAGCTAGAAACAACCAACTAAAGACTTTCTCTCCCTGCCAGCAGAGTGTTTCTTTTGCTTGCTCAATTTTGGTGTCCTGGAGAAAGACAGCATGAATCGAGTAAAATCTTTGTTGAACATGCTCAGAGGTGGATCCGGGATTTTTCTTAGCAGGTGGTGCACCACTAAGGAATGGCTTAACTGACTGGTGACATCAACAAATTTTAAAAGGGAATTTGAAGAAGAAGGCTTTTGACTAGGCAATAACATAATGTGAACTGCTGAGAATCATATCAAACGATACAGCAGATTTTTTTGCAGAATACCAGTTGTATTAGAAAGCCACAGGTCATCTCGGGGGAAGGGGGGTGCACACCCCTTACACCCTCCCCCTAGATCCACCCCTGATGTTCTGCACATTGCCGGGATACAGTTATGAACACAGGCCAGATAGTCGTGTACGTGGTACAGCAGGCTGACCATAAGCACCACCAACCTTTCAAAACAGACTGATACTAAGAGGGAATTCGCTACACGTGTTTGTAAAGGGCAGACCTGTAGAGCTTACTTACACACTCACCTAAAATTTCAATGACAGCAGTTTCCAAATATTTCTGTGCTTGGGCTAAAACATTATGGTCTACTAAAGTGAGTTTCAGTTTCTTTGTTTCCATCAAGGTTTCCAACTCTATATCTTCTATAAATGTGAAGAAATCATGATCAAGATGAAATTGTTTGAACAGAAACACTGCTTCTGTTCGCAGGCAGAAATCTTGCCTTGGTATGTTGAACACAGGAACAACAGCTGTTTGTTTTGCTGGAACACTGGACAATGTCTTGGAAGAAAGAAAACTAAAATCAGATTCCTTAGCATTGTTAGAAGTACATGTATGATTACTGTTAAATTTGTTGACTTGTTGGAATCGAACGCTGAACATGTTAGATCACCCACATGCAATTCTGATAATTATCAAAGGAAGACCTATTTCTGATTGATATACCACTAATCATTGCTCTGTGTTGTGCAGTCTCTGTGCTTTCAGACCACTGCATGCTAGCAAGATATTTGAAATTTTGGACAAACATTGTTTAGAGATCCACTGCCTTTGTAGACAAGTAATAGTCAACTCTACTGGGGCACCCGACGGCAATTTTCAAGAAAATATCTGTTCGGAAGACGATTTCAGAACTAGAATTTTCGGAACATTTGTTGTAAAATTTCTTGCTTGCCTGCCTCTCCTAGGATTTTCGAACATCTACAAAATGGTATAATTACCCATTTTAAACGGATATTTACCCGAAAAAGGCCACCTAGAATTTTAGGGGGCCTTTTCCTGGCTGAAATTTTCGAAAAGGTAAGTTTTGATCCCTTTAATTTTCGGATCACTAGACTTTCAGCTAGGAAATCCGAACAGATGAAAAGTTTTTAGGGGATAAAAATATGCCTATATCTACTGTTTAAATACTAAAATACGTTCAACAATGCTATGTTAAGTGGTTTTGAACTATATCCTCGTTGGGTGCCCCTGACTCTACTTGTCCTTTTGTCCTAAATTATGTGAAACAAGAGACCTGCAACTTGGCTAGGATGGAAATTAGGTGTATTGATGATATTAATTTGTAACTGGATGCCGAAGAATAAATTAACCTGAACAATGATAAAACTGAAACAGATTACTGTAACAGGTCTGTTATAATTATGGAGTATCAAATTAATAAGCTACAGCCTGCACAGAACATGTTTGCAGGACTTATATGCAGTGAACGTAAATAAATTATTGTTAGACTACTCCTTTATTACGTGATTTAAATTGGCTGCCTGTAAAGTTTAGAATTGAATTTTAAAAAATCTTGTTAATTGTTTTTAAGATTTTAAGAGCTTAGCATCTTGTTACCTAAGTTCATGGGGGGGGGGGGGGGGGAGGTACAAAAAAATATTCGTGCAAGGGAAATTGTTTAAAACAAGTTGTGAGAACATCCTCAGGTCTCTCCCCCTACCACCCTCCAGGTGTTCATTTTCCTGCAGAGATGACCGAAAATAAATTACAGTAATTTATGCCTTAGGTTAGGCACATGAAAAGTTCGACACTTGAAACCAAGATGCTCCTCAGTCCAAATTCCCATGTGGGCCACTCGAACGTAATTCATGGGTCGACCCAAAGTAGATATGTTGGACTTAATTGATTCAAACATCAATCTTTTGATGTACTTAACTGAAGGGATTACGTTTGGTACATGGAAAATGGTGACATTTGAACTGCTCCTTAACTAGTTATGGTTACCTCTCTTATGCACAAACTATTATCCATTGAAAAATCATTCTTAAGCAAATAAAAATATTTTTTGTCCCAATTTTATCTCTTTTTAAAAGTAACATTTTATTTCTGGATTTGCTTCCATGAAGAGACATACCTTAAAAATGGAAAATGCATAAATGAGCGAAGACACCATTGAGTCAAGATCACAAGCCTCATTTCCTAAGACAACATGAACTTCATTGAACTCGGTGAGATTCTTCAAGCAGACCTTTATAAATGAAGGAAGGAATAAAAAACATTTAGCAAACTTCCATTAGCTTTGTGGTAATTTGTTACAGCACAAACACTTCCTTTGTGTTAACAATTGTTATGCAAGTATAGGTGCCTTGCAATAAATTGGACAATTTTACTGTTTAATGCACTAAGCTACTCAGACAGTGCAAAGGAATCAAGTTAGTAATGACAAAATGGAACTACACATATCATGACTTGGAAATTGCATGCAATTTATGCTTCATTCTCTTTCAGAAAGAAGACGTGTTTGAATCTCTTTTGTGGTTCGATTATCGTAATCGACCCCTCAATCTTCAAATTTTTGGTGGCCCTTAAGGAAGGTTCCACTGTATAATACACAAACAACATAAACAACACAGAATAATGGAAAAATATTATACAAACAAACACCAAACTCTGGCAACATAACATAGTGCAAAGAAAACCTGCTTTACAGCTTGCTCTTTGGGCAAGCTGCAGCTAGCTTTTACTGGCCTGCCGGAGAGCCATTTTGACTAGCCTGAGAAAAAAATTTACAAGCAGTGAAATAAGTTAAGCGTATTTAAGTAAACGCTTTAAGCACAAACTTCCACTTATTTCAAACACACTAGTTGTCTCTCCTTCGTGCCCTTTCGCTCACTCCTATTGCCCTGATATTCTACACCTACAGTAAACTCTCCTAAAACTATCCGGGTAAAGCTTAGAAATATTAAATTATTCGCCGACCTACAAGTAGTTATTGACTTGTAAAAATAGTTCAAAGCATGACTTGTGTATACGATTAAGAACAATCGAAACAAAGCAAAACAAAACACAACATGAGCACCTTGGAATGCTTTAAAAAGTCCTCCATTTTGATTTTTGCTTGGCGGCTGCGCTCGGCTGCGCGGGAAGAAAATAACTGGCGCTCAGTCCCTCATCCGCTGGACTCGGGGGAGGAGGCCCGTGAGGGATAATAGGGACTTTAAGAGTGGCTGTCTGTAAGGAGCGAGAATCGGCGGTCAGCGACCCATTTGGCAAATCCCTGATATTTTGCCCAAAGTTAGCCTTGGGTAGACTGTTTTCAAAAATCATATTCAAAAGTTCCAACGATTTTGTTTATTTGGGAAATTTGAGAAAAATTAAAAATGCGGTCAAAATGCGGTCAAAGTGCGGTTTTTTGGTTGATCAAAAGGTGCGATTATAAACCTCCGCCGAAGTCTCAAAATGAAATCAGTTGACCTCAAAATAAAAAGGATTTCAAAGCAATCAATCTTCTACACTACCAATGTTTTAATCTTTTCAAATATGATAATACAATGGTTTTTCAGGCCATTTAGAAAACACCTTCGGAGACCGCTTTCGGTGGTGGCAAAATGTAGCTAATATTCATCAGGATAAAAATGTTCCTGGTATGTCAGTTTTTAACAATTAAGCATTACAGAGCTAAAATATAGGTCTTAAAGATTCACCAAGTAAAGTTTCAAGGTCGAACTCGGAGCGCTTCCCTTCGAAGGAATCGAAAGTCTGAGCAATATCAACGTGCAAAATGGCGCTGGATTTATAACAAACATCCTATGCATCTAACATTATAGTTACAATCACTTGCGTTAAAATATCAAACTACATTTACCTTTGACAGTTTTAAGTTTGCCGCTTATAGAAATATCCAAGAGCTCATAGGAGACACATCCAATGCTTTGAAGAGATCAGTTTGATGTAGATAGTCCGCTTTGGTTATCACAAGGTAATGTAAACAAACGTGATAAATCAGTTAAACCAGCCGCCTTTGTGTCAAACTATCCATCCAGGACGTTTTCCTAGATATTTATCGTTCTGCAAGGTTTCTTGAATGAAATAGTAATCGTGTGACTTTAAAAAAAACGAAGGTAGTTTGCTGGAAAGACCGTTGAAATTTTGGAAATAGTTATTACCGCGACAATAATAATAACCGGCAAAGTGCCACACTATCATGACACTTTTGCTATAGGCGGTATTTAATCATACAGGCAGAAACAACGTTGCGGAAAGTCATTTTCCACTACAGGGAGAGTTTGAATCCACGTTAGTTTTCACAATTTCAAACGGTTTTTGTTTTTAGTATCTGAAACACGTGAAGCTATATGTGTCAAGAAATCGAAACAAACGGCATTCTGTCAGAATAAACCGTGTGTTGCTATTCGAGTCCAGTAAATGTAACGCAATCTCAGTTACCCTCTCCCACCCATCCTGCGTGGTCTAGAAACTTAAACAAGTTAATTTTGCTCAAATTAGTATTTTTCTCAAACGAACGTATTTATTTGAATAAGCGCCAAACCTCGAATTAGCGCCCACCTCGAATAAGCGCCCATCCTAAAGGCAGAAAAAGTTAATAAGCGCCCAGCCTCGAACAAGCGCCCACCCCTACCCCACCCCCCTTCCACTGCCACTCAAACTGAAATAGGCGCCCACCCCCTTACACCTACCACCCCCCAAAAAGGAATAAGTACTAACAACAGACTTGCCCGAAGACGGAGTTTTCCTCAGAGTGTTTTGCAGAAACCTTGCTTTGTTACATCTTCGCGTTTTGTTATTACCATTTACTGTTTTGTTGCAAAATATACATGTTACACTTCTTGAAAATGGTGAAAATTTAATAAGCGCCCAGCCTCGAAAAAGCGCCCACTCTCAAGTTACAAAAATTTAACAAGCGCCCAGGGCAGTTATTCGAATAAATACGGTATTATTTTGAGGCTCCTGTAAGAATAATAATATTAAAAAAACAACAACAATAACAATAACTTCCTACCCGAGGGATAAACGTTTTGACCTGTTGTCAGGATGGGGGTGGGGAAGGAGTACGTTTAGAAGTTAAAAGTTTTCGCAGGGTATTTTTCAAAGTAAGATCTTTGTTTTAGGTCTTGCTAAACGCAGTTATAAAATGAATTTCATCACTACACCCCGGTAGGGGAGCTTTCTTTGATATTGTTTTTTGTTTTTGTTTTGTTTTGTCATTGACTCTCAGACTTGGGGAGGCGGGGGTAGTCCCTTATTTCCTGTCGAGGCGGCTCTGATCGCAATATTCTCATTACGTAAGTGCTTTCGTTCAACCCCAAAACAGTTCCCTTCATTTTCATAGGTACTGCTACAGCTGCGGTCGTTTTAGAATTTTAAACCCTAGGCGATAAGTACGAACGTAAGAGAGAGAACCGGGGAACGAGGTTGTAAAAGTTACGACCAGAACATTGGCAATTTTTTGAGGGAGTACCCTTCTCCCCGTTTTCAACCCGTTTTACCAAACTGGTTGTCGCTAAAACACTTCTAGGAAGCTATTAATAAAAGAGTTACTTTCGGCATGTGCACTTTTTGGTTATTTCCTCTAAGAGTGCCAAGTATGGAGCCTTCTTGCGCACAGGCGGGACAGGTGCATCAAGGCAGAGATCCTCGCACAAGCGCTGAAGCATCGGTAGCTTGAGGACTTTCAAGTTATCACTGAGCGCCATCTCACACAGGTTGTACTGATCGTAGACCAGAGGATGGTTGAGCTGAATGGTTTCAACGACCTCCTTCGCTGCACTAAAGTTAGCTTCCTCTTGAGATGCCCGGATATCAGCTTCATCTGCTGGGTCCTTTTGCCGTAGTGTAGCGCTTTGCCTTGAGAAGAAGGACGCAATCTGCAAGCTGGTTAGGAATTCTGAGGACTGGAAAAGTCGCACACCATCTGCTCCACGGGCGCGTCGCATTTCCCTCGCCACAACCTCGGCGTCAAGCTTGCAAGCGCCTTTATCCTCGGCGAAGGGTGGTGCGTTGTGGGAGCCCCGCTGCCGTACTGTAAGCAAAGCAGGTTGCCCAAGCTATAGCGATATCTAGTTAAGCCTGGTATAAATCTTGAAATATCATTGAAGCTGGCAACGCTTGACATCATAGACAAGATCTGCCTTCTTGTCTCCCACCCTTGAGCCTTACCATATGCCTCTGCTAAGGCCTGAAGATAATTCTTGGACGTTTGTGATAATTCATCGAGTTTAAAAGATTTGTTCATAGCAGGGGACGAGACAACCGCTTGCCAAAGAGAACCTGCATAATTAGGTGTAAGATCTTGTAGGACTGAAGAAAAGATCTCCACTGTCCTTTTGGTGTATCTCTTCTTAGTGCTCTCTCCAGCTTTATCCCATTCCATCCAGGGCTGAGTTATTGGCGGGATGTTCTTCGAAACCAGATATTCGTTCAACTTTTTGCGAGGTTCTTGCATAGTGGTTGGGGCCTCGTCACTCGTGGAAGAAACAAGACTTCCAGTATCCGGACTGAGGAACGTCTCATCATCCCGCCCTCTTGACGATATCTCCAGCCTCTTCATTTCAGTTGCAAGGTCATCGGACGATAACTCACTACTAGTTGTTTCTGCACTTGAACGGCCTGTTTCCCCCTCTACCTGAAACACTTCAAACAAATATATTGTGTAATTACTATAAAGCATGATAAAACGTTTATTTTGTTTTATTTTATTCACAAGCCAACACCCACTCAAACCCGTTAAGAAAGAAAGAAAGAAATGAAAAGAAATCCCCTAAAGTAAAAAAGGATTAAAAAGGAAATGAAAGAATGAATGATGAATTTTTTTTTTGAAAGCAAAACATTTCATACCATCGCTAAAGGAGCCACTTAAACGAACCATTTACACTAGTGTTTCTTATTACTACTTACCAACAAATGGGGCTCGGGTAACTCTTGCAGGTGCGAGACCCCGGGGACGGGCTCCACCCCACCTGAAGCAAACACTAGAGTTTGGTTGGGCATGGCCTGTTTGCTGATGTACTCGTTGCATTGTTTACAAATTGCTTTAAGTGGAGAAACAAAAGCAAAACAAAATGAACAGACGAACAGAAATTAATGTCAATATACTGTATAAACAAATACATTTAAAACATACATAGAAAGAAGAGAACTTCCTGCCCGCAAGACCAATAATTTTGAATGAGGACCGCATGGTGTGCTAGGATTACCCGCACCCCCAAGGCAAAAATGACCCCTGCGTAATACAAACAAGGGACACGTGATAATTAATACATCTTAAAAGCGCGTTTCCCTCTCCTTGCACGCTCTCTCCTCTCTTATCACTGTCTCGTGGAAATTTCTTACTGTTTCTTTAATAGCAAACTCCTCGCGTTGTGTTTCTTTAATAGCAAACTCCTCGCGTTGTGTGCCACCTTATATGTGATTCTTAACCGCAAAAAATTACTATTATCTAACCAATCTTCGCAGAAAAGTCTGCAACTTACGTGATCCAACTGGAATAAGTGTGTTCGTGGTTTTGAAAATAAACGCCGACTTCAAGCTATCCACTCGGTGGCTCCCTTTAGCAGTTGTAGTTTTATGTACTGCTAATTCTTTGGGTACTGTACGCATGGTCTTCCCTGTCCTCCAGCGGATGCCGAAATCAGCCCTGTGCCTTGGACAAATGCTCAAGGCATAGTGATGTTCTTCCACTGAGAAAACCCCTAGAAGGAGAATGATGTGTTGAGAATAACCACCCTCAAGTGCATGATGATAAAAAGTAAAACGTATAATAATAATGTAGCTGATAAAAAAAAAACCAAAATATTATATTTTACGGTGGTATTTACCTGCTCTGGCTAACAGCAACTTTATTTCAGATCCTAAACCCTCATCTGCGCTGAGGTTTAAGGTCTTTAAGTGGCCAGTTACATCTTTTGTACAGTCTTTGAGCGCAATACATTCCAGCTGACCAGGATAATCTGCGGACTGACCGCAAGGTGTGCCCTGGGAAGGGGTGACCTTACCTAGAAGCGCTTTGTAGCTACAGTGAGCCATTCAAGAAACGACGAGACCGAGTTAAACAGGGATATATGAACAACGCTGTATTTTCAACCTATTGCGAAATGTTGTTGCGCAATAGCGACGGGTGTGCTCGTGCGCACGGTTGCGTGACTTTCTGGTAAATTTCCTGTGCGCCAAGCATGCACGCATTTCGAAGCGCCACAAATGGATCTGAATATGAACTTTAAAGCCTCTGATGTGTTTTTACAGAAAGTTTGCAATGGTGGACACAAAATGGAGAAAAGGATAAGGTAAATGTAAATTTCGTTTTCGGTTTCAGTCGTTTCATGGTGTCAGTGCCAATTTTACAATAGCGCCGAATTAGTGCAGTCTTTGTTTGTTTGGGTTCGGATTACTTTGTTTAACTCCTTTTCACTTCTGTGCAATTCAACGAAAAGTCATGAGTTGATAGTATTAAAAATAATTGGAGCACTGTACTGCTCGCATCCTGAGCGCTTGAGACATCGATACAACGTTACATTTACAGGATACGGCGCTTTTGGAAGATCAAGTAACTGAAGTAAAAATTCCAGGCAGTACTGAGATATGCGGGGTTAGTAATTCTTTTCAACCGATCTTTATTTTGAAACTGTTTAGGTCTGAGAGGCCAAATGTGTTTATTGCGTTTAACCTAATCTAAAACGACTTGTGAATTTCAAACGAAAGAAGATATGGAAAGTGCTCTTCTGATCGAGTAACGGGACGAGAAACCTGTTTTTAATGTTTGTTGACAAGCGCTGATAATATTACAAAGTAAACTGACTTGTCTCTTAGGAAGCGTACTGAGTTAGACCTTGAAACTTTACTTGGTAATATATTTTAGCTCTGCAATGCTTAAACTTAAAATTGTCAAAGGTAAATTTAGTTTGATATATTTTAACGCAAGTGATTGTAACTATAATGTTAGATGCATAGGATGTTTGTTATAAATCCAGCGCCATTTTGCACGTTGATATTGCTCAGACTTCCGATTCCTTCGAAGGGAAGCGTTTCGAGTTCGATCTTGAAACTTTACTTGGTAAATCTTTAAGACCTATATTTTAGCTCTGCAATGCTTAATTGTTAAAAAGTGACATACCAGGAACATTTTTATCCTGATGAATATTAGCTACATTTTGCCGCCCTCGAAAGCGGTCTCCGAAGGTGTTTTCTAAATGGCCTGAAAAACCATTGTACTATCTTATTTGAAAAGATTAAAACATTGGTAGTGTAGAAGATTGATTGCTTTGAAATCCTTTTTCATTTGAGGTCAACTAATTTCATTTTAAGACTTCGGCGGAGGTTTATAATGCGTGTACCTTAGTGCCAACCGTTTTTCGATGGCATGGGAAAAGGGAATTCAAGTGCCATTTCCGTTTTTCGTTTTCGCAAGACATTGAAAAACAGATTTGAGTTTTGCTTTTTGTTTTTCATTTTCGCCCTAACTTTGAAAAACGGTTTTGCACTTCGTATTTCGTTTTTCCTTTTCGTATCACTTTAAAAAACGGATATCAATTTCAGTTTTCGTTTTTCGTTTTCGCTGCGAGAAGCGATAAAAATGTATGCAAAATTACTACGCGGCGCGAAAATGGAAACGTTTACCACAGAGTGACTGCCCTGCTTATTCCCCGGTCAGGGAGGCAAAGACCGGGATTCCTAGCGTATCCCCCGCCTAGCGGGGAATAAAAATGGAGTGATTATGAAGTGAAAGGCCCCTCATTATCCCGGTCATCCCCTTGGGGAGGCGGGGGGGAGTTTCAAATGACTGGTGTATTAATCCACTTTTCAAATTCATGACAAACGAAACTCCAATCTGTTTTTCAATAACAAGTAATGCAAAAACGAAAAACAAAATTCAAATCCGTTTTTCAAAGTGATGCGAAAACGAAAAACAAAATCTGCTTTTTAATGTCATGCGAAAACAAAAAATGTAAATGGCATTTGAATTCCATTTTCCCATGCGATCGAAAAACGGTTGGCTCTAAGTTACACGCATCTACTACATCATAAGTTATAAAACAATTGGTCCACTTGAAAGGGGAAAAATAAGACGCGTCTAGTTAACTTCTCCTATAAGTGGCACAAAACATGTGTTCGAGACTTAAATGAAACGGGACTCAGCTAAGAAACTCCTTATATGCTCGTATAAATGGTTCTTTTGCCATGATTTTGCAAATGTTATATACTCACAAACTGCCAAAACTGTGTTCAGCCACCTTATTATCCGTTTTTCAAAGTGATGCGAAAACGAAAAACAAAAAGCAAAATTCAAATCTGTTTTTCAATGTCATGCGAAAACGAAAAATGTAAATGGCATTTGAATCCCAATTTTCCATGCCATCGAAAAACGGTTGGCACTAAGGTACACGCATTGTTTATAATCGCACCTTTTGATCAACCAAAAAACCGCACTTTGACCGCATTTTGACTGCACTTTTAATTTTTCTCAAATTTCACAAATAAACAAAATCGTTGGAACTTTTGAATATGATTTTTGAAAATAGTCTACCCAAGGCTAACTTTGGGCAAAATATCAGGGACTCGCCAAATGGGTCGCTGACCGCCGATTCTCGATCCTTACAGACAGCCACTCTTAAGATCCGAGACGCGACGGCTGTAAGACGCGACAGGAAGTAAATTTTCAAAGAGGAGACATGTTGCGCATGCTCAAGCCGTTGTCCTGGTGTCACCACGTCGCGTCCAGAACGTGGGTTTTGCCTGTTTGACGTTCTGTACAAAACGTGAGTATATTTGTTCCTGTGCTTAAATTAAATGATGATATATTCCTCTATACATGTAAAATCAGCCTTCTAGGATCATTGGACGTAATTTCTGGCGACATTTTAGATCGCAGAGATGGAAGGATTTTGATTATTTTTAAATTTCTTTCAGGTGTACGAAGCTTATAAAATGGCAGCGCCTTCGACTTCGACTTCGAGCGAGGCTTTCAAGTAAGTCACTAGCTAAAACTGCAAATAGTGAATGCAGGAGTCTTCTGCACACTCTTCTTGTCTCTTGTACCGTTGCAATTCTCGATTTATTGCGTTCATCTGCCGCTAAAAGCCAATTTTAAGCCTGTATTATTTAATTTTATTAAACTGCGTGTGTTTTTATGCTTCCCTTTAGTTCAGTAATGTTTTGGACTCATGATCATGAAGCCATTCTATGCAGAGAAGTCGTCAATGTAAATCCCTACACAACTAAGAAAGGGTCAACACAAAGAAGCAGAATGTAGGAAAAAATAGCAGACACCTTGAACAAATTCACTGTGCCGAGATTCAGGGTTGATAAGTATGGCGTTATATCCCCGCCAAAATTCAAGTTTTGTTTTTAACATTTAAGTTTCCTTTTTAAATCTCATGTTTACGATTTAGATCTGAACTTTTATATACAAAATTCCTACTTTGAATTCAACATTGTACCTTATTGTAATCATTTCAAGTTCTAAGATGCGAGAAAAAGATTCAAGATTGAAGTTTTCGCTTCAACAAGCAAGTCTTTGCTTCAACATTCAAGTATTTGCTTCAACATTCAAGCCTTCATTTGAACATTCAAGTTTCTTTACAACAACCAAGCCTTCGCCTCAACATTAAAGTCTTCGCTTCAACGCCGTGTCTTTGTTTTCAGCTTTCTCAAAGATGCACCAAACAACATACGAGTTTTGAATTCAACCTTCAAGTTTTGAATTCAAACTTCGAGTTTTGATTTGAACTTCACGCTTGATCAACTCGGTCACATGACTATACCCAAGGTCAGGCATGCGCACTGGTAGCCTACCCAACATGCTTTGTTGTCTTCGTATTTGAAAGATGGCGGCCGCCACAGAGAGACGAGATTATTTATTTCTCCACCGAACTGTACTAGAAACTATTTCCAGTTTAGACAACATGTTAGATCCATCACAAATAGATAGTGTAGTATTGAGGCTAGATTGCGTGAAGCGTTATCTAGTAAATATCAGTGATGACTCGCAGACAGATGCCATCATCACTAATCTTGAACAAGTTATCGAGAGCCTACAAGAGGAAAGACAACAATACGAAAACGTACAGGGTCATCCAATGGCCGCCAAGCTTATCAAGCAAGGACGTGGACGGCCTAGTTTTGACATTAGGGAAGAAACGTTGTCATTTTTTCTCGAAAACAGCTTCAAAGTTCCGGTCATCGCTCAACTGCTAATGGTTTCCTCTCGCACCGTCGAAAGAAGGATGAACAAATATGGGTTGACAGTGTCAGGTTAGTGTATTAATAGCTTTTTTCCAGTACGTGATGTGTTGAATGACGTGTGTAGCCATTCAGTTCAGGTTTTTAATAGCAAGTAATATTTATATATTTATTTTGTTAAATTTGACCTTGTATGTGCATTAGGCCATTACATTTTTATTATACCGACCCTATCAAGGGCCAAGGAAATCTTGCTGGGAGGGGAGGGGGTATTTTCATGGATTTCTCGGGGTCATCCCAAGGGTCATTTTCATTTGCGTTCTCCTTACATGTTTTTTGCACTGTCTTTACAATATTGCGCCCTCCTTTCATTGACTCTAAGCTTCCTTACATTGCGCCTGCGCCCTCCTTACAATTTTGTGCCTGTGCCCTCCTTACAATTTTGAACCTTCCTTACAATTGCACTTCCCTTACATTGAACCTAATGAAGGAAATTTTAAATTAATGTGGAATGGTCCATAATTGACCAATGGATAAAAAGAACGTGGTATTGTTGTATTTCATTTTGTTGTTGATATGTCGAGAAGTTCCCAGAACTTGTACCATGACACTCGTATTTTTTAAATAAACTTGTTTGGTATAGTTTTCTTACAATACATTTCATTTCTTAAAATTTTATTATTTCTTTTTTTAACGCCCTCCTTACGTAGTTGCAAGGTGTCTCTAAGTGATGTTTGACATAGTTTAAGAGTGTTCGGGAGCATTCTAGACCTGTTTTGTAAGATTTCAAAAATTCTGATTTTTTGGGCTGCCAGCCATCTGAAGTTTTTTTTTTAAATCTGAGGAGTATTTTCTTAAAACAACCACCCAAAGGGGGTATAAACATTTTCTTCTAAAGCGGTTTTGCAGGAAACCCCTCAATAGGGGTTGCAGATGTAAAATAAAAAGGCCCATTTATGACAATTTAAATGAAATTGCTTTCGTCATGTGGGATATTTGTGTCTATCTGTGTTAAGCCCCAGGCTTACCAGGGTTGGGATTTTGACAATGAGATGATGCCCCAAGCCCTACATGTATGGGTTCATGAAGTGTAGAGACATTATGAAAAAGATGCCTTTGCAAATTAATCCCTGATTGAACTTGAAACTGTATATATGATTACCTATGCAAATTCCATCCTTTGACTTAACATTGATACTGTAGGTGCATAACACTTGCTGAGGAAATGATCATTTCAAACAGTCATGTACCATCACTGATGAATTCTAGAATTAGCACCCAAAGAGGCTGTCTCCCTCAGAAATGACCAATGATTTTGGTTTGAAAAATAAATTTCTCTGTTATATGCAGCCTTTGACGTGGATCTGTACATGTATATGATGGTTACTAACATAAAATGTCATAAAGAAGGAAATTGTTGTGAGGGTCACATGTTTTCTTTTTTTTTTTTCAAATGGGGGGTCATGAGTTTTCTTTTGAAAGACTGGGAAGGATCAAGACTTTTCTGAAAAAATACTCAAAATTCCCCAGCACCCCCCCCCCCCCCCCAATAAAAGCATACCTTCCCTAATTGAGGCTTTATGGTATGTATTTTACCTAATGTTGTGTTTGAATAATCCTGATTTTTAGGAACCTATAGCAATATTAATGATGAACAACTGGACAATCTTGTTCAACAAGCTCAGAGGGAACAACCAGGCATAGGACTAAGATTATTGATGGGAAAATTAAGAAGCAAAGGTGTAAGGATGCAGTGGGAAAGGCTGCGGTATTCTCTGCTCAGAACTGATCCAACAGGTGTCCACCAAAGATGGAGAAAGGCTATTCATCGGCGAAAGTATTGGGTGCCAGGTACACTTGCATTGTGGCACATTGATGGAAACCATAAACTGATAAGGTTGGTTTACAGACCAGAATAATAGGTTAAAGCTGAATGCCAAAAATTATCATGGGGCATGATAATGCTGCTTTAAAGTGGTGAAGTCCTTGATCTTTATCCCTCGGTCACTGGATGTTCGGGTAACTGTAGTGTGGCTGGGGGCCACTGGGACCATGTGATGGCAGATGACTTTTATTTAGATTTTTTTAAAATTATTTATCCCATTGCAGTTTCACTAATGACAACAGCAGCATCCCACTAAAATTATTTTCTGGTGTTTTGTGCTATCTTTTATGAAGTTTAGGGCTTCCCTTGTCTTGCAGGGATGAATTTTTGTTCATGTATTAATGGAAGCAAGTATGTGCATATATAAGCAACTGGTAGTTACATGTATTGTTTAAAAGGGTTAACCTTTTGACCATCAGACTGGCTTGATTGTTTTTGCTGGGACCTGGCTTATCTTAGACTTTTGGTATCTGCATAGCAGACAGTTAATCCCACTTCAAAGCAGCTTTAGCATGTCCCATGATTATTATACAAATGAGGTACTTAAATCAGGCTCTACTTTGCAGCACCATTGGAGCTTGGTTTGGATTGGATTTTAATCACAAACAAATGACTCGCACTATAACCATCAAAACACAAAGTAAATGATACTCACCAATCTGATATTCATAGTGATTGATCACTCCCATGTAACTGCAGCACCTGGGTACAGATCCAGGATTTACACTAAAGGGGGCATTGGTGAAGATGTGCATCAGTAAAGGGACATATGAGCATACTGAAGTGATTAGTATGAAGCGACAGTGCAAAACCCTTCCTGAATGGGGGTTTGCAGTAACTGATACTTCCTACCTCACTCATTCATTTTCAGAATTTCCACTACAGCTTGTGAACCCAACTCAGTACAGTACGTCATACTGTCTATGAAGTAACCTACATTTTGTTATCAGAAAGTATGTTTTCAGTGTTGGTAGTAAGGAACTTCTTCATGTTAAAATAGTTATTTTTTGCTTTGTTTAAATCGCCGCCAGTCATACAGTGTATGGGGCTCCACGCAGCTCTTAGAACGAGTTGTTTTATTGGCTCATCAAACAGTAGATGAATGACCTAAACAATGCCCCTATCCCTAAAAACAATAGCTGTGCTTTACAAGGCCAATGGAAATAGAGGTTTTCGAGAGCTGCATGGTATCTTAATCATACTGCTTAATTTGCTGTGGTTGTTGTATAATTCTTTCTAGGTGGAAGATTGTTATCCATGGTGGCATTGACGGGTATTCCAGAATGCCTGTATACCTGCATGCTTCAGACAATAATAGATCCTGTACAGTTTTGCAACTTTTTATCAAAGCTGTTGAGGAGTACGGACTGCCCTCTCGTGTGAGGTGTGACCAAGGTGGGGAGAATTTTGATGTTGGGACATATATGTTGGAACTTCGTGGAACTGGCCGTGGCAGTATTATAGCAGGTAAAGTAATATTTATTTTGACTTGAAGTGGCTTTTGGCTGAGATCTAACAGTTTTTATTATATGGAATATAATTTTGCTAGCACCTTTTCTTTTAGGAAAGAGCACACACAACCAAAGGATTGAGCGTCTGTGGCGTGATGTCTTTGAAGGATGCTTGGATTTGTTTTATCAAATATTCAATTTTTTAGAGAGGAATGGATTTCTTGATGTCTTGGATGATGTGCAAATGTGGTCTCTCCACTATGTTTATGTTCCTATACTAAACAGGCATCTGGAGGCATGGAAAAATGCCTGGATTTATCATCCCTTAAGAACTGAAGGAAACAAATCCCCACTACAGTTATGGATTCATGGTCTTAGTCATACAATGCTGATGACATCCGGAGATCAAGTACAGGTAATAGGCTTATATCAAATCTTGCACATCCTTTACCGAATGGAGGATGTAATAACTGGAGAAAAGTAATATTAGCGGGAATAACTTCACACAACAATTTGTTGTCCCCAAGCGCCATAATTTCCTATATGCACAACAACATAACCCTTATACTAATTAATAACCTTCCATGTCATCCTGTACAGTATATATGTCCACATCTATACAAGCTTCTGCACTTACATGTGGTTCCTCCATCGTACAGCCCACTAAGGCCCTCTTTACATGGAAAGAGGATGATCCTAGTGCTAGGATGATCCTAGCAGATTCATTTGGTTTACATGCAAAAATGCGGCACTAGGATGATCCTAGCGCTAGCATCATCCTACCTCTCAGATAGGATGATCCTAGCGCTAGGATCATTGTAGCGTGCAACCATTCGCATGTAAACTGAAAGCAGAAAACATGTCGCGCTCGGATGATCCTAGTGCTAGGATCATCCTCTTTCCATGTAAATAGGGCCTAAACCCCTTATAACCCTGTATATCTCTATACTCTGTTCATCGCTTTACTGCCATGTACAAATGGCCGTTAACTCCATAACCCTGTGCATTTCACTTTCTCCTGGTCTCATATAATACCCTGTACTTATCTATTCAACCCTTACACGAATTATACAACCCTGTATTACTATTCTTCCCTCGTCCTACAATAACTCCTCAATAGTCCAATAAAATACCAGGAGCTCCGATCTGGTTTAATTTGACACCTCTATGAGATGGCTCATCGGAGCCTTTGAATTTGTTTGACCATTATAGCTGTTTCATATTCATACAATTTCTCAAGGCATGAACTTAAAGACCTGCGCCAATGAGTCCTTCTTTTCCACTAAAAGTTATGACAAAACTGTACTAAACCAACAAACAGATAGCTGAAAGTGTTAAAAATCAAACTTTGACCTGGGTAAGCTGTTATGGTATATCCTACCATCTAAGCTTGCTTGCTTTATTACAGAACCAAAGGGATTTCACTTACTATGGAGTTGATTGGAGTGGACCAGTAGGCAGTGCTGGGGACAATGGGCAAGTTGAAGTGCCAGTTACAACATGTCCACTCAACACTGCAGAGCTACAACAGCTTAAAGAACAAATTGATCCCTTAGTTGATGACAGCAATTATGGCATAGACACTTTTAACGAAACAGTGCGTGCAGTTGAGAGAATTCTGCAAAGTCGAGCTCGCGGTGTTTCACCATAAATGTATTTGTATCTTCCAGTTTATGAAAATGTGATACTTTCTATGTAAGATGTTGTGTGAAGCTTTCACTGAAGTTGGTGAATGTCAGCATGCCTAGTGAAAGGAAGGCTAGTGTGCTCTCTTGCAATGTAAATGTTCCCTTGCTGGTGCATCATTGGGTCCCCCTTAGTGCAAAACTCTGGACCCTCCCCTTTAATGGTATTCATTTAAGTGGAAAGAATGAGGCTGCATGCAAGTAGCATCTTTTTATTGTAACTCAATTTTTCAAAGATTGATACAATGTCAAAAGAGTTGTATGTGGCAAATAAACATTTGTACTATTATCCTTTTTTTAATGTACAAGAACTATAGAAAAAACAGTAACTTACCTTATTGTAACCATACATGATAAATATCTTGAATGCTGTATATTGTACTTATCTGTGCATGATACATGTAATGCCTAATTAAAAGAAAATGTTTATTCCTCTTAACAGTACTGATTCTCGCCCAACCAATCAAACTGCTGTCTTCTCTTTGACAAATCTAATAGAATTTATAATATAACATGTGAACAAATGTGATGGGCAGGACAGTACTTCTATAAATTCAATCATGAGTTGATAATGTATCAAGGTCTGATTACAGCCTTCATTGAAAGACTAAAGTAATTCAAGAAAAAAAAATCCTGAACTGAAACATTTTCACTGAAAAAACTGGAATCAATCTAAAAAAACGTACATGCATGCTCTCTTCACCAGAACAACTTCATTAAGTACCTGTAACTTTAGTTCCTAGAGCATGCTCCAGTCTAAACACTAGAAAAGGCTTTTCCATTGCTATCACACACAGCCGTGAGTGAAGAAGAAAATGTACCTTGGTCTGGAAAGGACCTTGGTAAGGTTACACGAAATGAACATGTGGATGAGAATATAGATTCTGTATCATCGAACCCTATCTTGATGATACCTAGCCCGAACAGAGGTAGCCCTGGTGAACCTGTGGCAAAGACTAAGAAGGACTTCAACTCATCGATGGATGCATCTCTAAGAAACTGTAGCATGTATTCTTTGATGTTCTCCTCGTTTGTGTTTAAATCTGATGGGAACTGCAGTTGACCCTTGATGTCATTGGCAGTCACTTCCTTGTCTCCTGCTACAAATAATTCTTTAAAGACGTCTGGATACAATTCCATCCTTTTTCCAAAGCCAAGGGTCTTTAACCCCTCCCTCAGTTGGTCTAGCACCATCTTTGGCTTTGCAATAGCATCATGGACTATCAGGTTTCGTATCACCCTCATCTTGTTGTCATTCTGAAAAAGGGGCAATGGAGCATGAATTTGTAGCCATTTTTAAGAAGTTGAATGGATTTGACAGATTTAGTAGCACTTTGTCCCCTGCCCATAAACTCGAAGATTTTAACTGTTGGGCCAAAAATCACAATTTCACCACACTCTAGCCTGATTATCAGATATTCCTTGATCTTTTGATTTCAAAATGCACGGACCACCTAATAATCAGGCTAAGCAATTTCATTTTATTTATTATCTCAAAGATAAGAGGTACTGAAACTTTTAAAATGTATTTTTAAACTGGCTAATCTACATGTAAGGGTATCTTCAGACAAATGAAGCGATTTTACCAAATGGTCACTGAAATGAGATTCTAGATTCTTACAGTCATCTGCTTAAAACTCAAGGAAACAATCCTTACTGTCAGTTTCATGGTAAGTCCACAATTTGCAAGAATGGTTGTTACTTCCTCCTCGTCAAGATTGGCAACATCTTCTGCTTCTGCAATCTGAAAATTTAACAAGCAATGAAATCAATGAAAATAATTTGACCCCCTAAGTATCAACCTCAGGGAAATGGCTAGTCACTGCTTGAAAGGTTACAAACAATGAAACAAAGGTAGGCAGGATTGCATATGATTATTATCGAATTTCAATACTGGAAGGCTTCACACCTTGTATCATGCAGGTTGCTACTTAAAAACTTGTATATTTCCCTTACATTGTAATTGCCACAGGAATATTTCAAAATGTAGTTAAAAATGATATTATGGGATTATAGGGGTAAGGGGAAGGAAACTTGCTTAGGAAAACTAGCAGGCTCATAAACCTCCGCTTCCAGACTGCGAACGTCTGTGAGGGGCTGTGTCTGGTGTAACAGTACACAACGGATTTTACATTGTATTGTCTTTGTGATCTATTGTTTTCTTGTAGTTTATTGTTTAGTCTTTGTTTTGTTCTTTTTGTTACTGGTACACGAGGACAGAACAGTTGATTAGGAAAATAAAAATAATG
The DNA here is from genome assembly GCA_964035525.1 of Porites cylindrica. Taxonomy (NCBI): domain Eukaryota; kingdom Metazoa; phylum Cnidaria; class Anthozoa; order Scleractinia; family Poritidae; genus Porites; species Porites cylindrica. The sequence continues at coordinate 43,809,850 of OZ037778.1, forward strand.
TGTCGTGTCATACTGCAAATTGTTTATTACCTTTGAAATAAAATCTCTCATCTCTAAAGAACAATCAATCACAGCAAGGCCGTCAATTGCTTCCTCTACATTGCCTGTAGCCAAGTAATAGTATATTCCTGGGCTAAAAACAGGAAGACCAGGTCCTCCCTGCAGTATGCTATGCACAATTATTGTACCAACTAACTTCATGAGTCCAGAGGCTACAGTATCACTGTTGTAGATAGGGCTGCAGTATTCTTTTCCCTGGAAAAATGTCTCGGTAATTCCAGTAAGGAGTTGGGTATAGAAGTGACGCACAACACCACCTGTATCAGCTGCAGCTTGGCCGGTGTAAACAATTCGAAGTCTTTTCGATGGATTGAAGTCACTGTCCTTGTAGTATGTCATTGCATCATTCAGCAGATCTTCTTCATCTACTTTCAGTTTCTCCTTTTGGCCATTATCAAAATTCTTTTGCAGATCATGCAATTCTTCACTAAGGGAGCGTGGTCCTTCAAATACAGAATCCATTAGATCTGAATCGTCATCAGACAACTCTAGAGACGTCTTAGATTGTAGTAATGTGGTCACTGCCTGGCGTAAAGTTCCCTGGACTTTTAAGCAATTCTCTAGTTCTTTTCTGGTTTCATTTGGGAACATCTCTGACAACTTGTCAATATCTTCCTCTGTAGCAGATGCATTTGACCCTGCACTAGATGTTGATGGAAAGGCCAAGGGGTCGTCTCCATTACCATCACTGCTAGAAATCAAAAACATTTTTGTCAGCCTCTCCACCCCAGGGTACTATCTCACTGGATTGATTTATTATTTATCACTTTCTTACAAAGGGGGAGTCGTTGGCATCCTAGGATCCCCTAACAACATACCATAAATCCTCTATTCCCCCCCCCCCCCCATTGGTGCAAGAAATTTATTAAACCCCCCCTCCCCCTTTTTTCTTCACAACCAAAACAATAAATGACAGACTGTATTACCTGTACATTTATACAATTCTAATCTGGGCAGGAATTCACATACACAACACTCACGAGCTGTAATATAATCATAATTACAGCAATCAATGAGTGGTGAACTGCTGTTATGTCACCAAATTATAATAAGCCCTACCCCCTCTCAAATAATCTCCCCCTGTCTATTAAGCCCCCTCCCTATTAAGCCACCCTTAAATGCACTTAAAATAAATAAGCCCAGGGTGGGAGGGGGGGAAAGGGGGTAATAGTGGATTTAAGGTGGATATATTAAAAAGATATGATTCCCCTACCTTTCGTTGAACAAGACATGATCACTCATCGTTGATTGTCGCTTTAAATGTAAGATAATGATAACATATATTAACTGGTAAGCAAATGTGTTATCTTTTTTCAGAGCTTTGTTCTGTCTTTCTCTGGGACAAATTTCTTTTGCAAAAAAAATATCAAATGTCCAAAAATAACTTTAAAATCAATGTCCACGACACTTTACTCCGAATACTTTCAGAAGAAAATGATTATATTGATTTACCCGACTTAATAACAAAAATTTCCTGAAAACTCGGCTTCTTATATTTGCAATGTCCGTGATTGTAAACTTAATTAAATTGAATTTATTTATATTTATTTGCTTATTTATTGAACTACTCTTTTTCTCTAGTCTTTCTTGTGATCTATTTGTATATGTATTTTCTTACGTGTAACCACTGCTCGCCTCGACTAGCTAATCTGCTAACTGCGGGCAGTGGATATTGCTTTTTGTAAATTTGTGATTATTAATAAACAGTTGAAACAGTAGTGACAAAATTTATGTATTTTCACATGACTTCTTGATGACATCCAGAATTGGCCATTGAAAGCCATCTTTTGAAAGCCAAAATGTGAAGAACTGAGTGTTATGCTAACTATATTGTGCATCAGGTAAGGATATTGATCCTATATACATGTATTCTAATGAACAGTACCAATCTTTTCCTTGGGTGATGCTGTTCTTGGTGATGCCTTAGTTTTCCCATGTCAATTTCTTGGTCGCACTGGACACACTTGACCTTTGGTTCATCCTGTTAAATCAATACAGTCTGTCATATATGAGAAACATGTTATACTAATGTCGGGTCTCCATGATTTTTCTGTGACATATATTCCTTTGTGTGGACGAAACAGAAAATATTTGCTGTTCTATGTGCCAGTCATGACTTTGGACAGCAGAGATACAAATAAAAACAAGGCTGTCATTTTGGTCACACTGGGGCTTGGAAACAATTGGCAACATCATAATTGCCACATTTTATGTTTACATGGACAAATTTTATTTGCCACATAAAAACTAACATGCCAGCTTTTCAGCAAATATTTTGTCAAATAAAAAATTGGGCAAGTTTCCTCATTTTTATTATGCAGATAAAAAAATCGGGAAATTTTCCTCAAATGAAGAAATAAAATAAAAACTACCACATGCACAATTTAACATAAAAAGTGCTCGTTTAGACGAGCCCGAAGTCGTATGAAAAAAAATGCGTGTCTTCATCTGAGAACACAATGGAGCCCATGCTACTTGCTCCCACTAAGGCTGGATCACTGCCCAATTCCTGTGTCACTGCTATTATCTAGTTGGTCAAGGAAAATACTGAGCTTCCCAGGTACTTACAGGCTTGTTACTGACTGTCTCAAATAATATTGTCATTTGCACGATTTGCAGAAAGTATGTGTAGAAAAATGGAAACTGAATTACAAAATAAATTACTCTCATTGAAACTATCCAGTTAATAACTTAGGTCTTTTCATTGCAGAGTGACTGGTCTTTTTCTGGTACATGTTTAAACAGTAAACCACTTATGTTTTTATTCTGACCTCTTGGGCAGGATGCATCATGTTGTCCATACTTGGGTCTTCTGCATCCAGAATGTCAAGCTGTAATGGCCTGATGTAAACCACAGAAGCATTTGCAATTTCCTTTATCCTTGATGGAGTATGTGGTGCTGGCAGATGATGAAATCCATGCTCTTCACCGCCTCTCTGGTAGAGAAGGAGCTCATAGCCACCAGCATGAGAGAGTCTGGGATACCTCTCTAAAAGTTTTGAGTGTATTGCATTCCCATTCATTTCAAAAGTCATGCTTGATGGCCCTAAGCCAGAATTTGCCAAGGCAGTCTTCGCAGCGACAGAGGTGGGGGGCTTGTCACTGTCAACACAGCCCAGACAGCAGAATTTCATGGTACAGGTTGGAATTTTTTTTATTGGAGCCTTTCCTTTTCCAGTCATCCTTGTCTTCCCCTTCATGTAGTGAAACACTCTACTATGCTCCTCTGATGGACTAATTGCAGTTGTAGCGAGTCTACCAAGTGCAGCCGGAAGTGGTACACTGGGACTGTAATTACTTCTTGTACTAGAAATTGAAGGCTGGCTATGTTGTGCAGGAGTGTTGGCTGGTGGAACAGACTGTGAAGTACTAGCCCCTAAAAATATAAACTGATAATCTAAAAAAGAATACCACCAATGCTGGAAAAGTGGAATCTGGAGATTATGAGTATTCTGATTTTGACCTTTTAAAAGTCGCTTGCTGTCAACACTGCTTAAAACTGTACCCAATACTGCTGTAATATGCAGTACTGGTGTTATAGTGTACGAAATTTAATATAAACTGATAATCTAAAAAAGAATACTACCAATGCTGGAAAAGTGGAATATGGGGATTATGAGTATTCTGAATTTGACCTTTTAAAAGTCGCTTGCTGTCAACACTGCTTAAAACTGTACCCAATACTGCTGTAATATGCAGTACTGGTGTTATAGTGTACGAAATTAAAAAAAAAAACATGTAAGCTTTTTTAAATATGTAAATTTACTCGAATTTTAATTTCACACACATCCGTTTTTCCCTATTAAAGACTCATGTAAATGACTTTTTCAGTCTACTCTTTTTATACTATACAGTACCTCAATAAAAATATTTATAACATATGAATTCATAATAGAAGTTTTAAAACGTTTCTGCCATTATAAAGTTGGTAACTGATCAGAATACCCGGCCCATTCATTTACATTTGTCGGTTCGTTTTGTACTACTAACTATGTTTTGTAGAACGAGGCAAATAACAATAGGCACTATTCTTATTCAATGAGATGCAAATAAGTGGGCCGGGTATTCTGCAATTTAGCCCTATAAGGCTATAGTCTAAGACTGTGTGCGAGTGCAAGGTCAAAGAAGTTGGAAAAATTCAGTGATGACAGCTGTTTCATGCTCTTTAAAATAAAAAATCTTCTTTAAATTGAAATCAAGCTTACCATCGTTCGCCATAGAGAGTAGCTGCTCTGCGACTTGGCGAAGAGTTTCCCTTTGAAAATTGCTCATTGCGACCTCGTGCTTCGTGTCAGACCGAAACGCTCTGTTTATAGTAGCAAAGCATGTTGGGTAGGCTACCAGTGCGCATGCCTGACCTTGGGTATAGTCATGTGACCGAGTTGATCAAGCGTGAAGTTCAAATCAAAACTCGAAGTTTGAATTCAAAACTTGAAGGTTGAATTCAAAACTCGTATGTTGTTTGGTGCATCTTTGAGAAAGCTGAAAACAAAGACACGGCGTTGAAGCGAAGACTTTAATGTTGAGGCGAAGGCTTGGTTGTTGTAAAGAAACTTGAATGTTCAAATGAAGGCTTGAATGTTGAAGCAAATACTTGAATGTTGAAGCAAAGACTTGCTTGTTGAAGCGAAAACTTCAATCTTGAATCTTTTTCTCGCATCTTAGAACTTGAAATGATTACAATAAGGTACAATGTTGAATTCAAAGTAGGAATTTTGTATATAAAAGTTCAGATCTAAATCGTAAACATGAGATTTAAAAAGGAAACTTAAATGTTAAAAACAAAACTTGAATTTTGGCGGGGATATAACGCCATAGATAAGCGATCAGTCCGAGACCACGTGGGAATCCTTGTTTACAAGCATAAGAACAAACTTCTAGCGGAGGAAAAAGCAACTGGGATAACTCCCGATGAGCCAACGGAACTAGAAGACCTATTGGATATGATCATCGCGTTGGGGGAAAGTGGTGAAGCGGAATTACAGGAAACACAGGGAACAGCTAGCAAAAAACGTCAATACGATCGGGCTAAAGCGGAAGATGTTAGACTAAAAGCGATGGAGAAGCTGTCAGAGACGAAGAAAAGAGGTTCATCAGCGGATGAAAACGATGACAAACCGAAGCGTCAACGAAGTAGTGGAGGTGACGCTATCGAACAAAGCACAAACAAAGCATTTCTTGGACTTTCTTAAATGATGCCATGGCTATTTCTGCGAAAGAATTGCCGAAGAATCACACTGATAAAGAGCTGTTTGCAGCCGCGTCGTCTTGCATCGCGACGGAGATCTTAACTTTACTTTTCGCGCGCAAACGACGGCGTTCTACAGGTCCAGTCCTTTATCAGTCACCGCGTTCTAGAAGTCGTCGCGTTCCAGATCTTAAAGTCCCTAATGTGAGGGATGGGAGGGCGGGTTTTGTTCATTTCTTTTCCTGTCTACTATAGATATGTATTTCATGAACCGTTAATCGAATTGTCATTAGCACTGACCATTTGGCTATAACCAATGCAGGTTTCTTCGTTTTGTTGGGTATTTTTGCCGTGAGAGGAAGCTATAATTTTCATCACTCAAAATAATCATCCTTTTCGAAATCTCAGCCTCGGGCTTATTCATCTTCTTAAAATTTTGCAAATTTCAGACTCGATATTCTTATAAAATATATATAAAATAAGACTGTACGATGACATTTAAAATACACATGTTTTTGGGGGAAATCTATAATATGAGATGTTCCGCAGTAAACTTTAAGGTACTTCTGACGTTCTTACTTAGGACTCCATTCCCCTAACCTGAAGCACTATCTTAGTTTCACTTGGTAAGTAAAAATCCGGCAAGCAACGCGAAATGAAAAGAGAGTCTGATACAACCTTCTATGAAACTTCCGTAACGTCCGTGCAGTATACGAGTCACGACAAAGAAGCATGACACTGACTCATCGTGCAACACTTCGCGAATGCCGGGAGAATGTAGAGAAACAGGAAATTAAAGTGGAAAACAACAAAAAAATCTCTAAATGTCACGCTCACCAAAAATAATCTTGTAAAGTTAGAGTTACTTTATTCAAACTTTATTTCAACAACATACAGTACAATGGAGGTAAAAGCATTGAAAGGGAAAGAATCTCAAAAAAACGCTGCAGCACCATACTAGGAGGAAACCCGAAACTACAAATGAAACTAGCCTGCGTAGCAGGCGTCGAAAGGGGTAGGGGGTAGGGGATAGGGAGGAAGGGAAGCAGGCTAAAATGAAACCTATTTTTACAGTCATATAGCTGATTCAATAAAGGTTGGGAATTGGCAATTGGGTATTGGGCATTTGGGCATACCAAACAATGCAATGATTTGCGGAAGTGTCAACCAAACAATAGCTTCCTATTGCCCAATCCCAATGCCCAAAGCAACGTTTATTGAACCAGCTGCATACAAAAGAATTACAAAATTTGATACAAGTCTAGAAACCCTATATACTAGCCGATATAAATAGACTTCAAAAACTAGCTAAAAATCTAGAAACCCTGTGATATCATGAGGGAGCCGGACGATTCCAAATGTCCAACTATTCTATTCATGAAACTATGGATTTGGAGTAACCATACTTGCTACACTATACATGCCTTCTGCGACCTCTTCTGCTAACTATCTTCTCCATTCCACAGTTCTTCTCACTGACGTAAAAGGTGACTAATAGGAACCAAAAACGGGCTATGTCAAGCATTGCTATCTTTTAAAGAGCTAAAACGGTTCAAATGAATTCCACAAATAAAGACCCAGTTTTGATACTGAAGACTATATTGTTTCCTGTCGTCTGTTGCACCCGTTGCAACGGATGGCAGGAACGGATATGGCTTTGAAACTTGACAAAAATTGCGCCATGTTTTTCAAGTTTTAGAGCTTTGCCTGTGAAAATTACCAAGGAAGTGTTATAGTTAGTTCTCTTACATGAAAGAAGATCACGGTAGTTATAGACGCAACTTTTGCAGTTGCGAAAAGCAAACCTGAAAAAATTCAGGCCTGTACGGGATTTTTTTTTTCAGGCTTCCTTTTCCGCAACCGCAAAAGTTACGTCTATAACTGCGATGATCTTTTTTCATATAATTCTTCACCCCGCAGTTCTCATATATGATTTTCATATATTCATAACTTCAGTTAGTTCTCTCTGATGAAATTTCTTTGATATCTCCTTCATAACTCTAAAGGGGCGTTATGTGTATGGGTTAAGGCAGTAAGGAATGATTTTTTAGCACAAAATTGTGATGCAAAACAGCAATATCTTCGAGACATAGCCGTTTCTGCTAACTGGTACGAGCAGGTGAACATGTTTGCAACGTTGAAATATTAAAAAAGTAAACTTCTGGCTCTACACTACTTGTGCCAGCCAAGAGAGTCTATTTCAAAAGCGACTATGATTTCCCAGATATGGCAATGGCATCGCCATTCTACCCTGTAGCTTGGCTGGCTTGGCCGTTTCTCCGGGGTAAGAAGCGTTTTACCCGTATTTACGGCCACGCGCACGGGTTACAACAGTACACATACACGGAAACGGTATTTCTTTAGGTCTTTATCACTAGTCTTGATTACTTGTCATGCATTCGTCAAGGCAGCCACTCCAGGAAGTGTTTTACCTACAAAACCAAATAAACAAAAACTAAGCTTCACTTCTGCGTAAGGTATAGGAACAAGTGAGAGCCTGGGAACAAGGTTGTTCACTCCATACCATTCATCATACAACTCACAAGTCAGAAAGGTGTAATAATTAGCACGTGACGATTGTAGAACAGGATTCCCAAACAATGGGCACGTGCTCTATTCACTGAGCTACATAGAGACTTATGGAGAACAAGGCCATATACTATAGTATATTTTATGTGCATGTGCGAGTCTTGCACTGACTTGCGTCCCTAATCACTGAGCCATGGACCTACATCACGCCGAAATTGGCTTGTGTCTTATATTCCTCTTGGTGGAACATCAAAGATAATTACCCTCCACGAGCCCAAGGAAAGCATCTCCACCAGTGCTGATATGACTGATCATTTCTTCTCTGCCATAGGAATAAGCCTGAGAAAACAGCCGGCATTTCGCTACGTCACCACTGGTTTCCCCGGGAAATGACGTCTGAGAAACAAGCGCAAAAATTCCATACTAAAGACGGGCCACTACCCAGATCTGGGTAGTGCTTCTGATTGTTGGAAATTTGTTTCATCCAATCAGAAGCACTACCCAGATCTGGGTAGTGATACGTAATAAGCATGGAATTTCTGCGCACGTTTCTGAGACGTCTTTTCGCGGGAAACCAGTGGTGGTGTCTCAAAATGTCTGCTGTTCACTAGGGCTATGTAGGTACGTACATGTCCAACGAGGCTTGTCACTTAAATTACTCTAGATGCAAAATCAAGGATATTTACCCTCCAAAAGCTCAAGGGAAGCACCTCCCCCAGTGCTGATGTGACTGACCAGATCTTCTGTACCGTGCATAACAAAGACTGTCGCAGTAGCACCCCCACCTAACAAAGATATTAACTATGGATTTAATGTAACAGATTCATACTGTTGGTAGTACTAAAATCCGTGTCTTACACAACCTCTAATCAAGGACAGAACCTGTTAAAAATTTATACCTTTCTTACCCGTAGAATGCCTTTCCTGTGGATCTGGTACCACTATGGCCCCTCCCCTCACCCTACCCTGGTCAAAAATGATCCAGCCGACTTCAACATTATTTTTTGGCGGGAAGGGAGGAGTATTGTAGTTGCAGTGTTTTCAAGAGCTTTAACTTGATACTAGACATTGCAACTTCCACTTTTCTAAACATATTTTTTTCCAAGATTGTTGCTTAGGTCGGGGGAAAGGGCGAACAGTAGGAAATGAAGGGAAAATATATTAAAGTATGCTTCAGTGCTGCGCTTCCTTTGTCCTTAGTCTGGACTATACTGTAAATGGTCTAATATATGCTTGGGCGGTAACTTACCAATGATAGACACTGCACCAGCTTTTGTTGCTGCCACAACTGCATCCATAATACCTTTGCTTCCTCCTGCAAATTTAGCTGACGCTTGGAACAAACCTAGTGGACTGCAGAATACACATACACACCTCTAACCAAATGACATACATTGTACAAGACCAAGCTTTATTTCCTCTCCCATGCATGGCCCAAATGCAAAGAGCGCCGGCCATAAAAACGAGAGCAAAAAAAAGAGTGTGACTTAACACAAGGATTCAGAGAACACGAGATGGCTAGTGGTTTGCATTGGGTGTCGAAGAAGAAATGGCTAAACAGTAGAATTATGGTTCTCTAACACTGGCCAAACACATAAACACAGTGACCAACCACAAAGCGTGTACTGTACTTCCTATTCATTGGAGTCATCAATCTACAGTGCATTTTATCAAATTAAAGATGCACATGTACATTTTACATTGCCTTACCCATTCCAAACAATAGTTTTAGCTTTCATCACCACTTTCCTGAATTTCTTGATACTTTCAGGTCCATTGTCCAGTGCCTAGAGAATCATGCACAGAAATGTTGATCATTGTGTACTTAGACTGATTTAGAAAAAGCTGCAGTCGTTAGCCTATTTTTACTGATACCTTAAGTTTAACACACCTTTAGGAATACTCAAGTAGAATAGCGGAGAGCATTATCGCCAAATAAGAGTACACATAAAATAATTTGGACACAACGCTATCCATGCCAAAAGTTACCCTTAACAAACATGTTATTTATTGGAAACAACTATATAAATATGTGTATGTAGATGCTAAATGAATACAATAAACCACATGTAAAGAAATGTTTATAATTACCATCCAGTCTGGAGGAATTCCAGTTTCAAGATTGGTCAGCTTAGTCTGTATTAATAATATAATCATAAATAAACAAAAAATTATACTTACGGGACTTTTGTCTGATTAGAAAAGTAAAAGTAAAGAAAATAGAGCTTATAATGTTTGCTAAGTCCTCAAGTCACAAGTATATCTACTAAACCAGGTACAGTGTACATAGAATCACCACAAAAAAAATTCAGATGAGAATGATGACATTGATTTACCTAACTTTACAACGAAAAATTCTTGAAAACTCGGCTTCTTATACAGTTGACCCTCCACTAACCCGTTAGCCTCAAGGTACTAGCAAGCGGCTTTTCCTCTCGCTAGTGCTAGTCTTGCTTGTGAGCTTTATATATCTCTAGCCGGATTTTTGAAAACGTTACCGCCAAATGGACCAATTGCGTCTAACTGTTTCTTTTTTTTCTCAGCCGAAAACCATCTCCAAAGTACCCATTATAAAAACTAGGTGTGATTTTGTAGCTTATCACGTCCAAAAAGCCTGCCTTTTGATGCCTTTTCACTCAAATGACGGCAAATTTCGTTAGGTTGGTTTTCAAAACGTCTGCTAGATATATATATATATTTTTATATTATACACAATTTATATAAAATACGTGTAACCACTGCTAGCCTCAACTAGCTATTTCTAACTGCGGGCAATGGATATTCTTTGTTTGAGTTGGAGTTAATATGTAACACTGCACAGCGATACATGCAGTTCAATCCCTAGGATGTTCTTATACTGGCCATTACCAAGTTTGGCTATTCAACACTACGCTAAACAACAATAACCATTCACCTCAGTATCCTCAGCAAATTTACTAGTCGCAACAAAATCTATTGGGAAATGGAGATTCACTCCCTTTTCTTTGGCTTTATCACAAATCTTATGGATAAGTTTTGATCCTTCTTCGTCAAAGAGTGACTTTCCAATCTGAAAAAGAATTACTGTAGCCAGTCACCAATAAGGGTACAGTTACGTGACACTGTAAGTATGAATGCCTCCAAAACTAGTTATTTAAAGCCAATTATAAAAGGGTTTGAACCCAGAAGTCAATTCATGAGTAGGGTGAGCATGTTATTGACTAACAATAATCGACTGTTTAACTGTGACAATAGACAGATCGAAACACCCCAATGACATTACGAGTCTTCATAGCCAATAACATCACAGCTTAACTGACAGATGACCAATAACATATTTGTGACTTAATTGATCAATCAGGTCAATAACCAGAGTTTAATACTATCAACTGATGTGATACAACTCACTTTGACTCTGAAGATGACTACCGCACAGATTGTCGAAACATCAGTCACTGTCAACAACTGTCCTATCCAGGGTTATGCAGCGCCGTAGCTAGTATGATGCCAACCGAGGCACTCGCCTCGGTAAAATTTTGACGAATTTCGCCGATCATTTTTATTTTACATAAGCGATCATTGGATATTTTTAACGCATCATGATATTACAAAGAATTCAGCAATTCAGTCAATATACTATGAAAAAATTACCATATCATCGATCTCAAGGGGCTACGTACGTTAACTCAAATTTCTTTTGAACAAATACTGATCAAAACCATTGGCGAGGTTAACGGTCACCCAGATTATGTAGCTTGTTTCTGATTATTGCTTTTTAAATTCCACTCAAATTAACTCGAAAAAAAGTTAGCGAAAGGCCCAGAAAACGCTGCAAATCGCATTTCCGAGAGACTAAAGTTCAAAATTTCTCTGGTGGGGGGGGGGGGGGGGGGGGGGGGGGGGGGCGGGGGGCATGCCCCCGAACCCCCCTAGCAACTCCCGCCTACCTCAGTTGGCCGTTTGGTCTGGCTACGGCACTGTTATGATCACCTGGATGATCATGCTCATCCTACTTAAAACCAATTACTGATTAGAAAGTGCTTCTGCACCAGGAATCCCTCAGTATCAAAATTTAATATATGTTTAAAAGTGTCTCAAAGTGTTTAACATAAATGCTGTTTGCATGGATAAGTGTATTCCATTAGATAATAATGCATTAACCTATCTCAGTAGACCTTTCTAAGAGGTTTAAGGTCAAAACTACAACTCACTTCCATATTATGAAGAACTTTGACAAATGTGTAAGCCATTCCACCACAAATAATCATGTCATTCACTTTAGCCAGTAAATTCTCAATAAGCACAATTTTATCAGACACTTTGGACCTACAGTGATTAAGCACACAGATGCCAATATTTAAGATAATGTCAAACACAAAGGAAACCTGGTATTTATTATTTAATAATAAATAACATTATTATTAATAAAGAGATAATAATAAGAATAATAATAATTGAAACTTTATTTGTGGTTTTTAATGTACAATTGTAAATCTCACTTCGTATTGGCAATTTACAAATGCTGCTTGAGATAAGATTATTCAAAAAGAGAAGAAAGAAAGAAAAAAGAAAAGAAAAGAAATCAAAATTGCATTAAGTCTGGGCTATCCCAATTCCTATTTCTACAACAAAATATGTAACATGTTGCTCTAATGGCTATACTTATCATTTTCTTGATTATATAATGTTGCTGCTTATTTTTTGTCAAATAATAATAATAATAATAATAATAATAATAGTAATAAAAATAATGCATATCTGAAGGATAAAGTAAGCTGTAGAGTCCAATATCTAGGACAAAAAAATGGACATAAGAAGTGTAAAGTCCTAGAGGATTGCACTCAGAAACATATCATAACCATAATAAGCTTGTGCGAGTTCAGCAAAGGCTTTGAATTCTCTTATATTACACTCAACATCATTATATTTTACCTACACATGGGTGAATCCAGGGGAAGGATTGAGGGAGTTGTAGCCCCCTCGCCTTTGGGAAGTTTTCAAACTTGTCTGATTACCCATCCAATGTTCATAGTCCACTATTTTTCTGTAAGATTGTCCACTAAAGCGCTTTTATGGGCAACCATCTTGGTTCCAAATGTACTGAGGCGGTGGGTGAACTGTCCCTTGTCACCCTAAGGGTAAGCACTCTACTTGACTGAATCTTACTGAAGAATAGGGGACTGTAGACAGTCTAGGATACCCAGGTCTTTATATCCCTTTTTCACACCAAAGGTAATGAATAAATGTAAATAATGTGCATAAAACAATTATTATTGTTTTATGCACAACTAATAGCCAACTGACTGATTCTCATACCTGTCATACTCACAGCCCCCCTCTTTAAAAAATCTGCTGGCAAGATTATGTTTTCTTAAGGTGATTGCATGACCTGAACTTATTTATATACTAAAGTGATGGTTATATTTTTTAATCACGTTTTACGGCAGACACAATTTGACCAATTTCTATGATTTTTGGCCTTCCTAATAAAGAATGGTCAAACTTTTAAGAAAATGGTATTAATCTATTTTCTTGTAGGTATAAAAATGTATGAGATATCGGCATATATTTAAAACCAAAGTTTTACAAAAAATGTAAAAACTTCGAAATCCCACGACAGATTTTTCCCTAACTTCAGCAAATAAGCCTCAGAGGAGTCTAGTTTTATCTCTCCAAGTTTGAAGTCAATAGTGACCTTAGAACTCACTGCACAAAGTGCTGGTCAAATTTAACCTTTAAATGCTACGCTAACACATTTGTGAAAGCTGATGCACAAATAGTGGAAGAGCACTGACAGACTATCTCCTATATGAAAAGGTATTCTTACCCAAAGCTTTACTGTAAGAAACTAAAGTAATCAGAAACCTATGGTGAATACAGTTAGCACTACAAGAAGAACAACTTTGATTGCCACGACTTCCTTTCCATCAAGGAAATTTTCAGCAGTTTCAAGTTCCATTCTTCTTAACGAAGATATCCTTACGCAATTACCATTTTGGTTCGTCAGTGTTCATAGTTACGGCGGACCTGTTTGTGCGACTATTTTTATCCCTTGCTATCTCACACCAGGCTTATACCCACAGACCTGTCAATGATCTGTCCACAGCTGTAAAATTGACCAATCAGCTACTCAGTTTTTGGGCTGATGAGGGGGGGGTTTACTATGAAAGAGTTCACAGGTCATCTTTTCTAGTCTTGTCCTAGTCGCTACTTATCGTACTGGCTGAGATGAGAAATAGACAGATTTGATAAGAGAAAAGGCGGACTGCAAGCAGTATATAGGTAATAATAATAATATACCAACCCTCCTAGGATAAACAGATAAGGTCTGTCAGGTCTTTCCATTGCTTTTGAGAAATAGAGCAGCTCTCTTTGCACCAAAAATCCTGCAGCCCTCTTAGGCAAATTAACACCCACCATAGAGCTACAAAAACAATGCATATGTTGTAATTTAATTTGGCCACTAAGGAGGAATACTGTACAAATTAAATTAACACTTCCATGATACAAATTAAGGCTAAAATCAACTTTCAAGAAGAAATAAAAAATATATCATTTTTGGTAATAAAAAGATTTTATAAAACAATAAATGACCATAGGATTTTGTGTACCTGCAACTACAAACTTAGTACTACAACACACAGCAGTATAACACACAAACATGCCAGCGCGTCCGGAGCGTGTAATATACATACATACTTAGTTACATATTTCATTGGCTCGTACTACACAGGGCGCCTTTTCAAAGTCAACGCTACCAGTAATAATTTAATTGTTAACTAACTAAAGGAGTCGCCCAGAAGTAGTCACATAAGTTGACGCTTGAAACTAGTCACTGATTTGCTTAGCTTAACATAACATACATAACATAAAACTTTATTTATACTCGAATTTTAGAGTAGCTAACAAGCTAATATCTTTGAGCTGACACTACATAAAAACTATATAGAAAATATATATATACATTAAACGCAAGGAAAGAAAATATTATTTACAATTCACAACTTGAGTGCTGGCTGTAACTCATTCCATAATGTGATCTCTCTATATTCAAAGGACCTTTGGCCACTAGCAGTACGGAATTGTGGTATGTTTAACAATATTTAGAGTTCCTGATTGTCCCTGTCAAGATAGCCGATCTTTTTACGAGCTCAGATGTGAAGTACACTGGAGCATCGCCATCATGCACTTAACTACTAAAAACAGCAAGTTGAAAGTAAACTAACTTGTTGCTTAACTGGGAGCCAGCACAAGCCAATAACAAGGGAGTATATGACCAAATTTTCCAGCCCCACTCCCAAATCTACAGGCGAAATTCTGTACTGCTTGGAGTTTGTCCAGATTAGATTCATCTGAAGGGGTGGCCACAACCGAGGAGCAATAAAATAGCTTACTAAAAACTAATGCGTTTATGATAATAATCAAAGCGTTTTTATCAGCGATTAATTCAGCCTTTAATCTAATAGAGACATACATGAAGACATGGTGTAGAAACAATATGTTCATTAAATGTTAAATTAGAGTCCAGCATCACACTAAGGTCCCTTACAGCTCTAACGGGTTCCAGTTCCTTCCACAAAAGAGACAGGCAAAAGTCATTTTCCTTGGCAGTCATATTATTGACATTATTGTTTATATAGATTTACCTGTGAGCTCGATGAGCAGTGCCAAACGCATCATTAACATAAATGTCTCCTAACTTTGCTAAAGAATCACAGAATGCTTTCACTGCCTCTTTGCTGGCTGTAACCTGTCAAACAACCAAGAAACTATGGCTAGTTCTAGTTAATAACAGTCAAATATCCTGGGAAAACCATGAACACCAGAAATATTTCTGGAATCTTATTGTGTTGCAAGAAAAAAGCCTATCAGGCGTGACAAAACTGAACCGCATGCAAGAACGTTAATTAGTTTGTGGTTTTGTGGCTAGTTCATACGTCCTGATCACTGCTGTGATTGGTCATAACACAATAAACATTCCTGAGATATTTCAAGTGTTCACGGTTTTCCCAGTTACACTGTAATAAACCCTCCAACGTTTTTTTGATAAAGACAGGTTAGGGAAAATCCGTTGACACCACTGGAAAGAATGTCTTGAAATTAGTAAAATTGCTAATTAAGTTTGAAAGTGATTTGTTGAAAACTAATGAAGATATCGCTACTTAGTATAGGTAATAGCATGATTAGTAGTGATATTTGGGATAAATACCATGAGTGATATTTCAAAATTATTTTACGTAATTTCACGAGCCGTTAGGTGAGTGAAATTTGAGACAATTTTGAAATATCACGAGTGGTATTTATGCCAAATATCACGTACAAATCATGTTATTATTTGTTTATACTTGACTACCCGAAAAAGGTTGTAATTTTCACATGTAGGTATTTCAAATTAAGCTGAAATACCACTGCTCTAAGCCAATCAAATTGCAGAAATTTCTCATGTAGTAGTATAAGTCACCAAATTTTGCAGACGTTTGTATGGTGTGGGGCACAAACTTGCTCCCCCAGCAAACAACTTTGTAAATTTTCTTAACTTTGCAGAGCTATATCTTTGCTCATTATAATAAGATGTATCACTTTCAAATTTGGCAATTTTACTAATTTTAAGGTGCTCTAGCCTTTCTATTGGTGTCGACGGATTTTCCCTAAATGGTCCAAGTGAAAAATTGAAAAAACCATGGAAGGATCTATTCTAAATATTCAAATCAAATAGACCTTATCACGGGTTTTGGAAGCCATCTTGTTGTGTTTTGTAGAACAGCTGTTCTGAAGAAAGTAGGAATCGTAAACTAAAGCTACACAGTAAAGAATTCTACTAACAAATTTTGGGGGCCATGTCTGTGCTTAAATTTCTCCAGGCACTTTCTTCCTTTTTCCATAAATTTGTCTGCAATTCTTCCCAGGAAATTTTAGTCAGGAGGTATAAAATTTTTACAGACAAATGTATGGAAAAGTTAAAAAAGAGTCCTAGCATAGGTTAAATGCCCTCAGTATTTTTAGTCTAGAATCCTTAGGAGTGAAGCTATAGTTACAATTCATATTTCTTTAGAACAGCCATTTTACGGAAAGTATTCAACATTAGATTCTCACACAAACACTGTAATTTCTCATGTGGTTACCTATCCGTCAGGATGGCTTCCAAAACCATGGCATGCTCCTCCATCCAGCCAAGACTTCTCGTCCCAATGGCTATTCTACTAACGGCTATAATTTTCTATTCTTGAAAACCTTGAAAATACTGTTTATGCATAGGATAGCTTAAAAAAGGATTAACAGTACACACTCACAACAGTGTCTGTTAAAGAAGCACCTCGGAGTGCATTGCTTTCATCTGAACTGAGTTAAGTACCTTGTTTCCTTCACTATCAACACCTTTGCCTTCTTCCTCAATGTGGAAACGTAGGTTTTCCAGCAAGATCACTGAGCCTTCATGATAAAATTTAATAAAAGGAATGCAAAGTTTTAAATGGTTAAAAATGAAGCCCCAACATCAATATGCATCTTCTCCACACTGTTCTTCATACATTCCTTATGGTACTGCTTGAGAGAATTTGTTCTAACATCACAACATTTCATCTTTAGTGATCATTTCATTAATTCTCATGACCAGTCTGTTTGATCAGGGAGTGTTGACTGTTGGGAGAAATTGGATGTGGGTCACTATTGGAGCTTAAAGGGTTATACAGAATGCACAGTAAAGGGGTTGTCTGGATTTACTCCCCAAAAGACGTTTGATTAACTCAAAGATTCTTTCCTTCCCATCTCCTTGTGCATCCTTGCAAAAAAATGGAGAATTTGACATAAGATCAGGAGTCACCTAGGGCCATTCTCTACACACCTCTTCATTATTACGATCACAGGGAACAAGGGTCCACCATTACTGAGAGAGAGGCACTCTATCTGCTAATGCAACTGTTAGGCAACACCCTCATCAACTGTCAACCAGTTTTTTTACCTTCAGTAGCTATATTTACTGCTCAGTGTTCCTTAAAATTGCCCCACCCTCTTCTAAGTTATTGCATACCGGAGCTTGGGTTTTTACATGCTTCCTCTACTTCAGGGCCAACACAGTCAGGAAGAAATGTCACATCCCTGTATACATAAAAAATGAAAGTTATATTTAATTATTATAAGTAAGTTGAAAAGTTAAAAATCAAAGAGATCATTCATGTAAATAACTAAGTCAAAAATTTGGATCACACCTTTGTAATAATTTCTTTAGTTCATCAGCAACAGGGGCCAATGAATATTCCTCGACTCTTTTGCCACCAGGCCGGCCCATATGGCTCATCAATACCACACTCTGAGCACCACTATCCAGGCAATAAAGGATACTCTGCAGGGCAGCTACAATCCTTCAAAATTAGAAATATGCAGACTAATGTTGTAAATTATTTCATCTTTTCACTCTTCAATAGTGTACAAGCCAGACAGTGTTATTAACAAATTTCTGACTTCATTCTACAAAGGGGTCTACAAACATAAAGCTAACACTAATTGAAATTAGCTAAAAAAAATTGTAATAATTAACAAATTATTCTGACAGAAATGGCAGATGTAATACCCTCTAGCCATTTGCATACCAGCAGTCAGAGTTTTTTAGTTATTTGAAAAAAGATGAACAAGGAAGAAAAATAAAATATTATTTATAAAAAAAATTAATACATTCCCATGAGTGATTTAAGAAATTACTTAATTAATAATGATTCCTTAAGAATGGACTAAACACAGGGTTTTTTTAGAGTTTGCCAATCCAAGAACTATTTTGAGGGGTACGGGCAGGGCTCAAAAAAAAAATAATGAATTAGAGGATGAGTTGTCTAGACCCTTGCCCAATTGGCAAGTACAAGTACGCATTAAAAGTTACCCAAAAAATCCCTGGGGCTTCCAACAAAACCCAAAAAAATCCCTGAACCAAAATTTAACACCAAAAATATCCCAAGCTGAATTTCCAAGCCATAAAAATTTCCAGAAAGCATAAAATGATATAACACGAAAAATACAAACATTAGTTTTGAATACCCCAAAAAATCCTCACTTAAATCAAGCTACCCAAAAAAATAACTTGCCAAAATTTTCCTTCCTGAAAAAATCCCGAAATTGAAAATTTCAAACCCAAAAAAGTCCTTTGATCATCCCTGTCACTTGAAATCTGGAGTACCCCCACCCCCCCTCCTCCCCCAAAGGAAAAAGTTACTTGCCCTGAGTAAGAGAATCCATTGTCCCAGTCTACTATGACGGGACTTTTTTCAAACCCTGGTACACAACTCAATGCACATCTGCACTTTCTTACAAGATTTTATACCTTTGGTTGTTTGCAACCTTTTTCCCCTTGTTGAGTGGTACATTAAAGTCAACACTGCAAACAAGAAATAGTCCAACAATATCTGTAAGATTTCTAAAAAGTATTTCACATTTTCAAATGGCATTAGATATTACCAATATCTCAAGTGAACCCAAAACTGCCACTTGCTATGGTGAAGAGATTAAATGACCCACACTTCTTAAAAGTTCACGTCCAGAATGTTAATTAATGGTATCGGCTCACCCAAAGGAGAGCAACATCACAATCAAACATAAATTTAATATATCGCGCTTTCACAAAATCAACTTAATTACAAGGCTCTAAAACTGCATGTTAACAAGAAAAGATAGGCTTTTCCATTTTTTTACAAAGACTTGAGGTATTTTACCAGGCTATCAAAATTAGTACCAATCATTTCAAATGCAACTGAACTGAGCCTTCTGTTCTTTTCAGTGGTAACTACAACCATAGCACTGGTTGATGACGCCTTATATCGGTGTATCCAATGATCCAAAGCGATTGCAGTGGCTGCCAAAAAATTAGAAGGATTTGTATTGGAAAAAACAACTCTTGCTGCCCAGTCATGGTTGAGTGTTCATTACCAGAGGGTCATACACGGGGGCTCTCTGGCATAGTTCATGGACCAAAATGGTAACTAATCACGAATCACAGACCTTCATTTCAGTTTTCAAGTCACATAATCAGCATCTAAACTACCGTTTTTTATCTTGTTCTTACGCAAAGAAAAAAGTGCTAAAAGAGTGCCTGAAAAACAGCTTAAAAGTGGCGAAAAGAAAAAGCAAGACCGCAATTCATCATTCTCATTTGATGCTTTCATTTTCTTTATTTATCTTCCAGAGGTCTCAAAACTGAAAATCAGGGGGAAATAAGAAATAATATCACAAATATTGATAATAATTCGAGCTTTTCTTGGGGCAAGGACAACCATTTGGTCACAGAACACGAATAATAAATTCACCATTCAAGAAAAAATAAAAACAGGTAAACACGTATCACAAAAATAGCCTATACGACCCTCTTACAAATCCTTGTAAATTTTAACATTTTCATACTGTTGTTAAATGTTTCCCTTGTAAACACATTACAGGGCACAATTTAAATATTGTACTGTTGTTACAAGCAAAAGAAAATTTGAGCCCCATAATGCTTAAGGAAATGTTTTACCACAACATATTTGAAAATTTTTCAGTGTGCCCAGGAAAACCGTGAACACTTGAAATATGTCAGGAATGTTTATTGTGTTCTGACCAATCACTGCAAGGACACGCAAACTAGCCACAAAACCACAAATTAATTAACGGTCTTGCTTGTGGTTTAGTTTTCTCATGCCTGTATGACTGGCTTTTTTCTTGCAACACAATAACATTCCAGAAATATTTCTGGTGTTCACGTTTTTCCCGGTTTGACGGTAAAACTTACATGGATTTGTAATGTATGGAAAACCACTCAACCGTGACTGGCATGGGTGGTAACAGTTGCTTTTCCCATACAAATCCTTGTCATTTTTGGCGGCCGTTGCAATCACTACTAGTGAGATATATGGCTGAAAATTCACAGGTTACCTAATTCGAATATGCTCTTTCAGTTCTTGCTAACATCATTTTCCCAAAGCTACCTGTTTTAGTGTTTACAGGAAAGTTGGTCACATGACAAACTATTGCAAGACAGTCACGAGAGAATCAAAAATGACTTAGCTGACTAATCCAGTTTCCGACAATGGGCTGCAGTAGACATCAACTAAAAGTATGGCTTACCGCATCAAAACGCGCTTTCCTTTGCAGTCAACAGAAGCGACTGATAATTTGTTGAAGTTGAAAGACATAATGATTCGAAGACGAGTACGAGTTTACCACCACAGGTTTACTATTGCTCATGAATAGCTCTTCGTTTATATACTGTTAACCGTCACGGTTAACACCTGTTTTCCGTAAGATTGTCGAGGTCCAGAGTTCGAAGACTTTTTGCGTTACAGGCGGCCATCTTGGATGAGTGTCAAATCTACTATACTTTGGGGGTGGGGACCGGCCCTCCCCCAACCGCTATCAACCCCGACGTCCGCCCCCACGTAGCCTGCGTGGCCGGCGTAGCCCCCACGGTACATATGAAACCCTGAAGATCAGCGGATTGTACAGTCTACTTTTGAGGGCGTTAATAACTACCAAAGAACTAGCGGGAAAGCGGCCCGCCTGTTTGAGGAGCATGCATAGACCTTCCACGCCGTCGCAAATACTCCTCTGCAGCCCGGGCCTGCAGTCCCTACTTTTATGGCCAATTTCTCCCTCCTCCCTACTTTTTGCGGCAATTTCTCCCTCCTCCTCCTCCCTTACCTTGGTAAAATTGGCAACGGGCAACACACAACTGGCAAAGAAAGTTATCCAAACGAAGTGGGGTTAGCCACCGTATGTCTAGTCTCCTTCGCAGCCCTTTTTTGGATGTCACGCAACGCTCCCCCAAAGTTCTTTGGGGGAGCGTTGCGTGACATCCAAAAAACGGCTGCGAGGTCGAGGGAGACTACCGTATGTCACGCACACGAATATTTTTATGGGGAGAAAGCCCCTATATACTACCAAGTCTCTAAGAGAAATACTCTTTCTTATATTAACAGAAAACTCGTTCCAATTTTGCGGTAACAACTACCTACACACCCGTGGATGGAACAGACATGGGAACAAATATGGCCGTTGCTTTTGCTGGACATTTTCCGTGGGGGTATCCGGCCCGGATTTCAAGTGACGGGCCCGGGGTGACGGGGATGTTCTAATGGGGGCAAAAATCAAAACCTAAGACAATCCCTAAGGCTTTCAATAAAACCCAAAAAAGTTCCTGGATCAAAATTGACCCCCAAAAAATCCCATGCCGAATTTCCGAGCCTTAAAAATTTCCAGAAAGTATTAAATAATATAACACGAAAAATAAAGTGTTTGAAAACATGTTTGGTTGTACTTTATTCGCAGAGCTACGCTGCCGGTGATACGCAGGCACTACGTACCACAACGAACACTGAACGAAGAGAGACGCCCTCCCGCCGGGGACATTTTCATGGCCAGAATAGAAAACAGAGTTTGCTTGGGTCCCTATACTGAGACTTTACCGAAACCGGAAGCCGCGCATGAAAAGTCTCTGGCACCGAGGGTAATGAGCCTATGGAACACAAGTCTAGACAAGTAAACAAAAGAGAGAGCTTTGTGGAAAAGGCAAATAACTGTCACTCTTCTATAAAATTAATGGCTGAGATGACAGCAACAGCTAAATTGACAGAGCGCTGCACCGGTATCGCAGAGGTTAAGGGTTCGAATCCCGTGGTACAAGCCTGAATTTTTTTCAGGCTTTCTTTTCGCAACTGCACAAAGTTGCGTACGACTGCGATGATCATCCTTCATTTAAAGAGATCCCTTTCTTGGACACAAAAGTGTACAGAGGGGTTAGATTCAACAACGACAACAAGTAACCAATCATAGACGTGCAAACACATTACAAACCACTTGCACGACTTGCAAGTTTAATCTCTCCTTTGCACTCCGCGCGGAGTTCGTAGAAAAAAGGGAAAACAGTTGGCAGTTTCCATAGGGAAAATCTGAATTATTTGAACCAAGGGTATCGTAAAGCAGCAAAAACTGTTCGTCGGAAATAATTTCACCTCGGGTAGCCGGTCTAAGGTCTGACGTCTTTCCCGCCTTTTTTTTTGTGGTCGCCTTTGTGTGGAGTACGACCTCGTTCCAGGGCCCAATCGGTCACACGGGTCCTCCTTTCGTTTTCGTCTAACATATTTATACGAGGAAAAATAAGACGCGTCTTACATAAGACGCGAACTGTACCATTTATACGAGCATGTCTTATCTAATAAGACGCGTCTTAGCTAAGCCGCGTCTTATTTTAGACGAAATGTGCCGTTTATACAGAAAGTTCGCGTCTTATTTAAGACGCGTCTTATTTTTCCTCGTATAAATGGCCCTAATGTTAGAAGACCATCAGGACCATCAGTCATCAGAAGCTAACCTGAGATCAGGCTCATTTTCGTTTCGCTTTGTAAATAACATTCTGACGGGCAAAGCGAGAGAATGTATGAGAACCACTAAAATTGGGCCTGATGTTAGGTTATCGGGAGCCGTCCCCGTGCATGAAAACGAGTTTTGGAAAGCTCACATTTGAAAAGGTGAGTTATGCTAGTCTTTTCACATCAAACTTAATGAGGAATATTTTCCTTTCCGGCCGTGACTGAATACAGATAAGGTTAAGCTTAATTATTAATGCACAATTAATTTCTTTGCTCATTCCTAAATATTTTTATTATAAACCACGGGAGGTCTTTTCCGACTTGTAAATAAGCTTACTTTTTTAAGAGAAAATTTACTGCAGTCACTCTGAGCAGCGCAGTGAAAACAATGCAAAATGTTCGAAGTGCCTTCCCAAAACGCGTTCCCGCAGAGGTTCCGAAGCAATTTGATTGAGTGGGGAATTAATGTGTTTAGGAAAGGTGTCGCTTATGGGGGACTTGACTCTTGAGCAAATTGACCGTAAACCGCTGTTAAATGATGTTGATGCAGACAAAGAATTTTGAGGAGTTAGGTTACACCCAGTAACAAAGTGGCGTCATCGGTCATCATATATGAATATAAGCAACATAGACAAAGATCTTTATTAAAACCTAACTTTGTGACATCGTTTCTTGCACAATCTTTATCTTTACATGTCCAAAGTTTATGTAAAAATAGCAAAAAAGAGACAAAATCTAGTCAACAAACTATACCAATAATCACAAAATTAATAAACGTAAAACTTTTTCTGAAATATTTGTGACCAAACCAGCCAACTGAAAAAAAAATTGTTTGATAAAGACAAATACATTTTCCAAAACAATAATATTGATTTCTTAATTAAATACTGATTGGTCATTATCACATAACAATTGTGACTTAACTCTAAATATTATTACCATTTGATAGAAACTACAAATATTTATTCTATGTACATCTCACGCAGTACACAACACTACTTAAAATACAAAGGGCATCGGTTTTCCACTAATTAAGTTCAAATAAACTAACTTCAACTTTGAAACGACAAACACCACCTCCCCTGAAAAAGCAATACAGTGGTGAATCCAGGGGAGGGGCCCGGGGGACCCCAGCATGCCCCCTCTTATTTCTGGACCACAGTGAGGTACAAGGGGGTGAAAAAAATTATTTGTAAGACCCCCCCCCCCCCCCCCCCCTTTATCTGAAAGTCTGGATCCGCCACTGAAATAAAGCAAAAAACCACAAAAAAAATATGTACATTTTCCTTAAATTTGCAATAACATTTTAACTATATTTTACAAAATTTTGAATCATTTAAATCTTGACTAGACTTTCAATTTACATTCTGACTCATGGGCACATTTAGAAGGGCACTTAGTGACATTGAGCAGCAAGGCAATTCTCTTGGCTCTATTTTCCTTTATAATTTTAATTTGCTACTGATTAAATCATCAAAGTGACAAGGAAAAATCCCCAACCCTAGCCCTTTAGTAATGTAACTGCCATGGCTTTGGACAAGCTGCCCTTACATTTTTCTAGCTTAGTAGAGTTGCTGAACACTAGTCTTCAACTGCTTTATTGTGTAAAACCAACTTGTCTGGCAGGGCTGAGCTGCTCATCAGGCAAGTGATCATAAAAAAATACTGACCCAGCTAAGCTAATAAACTCAAAATGGTAGGCAATTAAGTTTCTAAAACTGAACAAGTTTATATCAACATCATGTACAAATCCAAGAGCTACAAAATTCACCCCTAATGCCCCCATCAGTCTTCACTGTTTTCAACATTAAATAACTCAATTCGAAAAAACTTTGTTAATTAAAAAATCCTTTTTTCTCTCCATTAATTTATTTAATGTAAAATGAACTTAAAAATAATAATGGTTCAGTAACTGCTTGATCTTCACCAAACAGCATATAAATACTGAAATAACAATAATAACAATACTAAAACCTTTATCAGCACATGATTAAAGCAACATTTCTGTATAACTTCACCTGATAATGTGGTGCATTGAAATATTGTTGAATTAATTTCCCATAAAAACACCTGGGACAAACCACTTGCACCAATGCAGCGGTAAAACAAATCCCTACCATGCATTAAGGAAGCTTGTCCTAGACCAGGGGCAGAACAGGTGCAGGGTGGGGAGAGGGGGGTTCTGCTCAGAAAAAAAATTTACACCATAGGGGATTAAGGGCATCTGGCATAGCAAGGGGAATGGGGGAATCTGCCCCTGTTTTAACTTGGTGCATGACTTAAGGTGCAGATTGGTGGCTATTTTTAGACTTATTACTCTTGTAAGCTTCCAGTGACTCCCTAGCCCTGACTGCCCATGATTACCTATGTTCATCTATCTAGTTATTTGAATGAGCCAGACTTAACCAGCTTAGCAAGTCCTGAAGGTCTCTTGCCATGCCATGTTAACAGTATGTAGTTGCTCTAAATTAAACAGATCACTGTCCTTCCATCAGATATCTGGTCCTGAACATCATCACTTGATGTGGACTTCTCTGCTTGAGATGATAACAAGGAACACAGAAATGACAACAGTGTCCCTCCAAGCACCACAAAAAAAGCCCATCCAAGTGAGCAATCATTGATCACAAATGCTCCAGGTTTCTGGATAATTGGTCGAGTGCACAATTCATCAATTATTTTACTGCCCCAACCAGCTGGATAAAGAATGAGTCCAATGACGAGAAAGAGTGCTGCAGAAACAGAAGTAAAACAAACTAATGATTTTTTTTTATGATAGGCAGAATTCAAGCACATGATAGCAGTAAAAAATCGAATAATATAGTCCACTGCATCTTTACAAAGGCACGAAGTGTATGATAAGGGCCAGCATTACAATAATATTAAAATCTTGAATGATTGCAATAGGCCATTTGCACAACGACGTCATTTTACTACTATGACCAGGATCCTTCAGACTTTTGCTTTCTTGTGCTAATTAGGGCTTTTGTTTTTTTCGAAACCTCACTAGGAATACCAAATTAGAATATGAAAGGAAAAACAAAAAGGATTCTGGTCGTAGTAGTAAAATGACGCCATCATGCAACTGGCCGGCCTGTTATGACCACTTAGTTTCAATTATTCATGATTCGCTGCTTCTGAATTTTGATTTGGGTTTGATGGCAGGAAGGTGCCTTCACAGTACGTGGTGAATAACCTTATGGAGTCAAAATTTCTAGCGTTCTTTTTTTTCAAACAAGTTATAATGATTTATGAAATCATACATATCCTTATATTTCTATAGCCTTTATACACCCCCACTGACTAGTTAGCAGTTTTTTATGAATTCTGTGCATTCAACGGTCAATTTTTTCCCAGTTTTGTCCACCTGAGCCTATAATCATGGACTGAAGTCTTAAGACACTTTTACTATACGCATACAATGGGGCCTTTTTCAATTAATTCACACATGCCCAACCTCCCCCTTACCCCACAAACAACAATGAATGTGTGCATCCATAATTTTTGCTTAGTTTTAACTTTGTACAGGGTGGGGAAGGAAGAACCACAAGAAAATTTCCAAAAGGATAAACTGAAAATTTTATGACAGGGAACCCAGAAATTACAGAACATTATGCTGAATACTGCATTACTGTCCCAAGGACTTTTGTACATGGCAGGATTTTAGACACCAGTTCCACTCTATATGGAGGTGGGGGTTTAAAATTGCTATAACTTTGACCTCAAGCCAGGCTTTTAGCCAGAAATTAAAACCTGGCTGTCCAGAAGGCATGTTTTCCCATAAAATTATAAGAGATTAAGTAGATTTTTCTTGTATTTCTTCCAAAAATGGGTGTCCGTAGGATGGTTGGACACTCTTCCGGCTAACACCTTGCTTCAAGCACATTCATTAAGCTAAATGGTGAAATTACCTGCCATTGCTTGAATCACTCCCCCAAGTGAGAAAATAGACTTCCTTCCAACACTTTGCACACAGAATCCGATTAATGACATTAATGCAACAACTCCTAGAAGAAATGCTCCCAAACAGAGAAAAAACAGACAAGCCCTCCACGCTGCTGAAGGTATGTCCATGAAGTCACTGGCGTATTTATAACAGTTTAACTCAGGAACACCACCAATGGATCTTTGAATTTTTCTACAGCGATTGTAAATCCCAATGGAAGGTTGGTACAACAAGTCAGAGGTGATTCCTTTTGTAGAGTTAACCTTCAAGTCACCCACAAATGGTTCTGTACTTCCATATAGCCACTTAGGTGTCATGATCCCAGTGACGACTGCTAAAGCAGCAACTACAGATAGTACCATCCATAGAATGTTTCTTGTTGTTATTATCACGTACATTTCTCCCATCTTGTTGTTAGAGAGTCTATTAATAGCAAGTTGGTGTGTCCCTTGTTGAAGAGAACAGTGAATGGAATCAGCTCACCTGAAAGTAATGAATAATAAACAGTAAGTGTGTTTTATCAAAAACAGAAATAACACACTATGCAAATGCTCTCCATGCAATTAATAATACTTCATTCCATTTTCTGGAATGTCATAAGTGGGACTCACTTCAAAAATGTTTCACAAAAATCTGCGACTTTCACTCTTTCTGACAGAAAATAAAAATTCATTATAGAGTCTTGACTGATTCTCTATTGCCCATACAATCAGAGACAACTCAAAGACCTAGTCTCTTCAGGTTATCTGCAGCCCCGGGGGCTACTCCCATACATTACCTATACGGGTATGTGCCGCCCAACGGGGTCGTGATTTTGAAGCTCCTGATTTAGAACAGGGTATCCATTTCAGAGGCGTTTTCTAGAACGGGGTATAAAAAATTGTGGATCACCGCTTCATCTTCCACTTAAAATTGTTGCCGATTATGAAGAAGCATTTATTTAATGTATAAGTCGAACAAATAAAGAAATATTTTTTTAAAAAACCAGGGCTATTTCAATTTATAAACTTTCTAGAACGGAGTATAAAAAGTTGGCCCATTTCTAGAACAGGGTATCAGTTTTAGGGCAAATTCTAGAACGGGATATAAAAAATTGGCCCATTTCTAGAACGGGGTATCAATTTTAGGGGATTTTTTTTTAGAACGGGGTGCCAATTTGGAGTCCCGGGCGGCACATACCCACCCAAAAAATACCGCTTCACAGACAGTGTACCCCAACAGACAGAGTGTAACATGATCACATAGCAATAAACAGTTTAATAAAAGAAAACAAATTAAAATGAAATTTACACCTGAAAAAACATAATGGGACATAAAAGCCGATCCTCTTACAACATCAAATAATAACAATAACAACCAGGCACATGACAGTTCTAAAGTGCTTAATAATTCAGTGAAATGAGTAAGCTAAATGCACAACATACATGCTACCTCAACGAAAACCAACATAAGCCTCTTCCAATCATAGACTCCATTTTCTCATAAGATTTTTAAAGCCCCACTCCGCTGAACACAGTGACTATATGCCCCAGTTTCCTTCCTGGGGCTCCTGCTATCTTAATCTTGCACCAAAGAAAAACCAACTAGATTAAATATTTTGTATCAATGACGACTTCAAGATCAGGTCAATTAAATACACCAAATAAAGCCAGGGGCATTCTGAAGTAAAACAGTTGATGTTTCAGTGCTTTACACTGAAGTGCGTCCGTGTGAATGGTCACATGAAAAGTTGAGCCAGTTAACAGTGTTAATCATCAGACAATGTCCAACTTTAAATTTGCTCAAGCCCTAAAAAATCCTACTTGCAGTCAGACATAATAACCGGACAGATCAAATACTCAGGCTGTCATTTTATACCCTGAATATTTACACAGTTAAATAATAATTTTTAAAAATTAAAATTTGAAATAAAAGGTCCACGTAATGAATCTCCTATAACTGTTCTGGTTTGTCTGACTAAAATGGTGACCAGCTGGTTGGACATGTGTCCTTTCTACAAGAAAGATGTTTTTTTATTCAGTAACACAGGCAGCTTGGAAGAAAAAACCTGAGTACTGCCATGAGTAGTCAAACCCATGACCTTCTGGTTACTGACTAGTCCAGATGCTCTACCACTGAGCTACAAGAGACTTAGGGAGCTAAGTCCACTAAATAACCCACGTTTGATAAAAAAATAATGTTAAAATTCTAACATGACGCCAAGGCTTTAGGGACAAAGTTGCAATTTTTTCATGACTCCATTGCCTTGCAAATCCCAGAGGGGACTTGAGTACAAAGAAAACCAAACCAAATCTAGTAATATGACCAGAAAGCCTGGGAGTGATCATGTTAGAATTTTGATATATCAAAGGTGGGCTATTAGATTCATGTGACAAACACCTTGCATATTGCTAGGACTGGAAAGTTGAGGAGCTTAAGCACAACAACTTTTTTTTTAACTAACTTGGATTTTTTCTTCAAGCCAGCTTCTTAAAAAAATATTGTCCACAATTACACTTCTATCATGTCCTTTCTGAAAAAAAAATTTTTTTTTGGCAGACCTACACAAATCAACTCCCTTAGAGAGTGAAAACCTTCAAGAGTTTTTCAAGGTCTCTGAGCTGGTTTGTTTTGAAGGGCACATTCTCATGGCCCCTCAATATTTATTTTTGTTTTAAAATTGTGGTGTTAATTTAGAGAAAAAGCTCAATGTTTGTATCAAGAAGATAATTTGTAAAGCAGGTACTGTGGAATGTTGCAAAAAATAATTCTGGCAACAAAATTTTGTACCATCTATAGCTTCTTATAGACTTAATTTACAAGTGCTACTCTGATTAAAATCTATATTTCCATTGTTAAATTAGCTCCTGTTCTTAAAACAATACTATTGCAAATATGCCATTTTCTGGAGTTTCGATTTGATGATTATCAGGTCAGTAAGGAGTGTGTTTGCTTTGAAATTTAGAGGTGGTCTTCAATACCACTTTAACTGCTAAAAGGTCCATTGTTGTGGCTCTCTCATGATGAAAAGTTTGATAAAAGAGAGAATAAAAACAATTCACTCAAGTCTTTCTAGCAAAACCTCTAGCTACGGACCGGTGTAAATTAAATCATTCTGTTCCATTTGCACCGGAAAGTGAAAACTTTCCGTTGTATAAATAACAAATAATAAGGGATCAAAGGAAAAGATCAGTGACAACCTACAAAAAGATATTTAAAACAAAATGTAAATGTCCCATTTCCGTTTTCTTGTTTGTTCACGGTTCAATTACCGACAATTTGTAATCCCCTTAATTTTCGGCAAGAAGGGCGGATTAAATTACTTGAATTTTGAAATTGCTGGTTTTGATCTTAGGAATGTGACTGTTTCAAGCATTTTTTTCTGTAATATTCATATGTGGCAAACTTTCTTGTGTTCATTGTTTCAAATAAAAACGACAGCATGCCTGAAAGTATTTTTAAGGCAAATCAGATACTGCAAACAAATTTGACACAAATTGGAAACATAATGGCTTGGTGACATGACAAAAACTTACTGTCAACACATATCATTTTGAACAGCGAAAAAATACGTCCAAAACAAAAACTTCTCCTCCGTCGATGTATCTCTCAAATTTTTATCAACTATCAAATGCCTTTAGTTAACAGCACAACCAATTTTCTTAATGCCAGTTGCAGAAAAAACATTTGACACGTAAGTGCAATAAGATTTAGCCGAGGGCTATTTCACCTACGCTGCTTGAGGTCTCAAAGTACCCGAATAAAGGATTGTTTTGTCTTTTGGAAAACGTGCCATTTACGGAGATATTAAAGAAATCTTGCGCAAGATACCACTTCATTCGCTAAAGTCGCTGTTAAGACGGGCAGTGAACAGAGCTTTTGACTCAAAACAAAAAGTTGTCATCTTTGTATCCCGAAATTAAAGAAACAGCAGAGGACTATGTGGGCTGTTTATAAAACCAGAAAAATGAGTAGCAGCTTCCCTCCTCTGTTCTTCCACAAATGATGGGCATTACGACACGTGCAGACAAAAAGAAAAAAAGAAAGAGTCAAACAGGAAAAACAGTGACACCGATATCAGACGGTCAACACCTGCCGACTTGCCGATCAATCCGATCGAAATTGCCGTTGTTTATGGAAGTCACGAAATCTTTATAAATCTTCGCAGTCTTTTCACAAAATTTCCAAAACCACCGGAAATAATAAATTCGTGCTTGAAAGCAAAGCCAATTTTCACTCGTAAAATGAGAAAGACAAACAAATGAAATTAAATCCTTGTTACGAATCTGGTGAGAGAAGCTGATTTTTTTTCTCTCCGGGCATGCAAAGAGAAAACAGTTAAAAGTTTTGTAAACACAATTCAAGAATCTTTGATCAAGCCGACATGTGGCACAAGAATCGTGTTTATCAAATATCAACAAGGTTCCTCCGATGCTGCTCGGTTATCTAATTAAAAACTCATCGTGCGAACACTGCAGAACGTGGTGCGTGAAAGTTTTGTTCTCTTCTGTTGGACAAAATACACGAATTGCTGACATGAAGTTAGCATGACACAGATCGAAATAAACAGTGAAAACGACATGCATGGGGAAACAAATTATGTTGCCGCTTTTGTGTTTGTTTGAACACAAAGGAACCTTTTGACACAAACCACAAGAAATTTTGAGCCCGATTTATCGCACGGTAATATTTTCGATGTAAAATATTTCGAAAGATTTCCTTTATTTCCTGACTAAATAAAGGGATCAGCGCTACAATTTATCGCCAAATCTATCGTGCCTGTTCCTGAATGAAACACCTGTGGATTTGTAACAGATAAATTTGTCGCAAGTACTCGGCGCGCGTTTGTCTCTTGGTTATATTGTCGGTTACATAAAAATGGCGTCAACGGCACTGAAGCGGAGAAATATGTAACGACTGGTCGCTTAACACTTGGAAAGCCAGCTCATCTACGACATTCTCCGAGAAAATGGTCGAAAAGTCTTTTCTGAAAACGTTTTCAACCTAGCTATGAGCGGTGCATGTGAGCGGTGACAAATAACCGATTTCTCAATAACAAAGAAGAAAGTGTGCTTTTGACTGACATGTACAAAGGCTTATTCCATTAGAGCACCAAACACAAATCCTTTGAACCTTTTAAACTGATTCTACAATACTTACGTGAGTCATAAAGAACCTTCTGTTAACACACATCAAATAACGCATTATAATTTTACGTTGACTCACCTCGATTATATGGTGTTCCGCTGTGCGATTCCTCGAGATGTTTCTTTCAATTTTCAAAAGGTTTCCTTTTAGTTCGTACACACGCCAAATAAACCCAAGTAGGAGATAAAAATATAAAATGATGCTCCTTCAGTACAGTAAGAAAAATGGATTGGTGAATCCGAACGTCATAAACCCAAAACGATATTTCCACCACTGTCAGGAAACACCTCCGTCGTGGTTAGAAGCTCTGCTCACATTACATGTGTATAGAGGCGTGACACTATTTCATAGTGCTTGTCGATCAACAAAAGAAACGCCCACTTAGCTGGGGGATTATCACAAATCTCTACAAAATCAACACTCTGAAAAATAACAATTTGAGAAGTTGATAGATTTGAGCTGTGTCTCTGGCTTTCTCCAACATTTAATTTTTATCAAAGATCAAGCATGTTGGTTAACACATGGTGCAATATTTCCTTTCGTGCCATTTTTTTTATTGACCTTTGACTGGGTCGTCTCGAATGAACGAAGGACTGTCTGTGCCGGCAAGTGCCATTCAAGCCCGGGGGGTACTCCCCTATATAAACCATATAGGTATGTGCCACCCCAAAGGGTAGGGGTTTTGCGCCGTTTTGGTCTGAAAACGGGTACAGACTTTCCTCAATTTGGTCCGGAATCAAAAATCGGATATGGTTTTCCAGGGAACTTCGAGAGTGTACGAAAGTATTTATTGTTTCAATTCCAAATGAGCAGCAAAGAAAGAGAAATATGCCAATTCGAAATGGCTTTTAAGAAATCTTTTTTGCTGCTGTTCTAATGTAAGTAATTATGACATAATTTCTTAAAGGACAGGTCTGAGAATGGGTATGGATTTTAGAGGCCAGTTCTGAAAATGGGGTCAGGATTCGGAGAATCGGGCGACACATCCCCAGCAAGAATTCCCTGGAGTACCCCCGGGCACTCAAATACTCTCAAATTGAATGATATTGAACTTAACTGACTTCCCTTAAACGCATCGCTTGGAAAACCTACATTAAACTTAATTATAAAGAGATTTCTTGAGGAAACAGAATCTCTTCAACCATAAATCGCTCACAATTCACAAAATTATTCACTAAGGCGTTTTTGGATATAGCACTCCTCGAGGCGTTTCTCGTCATTCAAACTCGTAAAACGTCAGTGAATACACCCATGTGTCATTTATTCTAGATTTATTCTATGACACTAATCTACCGAATCCTAACGATGCTGAGGATTGATTCGGTACCTTAATACATAGCTATGGATATTGATCGATATTAGCTGATATTACCGAAATGGCCTGAATCGTCAGCTATATTAGGTCAAACGCAGTCAAATTACAAACATGTTTGAAGCGAATTTCGCAGAACTCCGGAAACTGTTAGCATTTGCTGTTTGCTGAATCACTATGTGAAGAGAACGAGAACACTGAGTACGAGGGTGAGGTCGCGTATGCCGCGGCAATCTCGCGAGGTGAGGGGTAGCCTGCGACCAAGCTCTCCTATTTGCCCCTCGCGGCTTCGCCGCTCGCTCGCGCGTTCTCGCGAGACTCGTTTTACTCGCCCAAATAGGAGAGCTTGTGCTCGCAGGCTAGGTGAGGGGTGAGGCACAGAGATAAGAAGGCTGGCAACCTACAACTAAATATCTATTTTCGACTTTTATTGGCCAAAGGCTTTTCCTATCGTCCTCTTGAAACAGGTTTTCAAGGAGCAGTGAAAACATTTATCATGTTTTAGATGAAAACTTCCGTAACATTTCGATTGTTTTGCGGAATTTACAAAACGTGAGCCTAAAATGCTCGAGCAAATAGGAGATACTGACATACTCCGCAAATAATTTGGGAAGAACTTTATAGAGAAGAATTCAGAACATTTCTTATAAAACACCAAATGAATACAATTTGTTTAAGAAAAGATGAGCTTTTTACAGTGTTTTACCTAAAAAACTGCATTCTGACTAGTAACCGGTAACTGACCTGTAACCAAGAGTTTTACCGGCTTCTTAAACGACTCTGGGCGTGGTCTCTCTTTGTTTTCCCTTCGTTAGACCTGTCCATAAGAATACCGTAAAATTCCGAAAATAAGCCCCGGGGCTTATATTTTTCAAAGGCCCTTTTTGAGGGGCTTATTTTTGGAGGGGCTTATCTATGGAGGGAAATTTGCGTTTCAAAATTGATGGGGCTAGCCTTATAGTTGGAAGGAAATTTACCATTTTTGCATTGTTTTACCTTTGTATTTGAGGGAAATTTCCAAGTACAAGTCCCCTGGGGGCTTATATTTGGAGGGGCGATTTAACGGAAGGTTTTTTGCGTTACGAGTTTGGGGGGCTTATATTTGGAGGGGCCAGGAGCCCATCAAATTTCATGGGCTTCGTCCCCAGGGCTTTTCCCTTAAAAAATGGCCCCTCCCATTTTTTAAGGGAAAAGCCCTGGGGACGAGGTTGGGGCTCCTGGAGGGGCTTATACATGGAGGGGCTTATTTTCGGAATTTTGCGGTAGGTTATTTATACAATGGTTTGCAAAATCTGACATCGATTGCAATAATTTCCACTAAGTGTATTTCAGTGGGAGCCTTTTCGGTGAATAATGATATGCCAAAGCACCGTGGGAAAAGCTTGTATCGACAATGGAAATGACACATGCAATCGACGTTTGATATGATCAATAGAGAATTGGGTGATGCAGACCTATCGTCTCTCTATGATCTATGCTGTTTTTTAATTTTGAGCCGCTCCCATCTGGGCGAGGCCAACCAACCTACGAAAATTCTCTTTAAACAATTTATGCAGTTCTCAAATTGAAAATCCCAACTACTTTTACATTCTCTCTTTAGTGTCTTCGTTGTTGGAACAGTCGGGACGGTAAACATTCCTCAATAAAATGTTATGGAAAAAGTTAATTACCCTACCTTGTTATGCTGTTGTTAAACTGATAAAAATTCCGGGAGAAATTAAAGGTCAACGATGCGCTTACGTACGTAAAACTGGGTGTTGTTGAAAGAGGTAGTCGATGAGAAAAATGTTTTCATTCATGCTGATCAAAATACCTTGGGGCGAAATGGGGCGATGAAGACCACACATACCGGTCCACGTGTCGCGTACTCGTCAACACGGCGAATCTATTTCCTCCAGTTAATAACGGCTTGACCATTTTTCCTTCCTGAGCTACTATTTTTGGAATTTTAAATGTTCAGGGGACTTGCTTGTGAAGTAAGAAAATGCGAAAAAATGTAGTGACTCGAGAGATTTCCGCACGTTTTGTTTTAATTTTGTTTTTCATCATAATAAGCTCTCACTGGCTCATTCTCTCTTGGCTCTTATAATGATAAAGTTCGTAAAGGTGCCATGCAGGCTACGTGCCATGCGTGCGGTGGTGGAGAAATGTTTATCGGTTAATTACAAAGTGATAATCTCTTGATTCTTTATGAAGGATGTCACTCGACAACGGAAACTTCAAATATTTGCGAGAATCGATTTAAAATTTCTTTGGGTCGATTCGTTACGCGTAAAGAAGTAAAAATCCGAAAATTTATTTTTAAGCTTGACAGCAGTACTGGGGCGAACTGGCCGAAGAAAGCAAGCCTACTGCTTTCACAGAGAAAAAAGCTTGCCAGGTGCGCCTTTTCACATCCTTACCCTATAATAATCTTAAATTTTTCGGATATAGGTTTGATTTAAAGAATCCATTCGGAGGGTGGATTCTTACATTCAACTGATCCCTTTCGCTGGATTTTAATAGTGAAACACAAAATCCGCTGGGATTCAAGAATCAGGCTTTTTATTTTTCTAAGAGACGCGCCCTAAGTTTCCCCTATTTTTAGGATGCAATAGAAGCACGCAGGCGATTCAGCGCCGGCTGGTACCATTTTCTGCTAATAGAAGACTGTTAGAGAAAACTGTAAGTTGCTTAACTGCAGAGTTTTATTTCTTCCCTGAGAGTGTTTTGAATGAATTTCATACATAGTTAAACTACTGAAAATGGGTAGGCCCAGCATGTATGATATGAGGTTCCAAAGATAGGGTGTAGCCTGCGTGGCAGGCGTTGAAAGGGGTAGGGGATGGGGAGGAAGGGAGAAAAGGAGGGGGATTGGGGAGAGAAGGTTAGGAACCCTTTTCCCCGCTTTCGCACTTTTCTCCCTCCCCCTCCCCTCCCTTTTTTGCACCTGCCGCGCAGGCTAGATAGGGTGATGAAGTTCTCAGTCAAAACCAGCATTACATGGCTAGGAAGCGTTGTTCAAAGTTCAAAATTTGCATTCATTTGTTGTTAGTTGTTTTTGCCGAATCATATTTGCGGTAGACCTTTACAGCGTTGACCTTTTTAGACCACGAACAATGCCCTATTTTCCTGCTGCGTTCCTCGAGCGAGTAGATAAAATTGAACTGCAAGCAAAAAATGTGCTGCTCGGGGAAACATGAGGAACTCCACTCAACCAAAATGCCTTCCGCGCTGTAGACTAGTAGTCCTGTTAATGAGCAAGCAGTCCAGTCGTCGAGGATAGCGACAGTTCATACTAGCTTCCTGTCTTCCTGTCCCATGCATTTGGTCGGCGAAGCCTGAGATCGAGGACTATCTTGTGCCCAGGCTTCGCCGGCTAAGATGGACACAGGCTCTGGGGACGAGATTATCCTCAGGAACTGCTTGCAGTCTATGCGCGGGCGCTCCTTTAATTTTACAACGAAAGATCAGCATGGTGCCAGTGAACGACAGATTCACTTCCATCCAGCCTGTGTAGCAGGCGCCGGTGAGAGAAGCGGAGAAGACGACGCCTCCACTCCTTTTCTCCCCTGCCTTGTGCGCGCGCACGTCCTCGAAATTTCCCCCTTCGCCCTCACAACACCGGCGCCTGGTACGGAGGCTACTCCCATCTAGCCTTCGTGAGAGGCAGCTACATCTATTGCGATTTACTTGTACAATTGTTATTCTTTAGTGTGTTGAGAATTTCTGTTAGAGATCAATCTTTCTTCAGGTGAAATCTTTGTGCTTGTGAGATCCTATATTTTATGAAAAATCATCTCTCCATCAAGTTCATATTGAAATATAATATTGACGTAATTATTATACCCTGTCTAAAATTTGTATAGTTCTCTCCCCGGTGAAAAAACTTGCAATTAAAAACCAACACTTTCAAATTCCAATTCGATCTGGAACGCACGGACACGTTTCAATGAGTTCACAAGAACTCCTAAGTAGTCTGTGGCTAAACAAATTCTAATATACAATTTTTTTACACTGTCTTCTTGTCCTTCTTTTTTGTTGTGGTTGTAGTCATTGTTACTGCTTTTTTCCTTCTCCTCGTCGTTTTTGCTTTTCCTTCGTTAGCTTCATTTATTATTATTTGCTCTTATGAAAAATTGGTGTAAAAATGAATTATTTTAATAGTCTGTTTAGCTAAGTGCGCTATAATATCTACGGACTACGGTACAAAATCTAGAATCTACCTCTGCTATTTACGAGAAAATAGTTAAAAACTTGTTCCAGCCTTTCTTTTACTTAAACCTTGCCGGCCGGTAAACCACGGTTTTAACTGGGGACGAATGCATCCTTTGAGTTGCTCATGTACCACGAAACATTAATAACGTTACTAAAAAACTCCACTTTCACTTCAGCCTCATTTTGTAAGAGTACAATTCCATAGGGTCTACTTTTAGCGGAGAGCTGGGATCTAGTTCCTGGTACTCGTGCAACATTGTCAGGGAAGTGGACTGGAGTCTGTCGATGGACAAGTCCTTGAACAAGTGGTTCAACTGGACCTGCGAAGTAAGAAACACGAAAAGTCTTCTAATGAACAATACGTTTCAAACTCAGCAAAATCAAGATACCCTTTCCCCAAATCTCTCTTGTAAAAGACAAAAACAATTTGCTCTTTCATTTCAATGGGTCATATTCAACGAGAATTCAAGTCTCCCCTTGCGTTTGAAACACAGTCCAAAAAACACCATTTCCTAACACTAGAGGTGCCATGCATCTCACATCTTTAGAAGTCTGAAGGAAAGACGATTTCGTCTGACGTTTGACAGTCGACAAACTTGTTTTATTTCATTCTCTGTTGGTCGCAATCTTTTCAATTAAGAACGCTGTCAAGGTCTAAAAATATTTCATTTGTATCGTCACACGAAAATATTTCGTGCAATACTCCACAATAAGAATTTCACTTCACTTCTCATAGTCGTCCTAGTCTTAGAATCTAAAGGTCTCTAATTATTTACTTACCTGTCCTGCGCTTGTTTTTGCTAGACACTTGCATTGAAAATTACAATCATATCCTTCTCGGTGAAGCACCAACAGAGCCTCGCCACTAGGACGAGGCCGCTGTTTATCCGCTACCGAACGCAAAGTCACCATGAAGATGTCATTAGGTAGCTCCGACTGTAGACCGTTGAAATCTGACAGCAGATTTTCGGAGTCGGAGGATTCAGAAGCAGCGAACAGTGTAAACAGCGGATGATTTAAATGGTGTAACATTCGGTGCCCAAGGAGGGAGGGGTACGCTACTGGACTACCATTCTGTGGGACAAAAGAATTTTAAGAATGTACATTGTAACATTTTCCATTTCTAACCATGAGCGCCCTTCAATGGGGACCTTACAAAACTAATTAGAACGAACGACTTTCTCTTTCTTTTCCTGAACTTCAATACAGTCTTTTAGAGTTCAATTCCAGAAAACAATTGCCAACATTTGCGAATTGAACGAGCTGGAAAGAGTGCAATAAAGTTTGAAGTAGCACGACTTCAATTTTTAAAAGTCGTTTTCGAAGCCGTCGCCGTCGTTGATGCTTGACGGTGATGTTACATGCACGGGACAATTCACAACGACGATTTTTAGCGCAACACAGCGTTGCAATGTTGGAACAATGTTTTAACTATTCGAAACAATGTCGCAACAATGTTGCAACGCTGTGTTGCGCTAAAAATCGTCGTTGCGAATCGTCTGATGAGCAGCTGTACTTAAGGTCAAGTAATACGGGCAACATTTTCGCACAACTTGTCGCGCAACATTGTTGCGTTGCAAGTTGAAAAGCGTTGTTGCCCGTATTACCACCTTCGCTCTCAACTTGTCACGCAACAAATTTCGATGTTGCAAGTTGTAGCTAATTGAGAAAATCCTGCGTTGTGATTGGTCGACAGCGTGTTTTTGTGTCAGCAAACAAAATGGCGGACGCGTTGGGCTTTCGTAGAAAGCGAGCGATAGCCGCCCTTGGGTTAAGTTTTTTACTTGAGGAAGAGGCCCAGCAACCCCGTAAGAGAAGCCGAAAAGTTTATATGAGGGACTGGATTGCTTTGCGAGAGGAGAGAGGGATTTACCACCAGCTGGTAAAGGAACTGGAAACAGGAGATCGCGTTGCGTACAAAGAATTTTTTCGCATGACGAAACAGCAGTTTTGTTTTCTGGTGGAAAAAGTATCGCCTCTCATCGAGAAAAAACAGCAGCCTTCGCCAATCAATTCCGTACGAAGTACCATAAAGCCAGACGAACGCCTCGCTGTTACATTACGCTATTTAGCAACTGGAGAAAGCTTTCACTCACTTGATTTGGAGTCTTAAATCGTTCCACCACAAGTCGGAAGTTAGCTGGAGTGACTTTGTTATCTGTCACTCCCTGACCCAGGCCTCTGTTGTCATCCTGGTACAAACGACGATCAAGAACAACTTGAAATTCACCTGTAAAGACGAAATTACATTCGTATTACTGCTTTCTTGGTAAGCCTGCTTTCCACTTGTCAAAGAGCATAAGGACGCACGAACAAAGACAATAACTGTTCATTTCTTATCACAAGTGAAATTATTTTATAACCCTGATCCATTCCATTTTCAAACACGGAATTAGAGTTTTTGGAAAAAATTGTTGGCATCACAAATGTAGAGCGCTCATCGCCAACCTCCACGCCCTTTAAGACTCAAGACCCTGAAATCCATACCCTATTTTTAAACTGTTTTTGAAAATGACCTCGGAGAGGTCGAAACACTGTGAATTTTATCACAAAATGTATATCCGAGACATTTCCAATCAATAACTTAAAACCAAGTTATAAGCCCCCGCTCATAAACACTCCTAGTTATAAGCTCATCTACTTGAAAACAGAAAACGCTTTTTTTTTAAACGTTATAAGCTCCCCTTCCCCTCCCCTCCTTCCTCTCTTTATGGGAACATCTGGATGTACCTACTTAGATCTTAATTTTTTTACCCCTTTAGAGTTTTCAATTTCTTTCTTGCAATGAAATCAAGTGCCTGTCATAAAACTTGTTTCGAGACGGTTTTCAAAGCCGCTTACAGGTTCCCCTATCTCCTTCCCCTCCCAAAACCCAATCCCAAGGATTAAAACCAGGATTTTACTCCGACAGTTACCTTGATGAAGACCAGCCACTCCATTGGATTGAGCCGACACGAGTGTTAAACGAGTCGATTTGTCCTGAAGGAAAGCCATGGATGGAAGAGGGTAAAAATTGGCCTGGATGGGTATTTTATCCATCGTTTTACGCTTTTGCATCTAAAAAAGACAAACAAAACGTAATGGTAGACGTAAGAAACTGTTTTAAGTTTATATTTTCAATTGTAACAATCTAAATAATTATTAAACTTGTAAAATCTCGGTAGCCACACAATGCGGCATTACGCGCCACATTCTGTGCAACTTTTCAAACAACAGCACTGCACTGATGCGATCGTCTCCACAGTTAATAACCTCAAACGCGGTTTCCTTACAGACCAAATAAAAGCAACTGCAAGCATTTTGCTACTTATATAGACGAAAAAGACAACGAAAAAAATACAAAATTTGACAACCATTGAATTTTTCCGTATATTTCAAAAGCAGCCATTATAATAGGCTCGATTTCCAATCCGCCGCTCTTTCGAGTCCAGTCTTGTTCCTCACCCTAACCTTTCCCAGGGCAGGCCTTCAGATAGTGAGGACGGGTGCGAAGTAAAGAAAGCGAGGAAAAGTAGCAGGGGGACTGGGGAGAGCGGTGCGGTACAACAGGAGTTCCCTCTCTCTCCTCTCCCCTACCCCCTCCCTCGTTTTTATTTTTTCGCGCTCCTCTTTACTTCGCCGAATCCGCCGAATGTATAGGAAAAAACAACTCCTGCCACCCAGTCACGGTTGAGTGGTTTTCCAAACAAATTCTCGTTAATTTTGAAATTTTCAAACTGTCCATACATCCTTCCCTTACGCATTACGGAGCTCAAATATACTGTTTTGAAAAAACGACTTTCTTTCCAAAAAATCAGAGGCTGAAGTGAAATTTGACCTCAAAACATGCAGCTTATAAGACCTCAGCTCTAATTATCTGAGCGTGCAGGCCGCTATTGGAAACAGCACCCGCCGCACGACATCCTATTGTAAAGTGAGCACAACAAACAAACAAAAACAGCATATTCGAAAACTTGCTGAGTAGCTTAACTTTCGAAACTTCAGCAATTTGAAAAGAAGTCATTATCTATATACTTTAAGTAATATTTCCAACAAACCTGAAATCCATTCAAGTCGGTGTAAAAGTCTCTGTTAGTGTTCTGTATGTTGCTCTTTATTCTCATAACTAACTCCTGCAAAAAAAGATTTGTGTTAATTTACAGCGCTTAAGTTTGCTTGATATTACGAGCCTGGCATAACCCGTAGCAAAAGGCTTCCATACTAGGTCACGAACTCGTTTTTTTTAAGCTGCATTTTAGAACACTTTCCCCCTCGAAAATGGAAGCTCCGCTCCGTCTATGAGTGCATTCGAAGTACAAGCAACAGAGAACGAACTCGACGTTATTAAAAGGTCAAAAATCCAATTTTCAGGTACGTAGGTTTTGCTGACTGGTTTTTGAGACCTAGAAGATACTCTAAATGCACACCACGATCGTTCTACAAACAAACTGATCGGTGAAAACGCAGTGACAAGAGTACATGAAAGTTGCTTTTAGCAAGAGCAACCAGATTTCATGACAACGTCTATCACACACATGTCGGTAAGCAGGTAATTCCTTACAACAACTAACAAGCGCTGTCTTACCTTGTTCACGAAATCCCTGATGTCCACTTTGTTTTGGATATCCAAAGTTCGTCCTTCGGGACCTGCAGTGTACCATCAACAATACACTTGTCAATTTTCGCTCTCAGATAAATTTTCAATTGGTTGAATTACAATACTACGTTCCGTGATTAGCTAAAGTGGAGTTGTGCGCCTGATCTCGGCCAATCAGAACAAAAAACAACTTTTTAGCCACTTGCATGAGATTTCCCGCGCTTTTCACCGGCTACAAGCAGTAGGACCTTTGCAGCTGGTCAGTCACGTAGCATAAAAAGGCCTGGCTTGCTGGAAAGCAAGGATCACAATGCAACAACACAAAGAGCGCATCATTTAAATAGTAATTTCAATTTTGAATGATGTCAGTCTTGCCCCATTGCGTTTTCTTTGCTTTTCTGACCGGCTGCAAAGGGCCTTTTTGTATTTTCCTTTACTGTTGGTGATTAAGGAATTAATTCCTCTATAATTTGCCCTAATGAAAAGAATTTTCATGCATGTACGTATTTAAACTCTTCCTTTGTTGCCTGAGTTGGTTCGGCAAGCGAACACTCGCATGTAACGCGTCTCACAAACAAACATACACGTTATCCACGATCAGTGCCTACTCCATTAAGTTTGTGAACAAATTGTGTAACTAAATACAAACCACTCACCAGATATGGAATACATTCTGACGACATGAACGACATTTGGAAGGGCGACTCGAACTTCCTGCATCTGAAGACATATTAAAGAGAACAGACGTTCATGTTTTGAGGCGCTGTAACACACAGACAGTCAGCTTTTGAATTCTTTATGGCGCGGCATTACGTTTCAACACGGTTCAGTACACACTTTTATTTGGTGTCACTTCCCAAAGAAGAATCACGTGGAACTTTTCTTAGATACTAATCTCTCAACCATTAAGAAGGAACTTTCAAGAAAAAGAAGCATTTTTACTCCAAGTAAAGTTCTTTTTTTTTAAAGACTCGATCCTTATCCTTATTACCAGTCACTTACCAGTTTTCCTCTGCTTACGTAAATCGATGGTTGCTCCCCTAGGGCGTGAGCCTGCGAATTAATCAGTCACGACATGAAAAAACAAATATTGTCAACAAGAAAGAACAAGTGCTGCACTTGTAAAGAGGACTTCAATCGAGAATCGTAGAATAATGCTTACAAATTACTGACCATTGACCGATAGACCCAGAATGTAAATCCCACCCTTTCATACATGATAATAAGTTTCCATTCAATTCAGCGGAAATTTAACTCATTTCATACGACTCTGTGTGCACTGCCCAGCAACAGACCAAAAAGCACTGACCTCGGCAGGACCATCTGGTAGGAACAGGTAAGCACCACTCCTATCTCCAGAGGGTTTTGTGCCGTAAGTGGCAAAATCAATAGCCACTTCTGTCATACTTCCATCGTCCTTATGCGTTACGCTCTGAAATGAAAATTTCACCTTATATCGACAAAACAAGTAAATGCAGTTCCCCACGCCAGAAACGATATGGGGAATCAGAATGGGTACAAGCTGTTCGGAACTGAAAGTTTATTTTCTGTTAGATTGTTCGGACGTGTGGGAACTAGGCCCTAAGTTAGTCTTCAGGGGCTCGGATCCCCCCTTTGGTGGGCCGTTTTCCCTATAAAACGTGGGCCGTTTACCCTATAAAACGTCATTCTGAATCTCTCTTTTCTCACATCTGTTGTGGGGCGAAGTTGAGGCTGTTTGACTTCAAAATGTTGTGAGAATAAACGAGACTCAAGACAACCACTCAAGACAAACGTTCAATGCATAAACATCATATTAAGCATTTTGCGAAAAAAAAAAGCCGGGTGTTAAGTGAAGCCATACAAAGTGTGCACAATGCTGTGAAAGTTTACCTTAAGAAGGCCTCTGATACTGTCAAATTCAACTTTCATGAACACATTTTCTAAAACAATATTTTCTCGTCCAGCTTCTTTCACATCAAATTTAAATCCTTCCCTAAAAAAGAAAAACAAAAATATTGCTTCAAGTCGAACTTTCAACACACATATATTACAAAAACACCGATCAACTGAAACAAGACGATT
The DNA here is from genome assembly GCA_964035525.1 of Porites cylindrica. Classification (NCBI taxonomy): domain Eukaryota; kingdom Metazoa; phylum Cnidaria; class Anthozoa; order Scleractinia; family Poritidae; genus Porites; species Porites cylindrica. The sequence continues at coordinate 43,854,151 of OZ037778.1, forward strand.
ATAGTTGAACTCAGAACCTCTTCGCAACGGCCACCTTGGGAACAGAAGAAAGTGGCCGTTGTGGAGAGATGACCGTTGTAGAGAGGTTTAAACGACAGTCAATGTATGGACTGTCTGCCAAAAAAGTGCATGTTGAAGACAGGTGGGTGCTAGTGGAGGTTCGACTGTCCAACAAATTTGTATCAGTGTACGAGGCTCGAGAACAAACGGTCCACTCACGGGATCAGTCATAAAAATGTGAACCCAAAAATCGCGCTGAAACCGTTCAAAGTAGTGTGTCAGTACGACTCGCGCGTGGCATGTGAACGTCTTATTCCAGTTTGTGGTCATTTCCCTACTTATTACCAAGCTATTGTGTGATTTGTGTTACTTATATTTTGCTCAACATACTGAGAACGTTTTCGCTAGAGAAACGCGCTCGTTGGTACGTGAAAATGAGACAAAAGAGAAAACCTTGTGGACAGCAACAACGTTACAGCTCCTCCTAGGAGAGGGGCAGGTCGAAAAACTGTCTACGAAATCAAAAATTTGCCCTGACACAAATGAACCCCAACAAAAACCAACACCACCAGATTAGGAATGCGCTCTCCTATGTCGAACGCAATCAAGTATTGATTTGATTAGGGAAGTTTGCGCCGAGAGGGTTTGGATTTGTAAAGCAATGGACCTTTTCAGCTCGCATGTTCTGTTTTCCCATTGCAGACAACATAATGTTACCCCGGAGAACAGTTTCTTTCAAATCTCGCGCCTTCCACCTGCATATGCGTGCATGACTAACTGAAAGACAAAAGGCCAATTCCCTTGAGAACATCACGTGGTCTGAATAGGAGATTTGCATGATGACGCCATTCTACTAATATGACCAGAATCCTTCAGGGTTTTGCTTTCTTGTGCAAATTAGAGCGTTTGTCATTTGAACCTCGCTGGGATTACCAAATTTGAAAATGAAAGGGAAAACGGAAAGGATTCTGGTCGTAGTAGTAAAATGACGCCATCGTGCAAATGGCCCATTGAGAAAATGGAGCATACAAGCAAAAAAGGTCCAATACCGTAAAATTCCGAAAATAAGCCCCGGGACTTATATTTTTGGAGGGGCTTATATTCGGAGGGGCTTATCTACGGAGGGAAATTTGCGTTTCAAAATCGATTGGGCTAGCCTTATAGTTGGAAGGAAATTTATCATTTTTGCTTTGTTTTACTTTGTATTTGAGGGCAATTTTCCAAGTACAAGCCCCCGGGGGGCTTATATTTGGAGGGGCGATTTAACGGAGGGTTTTTTGCGTTACCGGTTTGGGGGGCTTATATTTGGAGGGGCTTATACATGGAGGGGCTTATTTTCGGAATTTTACGGTATTCCATCACAACGTCTCACCCTAAGTTTTGAGACGTTTCAGGTGCGTTATATGCAGTGATAGCGGAGCGTTCGTTCAGTTTAGACCCCAGTCCTGATGAGACAAAATATGTGCTCAAAGCCAGCGGTGAAACTTTGGCTACAAACACGACCTGAAAATAAAGCAAAACCAACAACGCTTTTAGTGAACAAGTCAATTTTAAAGTGTTATAATATGACTGTTTGAGCTGTTTGAGCTGAGCTTGTTCTTCCAAAATCGCAAACAAAACTACTAGTAGAACACTATTCCTCAATGAGCAATTTAATTCCAAAACACATCAAGGATGTGCAAAAAGAGCTGACTAACCTAGCAAGGCAAGATCCTAATCCTATTTCTATAATATTAACATTCCATCCTAATTCGGAGAATCCACTACATAAACCCTGTATAAAGAATTGGTTCCTAATGATGCCATACACTGTTTAAGAAAGAGAACTAAGCCTCGCCGCTCTCCAGCGAGAATTAAACAGAGAGCTTGCCTGTATGCTATCAAAGAGCTAATCACCGCCTCTTCACCATGCACTAACACCCTGAAGTGCGTTACGGAACTTTGGCTGAGGAATTACAATACTTACCTCATATTTGGCAGTTGATATTCTGTTCCTGTGATCCCACCACACGTTTACTTGACTTGGAACTTCCTTTCCATCACTATCGCTCACCTGACAAAAATGCCAAAAACAAATCGAAAAAACATTTGCGAAGCGCAACATCATCATCGTCATCATCATCATCAATACTATTAGCATTATTATTATCAAAGTTAAGCAAAGTACTTCAAAACTAAGGTTGATACTTTCACTGTTCAAAGTTATGTATATTTTAAACACGCTGTTAATTTACTAAACATTTTATAACTTCTAAGTGTTTGGAAAATGAAATCAATGAAACTTTCGCACCCTTTTGTCAACGTAAATTTGCACAGGCATGAAGCGTTTAAAGATTATTACTTAAATATAAATTGGAAGAAAGTTACATAAACTTATTATTTTAAAAATGGTTCCCCATGCTTCCACTTAAATCCCAATAAAAGAATACAGAAAATTTATCTGACACTTGACCGCGGTGCGAAACTGCGCCACCTTTACTCCCCTTAAATTCTCCACTCATTGTTTGGTGTAACAAAAATCTTTGTTTTCCATGTTTACAATATTTTTGACAATTGTTTCATTCGATTCATTAATGTAAACGTGTTCATTAAAATTCATAACTCTTAACTATTCATACCATTACTGCTGGATCGGAGACGTGGAGGCTGACGATCTGTTCTCTTGCTGTCGTCAAGGAATTGTAAAACACTATTGCCCTGTTAAATATAATTTCCCCCAAGGTTAATTGCCTATTCACCATTTTCACATAGACCATAATGCATCTTATTTAACGCCCACCCCGCTCCACAAAAACACATTTTTATAACCATTGTTTCCAATTTCTCCTGGATATTACAGTGGTCCCAAGAAGAGAAATCGAAGACAACGGTTATGCAACAATTTTTTTTTTTTGGGGGGGGGGGGGGGGTGGGGGACGGGGGTTAAACAAGGTGCATCATGGCCATATGATAATGGTGAACTCCAGAAACTATAACGGGAATGGGTACAAGCTCTTGGCAAAACGATTTTCTGAGATCATTTGGGTGGGCAAGCGTATTCTAATGATTGGTTAATGGTTGCCTTGAATACCATCGGCCAATGATAACTAATGCTTGTCCACCCAAACAATCCCAGACGTCACTGCACCCAAAGCTTGTACCCATTCTTCCTAGAGGTTCTAAGGAGAAGAATAGTGAATAACATTTAAAATTTCTTACTAATACGATAAGATACGACATTTTATTTAGCGTAGGGTTTTAGGTCAATCAGCTGGTTTACAGGTAATCCATGGCCCTAGCGGATAGCTGACTGTAAGAGCCAAATTCATCCTGTTTTATCAGTTTAGACATCAAAACCTTGGAATTCAAACCAATCCACCAAGAACAGAGGCTTGTTTCTCCAAATTCTCGATGACTTATCGTCTTACAGGGTGTTAATAGCGAGTTTAAGCAACGTGAGGCGTTTTCCCTTTTCAATATATCTCTACGCTGCCAAATTAGAAATGCTTAGTGTCTCTGCTCTTTTTGAGATGACTTGCCCAAAGATTTAAGCGAAACCACTGCCGAGTATTGCAACAAGTCGACTTCTGCTTGACGTGCATCCCTCAAAAACGTCTATGCTTAAACATCTAACTTTACCAAATCTTTCTATCCTTGAAATCAGCAACAAGTGATCAAAATATTTTCAAGTTACCTTGGAGTGTCAGAGACTGCTATGACTTCTTTAGTGGGTAATGAATCATGACCTAATCTGCTTTCCTCCTACATGAAAGGGGAGGAAAATAACGAGTTCAGTGTATAGACATAACTTCGATACTCTCTTTTAATAATTTTATTGCATGATGGTCAAAGTGCCTACAACAGCAGGCAACCTCGCCCTCGGATAATTTTCTCTTGCCTTTTTGACTAAAGAGTTTTCCTAACCTCACACTAACGTTTATCAATATCAAAATGTTTTAACACAGGAAAGAAAGTGTACATACAAACTTTAGAGGAGGTGCATGTTGGTCTGGTAACTTGTACTGCGACTTGTCAGATGTTAACAGGAAATGGGAGGAGTCCTGTATTACTCGCTGCATGTCATTCAAAGAGCGTAACATTCTGTTGATTGTAATTTCAGTGTAAATTGTAACAGATGAATATACAGGTTTCATACCCTTTTTTGAACAAAAAATTCATAAGGACTTTTCAAAGACTTTCAAGGACACATTTCCCACTTTTCAAGGACTCCTCTCAGTGCAAAAAAGAGCCTTGAGTTTATGCCTTTATTAGTTCTTCCACAACATGAGCGATTTTATCCTGGTGGTCTTTCTCTGTTTGCTCCTTTTAGGCACTTGAGAATCTGGGTTGGACAAAGTTAGTACCGAAATTCAAGGACTTTCTAGCACCGACTGCAATTTTCAAGGACTTTCAAGGCCTTGAATTTTTATTTTAAAATTCAAGGACTATCAAGAACTTTTAAGGTGCGTGCGAACCCTGAATATTGCTATTGCTCTGCAGGTGATGAGGTTGGGACAGAGTGATAAGTAAACATATTTTACAATAACTGAGCGATTTGGCCAAGAGCTATGGTCAATAACAGTACAGACCACGGAAATGACATGATGGTTCCACAATAATTTCTCTTTCTCTTTCTTGCACGCCCAATTTTCTGAGAAACGTCAAGGGAAATGGACATCAAAAACAGCACTGAGAGTTCTGAACATTTTTTAAACATTTCTATGGTTTATAAGTCAGAGTATAGACTATGGACAATTGTTGTCTACTTCTTAAGTGACTTTAGTATCACAATGATCACCAGTGATTGGCGCAAATCACTCTTCACTGCAGTCAAAATGAGCTAAAATGTTGCAATCAATATCCCGAGTCACCACATCACGCAGGGGCACCCAACGGCAATTTTCGGGAAAATATCTGTTCGGAAGACGATTTGAGATCTAGAATTTTCGGAGCATTTGTTGTAAAATTTCTTGCTTGCCTGCCTCTCCTAGGATTTTCGAACATCTACAAAATGGTATAATTACCCATTTTTAACGGATTTTGACCTTAAAAAAGGCCACCTAGAATTTTCGGGAGCCTTTTCCTGGCTGAAATTTTCGAGAAGGTAAGTTTTTATCCTTATAATTTTCGGATTACTAGACTTTCAGCTAGGAAATCCGAACAGATAGAAAGTTTTTAGGGGATAAAAATATGCCTATATTTACCGTTTGAATACTAAAATACGTTCAACAATGCTATGTTAAGTGGTTTTGAACTATATCCTCGTTGGGTGCCCCTGATCACGAGGCGAATGATAACCCTTTCTTTACTTTTTGTTACATCCACCACTATGTAAAACGACAATCTCTTTCTAGACATTAGCACAGACCTTGTTGCATAATCAATAACCACAAAGTCTTTAGCTGTTCCAGTGATGCCATCATGATGCTGAAACAAGCCCAGATTCTGGCGAGCATTCGTCAGGAGGCCATACAGTTTTTCAACAGCAAAGCTTGAACTGCCATGGTGCCGAGCATGTGATTCAGCCAAGGAGAATATTATTTCTGCAGCTCTTCAAAACAGACACAAAAAGCAAGTTAACAAGTCCATTAATAGTCTACAAACTAACAAGCAGGACGGACTTACCAAGAATCCTCTGTTAAGCCCTCCAGGGGCTTATTTATTTCAAACTCATTTGAGAAGGGGGGGCTTATTTAATTAAGCAATTTAGATAAATTTGGATAAAGTCGATATACATAAGACTGTATAAGACTCCAAATAAAATATTGTCTTGTCTTGTCTTGTCTTGTCTTTAGACGATGGTAGCAGCTCTCCATCAAGAACAAGAATGCAAAATGAAAAAGCTCAAGTACAAGAAGTTGGAGGTCATGCAGCCGATGAAGAAAAACAAATCTGAACTTCCACCACATGAATAAACCATCATGGATCAATCCACACCAGGTTTTACAGTCGAGATTGATTAATACAGTTTATCATTCATTAGTGAAGAAAAATAAGGGGGATGGGAGGGAAGCCCAAAAGAGAGGGGGACTTATTAACTTTCTTCCCTTGAAAAAGGAGGGCCTATAAGAGAAGGGGGGGCTTAATCGAGAATTTACGGTAAATGTGCGAGAGTTGGAAGAGCCCTCACATTTATGTATTCAAATTACAAATTAATGACCAAGACACCTTAAAGAAATCCAGGCTTGACAAAAATAGCTCTTTTCAACTAAATGGTCACATGGTACTAAAACACCTTACTGGTGTGCAAATGACCCAGTAAAGCAAGTAAAACAGAAAGAAACTACATCACCTAAAACGCTAATTTTCTTACTTTTCAATTATTACAAGATCTTACTGTGTGATAATGGTGATAATCAAATGCAACGTAATTAATTCATTGAATTTAGCAGACTAGTTAGAAGGCATTAATACCTGTGGCGTGACTCCAGAATTCTGTCCATACTTTTGTAAAATGGTCTTGAGGTGTAGTAACCACTCCAATAATGATCATCCCTGTGAAAAAGGTTATGTATTTAACGGCCTTGTGACATACACTGTAGGTAATACACATTAAAAGTCACGAAAACAATACTGTACAATTTTAAATCAAGCATTCTATTCAAACATAGGCAAGCAGTCAGACATTATCTATACAGAGAGAAGGGGGTCAAAAGACTTTGATTAACAAAGGAGGGATCATTCCTTTTAGAATGAGTGCAGTTACACCCTCTGGCTCAAATGCTGAAGCAAAAATAACATTTATTTTCTCCTGGGGGTTACACATAGGCTACATTTTTTCCAGTACTAATTTATAGTTCACAACCATCTGTACAAGTCCTCTAACACCATTCTATTGTCTGCTGATATAAAATAAGCTTTAAAAAGCTATCATCTATCACTTCCCCAAGTAAAGCATTGTTCACGACAGATGGCTTCACACACCCAAATAACAAAACTGTTATAATGTAGCAGAAATTGGCCAAGGGAGTAATTATAACTGCCTTCCAGATCTGAAAGGGGGATTCAGTTCAATTCCCCCATGGTCCATCTAAAAATAGCACACACTGTATGCAAATTAATAGTAGTACCTATCAGCATATGTGTAGAAATCCCCACTTAGGGCAGGAAAACCTTTTGGTTGACTTCCAGGCGCAGAACCTAGTAAGAAATAATGGTTTTGATTAGCTCAACTACAACACTAATTTCAGGGTTTAGCCATGGAAAGGAAGAAGAGGTCAGATTAGATTTCATTACATTAATCACAATCAAAATGTAAAACGTGAATTTAATGTAAGAGCAAGTACACATTGAAGTCATACCAGTGGTTTTATACAGAGCATTGAAATAGTCACTTAGAGTCCCAAATTGCACCTATGAAAAACAAGCATATGCTATTAACAAGAATTTAAAAAAATTATTATTATCAAGTTGGTCACGTATTTTTAGTATGGTGTATAAATGAGTAAAATACAGTGGTCAGTCTATGATCAGGTTTTTTCCCTAATCGACCATCTGGCTTCTTAAAACCCTGATATAGACATAACAAGGGCTCAACCAAATTTCCCATCTGGTAGTCCAGGACAAGTAGCTTTCTTGCCGGGCAAGTAACTTTTAAAGCTTATTACTTGACCACTGGACAACAGTCCAAGCTAGTGATACTCTAAGAAAATTTTCACTAAGACAAACAAGTAGTGGCCCCGGGCAAGCAAAATGGAAGAGCTGCTTGTCCAAGGACAAGGTACTGAATCAAGTTTGTTTTTTAGCCCCGCATAGCTGGTTATCAAATGAGGTTAAGTTACTGCTGCGAGACACTAGCAAATATTTCACTCCTGTAGTGTTTCCTATGAACAGATTGAAAGTTCGTGCAGTATGTTTCACAATACACTAATCAACTGGGCAGCACCAACAATTGGGGACAAAAGTAGTAGCAGTTGACACACTTGTCTAAAACAAGTGCTTTTATCAACAATAATATTTAATTCATTTGTTATTTCATTCTGTTTACATGCCATAAATCCCCCAATCCCAAATCAATGTTGTTTGTAGTAAACGAAAGACTCGAAGGTTTAAAATAAAACATTGCTTTTAGGAGGAAGGGGGGGGGGGGGGGGGGGGTACAGGGAAAGGGGACAGATATGTCCACTATGCAAAAAGGGCCATTGTATAGAAGTGTCTCAACACTTTCGTTCCTCATTGTAGCAAGCTTACAGGATGTTCTTCATTAATCTGTTTATCTTACATCTAGGTCTTGAAAAAATGACCTCGCATAATTTTTTTAAACTTTGTTCAACCCTGCACTTTCACGATGATGTGGTTTTATGATGCCACCATGAAGTAGCTGTGTGCACTTTGCCATGGATAATAGACTGAGATGAATGGTGAATAAATAAAACATACTTGTAAAGAATTTTAAATAAATATTTTAACTGTATTTCAACTCCATAAATTATTTGGCATGTAAAATCAGAATGCTGGTTACAATTTGATGATTAATCATCAAGTAACATAAAAACAGGTACCTTGGCCTTTAGCTCTGGATGAGAATTTATATGATCCATCAGTCTCTGTGGAGGAGAATTACACAAAATACCAAGCACTGATGACACAGCCTCTACATTTAGTCATCAAATACAATTAACCTTTCTGCTTCCATGCAAAAAAGGAGAAGACCCTAGGGAGTTTACTGTCAGGGTGAAAGGCAGCCTATTCTCCACTCAACGCAACAACGACCTGCTTCTAATCAGAGTGTGAACTCAGTCAAACTTGAAAAATTATGCTCTCTTACCTGATAATTACCATACTGAGCATTAATTTCAAATGTTGTCTCATATCGAAAGTCATCTCCCAATGGCACAAACAAGACATTTGTCCTGTAGAGTTGTGCCTTCTTTTTGTACTGATCTAGTAGCATTCGTGACCTGTAAGAAAACAGAATGAAGTCATCAGAAAGTTTAAAGGCATAGCTTGTTTCACAATATTCCAGGCAATGTGTCAACCTTTTCTAAGTGCCTCTATGCGAAAGAAGTCCTTGGGGATACAGCATTCCAAGAAGATAAATATAAAATTGTCAGATCATGCAATGGAGGCTTCTAACACAAATTAAGAGCTCTGGGATGGTAATCTTGACCAAAGGGACTGGGGGAGTGTATTAAGTTTTTCTCTCAAAAAACCTATTTTGGCTACCTTTTCATACGGAAAAAAAAATACGACATCATCCATACTATTCGACTACACATCCTAAAAATAATCCTATGATCCTAACAGTTTTCCCCAAGACATTTCTCACAAAGTCTTGTAAATGCCCCCTCCAAAAAGGAGGAAAAAAAGTGACAGAAGTGGAAGGAGAGAAAGCATTATGCTTGCCTAATGTTGGGATTAACTGATGCTAAGCAATTACACCTTTAAAATACCTTTGGGCAACATTGTTGTCATCAATTCTTACAGGAGAAATTCTCCAAGGACAAGTAACACCACCACCAGGCAATCGGCGGAAATCAAACTGGCAGCAAATCTAAAGAAAGAGCAAAGAGGCACTGATTATTGATTCTGTTAGAGAGACTGAGACACTACAGAACTTAATTTCATACAAACCATCTAATAATAAAATTGGTGAAAGACTCCGTACAATTATTAATAAAATCACAAGAAATCATGACTCTTATTGGCCTGGATTACTGGCAAGCAAATAATGCCCGTCTATTTTATTGAATTCATTCATTCAATCATTGATTTTGATAGGATCTTTCAAGTGTGAAGCATAAATGATAATTGAGAGAAGATATTTTTCTCCATAGAGCAGACATGCTTTATCCAAGACACATTTATTAGAAATAACACCAAGGTATTTTATAGTGCCCACTCATTCTAAACTGGTGTTGTCAGCTATGACCAAAAAGCTGTCAAATGCATTAAGCCTCTGGTGAGTTAAGCCTCAAGTGGTGGAGTATGTTACCAAAATAACACAGGATTTCTCCAGGCGGTGTGCGCACTACGATCGCTAAGCATCATGGGCGTTATTCAAAATCTGATCATTTGTGTCGAGATGGCGTGGAGTGAACATCTCGACTGCGGAGTGAATATTCGTTAATTACGCTGTAGATATATACGATTTTGCTTTGAATGTCCTCCGGAAGCCCTTGAAAAAGAAAGTCTGTCCAATTATCAGGGAAAAAACAGTCTCATTCCGTTGATAAGTGTATTCTGGTTTATTTTGTTCGTAATCAATTGCATCCTGTTTGCTACTGATCGAGAAAAGTCGCCACAGAAACGCTTTGTTCAATGCTTCAATCATGAAAAGCACTGGAGGTAAGACCCGCGGTTCGCCGAAAATTTTTGAATTCACCGTGAAATCAGTGCAACTAGTGCTAAGAGGTACTGATGTGCATAGCTGTGATATACTCATAAGATACTAGGATCTTCTTCAGAATACCCGGCAACAGTATTTAAACACAGTGAGCTTATTTTGTTTTGTCATTCAGCATTGCAAGATGTTCACTTGCTAGCTGTAATAAGAGAATCGAAGTTGAGGGGGTCATCGTTTCGAGGACTTGTTTCTCTGTTGGCACCAAGTCTGCATTTCGTTTTGCTTAACATCTGTATTTATCATCACATGAAGACAAGTAAATAAAGTAGAGAGTATTTGTGTACAGTGAACTTGTGTCCTCTTTATAGATAATATAATATTGAGCATCTTTATTTGCCATATTTTTCTATTGGTATGAGTCATAGAATGTCTTATAACTGGATTGAAACTGAAAATGGCATATTTGTGATTACAAAGCCTGATGCAGTCAATAGATTTTAAAAGCTGCAGCCAATATTTGTTTAATGATTGTGTCAGTATGTACAAACACATGTTATCACATATTTTTTTGGATTATAAAAACTCTTCAAAATGTGAAATTCATACATGTTTACAAACCTCCTGTAATCAGGGCTGGGGCAACATAGCTTGAGACCCCTTTCCTTTCTCCTCACCCCAATTTTATAATTTAAATATGGTGTCATAGGTCTCATCATACTCACAGTCAACTCTGTTATACAGACACTGAGGGGACCGTAGAAATTAACCATCTTAATTTAGAGAAAATTTAAGGGCTTTTTTCCAGGGAACAAAGCAAGCTATCTGTAATGATGAGCAAGGCTGTGCTCTAAGGAACATTGAAAGGAGCCTAGTTCTCTGAACCCGTAAAATCTAGGCTGCCCAGCATATGATTTGCATGAAAAGTCTGAGATTTTCTAGTCACCCAAAAGCAAAAGTTAGGTGCCAGGTGCCACAGGGCTCTGCTAGAGCACAGCCTTGATCAGGTGTCTGTATGAAGCAGTTGTCCGTAAAGAGGGCTTTTGGGTTACCAGTTATTGCAGAGGTGGATCCTCTTAGAACCTGAATTTCAAGAACCGGTTCAGCTAAAATAAAATTATGCCAGATAAGCCCCCTCTATATAAAAACCTGTTTAGCTTAAAATTTGAAACAGGTTCTTATTTTTGAAATCTATGAAAAAACTCTGTACACTTGAGCAGAGATAAATAAACATTTAGAATCTTCTTTGGAGACAAAGCTGTCTTATCACTCCAACTGCAATGTAAATGCCAATGTTTAAATTTAAATACATTCCTCTTTTTATGTCCATTCTCACATAACTTCTAATTTGGTATGCAGACTCTATATGAGGAATAAGGTGAAACACAAATACTCTTAGCTACATTTTTACTTCAGAAAATATGAACCCATTTAAAAACCTAAATAGCCTAAACTTGTGCTAACTACTATTTTTATAAGAATCTGTTTAGGCTTACTTAGTTAATTCAGGTTCTTAGTCTCATGATTTTACTGCCCCATTGTTCCACTTTTTCTATTTCCTTTCCCTGTCACCATTTTTTCAGCCTTGGTTTTCCAATATCAAAAGCACATTCAATGATCAAGCAATTTATATTTTAACTAAAGCCACCAAAATATGCAAATTGTTTGATATATATTAAACAGTGTAAACGGGTAAACAGATTGAATGACATCACTTAGCCTGTGTGGCAGGCATTTCAAAGAAACGAGAAAGTGGGTCTTAGTGCAAGAGAAAAGTGAGGGAAGGAGGGAGGGAAATGCCTGCCATATAGGAGACTAATTGTTTTTTGCATTATAAACATCAACCAGGTGAATGTTGAAATCACTCCCTCCTTCCTCGTGCACTCTTCGCATTTCTCTTGTGCCCAAAACCCCTCTCCCTTTCCTTTTAAATGCCTACTATGGAGGCTAATCACCACTGAATAAAACAGGGACTAGGCAAGAAACTGACAAAGTCATAACATCCACACAACAACACACACCAATCTTGGAAGTAGATTGCTGGTTTCAAAATGCACAGGGCTTAACTGTATAATCAAACTTATCTTTTAATTTAATACCTGTAATTCTAATCCTACTGATTTTATACCTGCATAAAGAGAGTAACATGTATGACTGCAATTTTATTATGCTTTTTTAGTCCTATTACAAAAACAGACATTCCTACATCAGAGTACTCATCAGCCTATTTATATACCAGTTTCGAACATTTTATGCTCACCTAATGCTATTGTTTGGAGGAACCAGTCGCCGCTGCCCCGCTATTTTGTGATCAGCTTGTGATTACAACAGTAACACTTCCAGTAACATGTCACATTGGTCTTCGCGAGGCTACATTTTCCCATGAAAACATGCCGGTTTCAATTCGGAAAAAGTATCACAAAACGTGGGGCGCGTTGGGGAGCGATAAAAAATTAGCGTAGAACAAGGTTTGTAGAAACACTTACAACTATCTTCTACTTTCGACGGGCAATATAATGGAAATTATAGCCTCTTAAAAACCGGGTTCAAATTTCATGCTCTTACAGGAGGAATCTTCGGGCTCCACGTTTTAGATTGAAATGAAGAATATTGATTTGTTTTTCTTCACAGAAAAAATCTAAACAAATATTAGCTTGTGAAATCGAGAAAAACTATCTAAGGAAAGAACTGTATCTATTGAAAAATAAAGCATATAACCTGCGAAATTTCTCGACCTTCGCCGCCATCTTGAAAATTTTGAATCCACAATGCATCGCAGTCGTAGTGCGCACACCGCCTGGGATTTCTCATAAATTTTGAAGCTACTTTAATTGCTTTAAATATGGGCTTTCAGATACAGGGCGGCAGAGAAGGGAAAGGGTTAAGTTCAAAACAAAGGGCAAGATGTCACCTTCCAAACATACATCAATATTTCATTCTACCATACCTTGGGTTCAGGACCACAAGTGTGGGGAATGTCATAGCTGTAAAATGGCATCATGTGACAAAACATATCTGTTGATGATCCATGATCTGAAATTCAAGGTGTTAATTTTTAATTGATACACATAACAGATCTTGAAAAAAATCCCAGGACAAGTAGTTCTCCAACAAAATCATTAACTAAGACAAGCAAGTAGTTGCCCCAGGCAAGAAAAATGGGAGAGCTGCTTGTCCAAAGGACATGCTGGAATTCATGACAAGCTTTTTTTTGAACCCTGCATAGAACTCTCAGGCACGGATCCACACTGGTTTCCACCGCTTTACAGAAATCAGTCAGATTTTAAAAATATAATAAAATGCATTTTTAACAAAGAAAAATCTTTCCAAGTTGCAAGGCTTCATCCGAGGAGAATGGAACTGGCCAATATCCTGTCTGAATGACTCAGAAGCCCTGGAAAGGGGACTTTAGAGATAAAATCCAAAAAATTTCCTAGGGGAGCATGCCCCTTCGGCATTCTTTTAGGAAATCAGTCAGTATTTATCTTAGATCTGCGCCTGAGTAGCTGGTAGTCTCATGCCAGGATGAACTGAGACAAGGAAACATTTCCTTCAGCTATGCACTACAATGCTCGAATAAACACGTTAACCACCTGTGATAAAACAATAATGAAAACAAATGAAAAAAGATGCCTAGGATTGTAATTATGGGAGTGTGAAAATACAATATGGCAACACAATTAAGCCATATCCATAGAGAAAGAAAATTACATATTTGCACACTTAGCCTTTCTGAGCAAAAGACATACCCCAGTTTTGTCTCCACATGAACTCCAGATTCTTATCTTTAGCAAGGTGTTTCTTTACTTGATAATGAGTTCGTTGAATTAACATGGAGTGAAACCCCATGCGTCGCAGAAGGTATGCCATTGTGGGCGTATGCCCAAATGGATCAATTGCCCAGCCTGACATGGGCTTTATTCCTGGTAAAATATGGAAAAATAATGACCACAAAGTAGTTACAAGCCCCTATTGTTCCTTTACTGTACTTTCTCTCAAAGAATAATTCCTTTACTGTTACAATTCAAGCTAAGAACAATTCTGTGAGTGATTAAGAGGGCACTGTAGGCAGCTTCTTGTGCCATTTACATGTAAACCTGGTCCAAAACAAATGAACTTTTGTGAGTGGAGATGTAAAAAGGTACAAGTGAGGTCTGGAAGACTGTTGATTTCAGCATACCGTAATTTGTTTAGCATAATCCCAAAATACTGCTCTAAACATACCACTCCACCCATATTACAGCAAGGAGCCCAAAAGTGTGACCGCTCTTGATTTATTCACATTCTTTGGTACAGATTTAATCCAATCAGAAGACCGCTGGAAACTGTTCTTGACTTCTGATTGGTTAATGTCAGCAAGAAAGAATGTGAGTTAATTACACCGTAAAGTAGGTCACACTTTTGGGCTACTTGCCGTGAATGTACCTTTTGATAATACTGTTATTTTATGTAATAGTAACAATCTACAAAAAATACTACTCAAAAATTAAATCAAAATAAATTATTACAACAAAAAGCAAGTTTATCACCTACAGAATATTGTTAAAAGGATGAGCACAATATTCATGTATAATTATGTAATTTTATGGGAGCCACATCTTTTTTTTTTTAACTTTTGCCTGTGGCTGGTTTTAATGACTATTCAAATCACAAACTGTGTGGAGCAAGTTAGGGGCATCAGGTTGGTCCTCAATTGTATTTTTTTTTTTTTTTTTTTTTTTTTTTTTTTTTTTTAAATAATTTTTTTATTTATTTACAACACAAGCACTACTTACAAAATGTTACTTAACACAACTTACAGTGCTTACACTACTTACAACACCGTACTCATTACTTTTTTTACATAGAAAGAAGAAAAGAAAGTTACAATTACAATTATTGACGACTAATAACTTAAACTAAAGTGATTACTAACATAATTTACAATACTAACACTATAAACACAATGGCAACAGAAAAGTATAAGAGGATTATATATAGATTAAGTATAAGTGTTTTTCTTTTTATTTAGAAGGATAAGTAAAGAGAACTGAACGGCCTAGACTGTGTGAAAAATTGTCAACGGAAATTCAAACTACGTGTATTACAAAAATAATAATAATAATAAAAAAAAGACAATAATAATAATAATAATAATAATAATACTAATAATAATAAAACGTTACGCGGTGCACAATATCGCCCATTTTTTATAAAAGTCACTTAAAGTTCTATTTTTGGTACAAATATATTTTTCTGTTTCGAATTTAATATTAATCCTTAACTTAAACCCAGCAATAATTGGACGAGTTTGTGATCTTCTGCAATCCCATATATATAGTTTGGCTATTAGTAGAAAGTAGTTCAGTAAAGGGCATTGTACGGCTATTATACCTAATAGCACATCCTGTAGACTAAGGTTGATCAATTCATTTGACAACGAGTAATAATATAATTCAAAATCCTTCCAGAAAAGTTTTGCATATACACAGTCAAAAAGAAGGTGGATAAGGGTTTCCGGTTTATACATACAAAAGGAGCATTTATCATCGGTAATATATCCTATTTTATATAACTTAGTGTTAGTATATAATATGGAGTTAAGGACCTTGTACTGAAAGGCCTTAACATAGAATTCAGAGCATATGATGTGCGGTAAAAGAAATGCTTTTTCTATCTGATCTTCCGTCAGATTAAAATCCCGTTTTAAAGCTGAGGTATTTTTAGAAAGCTGTGCCTTTTTACTTATGAGCAATGAATAATAATCTTTTGATTTCTTCTTTAAAATATCAAAGTCGTTATTCTTAATTATCACGGAGGGTGGCATTGTTAAAAAGGTGTGATCAGATGTTCTAGGATTAGCTTTTAAGTGGGACGGTACAGCATATCTGAGACCTGCCCATACTAAGAAATTGGTTTTTTCAATCTTTCTTATAATGATACTATGTGACTCTGCAATACTTAAATCAAATCGAAGATCGGAAACCAGAAGAAAACCATTGTCGAAAAATGTTTTGTAAAAAATTGGCTTATTATTTATCCTAATGTCTTTATTATTCCAAATAATATTATACCGCATTTTATCTGTAGAAAAGTCGTCACGAAAATCAGCCCACCATTGAAGCAGCTCGGAGTAAAAAGGTGATTTGATTAGAACGTCTTTTACATCGTAGTTACAATGAAATAGAAAGAGGCCCCCGAAACTTTTAAGTTGAAAACGCAAGTAATTCTTCCATGTGCTGTCGTTTTCGCTGAAGATTCTCTTTAGCCAGGCAAGTCTTAAAGATTTGACCATCGTTTCTAGGTCAATCATTTTCAAGCCACTTTTTTGGTAGTCATTTATTGTTGACAAACGTGTGACCTTGTCAACACCTCTCCATAGGAATTTAAATATCAATCTGTTCAATTCTTGAACCGCCCACTTTGGAATTGTTAATAATGATGCCACGTAAACAAATTTTGGAACAATCAACGATTTGATAACAGTAACCTTTCCATAAAGGGAAAGACCTCGCGCAGACCATATGTGTACCAATTTTTTCACGCTGTCTAGTCTTTCTATAAAATTTTTCTCGTGTAGTAATTTTTGATCATAGGTGTAATAGACTCCGAGAGCTTTAATTGGTTCATTTGGCCATTTAATACCAAAAGGTTTTGATTTATTTTCCTTTAATGATCCGATCCACATTGCTTCAGTTTTTGAGGGATTAACGGCTAAACCTGAAATCCTCTTAAAATCGTCTAACAACCTGAAAAGGGTTTGGGCTGAGTCGATGTCTGACAGAACCACAGTTGTGTCATCTGCGTATTGAAGTAATTTTGTTTCCTTCTTGTCAATAGTAATACCTTTTATCATTGGATTTTGTCTTATTGCGATAGCCAAGGTTTCAACAGCTACTACAAAGAGATAAGGAGAAAGAGGATCTCCTTGCCTAACTCCTCGTTCGACTGTAAAGTAATCAGGGATTATGCCATTGTTGATAACACAGCTTTGTATATTTTTGTAAAAAGAAGAAACCCATCTAATAAAGCTCTGGCCAAAATTAAAAGATTCTAGACAACTTTGTAAAAAGCTGCGTTCTAAACTATCGAAAGCCTTCTGAAAATCGATAAAGATCAACAAACCAGGAATGTTTTCTTCAACAGTGAAGTTCATTATGTCAAAAATCGATCGTACTGTTTCGCCGATATAGCGGTCTTTTATAAATCCAGTTTGATTGTAATGGATGATGCTTGGTAGAACATTTTGTATTCTAGCAGCTATAACTTTAGCCATAATTTTCGCATCCACATTTACCAAAGATATCGGCCTCCAGTTTTCCAGAAAGGATCGATCTTTTCCTTTCTTTTCGATGAGCGTAATTACTGCTTGCTTTTGAGAGCGCGACATTTCACCTTTTTCGAAGCATTCGTTAGCACAGAGAATGAAAGGCTCACAAAGTAAAGGCCAAAATTTTTTATAGAATTCGATGGGAATTCCATCGTTCCCTGGAGTTTTATTGTTTTGGAAACTATCCAAGATAAGTGCGCATTCTTCTGGAGTAATTTCACCTTCACAAGACATTTTTTGTTCTTCTGACAGTTTAGGAATGTTTAAATCTTTTAAAAAGGATTTAATTTCGTGCAAATTTTCATTATTCATGTTCTTACTCGAGTACAATTCTTGATAAAAACGTTGTTGTTCGGACAAGATCTTTGACGGATCCGTGGTAGACGAGCCGTTGATATTTAATTTTCTCATATGTTTTTTGACATGATTTCTTTTTTCTAGGTTTAAAAAGTATTTGGTGCTTTTCTCGCCATGCTCGTGCCAGCGGGCTCGCGCTCGAATAATTATTCCTTTAACCTTTTCTTCATAAAACAATTCGAGCATATCTTTAGCACAGTTAAGAAGATTTGCATTCAAAATACTAGGTTCTGTTTCGAAAGCACACTTTGCATTAGCGAGTTGTTCTTGGAGTTCCTTTTCTCTTTCACTTCTTTCTCGAGCTTTTCTTTTGGAATACTGTATAGTGTGCGCTCTTATGTTGTATTTTAACCAGTCCCAAATACTTCGACAGTTCGAAAGGTCCTTACGACCTTCAGCTAACCAGATAGGTAACCTCTCCGTGATGCCATTAACGTAGTCTTCATCATCTAAATTGTATAGTAACCCCCTTAAACTGAAAGGGTGCCAGAAAAAATAGCCGAATTGACTTCTGATAAATTCAGACATGTAGATTCTCTCTCCACATAGCCTCACCTTTGTTTGTAACACTAGGGGAGAAGTTGTCATCGGATCGAGTCAACAAGGACCTGTTTAATGCAAACCTTTCTGATACCTTTATGGACATAAAGAATAAGGTTTTATGACAATTTAAAACTGACCTGAACCCAGATTCTTTGCAATCCACTGATGCCCTTCAATCAACTGATCCAGCATAGCATAGTAATGAGTATTGGCCTCATCATTCATGACCCACCCACCAGTTACAATCTCTAGTTGACCACTGCTTAGCTGCCTAAGGAATATAATGTTAATTTGGTGTGTTATCAAGAAGTGAACTTTTAATCAAATAAGCCAGTTTGAGGATTGGCCCTTTGTCAGGAGTGAAGAGTTATGAATATTACACAAAGTAAATCAACATGTACATTCTCTCCACTTTGTCACCTAGGCAAATATGCTGCAAAGGTCTGGCCACTAATTTTGTACATGGCATTATTCAAACTAGTTGCTTCTTCTTCGGAGGAAAAAGTAGCCGACTTCTCTGAGAAATGTAGCCGACGCGTTTCGTTGGTCGTCAGTGGTTATTGAAACCCTTGTATTCTAAACATAACTATTCAGTCAGATTAGTCAAAATTTAAATAGTATGCACGAAGGAGAGGGTTTTTCAACAACAACCCTTTCAAAAACCATGTTTTATTGTGAACATGACTTGTCAGGCCATGGTCCGGCCAGCCAGTTCTGACTTTTAAAAAGCACCCTAAGTTCGAATGTGGGAGTTCAAACTTTTTTTGCCAAAGACAATTTTGTTAGATTAATAAAATGATGACAATGCCTTTAACAATACTGCATGGATCACACCTACAATAACATGTAACCCCCTTATCGGACCTGGCAGCTGTAGGTATATTTTTATCTTGCCACCATATACATGTAGTCTTCCGCCACTTACAGAAACCTCCTTAAGACTGACACCTCCGGAAAATAGAACTCAATGCAGACACCTCTCGGACTAAACATCTAAAATGGTCATTTGACATTGGTCTCAAAAACATCTATCCCAGAAAACGTTGGTTGTACAGTCAAACCCAGTTAACATGGACGATGAGGGGACTTTAGAAAGTGTCTGTATTTGTCTGTATTAAGCAGGTTGAATTTAGAGACAATGTAAGGGCTAGGGACAAGGAAGACTGTCTGAAATAACGAGGTGTCCACATTAAGTGGGTGTCAATCAACAACTGCAGGACTACCTGGGTCAGTAAAGCATTTGAATGCAAAGCAGGAGGTCGGAGGTTTGATCACCAAGCCCATACTAATACACAGGGTTTTACATGTATAAAGAAAAAGGGATGGCCTTCAATTTCCATCACTAAATACAGTTGAACCTCCATTAAGCAGCTACCCAACTATTGAGCAGCTAGTAATCAAAGTCCCAAAATGATTGTAAAAAAGAATGGCAGATAACAACTCTATTAAGTGGCCACATTTTGGCTGCCCCTTGAACAAGAGTTCTGTCACCTCTGTCAAGTGGCCATCAAGAGCTTGATACCCTTAGCTTGGCTTCATGTCAAGAATAAGATGGAGGAAAATACAGTCTGAGATAGAAGATGACAACCGATTGTGGATCAGTAATGCTCCCCCGCATTTGCTTCTATGTTTCTGCTAAAGATTATGCTAATTTACGACAGAACTCTATTGAGCGGCCAACCTCCTTTAACCTTTAAGTCCCAATACTGACCAAGATCAAATTTCTCCAAACAATATCCATACACTGTCAAGAGATAAGTTATGAGAATTTATAAAATGATCACACAAGAGAAAATGCCTTCGTCCTTGATCTATTATCAAATTCTCTCAACTCATTCTTTACGGAAATGTATAGGGATCAGTTTGGAGAATTTGTATGTGGATACTGGGGCTTAAAGGGTTAAGCGGCCCCTTGCCAGTGCCTCGCGGGTGGCTGCTTTATGGAGGTTCAACTGAAATGCCAATAATGAAAAAGTTCTTACTCTAGAGCAAGCTTTTTTCTTTTGTCATCAACTTCTCCCCACCACATTGAGAAATAAGATATTTCTGCCCAAATGAACTTTCTTCTTTTATCTACTGCTAAGGCATCAACTACATTGTCTAGAATGTGTCTTGTCTGCTGATTGTAATACTGGTCTAGTGTCTTGATCCACCCTAGCACAAGAAAAAAAGACAAAAAAAATAATTATTCATAAATTTAAACATTTTTAGTCTATTTCCACAATCAAATTATTTTATTACAGAGAAGGGTAATTGGGCTCATATCAAACCCCCGACCTGGAGAGGCTGCTCTTAACATGTCCTCTCATCCTTGCCCAAGCCAGCATGGTTAAAACTACCATGGGGGCAAAAACCCCAATACCACGGCTCTTGAGATCACTAAAGGCCTGTTAAAGGGCTGTGTCACGGCAGTCCAGTTCATTTTGGTTAATTTTTCCAATTACTCGCCCTCAATCACTATGGAACTTAAAGTAAGAAAAGACATTACATGTAAGTGACAAAATCAGAGATCCGAGACAAGCAAATATGTCTCCTGAGCATTATTTTTGAAGTTGCAAGCAGCTGGGATCAACTTTGAAGAACTGTTAGGCTGAACAGTTTTCAAAAACCCTAATTTCGATCCGTTTCAGTCTTCTTCAGTTTTGCCCATCCGTGGCATCTGTTGTTTCTGTTATCTAATTTTAACCTTCCTTTAAAGTTTTAAGCGGTTATATTTATGTTTCTCTTAATTTAACGGGCATTTTGTAATTTCCTAATATTTTGGCTGAATTTCATGACACAGCTCCTTTAAACGTTGCATAATTTGTTCTTGTGACTTGTATCACTGTTGTGAGAAACATTGGCTGAGACAATATCATTTCCAACTATAACACCCCACAGAATAGTCATTTTCTAGCAATGCTTACGTACATGTAGCAGCAAGCATTGCACTTTGGAAAGGCTGATCTGTAGACTGACTTTTGATTCATGTGGCTGGAATCCTATGGCGTAATCATTCAAAGGAAACCTGTCTCCAGTAGTACTTTCAATTAGTGGTACTATACAATGTAATAATTTATTTGGTACATGGTTCTTATTTTGAGTCTGAAGAGAAAATCCAATTCATTTAAGTGGTCTCACCATTTAAATGAAACTTCTTCAGTAGTACTTTGGCATATGACCATTTGTTTTTCACGATTCAGTAGAAAGAAATTTGGTATTATTCTTGAATTTGAACTTTGACACTCTTAAGTTTTCAGTTTGGAGTTATTAAATAGCAAATTTTGTCAGTGCTAAGTCCAGCAGATAAAACTCATATCAAAGTTTATACCAATGTTGATCACTGGTTTTGAATCAAGACAAAACTGCATTTACCTGGATCATTGTGAGAGTGAGGGACCACAAATACGTTAAGTTGGTCTTTATCAAATTCACTGTCATCATATTTCACATCCCAGCCTTGTTTCCATGCACCGCCATCAATATTATCAAATGGCATTACATCAAACATATCCAACATCTATAATCAATGGATGAAAACACTGATATGATAACAATTAAAAAAAAAATAAATAGTCTAATTTTAAAAAGATTATAAAATATACCACTTTAGAAACGCTTACACAAGATCCTAAAATAAACAAACCATGAACTCTCGCGAAGCTTCTAGAAAGTCACGCTACTCACACAATACAATTTTCCGTAACACCCTGTAACCCTGAAAAATCTTGTGCGAGGATGAGGTGAGGTAATTTAGAAACCAGAGGCCATAAGTTAAAAACATACCCCATGTAAATAGCATATTAGCATATTTTATGCCCATTGGGCAAATAAGTTTTAAAAGTTACTTGCCCAACAAAATAAGCTACTAGTCCCACACAACTGGATGAGACTTTTTTTAAGCCCTGATGAAGAAAAAATGTACATAATCTGAAAAAAAGGATCAAAATGGTGCACCCGCCCTCTAAGAAAAGTTTACCTTCACATTTGCTGATTTTCCTGATGCTGTCGCTGAGAACACACAGCCATTGTCAACATCTCCACCTTGTACTTCAGGCCTTCTTGCAAGAGATTCACCTCGTTTGCCTGGTCTTGTCCTCCCTAAGAAGTCTTCACGCTGTTTATTGTCCGCTGGTTTGCCACCATGGAATTTTATTTTGTCTACAGTTCGCTGCATACTGTCCATAATTTTGCCAGTTCTTTTCAAGTTCCCTTCTAGTTTACTCATATCCCTTTCAAGAACTTTCAGAGGATCCTCAACATTTTGTTTTCTCTAAAGGACAATAAAAAAGTAAAAATATACTAAGTTAATAAATCAAATTAGTTGTGTGAGTTTTGGGAATGCTAATAGGCTTTTTTCAACACTTTATGCATCAGTCACTTGAAACTCCGGCCCCCGACCCCCGGGACTTAGCCGGGAATTTAACATTGGCCTGGTGTAAAAACACTGCTAATTTCCCCACTCCCTGGGCCATGTAGTTTGTTAAAAGCCCCATATAGTAGGGCATTAGTTCCAATCTCAATTTCAACCGCTCTCTATGGTCCAGAATTGTTCCTTGCCGAAAATGGGCTCCTTCCCTGAACAGCAGTTGGTAATCGATCCTAAAACAGTTCAGACTGGTCACAGCTGGACTTTTTTCTAAAGACAATCATATATTTTGAACTATACTCAGCAACTGCGATGAAATTTGATTTCTACACTTCAATTCAATCATAGTGTATGTAAGACAACTTCCAGTAAGCGACCACTAAGTCTTCGCATTTTGGATCGTCACTTACGGGAGGTTATACGAACAGACCTGTTAATAGAAACTCTCGACTGAGTTCCTTCAAATATTTCATGAAAAATGCTTCCCTGAGTGCCCGAGGATTCTTTCTTACCTAATTCCTGAGAACGAAAATATAGGGCCAAGACAGAAAAATGCGGTTATCGCTTGATAACATCTGTATTGTATAAGTTGTGGTTCAATTTTATCCTTGGTTCAATTTTTATCAATTTTCTTTTGTTTCAAACTGAATACCATACATTACCATGCCCAAAAACAAAAGAAAATAAAAATTAAGCCAAGGATAAAATTGAACCACAACATAATACTAACCTTGTAGGTGCTGTGCTGCATTTAATGCAGCACAGCAGCACATTATTGTACCCCGTATTAAAAAGCTACATTAAATTTTAATGTAGCTTTTTAATACGGGGTACAATAATAGTCTCAAATGTTGTGACCTCTCCCCTTGTTTTGTGTCATTAACATACGTACTAGAATCGAGTGGCATTTTCGGATGTTTCATCATCATGTTTATGTTCTAAATGTAGGACTGAAGTCATGGCTTTTTATTTTTCTTATTTTTTTAAGTTTTTCTCTTGTCATCTGACCTTTTCCCGGGCAGTTTGGCAAAGTTTAATGCGTTTCTGATCAAAACACGGCTGGAGCAAAGGATCTTAAATGAAACAGCTATTTTTCCTCTTTGTGATTATTTCCAATTTTCTATTGAGATTTGTGAGCCCAGTCCTTGTGAGTCAATGCTCAACCAATGAAGGATATTTTTGCGTGTGTGAAATCTTGAACAAAACGCGATCAGTAATACTCATCAAGCAAAACTGGTCCAGGGTTATTGTCACTGGTGAAGCATAAACGTCACTGTCTCTAGTGTAAAGTCTCAAACCACTTAGACCCGAACGAACATTTTGAAAAAACTTCTATATTCCAATATATAATATTTCTGCCTGCCACCTTTCCTTCTATAAGGTTAAAATTTGGAGGACTGTTTTTATGGGCCTTGGGCCAGAGATTTTGTCTGGCTACTGTAAACTGCCACTTATAAGCCCAGCCCCCAGTTATAGGCCCTCTACCTGTACATGAAAAAATACATCCGTCCCCTTTATAGCTCCAATTACACAAAAAGCACTTTACAGTCTAACCTCTCTTTACAGACACCTCTATAATATGGACACCTCTCTATTATGGACAGTTCATTTGATCCCAGAAATGCCAAAAATCATACATTCCCTTAACCTCTATAATAAGGACTACTCTGTAAAGTGGACACTTGGTTCTGTCCCTTTGGTGTCCGTAGTAAAGAGGTTTGACTGTATTTGAGTGTCAATGTATTTCGCACGAAATTACTAATGGGCGACGCTACTTTTACTTCTCCTACTGGAGACGGGACCTCCATTATAAGTGGTCATCCAAGCCTCGCAAAGGTCTAGCCATTTGCGGGGCAAAAGCAGTATCTTCATTTCTCAGTTATTTTAAGACTCCGAGTATTGGTCCAGCTCCGGGAATTGAACCCGCAACCTCCCACTCTGCGGCTAGTCAAGCGCTCTACCAACTGAGCTGATCTTGCCCCCCTATGAATTTAATTTATTTCATGTATTTGAACCTTAATTAAAAACCAGTAAATGCAAAACACATTTTGATCAGTATTACTAAATGTATGTAGCTTGTTTTGAGGTATGTTTTTCTATTCCAGTTATATATAAGACCCTCCCAACACCCCTTTCATCTTCTATGCTTAGTCTGAATCCTGTAAGCTTAAAAATTAAGACCTATGCATCTAGAGTATTCGCTGTCTCAGCCCAAGAGCTTTGGAACAAACTATCTGACAACATATGCTCATGCGAGAATCTAAGTCTTTTTAAGCATAAACTTACAACCTACCTTTTTAGGAACTATTGTTTTAGTCATTAGGAAGATTTATTTGATTTTATATGTGTTTTATTTAAATTTAAATTCATTTTAATCAATATTTATTTTACCGGTAATTCTAATTTTTTCACTTCGTTAAGCGCCTAGATCATTACTGCATAGGCACTATTAAAAATGTTCTTCTTCTTCTTCTTCTTCTTATTATTATTATTATTCTTATTATTATTATTATTATCATTCAAAGATGTATAAGCCTAGGGCTTATAAGCGGCAGTTTACAGTATTTTAGTTATGTGAGCCTTGCTTATTTTCTCTTTCGAAAATTAGTAAATAATGATTTTGCATTCTAGAAACACTGCTCTGCAGCTTGGAAAAATAAGTTTCGATTCTCCGCCCACATTTTTTTATTTCCTCAGCTGTATCCTAACAGGTGGTTTAACTTTAATAAATTACCATACTTTTATCTGAATTAATCAATGAATATACATAAATAAAATATCATTGCCTCTACTTTTGCTCCGCCACAAAAATTACTCCACCTTTCAAATTTACATTCTTTAGAAAATTGCAAGTAAGTAACTTCCAAGAAATTAAAACTATCAACTTAAGCCAGCTGGTCATTTTTTTTTCAAATATAAGCTTACCGTTAACTTTCAATCTAACGTTTCAGCAAACATCTATAATCTAACACACACTGCAACCGCACACAAAAATAAACAAAACTTTTTTGGTATTCTCATATTTCTCAGGCTTCAGCAAATTCAAAAACTGAATAAAGAAAAGTAATAAATGTGCAAGAAGAATATTTATATTTTTATTAAACTATAAGCTTTAAAGATTTATGGATCGACTTTCTTCTGCGATTCGATGTAAAAACATTCGCGGGAATCTGTGTGCACTTTTTATGCACACCGGCTAATGATAACGTTTCTATTCAATATTTATAAAAAATGCGCATAAAGTAAAGGATCGACAGAAAACACTTTCCATGCAGCCAACAGGATTTCATTACAAGTAGCAAAACCGGCAACAAGCTTCAGAAATCTCACATGATTTCATTCAACCGATATTCATATTGTCATTGTATGCAAACGAAGATGCAAAGAGCTTTTTACAACCGTTTTACACCAATTCACCCCTTTCCGTCTTTTGGTAAATTAAGATCTTATAATTATTCGATGGACGTTTAAATAAATACCTTTAAGCTAAGAGGTCTCATAAACAGCTTTAGGGGATGAATTGAAAGCCACGACGTGTAAAAGTTGCATGGAGAATTATTTTTGGAGACCTTCGCAACCTACCTCAGCTTGGAAGATTTCTTGAGAGGTGGGAAGCCGTCCTAACTGATCTACTACCAAGTACATGGAGAGAAATAGGACACAGAATAGAGCCCCACCAAGAAGGACTATCCATTTTTTCATGATCAGCTAAAAAACTATAAAAACAAATCTATAGACTTCAAATAAGAAAGGAACATGTCTATTCTAAAAGTTTGAGGGCATACAAGAGACTGGATTCTAGCGCCCCAGTCCCTCGATCGAGTGACGCAAACTCACATGGTCGTGAATCGTAGTCAAGAGCAGATTTGACGAACTCTTTTTTCATTATTATGGAGAATTTTCAAGAGCTAAAGGATACAAGAGACGAAATTAAGAGCCTGCTATCATCAGCTACGCAACCTCGGGTTAAAAAGCTCCTACAAGATGAGCTTGCTCGCGTAGAACTCGAGATCAATGCCGAGGAGAAACGAATCGAAAATGCAGCTTCCCCGGAAGGGACAAAGAAGCAGCCGTCGAAGAAACCTCAAGTATCCTTAACAAAAATCACATCGTACGCTTGGGATCAATCGTCAAAATTTGTAAAAATTTACATAACTTTGCCAGAGGTAGAAACTCTCCCGGAGGAGAAGATTTCTTCTAAGTTCACTGGGAAGTCACTGGAGCTGAGAGTACTTGGTCTCAAGGGCAAGAACTACGAGTTTCAGATGGTACACTTGTTGCATCCTATTATTCCTGAGTCAAGCTCTGTGAAAATAAAATCAGGAAAACTAAGTATCCTGCTGAAGAAAGAAAAAGAAGAGAATTGGTCTTGTCTGACAGTGACTGAGAACTTGAAGAATATAAAACAGCAGCAACCGAAGTTTGATGAGACCAAGGATCCTGGAGAAGGGATAATGGATCTGATGAAAAAGATGTATGATGAAGGAGACGATGAAATGAAGAGAACCATTGCAAAAGCCTGGACAGAGTCAAGAGAGAAGCAGAATACCATGGATTTCTAAATACAAACATTGCGCTTTACCGTCAGGGAAAGAAAGTGACTTCAACCATTAATTGAGTCTTTATGAAAGCAGATGTTTTTGTGCCATAGGAAGATCACCCCTAGTCTCCTTCGCAGTTGTTTTAGGCTCATCACGCAATGATTGTTACGTGATGAGCTTAAAAATGGCTGTGAAGGAACAGGGTTCTCAATAGAAGGCGGCACCCGGCGATTGATCGCCGCTTACTTTGGGATTTATAGCCGCTTACTTTGTGTTTAAGTCGCTTTTCTTTGCTTTGTTTTGACACCTCTGGCTTTGCTGAAGAGCCTCCTACTTTATCAGTGATCACCTCCTACTTAAAAATCTATTGAGAACCCTGAAGGAAACTAGTTCACCCCCACCTCAGGGATAAAGAGCTGGTGGACTGCGGTGGGACTTAATGGGTAAAATCATCACAGGCATAGTTTTTAAGAAGAATGGGAGAGCCTTGAGGCCTTAGTCTAACTGAACCTGTTCTGTGCTTCTGATTATCCAGAAAATATTTTCTGGCCAATCAGAAGTAGGCAGTCCAAATTATCTGGAATTGTTTTTGCAAGAGTATGTGGCCAGAGGTGCTACCAGTTCCCTGATAAAGCTCTTCAACAATTTTACCCTCTAAGTCCCATCCAAACTACATGTAGGTACCTTGGGATCTCAGCCTCAAAAGTATATGTAGAATCTTGCAGTGACCCAGTATACTATTGTATTATCACATGAGAAACTACTGTACTTCTAGGAACGTTTCAAGAAGCAATAGTCTAAAACTAGAGTTCATTGAGAAGTTCATCTTTGTTCTCAAGGTTAGCTAAGCAGATGATTGGCAAGCACAAGCAAAGACTCATATCATGTCTCAGTCGGAAATTAAGTACACTTGGAGCTTTTGTTTCTCACTCTTAAGATTTGGTCGGAGACAGTAGAAAAGGATGTATTGTGCACTGTTTATAGTAAAAATGCAATGTTATGTTTAAAAGTGAATAAATAAGCAGCTTGTACTGATGAACAATTACTGTCTAACTTTTCCTCTCTTTGTAAATGCAGTATTTCGCAATAATTATTGGATTTGGCTTTTGTATAATTATAATAAATATGCAGATCAAGGAGGGTGTTATCCACCGATTCAGAAGACCAAGGTGGATAACACACTGCAAGATATGTGTTATAAAACTGAACCCAATGTTTATAATTTATTCAAAATGTAACCAACCTCAAAACACCCCCCAACGTCAAAGACCCAAGGGGGCTTATTTATTTCAAGCACATTTGAAGAGGCGGGGGGGGGGGGGCATTATTTGAGATGGATGGCTTACTTTATTTAGAAAAGATGATGGTATCAATATTCTCAATAAAAAATAGAATGCAAAGTGGAAATGCCCAGGCACATGAACGGAGAGGTCATGCAGCCAAAGATCCAAACAAGCAAATAAGCAAGTAAAAAAGAGAGTTTGCCTAAAACCCGGAATCTGGAAAGCCCACACTAAACACCGAATGACTCTGAAGTTTAGTGACTAGGGTTAGGAGGTCTTAGGAAACTGAGTGAATCAAGTGTCAGGTCAGTTTGCCCAATATAATCTAAATGAACCTGATTCACTCAGTTTCCTAACCCTAACCACTAAACTTCAGTCATTGGGCGTTTGGCATGGGCTTTTCGGATTCCGGATTTTAGGCAAACCCTGAAAAAGAAATATTGATTTTTGATTGATTAATTCTTCAAGCTGCAGACATTTGGTTCGGACATGGTCACTTCCGGCTTAACCTTTTTGTTCCCAGGGTCTTCACTTCTCCTCACGGTTATTAACAATCAAGCGTACAAAGAATTGTCGGAGAAAGAGCGGCGGCCATCTTGATCAAGGATATCGTTTGGTGTATTTTGGTTTTTGTATTCCTTTATTGAGATGATCAAGGCGATCCTTGTATTCAATAACCATGGGAAGCCACGGATGACCAAATTCTTCACTCATTATGTAAGTATTGTATCCTCCAAAAAATGGAGTTTTCTTTTTAAGAGCACGAAGTGAAAGTAGGTAAAGTTGTGTGTGGTTCATAAGAACCTTCCGTTCCGTATTTTAACCTACAATGTAATCATACATAAGATACTACAACTAGTGGAAATAACCTATGTTGTACTGTCTTTTGGGCTGCCAAAATTCGACTAGTAAATTTGCGACAACACCTGGCCTATGAGAAATTATGAAGGATAATGCGAAAAATTGCACTTAGAGGCTTACTTCCACTTGTCCACTTCACAAACGCAAAAACTCCGTAGCTTTTATAAAGTAAACACTATTTTAAATGACGTTAATTTCTGCCTTCCAACTTTATTTTAGTGTAGTTTTTCCCGTTATTTTAAGAATGAGAAGCCGTGAGTTTAATTGTGTTCAACATTAGGAGAATGCAACCTAAACTGAATGTGAGAAGCCTGGGCACAAGCATTTAGCAGAAAGAATCTCGTTTTTAGGTTGTTTCAACTACCGGTGATATGTCATAGCCTCCACAGGCAAGGTGCACGTGCATCTAAAAGGATCAGAATGCGCGCAACTGTTCTTTCTTCCGCGTTCAGCTTTGCTCACTTTCTATCAATCAATCAATAACCTTTATTTATCCTTTATTTATAAAGCCTATGGGGTCGAGCAAAGCAAAAAGAAGAAATACAAAACTACTATTATTATCATTGTACAGTAACTAATTTTTTTACAGACTAATTATAAAATATTACAAGTAATTAGAAATTAGTATTTACATCACAAGTTATAATAAATATTACAACGAAACCTGCATTAAGCGGACACCCTCTATTAAGCAGACCGTAGCCAAAGTCCCCAAATTTATTTCCTTATTCTAACTTTCTGAGCTGAAATAGCTGCTCCATTTAGAGATCTGGTAGTACAGTGGAACGTCTATTCAGGGGACACCCTCGGGAGTGAGGCAAGTGTCCTCTGAATAGAGGTGTCCCCTGAATGATGGTCGGAGTGGGGTTTTTTAATAATTAGCCAACCAATTAAATATTTTTATTTTATTCTGCCTCTGAATCTGCTACAGTCATGATTACAAGCAGCTAGATAAAATTATGTGTAGAAAATCATGATTCTAGGCATATCTCTCTGATATAGTATGTTGAATTCCCACTAGTACATCTTAAACAACAACTACAAGTCATGAACTAAAACTCAACAAACTGTTAAAAACTTGGTCCAATTATCAATTGCCCTCTTGATCTAGTTCACTTTTACTTTCCTTGCATTTCATGAAAGTATTGTGGGTCATAATAATGCAATTTTTTGTTGTTGTTTTTAACAACAGTTTTGGTTGGATTTCCAGTGACTTCACATCCAAATGAATGAATAATGTGAGAAGTGACAGTTGTGTAAATTTATGCAAATTTTGTTCAATCAAGTATGGTGCATTTCTTTACCCAATATTTTTTTTAACAAGTATTTCTACCTTTATAATTTCTTTTTGTCTGACTAGTCGGGTGATACTAAACCAATAGAGTCTTTGCCCTGAAGGGCGATAGGTCAATAGCCCATTCAGCTTTGCCTCATGGGCTATTGACCCGTAGCCCTTTTGGGCTACAGGTCTAATAATTTATTGTCAAGTATTAACTATGGTATTATTTTTCCCATAATGAGCTAACATAATTTTAAAACGTGTTTTGATTTTGATTATATCAGGACTGTGGTGCTTATTTCGGGGCAGCAATTGTTGACTTTTTTTTTCTCCCAAATGCGGCAATTAATCAGGGGCAGTGCTTATTTGAGTAAATATGGTAATGCACCTCTCAAATTTTGAGACAAGTTTTGGAGAAAAATAGGGTGCATCATACAAGAGTATAACATTCTTTAATTATTTTTTTTTTTCAGTCAGAAGACATGCAGCATCAGATCATTAGAGAGACATTTCATATTGTCTCAAGGAGAGATGACAATGTCTGTAATTTCTTAGAAGGGGGAACGTAAGTTATAACTTCTATTTTTCTCTCAATCAGATGAGGTCATGAACAGAATATTCTGTTTTGCGTGTAGATAATGCCAATAAGTATGAGGTCTATTACTATCCAGGGGGGTTTAAAATTCTATGGAAACAGTTTTTTTTGTTTGGAGTGCCGGTTATTCTCTCTACTTACATTGTACCCTGCTGAATAAATAGGTTGGATTGGCCAAGCAAGATAAGAGCAATGCCCAGTTTTGTCTGTACACTTATATTCTGGACTTGGTGGTTTACTTGTGACTTTTAAGAGTACTGCATCCTGATAAAAAAGAGGTTTTAAGACAATCTGTTGAGGGGGGTATTATGCCTCCCTCTTTATGACCATGCTATAAATGAAGTATCATTTTGTAGATCATTATCCATCATCACTCTGTTGGTGGGGTGGGAAACATTTTGTGAACTTGTGGGAAGGTGTTGTAGTAGTAACAATTTTTAATTTGCTTTTGCAGGTTGATTGGAGGTTCTGACTTCAAGATAATTTATCGTCACTATGCCACACTTTACTTTGTTTTCTGTGTGGATTCTTCAGAAAGTGAGCTAGGAATTCTTGATCTTATCCAGGTATGTTTATGACTATGTCCTGTTAAATGTTGTTTAATCTACTTATGAAAGGGTGGAATCAATTTTTGGATATGAATTTTAAATGGTAAACAATAATGACAAAATTCTGCTCAAAATCGTATGTGTCTGACCCAACAAATTATACACCTTAAGTTCTACCTTATCCTAAGGATCATAGAAAGAATGATATTTTCTTAGCTTTCTAATTTTGATTAATATAGAAAAATGTTATGTATGGTTATAGTTGAGCATTTTGCTCTTGCGCTTGATGCTGTTTTGTTTTATTATGAAGTAAAACAGGCCTCATTTGTTTAAAAGGTGGATAGCACTATTCAACGGACAATTCACTCTCCAGTGGATAATTGTCAGGGAAACAAATTGCAAAGTTACTCATTGGTTAGAGATTTATCTAGGCAATAGTGTTATGGACCACTGAACAAATGGGGCCAGGAGTTTTTTAATAATTTGTTTTGCTTGTTTTGCTAAGTTTTAGGTAATTGACTTACCATTTTTGTTTTGTGTGTGTATTATTTTGTAGGTTTTTGTGGAAACTTTAGACAAATGTTTTGAAAATGTCTGTGAACTAGATCTGATATTTCACATGGACAAGGTATGTCACTGAGCAACAAATGATGGCTAATTAACCTTACACTTATTTCATTCGTATGAGCTAAGTTTGGTTAAATTTAAGGATGCATTTCTTGATTTACACCTGAGTCATCAGATAAAAAAATCCTGTTTCCAGTTGTTTAAAAGATAGCGCCATACGCTGAATACGTAGCTATTTAGTGGATACGTATTGGGACACTAATATTGCGCTATCCACTGGATAGAGATTTATCTGATGGATAGTGTTAGCGACCTTTTGAACAGCTGGAGCCATTGTATCCAAAATGCAACTTTGCCGTGTGATCCACAATAGCAATAATAATATTATGATGGCAAAAAAGTAGAACATGACATCTGGTGATACTGAAAATTTATTAATCTTTGGTTATATTATGGGCAGTCAGCTAAGGGATCCAACTTTGGATGCGACAATAGGAAGATAAGTCCTTCATCTTAAGGTTCGTGCTAGATGAGAAGCTGTCTTGTCAGAGGCACCATGAATGGTGTCATGTACTAGTTTTGTCTGCGTGAAAAGTCAATAAAACCACTTTGAACTGAGAGCAATAAATTATAGCTTCACCTCTGTCTATGCCCTGCATTCCAAAATGGCAGATAAAAAGGACAAAATAGTAATATAGGTTAAGTGTGTATTTACGTTTCTTTGAGTTCCTGCTTGCTATGTTCATCCCAGTCCCTCTTTACATCTTTGTGTTTGTTGTTCAGGTTCACTACATTTTACAAGAGATTGTCATGGGTGGAATGGTGTTAGAAACTAACATGTCAGAAATTTTAACCCACATTGAGGCCCAAAATAAACTCGAAAAATCAGAGGTGAGTCCTCCAGTCTAGGAAGCCCAATTTTTTCATTATTTTCCATACACGTTTGTTCCTGTTAATTTATTGTTTGCATGTAAAACAGTTTTGAAGCCACCTACAGGGTTCTCATTACATGTAAGTGCCAGCAAACAGCTAAAAAATGTTCTACTTTGAGGTCTGAGCCATCTACTTGTGGGGAAAAATGGGTAAAGAGATTGTCTACTTTAAAATGTAATTAGAACCCTGCACCTAAAAATAGTGAACTGCAAGCTGGGCAAGAATTTTTTTAGCCTGCGAAAACATCTGTTTCTGCTCGCTCTTCGCCGCTGGGGACATTTTGCGTTTTCCTCCTTGCGAAATGTCTGCAGCGGCAAAGAGCGAGGAGAAACGGATGTTTTCGCAGGCTAGAATTTTTTATCCTTTATTATTTAAGAGTTTTACGGCTTCGCAGAGAATTGTGTCAGCACTTTACTATGATTCATCTCTCATGAGATGAGGGCACTCTAGGGTCTCTGAAATGTTAATGGACATTTTCTGTACATGAGTGCCAGTATATTTTGTAATTTAAGAAGATTTGGTCACAAGCAAGTTGATCTGAAGTATGTTCGGCGATTTGTCACTACAGATGTGATAAATTTTAAATGAGCTATTAACATTGCACTTTTTGTCTCATTTAGGCTGGTATCAGTGCTGCACCCCAAAGAGCCATGTCTGCTGTCAGAAATATTAGTCCTAACCTACACAATCTACCAAAACCCAATATAAATCTACCGTCTATGCCTTCACTACCACATATTAACCTGCCATCCTTTAAATAGCCGTAGATTTATTCTATTTTTATAAGTATAATTATCAATATTACAATATCAATAAACCTGTAATGCTAGAGTTATTCCCAGCTCAAAGTAATTTTATTTTGGTGTTGTACAGTATATAAAATTGTTAGAATATTCGCAGTTGTTGTGTTCTTAGAAAGTTTGTTAGGTGTATACAGTTGACTCCCTTATATTATTGAAAACCTTGTGACCATGAGTCATTGTCATTTTAAATTAGCAATAGTCCAAACATCTGTACATTTTGTTGGCGGGGATTTAGCCACAGTCTGTATTTTCAGGTTGTCTGTAATGACGAGGTGTCACAAGGTGATAGTTGACTTTATTTTCATAGCCTGTGAGCAAGCTCTCCATTCCAAGGGGCAAGCGGAGCAAGCTGCACGAGAACATGCGAGCGAGCAGCTTGCTGCCAGGGGCAGGGGAAAGCCCATTCCCTCACCCACACCCCCCCCCCCCCCCCACCCCCTGCCTCTTGTTTTCATGCCACCTTTCGTGGCTGATATCCCCAAATGGAAAGATTGCTTGCAGGTTAGTAGTTTCACTTTCTGTTAGTTTCAATAAGAAGGAATAACGAAACATCGGACAGTGTCATTGTCCAAGGAATGAGCTGCTAAAATCGAGTCGCTCTTTTATGGATAAACCCCCACCCCCCGCCTCTTGTTTTCATGCCACCTTTCGTGGCTGATATCCCCAAATGGAAAGATTGCTTGCAGGTTAGTAGTTTCACTTTCTGTTAGTTTCAATAAGAAGGAACAACAAAACATCGGACAGTGTCATTGTCCAAGGAATGAGCTGCTAAAATCAAGTCGCTCTTTTATGGCTAAAACGTTTCAGTTAATTAGCGAATATCAAAGGCCTTTTAAGGCAAGTAACTGCTTGTGTTACAATGAATGAAAACTTAAGAACATAATTGTAGGCTGATATGTTTGGCTGTTGCACAAGTCATAAGTACACTTTTGCATCTACTCTTAACCAACTAGATTTTTTGCAATTTTGGTGCAAAATTTTCAACATTTTGCCTGTTAAAACTTTACTCAAGCGACCAAGTGAACGCAGTACGGATGTCACGGTAAAGAGAAGCAAGGGCTGGCACCTTTATCAGAGCAGCAACAATGTCCTCATTATAATTTGCTTTGTTAACAACATACAGTAAATGTACATGTATGAGATCACGTCACGCTGCCTCGGACAATAGCTTGCTGTCTGGGGTTGAGGACTGTTGCTGCAAACACTGGATTAAGTCAGCTGGTGCAAGATCTGGAATAGACAACAGTTCTGCAAGGACTTAATATTGTTTGATGGTTAATACAATACAATACAATTTTGGCTCATTTCATAGGAAATGCTCATCCTCGAATGAAGCTATAAAAATATCAGATCTGACTTTTTAAAGATCGTAAATGAATCCGTTATAACCGATACGTTTGGAGAAGGTCTGTTTTAAAAACTCGAAATTTCAGAAGTAATTAATGAGTCATTAGCTTTTTTGCTTCTGCAGGTTCCCTAGCCTGCGAAAACATCCGTTTCTCCTCGCTCTTCGTAGCCGGGGACGTTTCGCGCGAAACGTCCCCAGCGGCGAAGAGCGAGGAGAAACGGATGCTTTCGCAGGCTACAGTTTCCCCAGCTTGAACGTGAGAAAACAGCTGACATTTCGCCACGCCACCGCTGGTTGCCCCGCAAAATGTAGAAATTCCATACTTATGACGTTCACTACCCAGATCTCGGTAGTGCTTCTCATTGGTCGTGTCGTAGAGAAGCACTACCAAGATCTGGGTAGTGAACGTCATCAGTATGGAATTTCTACAATCTTTGCTCAGACGTCATTTCGAGGGAAAACCAGCGTTGGTATCACAAACTGTCAGCTGTTGTCATCTGCAATACACATGCCCAAACCCAATCTCGTCCCCAGGGTTTTCCCCCCAAACCCTGCAATGAAATCATCAAAGATGACTCGGTGAGTTCTGGACTTAAGTATAAAAAGAGTGACATTTACTTTGAAGGCGCTAAAGCCGTGTCCCTGCCAACATTTTGCTACAATCGGTAATAAAGATAGTTGGGACACTTTTCCCAAAAGGTCCTTTCAGGAGGTTTTCTTGACTTCAACAGTACTTCCACGGAAAAAGTTTTCCATCCCCTCACCTCTCCAAGCAATGTTGAGCTGCTCTTTGAGTTGCATGGGAGAGACAACAAACGTCCCAACTTAAAATTTGAGGGCGAGGGGTGTAGACTGTTTTGCTGCCGATTGTAGATGGACCAAATCTATCGTAGTTAACGAGTTCGTTTTTTGTGCACTAACTAGCTCGTTTGCATACAAATCTATGTCGAACATCCCACTTAGACAAGCGTGTTGCCTGAGTGGATCATAAGGGAACCAATGACCCCCTTTTGCTCCAGAGTTCTCCTTTTTGCTTTGTAGAACTGAACCAAGACTAGCCTGCGTAAACATCCGTTTGTCTTCGCTCTTCGCCACTGGGGACGTTTCGCGCGGAGGAACGTCTGCGACTCAGCGACAGAAATTCCATACTGATGACGCAAATCAATGTTTACAAAATAAATCCGGTAGTCATGGGGTTCCAAATATAAATTTGTCCAATTTTGTGAGTCTTCTGGTCGATTTTGGTATACTGTTGTGTTCATCTACAAACGAGCTCCAGCAAAACTCAAATACTTCTTCTAGAGAAGACTATATTCCACAAATATTGACTCGGTTTTGTTAGAGATTCTTCATATTTACATTTGACCTTTGTGGCCTTTTGTCTTTTGTCTGTCAAGACTGTCATTCGTAAACAATAGCTAAAACAATGTAACTACCCCGTTAGACTACGAATCAGGCTGACTACGAATAGTCCCCATTTTTCCTCAGGGATAGTAGAGCGAGCGAAACGCGAGCGCGCGTGAAAATTACCCCACGCGAGAAAAGGCGACACGCGGCGAGGAGAGAGAAAAATGATTTTTCCCCATTAGGGAGCTTAAGCAGCAGCGTTTTTGAGCGACGGAAGTCAACCTTAAGTGGACTTTTTGCATCATTGGGGAGTGGTTTGGTTGAAACGCTCGGGTAAATCGTCTTTAAAAGAGAAAAGAAACTCAGCAATACTAGTTTGTTAGCGTCAAGGCATATAGAAAGGGAGAAGGCCTCACTTCCGGTTGACGTGCGTCGCTCAAAAACGTCTTTGCTTAAGGTCCCTAATGTTATCTCTTCCCGCCGCGTGTCGCCTTTTCTCGCGTGGGGTGATTTTCACGCGCACTCGCGTTTCGCTCGCTCTACTATCCCTGAGGAAAAATGGGGGCCACTTAGCCTGCGTGGCAGGCGCAAAAAAGGGAGGGGGAGGGGGGAGGGAAAAAGGGAAAGGAGCGCCTGCTCTAAGAGCCTATGTTTTTGCATAACGCCTACCAATTTTCTAGTAATCCGATTACGCTTACTGTCAATCAAGTGTCGCTACACTCGCCATTGCAGAAAACATTACACTCACGGACTAAAGAAATTCGCTTAGTTATTCAGATCCAGAAGGCGCTTTGGAGAAAACTGGAACCCTTATTCAGCCGTAATAAAAAAAGCTTTACGCTTCAAAAGAGGTCAAAGAAATTGCGCTTGCATCAGAGGGCAAATCCTGCCGACCAGAAAAATATTACTACAGTCACTCGATATGTATGTCATGACCTCTCAGTGTGAAACATGCGGCTAAAATAACATTTTCTCAGTATAAATGCAGAACCTTCCAGAACATAATCTACCCAGCAGATAAAAACAACTTTATTGGAATAAGCAGCACTTTAGCATGAGGTAAAACCACCCTCTTTTATTCCTAAGTTACATCGGCGAATGTCATCGTTCGATAAAGTGGCTAAATCTTTCCCTGGGTAGCCAAACAATTCCATCTCCTGCAACTGGTCTTCGATAATACTCTTCAGTGGCGAAATGACGAGAATCGCCGCACTACCATTTAGCTCGTAGTTCTTCGCGCGTACAAACATTTGGTAAATTTTTTGCGGCAAGAGTTTAAAAACTCTTGCCGCATCCGGTCCGCAAAACCGCCAGAACATCTCTGTCGGCTAAAAGAGCCCTTACTGCTGATTCTTGCTCTAGTTTTAAAACAGTTTCTCTACCACTAGATAAATTCAGATCTCTCAAAGCACTCTCTACGACATCCACGTCTACCGCTGCCATCTCGACTGTTTGTTGATTTGTGAAACGCGCATTTCATTATGTTACTCATTACGGCTCTGCCAATCAGGAATTTGCGGACGCCAGCGTCCGCAGATATGAACAAAAGGGGGTTCTTAGAGCAGGCGTCCCCTCCCCCTCTCCCCAATCCCCCTCCCCTTTTTCCCTTCCTCCCTATCCCCTACCCCCTACCCCTTTCGACGCCTGCTACGCAGGCTAGGGGCCACTCGTAGTCTACCACCCCGTCGACCAATCAGCGCTTCAGACCGGATTCCGGACAGATTTTACGTCATCAGTATGGAATGAAGCGGTCGTGGCTCAATTCAATTTTGTTGCTCGTATAAACGCTTGGGAGGACAACTACTTGGGAACGATATTCAGGGGACCGATCCTCGCATTACTTGATAGCCTGGTCACAAATAAGCACAATTCAGTCCTTAAGTGCGCGCTTAATTGGAATATCCACGGAGAGTGTCATGAAAACCCCTCCTTGCGAAAACGCATCATCTCATTGCGAATTGGCAGAGAGATAGTACTATTCTTATGACTCCATTCAAATCCTTTTAAATTTGCTTTAGTGTATAAAATGTTATCAAATAGAAACTGCATTTGAAGATTAAATTGTGTCGAAATGGTTGTCGACGATACATTTAGATAGCGGGTACTGGCAGGGTGTGTTCCGAGGACGGTGGCAATAGATGATAATCCATTTGGATTGTGCAAAGTGCCCGCCACCTTTTAGCGACTGAAAAACAGTGTGTTAGGGAACAAACGGTTACAAATTGGCTTGATGGCGTGATTGCATACACTGAATATGACTCTTAAACTCTATTTTAATACACGGTGCCCGCCGTCGCTGTCACAAACGGTACGTAAGGGAGACAAGAGTAAGACTTAAAGACCTCTTTGATGAAAACTGACGAGCAGTCGACGGGTCTACCGCTTCTGTTTCCAGACGCACTGCAGTTTCAGACTATTTTCCACCCCACGATTTTTCATCTAGCCATATAGACCTCATTCCATGAGGAGAACTCGTGCACATAAAGATCAAGAAGCATATCTTATTACGGAGGAGGGATGAAACTCGAGCCCAAGGGTATCCATAAGAGATATACTCCGTTGCATCCCTAGACTTTTGTGTTGATGGGACGCTACAATCCACCTTGGCTGTAGAGGGGTTGGGATATACTTGACCCATTTTCACTTATCTCCTTCAGCACTTTAGTTCACGATACCACCACATAATCTCTCTATGCGTACGTTGGAGAGGGGGATGCGTATGCCGTTCAACCTGATTCAACCTCCAAAACCTGAAGTGCGGCGGAAGTTACAGCTCCCTAGTTCTTGGAAGGTACGAGAAGCCAAATTTCGTCTTATTTCTTTTACTTCTTTTCGGTCGATCAATCTTTAGCGAGGACGCCAAAGGAAAATGACGCGCTGACGAACGTAAGAGTTTTAACTGTGTTGTAGTTCGGTGACAATTCCACGATTCTTTGAGGAGGTTTTGCTATCGTAGCGCAGAATGTGAGTTCTTGCTTCTTGCTTGTAAATTTTGCTTATAACATATCTTGGATTATGTAAGAAAAAACAGCAGTGAAGCAAAACCTGCGAGTTTGCATTAAGCAAAGAGTAAAAAGAGCTTTCATTTATTTCCTTTATCGAATAAAATACCTTTCAATAACAGAGGATCCATTCGTTATAAAAACGTTTATACGAAAATACACTTAAATTAAGGACCTGCTTATTGAGGCTTTGTGTAATAAGTTAACCTAATACCTTTTTATAGGTATTGTTTACAGGAAATTGACCATTTTTACCGTCTTAGCAATAACTTGAATCCAGCATAAGTTACTCTCTTAAGGTGTTCCCACACAGAAATCAAACACCATAACACACTACATTATGTTACATGAATTTATAACAAGCTTGCAGCAGGCCAAACATTTTGGCCCACATGTAATAACCTTTTATGATAAACTCTGAATAGGCATATCAGGTATGATGCAATCAATGAAAGGCTAGGGAGGAGTTATTTTCACCTCAGCAAAAAGCCAGTATAGACTTTCCAAACTAAACAAGTAATTTTAAATTAATTACACATTTCTTCTGAAGAGTTATGGTATCAGAGCTCCCAGCGATTGAAATAAAGGTGTTTTTGGGATCGGCTTATCTACATTTTCTAAAATGAATAAAAGAATATACGACCGAAAAAGCATGTGTTAAAGCCTAATACTATGGAATTCCAAAAACAAACGCCCCCCTTTACTCTCATTGAAGAAGCCCGAATCACAAAGTTTTCCAAAGATTGGGGCGTCGGGTAGTCACAACTTTTGTGAAATGCTGCCAGGACTCCTAAAATAACCACTACCTTCGAGTAAGCCGGTATCTCGGGGGGCTGTTGCTCAAGAAATTCTACTGTTAAGTCTACAACAAGCATTTACGCCTATTACGATCGTCGTCTTTCATTCTTTAATAGCCTGTATGGTAGGCGCAAAAAGGGGAGATGGAGAAAACCGCCTCCTCCCAATCCTCTCCCTCGTTTGACGCCTGCTACGCAGGCTATTCTTTAAACAATAATCATACAGACCATATAACTATGTTACACATAATGTCTCTTTATATCTTCACTTAAACAACTTGAACCAGTCTTAAGGTGACGTTACAAGGGACGATCTGCAACGACGATTTTTAGCGCAACACAGCGTTACAACATTGTTGCGACATCGTTTCGAAAGGCTGCAACATCGTTCCAACATTTGAACCCTGTGTTGCGCTAAAAATCGTCGTTGCGAATCGTCTCGTGTAACATCACCTTCAGGCGGACTGAGATAAACGATAATTTGGAATCCATCTTTAACACGTGGCTATATGTGACACAGTGAGAGTTGACTGCCGGTATTGGCACTATTATTTCAAGCACGTTCCCGCGCCAAACCAACGGTTAATTCTGCGTATAAGTAATTTAAGAGTTAAGATTGCTTAAAGATTATTTTGATCTTCACTTTGCTTTACAACCGACTAAGTCCGCAGTCCATTTTAATGTGCCTAACGCTTGTACTAAAAACATTCTTTCTTTGTTTTATTATAGTTTTCTTTTTTCAGCACGGCAAAAATACTCTTTATGAATATTACTTTTACCCAGTCTTCATCGGCCATGAGCTTGCCTGTAAGCTGGATCCACTCTGCAAGTGAAAAATGAAATAAATAATAAACTAAGAGAATAAAAAACCTTATTATAGTCGAATCTCTCCACATTAGCCATCTCGGGAAAAGACGTAAGCAGCCACTCAAAGGCCTGCAGTCTGTCTATAATAAATCTTGTTTCCCTCCCCCCCGCCCCCTCCCCACAAACAAATTATTGCATAAGCATTGTTTGCAATTTCTCCTAGTATACAGTCGTCCCAAGCGAAATTGAACCGAGGGGCGCTTTCCATTTAGTCAAAATTTCCGGAATTTCCGGTTCGGCGGTAAATGGAACACGTTTCGTCGGTTCGTCCCACTGGAAAATTCCCAGAAAAAGTGGAAAATCTGAAAAGGTGGTCCCGTTTTCCCGGTTTGAATTTCCGAACGGAATGTCGTGTTCCATTGACGTTTCTTGTAGTTTGTACCAGTTCCAGGTCCACGGTCGGGCACCCGGCCACGTACCGGGGTTTACGACCAAATGGAACAACTTTTTACCGATCGGAAATTCCACTTTTGCTACCACCGAAATTTACGGTTTTTTTTCGTAAATGGAAAGCGCCCGAGAAGTTAAAACAAAACTGAATGCATGGACTGTCAGCCCAGCAAGAAAGTGGCTGATGGGTAAAAATAACTGTTAGAAGGCAACAGACTAGAACTAGTGTTCTTCTACACTGAACAATAATAAATGATTGGGAAAAAACATTCCCTCGCCCTTAAAACTGGAGAAGCCTTTGGTTGGGTGGAAGGAAAGTTTAGTGTCTAAATTAAAGCTGTTAAATGGCTGATTCCTGGCTAACCCAGGAAGGAATAACGGATGAGCTGTTATAAATTCAAGCAGATGTTCTACATTGATTAAGACATGCGACTTTTCACCTGCTTACTAGGAGATCTTAGATTTAGCTCATGAAAAGTTTGGCATGTCAGTGCATCAGGGCTAAACATAACTCATAATTGCTGGATACAAAAGTACTTGAGTTAATGGCTTACCTCATAACCTCATCAGGAATGTAAATATAATCTACAGGAATGTGACTTGACAGGATGCGAAGGGAGTGGACAAAAGTAAGTTTCCGCCAAAAGCTAGCACTAGTAATGTAGAAAAGAAAGAGTTTAATAAAAATTATCATAGTTCTTGACAAAATCTTGGCAGTTATAAAGAAGACATTCTTTAGTCATAAATCACAGGTGGATGGCCAAAAAATTGGACTAGAAGGAGTGGAGTGTGGTGGGGTAGATGGAG
Organism: Porites cylindrica; assembly: GCA_964035525.1. Classification (NCBI taxonomy): domain Eukaryota; kingdom Metazoa; phylum Cnidaria; class Anthozoa; order Scleractinia; family Poritidae; genus Porites; species Porites cylindrica. Next base: position 43,896,937 of record OZ037778.1, read on the forward strand.
GGGGATGGAATGAGGAGGAGTGGGGGTGGAGTGGAGAAAAGCAAAGTGGAGTGCAGTAGGGTACGGAAGGTTAGCATAGGATAGTGTAGAGTAGAATGGAGTGGGGTAGGGTAGAGCAAGGTGGAACATATTAAGATAAAATAGACTAGGCCAGAGTAGAAATGAGTTGAGTCAAGAAGAGAAGAGCACACTCGAGTAGAGAGGAAGAGAGTAGCCGGGAGAGTAGAGTAAAAGGAAAGGACAAGGAAGGAAAGTCATCTTCATTTATACAGGATTATTCCTTCAGCACTTGTTCCGTCAGGGGGAACCCAAAGACTGTTTTCAGTGTAATATCTGTTCGAAGAAGCAAATATTGCCTACAATTTTCTAATATTTGAGAACAGCTACAAACTTCTAGATGACCGTTCCATTCATGTACAATTTTCGAAGCTTACCTAGTAAATTCCCTACTATTTTCTGAAGTTTAATTTACACATTCGACTCTCAAGGTTAGGCTGATTCTTGAGAAAAAAGGAAACCTAAAATTTTCGGATTCAAAAATGTGATGGAGAGAGGAATCAGAAAATTTCTCACTTTCGTAATACGTTACATTGCATCTAAAATTTTCGGAAAAATAATACTGAAGCCCATGTACAAGTGGAACCCCGTTGTAACGGGCACCGACAGGCCAAAAAAATGTGGCAGTATTAACGAGAGTTTTTTACAAGAAAACGTATGGCTGTTTTGCCGGGCGGCGAAAAAAAAGTGGCCGTGGCGTAATTACGAGGAGACCGTATTACCGTATTAGTGGCCAAAAGGCAGGGTTTCACTGTAACTTCGAAAAGACTCAAGTTCATCTAGGATGACCGAACAGATACAGATTTTCTAGCGATGTTTAGAATGCATATCTAGAGATCTAAAGTATTCTCGACAGCCTAAAAAGTGTTTTCAATGTATTTAGGTGGAAACTGTCATTGGGTGCCCCTGACTAGTCACACTGAGAAACTTCAGGACATTTCAGAACGGCTTGGAAACTAAAATTTGATAGCATTTTGTTTTGAATAAGGGTATGGGCATGATTTTCAGTTGAACATGCCTAGCGAGCGCAAAAATCGCATCCAGTCTGAGGATTAATGAGAGAGGGAAAATTTTATATATTTAGGCATGTCAAAATTCAAGGGAACATTGGTACTTAGAAATAACATCTCATAGGCATGGAAAAAAAGGGTTCATGCCCTCGCAGCCCAAAATTGACCCAGCTAAACTTAGGTCCCAGATCTCTCGCCGGGTTGATAATTCATTCCCAGTTTTTGCTCCTCTGGTTTGGCATGCCGGGCATGCCGATGGTGAAGCCACTTGGTTTGGCATGTCCGGCATGCCAGGCAAGAAATTGGCATGCCCAGCGAGACTGATTTTGATGTTCGCTTCAGCATCATATCCCTAGAATCACATATAATCGCCAAATATATCTTAGGGAGCTTGAAGTTACAGGTTTCATGCCTGGCAATAAATGCAGATTATAACAAAAAAAGTCATGTTTGTCACAATGTGTGTCACGGGATCGACTGGCAAAACCGAAGACAGAAGCCTGGATTTATAAATAAAAAGCACAACAAAACAACATTATTCATGCATAAAATAGAATACTTAACTTGCAATCAAAGATTAATCCTTTTATTTCAAACCGATACTGACATTTCTGGGTCCATATTTAAATTTGATCGCGGAAAAGCGTCTTAAACAATAAGATAACAAATCTTCTCAGTATAAACTTATCCATGCTTAAGTTTTATCGCGTCGGAATGTTTCCTGGTCAACAGCATAAAAGACTGGTGAAAATTAAGCTTACCAGGTCGTTCAAGTCAGTACGAGAGTACGACGTTAATACTGCAAAGACGTTCTGATCTGGTGAATTTGGACTGCCTTCTCAGAGAGATTTTGCTTAGCTTTTCAGTGCGCTTCTTGTCGGCTATGCGAATCTCGCAAACTGTTGTCCTTGCTGACGCAGGCGGTGTGCGTCACGACCCACAAAGGTTCATGGGTAAAACTGTTACTGTGCCTCATTTCAATTGTGACACGGACGAGTTCGCATCTCGTAAGAGAAATGAATCAAACCCAGGGATCAAAACACTGCTGCCTTTTCCGAAAAACATTACGCAAGAGAGCGATTTCGAGAAATTTCAAGATCTCATAGTGGCCTTACATGCTTGCTATTGGCTTCACAAGACAATTTCAAGAAGTTTATCGCGATTCGGAGACGATCGTGCGATCTAGCCGACTTTGAGCGGCGACTAATTTCCTGCTTCTCATAAGATTTTATGTACTGTTTGGTTTATATGTATGTTTTTATCTCACAGTTAAAGAGATATGTAGTTCATACCTGGATTTGCTTAACTAAAAAAAAATTCATTCATTAGAAGTGTGTATATATTTGATGGACTTTCTTACCCGCAAAGCAGGGGGAGCGCGTGCAAACAGCAAGGTGAGAAATCGTCTCTCATAACAATTTTATTTTCATCGACAAGTTTATATTATTTTGAAAACAGTGCCCGCTTGAAATCCTTATGAGCAAATAAATCTTCAATCAGGCAAGGGGAAAACGGACCGAAAGAGCCGAACAGCTGCAGCACAATCGGAATTTCACCGAAGCCACAGCCGCAGAAATAAACAGTGAAATAAACCACGATCTTGTCTGTGCGGTCATTGAAGTGAGCGCAGTATATCGATTTTGTTATAAAGTAAAACCTACCCTCACAGTTTTAAAATCCTGTATGTTGTCTGGATCTTCGATAATGGTGTTGTGTTTTGGTAGAGATTTATAACAATTTATTCCCTCACGTATTAAAGTTTACACAAAGATAGCACACACCGCATGCAAATTATTTTAAAGTCACGCTTTCAGTTTCCGCACTGGGTTATGAAAAATGTCTTGTTTCCAAAGGTTATTACAATATTCAAACTTATTTACCTTTTGTGGTTTAAAATAGAACAAAGTCTTCCTGGATTTGGCGTTACTCGCTTCACGTCGGCTTCCGCTTCGGCATGTTTTCTCAGCCCGTTTCCCGGGAGTTGTGCCACTTGGCTGAGACGATGTCTTAATTCCAAGACACTTTCAACGGCTCATAACTGGAAAACTAACAGGGGTAGACCCGGGTAGACCCCGAAAATTGCAAAGAAGAAGGGTTGAAGTAACAAGATGGCCAAAATAATTCGATAAAACCGCTAACAGTAACCAGCAATAAATCCAAGAAGAACGGCAAAAACAACATTCAAATCCTCATGGCGGTCCGCACATGACCGAGCAATTCAAACTCGTCACAAACGCTCAAGAAAGCAAAATATTTAAAAGTAACGCAACTGCTATCAAGATAAAGTGTTCCAACAACTTTCCACGGCGGTATAGTGTCGAAATTACCAACACAAGCTTGGAATAAAGCGAAAATTTCACCACGTATACCTCTGCAAACAGCTCTTTCCGAGCGCGAAAATCACTCTACAAATGACGCATTCTGATTGGTCGAATCTCGTGACGCACACCGCCTGTTGCTGACGATAGTCCTTTGAGCAACGTCATCTGCGTCATCCGAAGATACCCCGAGCACGCACGAAATCGGCCGAATTTCCGCAGAAGTGTTTTCGGATGACGATGAATCTAGTTTGTTGTAGCGTGGCAGTTGTGGCGTCACGATGTCGTCATGTCTCTTCGCATTTGTTTGTCTTTTTTTTCTGCGGTGCATGGTTGAGATGATGGTGAAAGCTGGACAGGAAATGGATTCTGCGAGAGACTGTAAGTACAAATTTAGTATTAATTTGGTAAAGAAAAAGCCTGAATATCGAACAAATCCCGTGAATTAGTCTTTTGGCATTCAGTTTATCTTACTGTTGAGCATGCCTAAGAACTCCGGCAGAAGTGTCATAAGTGGTTGTCAACTCGTTCACTTCGGATTGTTTCTGTTTGTATGTCTTGTAATCTTCTTCTGCTGCTAAGAAGACTAGAGAAAACCTCAAAAATAAAGAAACCAAAGCTAAAAAAAGTCAGATCTAATTTTATAGCTCGAGTATAATTATTTTTGGCACCTACGGTCATATTTTTTCACTGTACTGGTAAAGTTACTTATTTTTACTGCATAGTTTGACTGTTGTTCGAAAGACAATCAAACGGATATTACAATCACTTTTGGAGACAAAATAAAATATCCGTAAATCAAATGCCAAAATCAGATTTGGATTTCGCTTTATAAAAATGAACATGCTGCAGGTGTCAATGCAAAGTTGTAAACAACTCAATATAAGCAGTCTGTGAATGTGCGTTTAGGTCCACAAAACTAATTTTTCTTTTGGACATCTCATCGAAGTAAAGACTTAAGGCCTACATTGCTTGTCTACGAGTCTACTACGAAATGTTTTGCCACAGTAAGCGTCTGAGAGGCGATTCTGGTAAATTTATAGGACGCTAAAATGCAAATAATTCTAAGCTTAAACAACCTGGCTGGGTCCGACTTTTGAATTACAAAATGTTCACGTTTGCTGGCTCTACTTTAAATGAACATGGTTTTTGAAATGATTTTGTACTATTTTAACCCGAAAATTATGACTGGGTTATAAAGCTTTTAAAACGGACGAAAACTAAGCTATTAAACATGTTCAATGTAAAAAACTAAGATTTAGTCGCTTTTTCAACTTTGCTTTGTGGGCCGAAAAATTTACCCTTACGCAAAAACAAAAGCAAACAATGAGGCTTTTATTCGACATATTTTCTCAGAATTTTATCTGATCAATTTAATGTCACTAGCATTGTTTTCGTATAGGAATTTTCCTAATTATATGAGCTTTTACTTTAATAATTTTGATACTCTATAAACTTCTCATTTGATAGCTTCACTTTTTTATACACCGATTGAGAAACAAATTCGCTCTCGTTAAATCCTATTTTATGACCTATTTATTAGAACTCTAGGTAACATACCAAATGGTGTAACCGGACAGGCTTTAACCTTTGGTCCTAATTTATTTTTTCTTCGCATCCCCTAATCAGTTGACGGGCCGTGAGAGAATATCGCCACAAAAAGATGCGAAAAAGTTTTCCCTGAGTTTCCTTTACATATTTCGGCTTTATATGGGTCTACACCTTACCTGCTTAAAAATGAAACTGTTGTTCAATTAAGCCAGTCAAACTCGGTATACTCTTGACTTGCAAATCCAAATGCAAAGGTTTATTTCGCAGTAGAAGAGCGTGTAAACATCATCGAACAACGCAATGTAAATTGGCTAATGTGAAACCACGTTTCTTTCACTTTATTTACCATGCATTTATCTCAATTGCACACTCTTGTGAAATTAGCCTCAGACAATTAGTTGTGACCTTTAACAGACTCAACAAGCCAGTATGAAAATATGTTAAGAGAAGCTGAGCTCTACATGTTCTTTTTCTTTTTTCTCATATTGCCCTTGCATGTGTTAACATTCCATTTCTTTTTTGTTACAGGTAACTTCCAGACATGACGAGGAGATAATTACTTTTCTAGAGAGCAATTCTTTGATACTGTCAGTTATTACTGACTTACTTTGAGTTAAAAACAGAGAAAACAGACACTAGTAATGACACAAAAACAACAATCCCAGGCAAGCCTACAAAACAAGAAAGAGGAACTCAGACTCCTTATCAAAATGTGAAACAAGATAAAAACAGCTTTTCTAACGTAGGGAAATTTGCTTTAGAGAGATTTGTAATTGCAACGTTATATTCAAGCACATTGCATTGTCAAACATCATAATTTACTGAATAATGAACATGGGGCTTAGCTCAGTTTGTAATGAACTTTGAAAGATATTCTATAACCTTGTATTTTTAAAAGCTTTCATGGAACATAGATGCATTTTATTATACAATGAAAATAGTGTCTGTCTCTCTTTTTACTGATTTCAGTCAATTCCATTTTATTCGCAATATGAAATGGGAATCCTATTAAAGACTCATTAAAAGGGGTGAGGAGTTTTTACAATCCCCCGACAGGTCATCTCCACGATGACGCTGTTTTATTACTACGGCAGAATCCCTCAGGGTTTTACTTTCTTGTGAAAATTAGAGCTTTTGTTATTTAAACTTCGCTGAGACAACCAAATGGAATAGCAATGACGTCATCGTGTAACCGTACATCAAAAGATAAGCACGGTGATCTGTTTAGTTTTGTTTTTTGTTTTTAGCCAGGCTTAAAATATCTGTAGATTCAAGGAATTATAACCTGTGCGTTGAGAGCATGCCAGAGACCGATTTTGGCATGCCCGGCATGACCCAGATTATGGCACGCCCGGCATGCTAGAGAATTTGTCATGCCGGGCATGTCAGAGAATGTGGCATGCCCGGCATGCCGGAGATTTTGCTGGGTATGAATTACTTATTACTAGAACCTAGGCTTCTCGCGGCCTGGGTGAGAAGGTCACGGAACCTCAAATTGTGCTTACAGGGCATGCGAAATTCTGTTGCATGCCAATTTCAATGCAAAACCACTCTGGGGCCACCCCCTCTATTACCAGTGAGCAAATCATTGACGATAGGCATGGGAAAAATCCTTGCATGCTAACCAACATTGAAAACGTAGCAGAAATGTCCTTAGTTGCTGAGTCATGCCCTAGGGGAGGCTTTAAAATACAGAATTTCCTAACATGGATGAGAGAATTTTCCGTAAACAGCATGTGATCATGCCGGCTAGGACGCATTTCCTCCGTATTGCCCCTTTTTACAGCAAACTAGGCTCATTTTTAGGTTCCATGGCCTGAAATGACGAAAAATTCATGCCCTGAATGTAAAAAGTCCAAAAACGTCCTCGAAATTTTAGTTTCCAAGCCGTTTCAGTGATTCTCTGGTAAAACTCATTCAAACACGTCTGCCCACAGTTCTATTTAACAAAAGTTACATTTCTAAAAATACTATAAATCTTACTTGAGAAATGGCTTTGCGAGTGTAATAACTGCTTTGAGTCTAAAACTGGGGTGCACAATAAACATTTCTTTCATTTTTTTCTTCAGTCTACAAAGAGAAAAAAATCAATTCAAAACACTGGGTTAAAGAGTTTGGCTGTAACTTCACTTAATAATCTAGACACCTTGAGTTAACATGGTTCTTCAGATTGTGTCGGCAAGTACAGTACTGAGGACTACTATAGCAGCAACCATGTGCTGCTCAACATCACTCTGCTTTTATACGCCCTTTCTACAAGAAGCAATAGATGTGATAGGACAGTACACATGCAGATTGCCGATGAGGGTTATAGCACTGAGTTGGTTTCAACCATTTCATATATAACAAGAAATACAACTAACATGCAATAAAGATAATCATATTTTTACTTCCTACTTTCACCGGAAGATGATTAACCCATTCGCTCCTGGGAATTTTGCCAAAAACACGTTTTGAAGCTTATAATCAAGCAGTTTTTTAATCATCGCCAGGCTATAGTATAAAGAGCTAAAACGAACCACAAAACTGTTTACAGATTGTGAACTTCGATGTCTTCTGATCCAGATGCAAAATGTTAGTTTGTAAAGTTCGGGCATCCCCAGAAAGCAAAATTTCGCGACTTTTTCTTTTCTTTTCTCTCCTCTCCTCTCCTCTTCTTTCGCTTTTCTTGCCTCATTTTTTGCTTTTGCTGGGCATTTAGTAAGCTTCATTTTGGTGGGAAATGTTTTTGGGAAGGCTTTTAGGATCTTGGGATTAGGTGAAAGGAAAGGTAGGTGAGTAGTGAAACAAGATTTTTGTGGGAATTTTCGGGTCAATGTTACATGATTTTTTGCCTTTTCTCCGGTCTCCTTGACTGAATCATGCTCATTCTGGTATGGTTTGAAAGATCTCTTTACCCTGCACAAGTTAGTGGACAAAGTTGTCCTGACATCACTGGCGGTAGAGGGCACTATGGATCCGCACGGGCAGTTACAGGCGGTTCAGGGGGAAATGGGTTAATTAATGGTCTAATTTTCTTGTAAGTGGTCTTGGGTAATGACAACTTGCATCAAAAAGTTAATAAAATGACAAGTAGGTTTGGTATAACTATTCTTACCCTCCTTCAATATACTGGTAAAACCTCTTCATCCATGCAACAGAAGGCATGTTTTGTTGTCTTGTGCCACCATTCAGATAAACTAAGTAGTAATCGTCGTGGATGGCCAGCAGCTCCAGGGTACTTATAACATAACTACAGCCATATAGAGAGAAGTGTGGAAAAGTAGAAAAAAGGCAGGTTAGAGGGTGGGAGTTGACTGGAGGCAGTGAGCCTGAAACAACATCACAATAATTATTACAATAATATTATTACTTCAGTCTATGCAATATAGTAATCAGACTGAGCCATTAGCTGAGACAGAAACCAAAATACTTTAAACATTCAACAAATAAAAAATTTGATAGTAATAATAACTTACAAGAAAAGCTGTTCCATGAGGAAATCATAGTTCTTGATACTTCTGTCTGGGAGGTAGCAGGCAGCCAATACAACAATTGTTGATTTAGTATTGCTAAAGTAACCTGTGAGTAGTAAACATAAACTAAAGTTGAACCTCAATATAACAAAGGGCAAAGGGACAGGTAAAACTTGCCTGCGCTATCGAGATTTCATTATATTGAGGTCCTTTTCCATATATTTTACTATTACTGGGGTAAAGACAATTATTGTTCGTTATATCGAGGACTTTGTTATATAGAGGTTCATTATGTCGAGGTTCCACTACACCTTCAAAATGGTTAAACATTACGAAAGCTAGTTCAAACAGAGCAGGGATAAGTGTTGGTGTCATTACCCACTTATAATGGCCTTAATGGTCAACTATAGAAAATAATAATTAATGGCCTGGCATATTGACCCTTGTTGAAATGTTTGCCTGCTTCCATTGCCACCCATATGTCACCAGCCCTATAGAAGCAATGCTGACACTAAGGGCACTTTCCACTTGTCAGAACTGGCCGGCTGGACCATTGCCGGACCAGTCAGTTGGCAAAATTAATGAAATCCACTTTTTCGAAAGGGTTTTTGCTGAAAAACATTCTCCTTTGTGCATACTACTTAGGATTTGACTGATCTGGCTGCATACCTAGTTAAAAGTGAAATTATCATTACGACAGGAATGGTCTGGCCAGTCAGTTCTGACAAATGGAAAGCATCCTAAGCTCTCAAGTTGCTAGGTATATGCAATTAGTAGGCAGGAAATGGAAAGCTAGTAAGTTCGTTATGTCTTATTTTCATTTAAATGTTTCATCTCGAAGTTGCACATTATATAGTAGCCAGGGGAAATTCTCGACCTCCTATCCCAAGTGAAAGCCCTGTGAAAGGCAATCATTGTACCAGGCCTCAGTAGTTCAAAAGGTGGACAGCACTATCCAGCAGATAAATCTCTATCAAGTAGATAGTGCAATTCGTTTCCCTAATACGTATCCACTGGATAGTGATTTATCCGATGGATAGCGCTATCCAGCTTTTAAACAACTGGGGACAGGAGAAGAAAAAGTTTTAATGTGCTGCCTTACCACCGTGAGAGATAACTTTCATGTAAGGCTCTAGAAGCTTCAAATCCAATATCTTGTCCCTTCCACTGACACTAACAGTGTACCAACGAAAATTATTTCTATCATCAGGACTCATTTGTCCATCTTGCTCTTTAATTTGTGGGTGTTCACTCTGTTCCTCCTCTCTATTCTCTCTTTCATCCTCTTCTTCCCGATCATCCACCACCTCATTTTCTTCATCTTCAAAAGACTCCTCGTCAACATCACCTTGTTCTAGACTAAACTTAGTCTCAGAAGTTTGATGCAGCAGTGGTGTGATCGTCTTAGGAGCTGAGTAGCTTCTCTGTAGCTTTTTCTTTTCACCTTATAATTTATGTAAATTACACATTAATTTTATAAGTTATAAAGGAGTCAAAGTAAAGATATTCACTAATTAAACAGAAGGCAAATCCATGCTAATTATCTACAGTGCAGGTTTAAGAAACTGGAATTTTATTCAGACAGCACTGTAACATCTTCATTCAGTCAACACAAGAAAAAAAACTAGAAACAAGGAATGATTAACAAATACAACTTGAAAGGAGGGTTAAATCTTTAGCTCTAGAAAAGTGAGCCTGCTACTCAAGGTAAGCTGGAGTCAATGACATTGTCATTAGGGAGCTTAAGCAAAGACGTTTTTGAGCAACGCACGTCAACCGGAAGTGAGGCCTTCTCCCTTTTTATCTGCTTTGATGCTAACAAATTTGCATTGCTAAGTTTCTTTTCTCTTATAAAGACAATTTACCCGAGAGTTTCAACCAAACCACTCCCCAATGACGCAAAAAGTCCACTTCCGGTTGACGACCGTCGCTCAAAAACACTGTTGCTTAAGCTCCCTATTAACCACCACTGCCCACCTCTACCATCTATCTATCAAAACTATCCACGGCAACTGTGTGAGCAGCCACCACCAAAGTGTACTTACCAAAATCAATGTACAGTCACACCCCACTTTATGGGCACCCGCTTTTATGGACAGTTTTATTTGTCGCTGGGAAAGGCCTGTAAATTTTCTCTAAATTCAACCTGCTTAATAAAGACACCCATTCATGGGGAAAACAGACACTAGTTTCTTGCCCAATTAACAGATTCTGATAGAAAGTCAACCTCATTATGACAAAAGTAGGTAGAGTTTGATCGTCCGGGTGAAAGTAGTCGTGAATAGGACTGTTGTTGTTGACAGTGACTGATGTTTCGACAACCTGTGCAGTAGTCATTTTCAGAGTCAAAGTGAGTTGTCGAGTCAAACATATTGATCATTTGGGTTAACCTAAATAGGTATTGAGCTCAGTACATGAAAAGTTCGAAGTTTGAACTGGGCCTTAGCCAAACAAAATAGACAATCAAAACAGGTCAAGTCACTTTATTCTCTGTTTACATACTAGAGACAAATCTACAAAAGAAATTGTCCCTCACCTGGTTCATCAATGATGCCACACAAGTCCTCAATGGACTGTGCCTTTCTTCTCATTCCTTGGATCCCAGTGTCTGCGTCATTCTCTTCAGCAATTGCTAAGAAAACTGGTGCTAGCAATTCTGTCCCAGCAACTTCTGCATGCTCATCAAAGGACAGTTCTTTAAGCAGTATCTTTTGTTTTCTTTCTAAAATCAAGTTTTAAAAAAAGTCTTGAAACTGCCAGTTGAATAGCATTCTTTTAATTTCATTTGAAGTCACAAAGTCAGGCAGGGGTGTAAACTAAGTTGAGTTGTAAGCAGTTGGTTCGTTAAATTTTATGTACATGCGTGTATTTTTGATTAACTTTGCATTGTTTTCCTAATTCATAACGCTTGTCAGTAACTGTGCTCACATTGTGGGTGGCTCCTCCAAAATTGTTCTACAATAAAAAAATTGGTAGAGGATTTAATGGAGCCAAAACCAATAATGTGGAATTACACACATTTTAGGCATCCTACCGACACGCAGAAATTTCAAGCAACAACAACTTGCTGTCTGCTCTCTTTCAAGAACCCCTTGTCAGTAGTCATTTGGCCAGACAATTCCTGAAGAATCATTTCCTATGACAAAATTTCATGTCTACTGGAAAAGGGCAAAAAACAGCACCTTACTTATAAATGAACAATTTAAACAATGGCTTTACAGTATGCTAAAATGTTACTTTTCATTTTCAAAAGATCACAGTAAAATTTCAATACTGGCTTACATTATAAAGTAATAAAATTCTCATGTAATGAGATCAAAAGTCTGGAATTCTACTGAAAAATGCAGACCTACATCTAAAGTATGAATATTAAATCTTAGAGATTAAAGTCTAGATTTTCAATGAAAATTACTAACCTGCATCTAGAGAATTAAATTCGTCGAAGAATCCTCCACCTTCCCAATCGCCCACATCAAACTCCAGTGAAGTCTCCAAAGCACCATTGAAGCTAGCAGATATCATTTGTTCATCATCTAAAGTTCCTTCTATCTCCTTTGCATACTGTTCTTCAAATTCATTATCACTAGTTATTGAAGACATTGAGCCTCTTTTGGCTTTGTTTTGTAAACTATCACTTTGAGATTTCCATGTATCACTGTTTGTCTCCAGCTGGGTTCTCTCCTTGTGTTTAGCTAAAAAATCTGTTGTTTTTGTATTTGTTGTGTCATCTGAGGTTTTAATTTTATTCAACATCATGTGGTCATTTCTCTCATCATTTTTGGTTGCTATGGAAGTTGATAAATTTGCCAATGCTGACTTTATCACATCAGCAGCAAGAAATCCAATATAATCTTGAATTGCTTTTGATCGTTTAACAAGTGGAAGCAGGATCTCAACACTGTCTTCATCTAAACCAGTTTCTTCCATTTGCTTGGTTTTTAATGTTGTATCCCTTTCTGGTGAGATTTCATTAAATTTGCCCTGAAATCTTAGACAGGATTCATGCAATGATTCTGTGATGACACTATGAACAAATCTATCACAGTTAGATTTCAATGTCTCCAGACCAAAATCGCTAAGCTTTTGTGCCATGATTTTAGTCTTGTCTTCAAGTGGCTGTGGTTTGTTTTCTTCTTCAGTAATTCTCTCAGACCAATCCCCAACTAAAAGCTGAGAAATCAAATTCTCAATAAACTGTTCACAATACTGCTCCAAAGCCAAGATTTCACTTTCATTTAGTGATAGTCTACCCTCTCGTAGACCAGCTCGTACTTCCGGGTTTAATGAGCAGATCAAAGCCTCTTTAATTGTCATGTTGGTGGCCTCTTCACAGATTTCATTCAACAAGTCTAAATCAGGAGAACTCACTTCCTCAAAGTTTTTCGTATCTTCAGATTTGCTACCTTTGCTAAGTATAGAGTCCACATCTTCTGTATTAGCCAAAGTTGTGTTTTCAAAAGTTGATTCACCATGATTCCTACAGTAATTAGAATTATCTTTACTTGATGAGAAATGTCCAGGACTAAACTCATGTTTGATTGTATCATCAATTACATCAGAGTCTTCTTGTAACGATCCATGTGCAGTGGCCCATGTGCTGTCCCCTGTGGAACTTTCACCCACTCTTTCAAGAGACAATGTACTCTCAACCACATGTTGGTCCCTCTCTCCAAGGTAACTATCAGATGTCAGTGTTGCATTTACGTTTGACAAAGCAGATGTATACAATGACTTTGACACTTCTCCAGAGTTTTCCTGAGTAGAACTCCCAACAGGAGAGCTGGAACTTTGGTCACTGGTCAGAGTTCCATTTTCGGCATCAGACTGCAAAACAGGGGACAAAGTGTCACCGTCAGTTGGACCATCTTCTTCAAAATGGGCAAAGGTTTTTGTAGGTGTACTGGTTCTTTGGTTTTCAGAGAAGTCTTCAGCAGCTTGATCATCTTCCAACAGAAATGACTCATCTCCAGTGGTTAGACTGGCCTCCTCTTCCACATAACTATTGTTGGTCACTGGACCACTGTCTTGAGCTGGCTGAGTCATGGGATCCATTCCACAGCCTCTATGGAAATCCTCTGCATTATTCATAAACTCACAACCGCCAGGCAGATCCCTTAAAAATTGACAAAATTACAATCTTGATGTAATACAAGAAAAATTATCTTCCTCATGTATTAAATTATTTATCCTTTTAGACAAATACTTATACTTAGGTTCCACAGTGCCATCATAGTGGTGCATAATGCATCCACAGCTGGTGTTCTCCAGCCACATTCAGGAATAAGTCAACGCTATTACTTTATCATAAGGTTTCTGTGATCAGCTGAGATGTTTTGAGACTATCCAAGGCTGTGCTCAAGGAAAAATATTTAAGGGAGTCTGGTTCTCTGAACCTGTGAAATCAAGGCTGCCCAGCAAAGGACTTCTATTAAAAAGCTAAGACTCCCTAGTTGCCCAAGAGAAAAAGTGAGGCATCAGGGGTCACTGGGTGCTGCTAGAACACAGCCCTGTTATCAACCCAACCAAAACCTGGAAAAACATAGACTGTTCACATCCCCTATTTTTTCGTGAGATCATCTTACCGCCACAGGAATCTTGATTTTCAAATGTACCCAAGGGGCGGGCGTTGGGGATTATAGCTCAGGAGGGAGGGGGCAGAAAAATAGAGGGACTGTAATAACATAACTGCAGCTCGCGTTCACAGAGCGTGTTGCACCAGCAATGCAGGCATTTGATTGGTCATTAGACAATAGATGTTTTAAAATTTGCGTTGACAACGGGTTTAGTTTAAGAAGCCGACATTGACAAGTCAATGACAAGCTGACTTTTCCATAAAACGTATGCTTTCATACCATAAACACACAAAGGATTTTTGGTATTTTGATGAGGAAAATGTTTTCTTGTGCATGTTTGCAGATTTTATTTCGAGGAATGGACCAGAAACATAATAAAATCACTGTTTCAAAAGGAGGTATTTGTAAACACGTGTAATCGATGCTAAATGTGTCTGGCATGTTTTTCATCACCAGAGGAGTTTCTTAATTAATGAATGGTAAAAGAAGTGAAATTCCTGTCATGCCACCTGAACGCGAGCTGCAGTGATGTTATTACAGTCCCTCTATTTATCTCGCTTCCTCCCAAACCGCCCCCGCCCCCTAAGTAGTTTTGACACTCATGCAAGATGACAGCCCGTAACACAAAGCGCTCGATCTCGATGATCTTACGGAAAAATAGAGGACTGTGAACACTCTAGGAAAAACAGTAAGAGGATGCATCCTGTCAGGCTTTTGCCTCAACCACTTTTAGATTAGAGACACTAGCATGTCTTGTGTAGACTGTCACACTGTTTATGAGGGAAGGGTGTGTACTATAAGCAATCAATAAATTGTCCTCAGTTATTAACATCCTCATAAATACAAAGGCTTTCCTCTACATGTACTGTACATGGAGCACTTTCAGGTTCTTTTCTCATAGCAGGAATGTACTCCTATACCTAATCTTTGATTAGTATATATTCCCAAGCCCCCTTTTTCATAACAGTTACTCTGTTAGGAGGAATTGTGTTAAACTATTTAATAAAGAGCATTCATCTGTAAGGTTAATCTTTTCTCTCTATCTGTACTGTGAACTTGCACTTTTTTTATTAATATTGTGTTTTTGATAATATGAGTAGTTATATAGTTACATGTAATATTTGTGGAGTCATTAATAAAGTAAATAATTTCAAACAAAAATTACTTCTCTTATTTACCCCTACTGTAAAAAAATGTAGAGGACACCTCTATTAAGCCACTGAAGACACCTAACAATTTAGGGTGTAATCTATGTTTATGGTACTTTGAAATTGTCAATTGTATAATAAAGAAATTACTGCAAAATACTGTATGTATATTCGCTTAGTCTCCAGGACCATCCAAAACATTTTGCAGTTGAGGGTGTCTGCTTAGTTATCCACAATCTCTCTCTTGCAACTGATGTTTGCGATGGTTTGAAGTTTTCAAATAGACCTTGTCACAGTTTTCGACGCCATCCTGACGAGTAGGCAAATACGTGAGAAACTACAGTGTTTGTATGAGAATCTAATATTGAATAATTGCCGTAAAACGGCTGTTCTGAAAAAAATATGAATTGTTAATTAAACCTTCACCCCTTAGGATTCTACTGAAAAAAACTGAGGGCGTTCCATGCACTAGAAGACCTAAAACCACGTTTTTAAATTTTCTATACATTTGTCTGCAAGAAAGTCCTGGGAAAAATTACAGACAAATATATGGAAAATCTTAAGCAAACATCTGAAGAAACTTAAGCACAAGTATGACCCATAAAATTTTTCAGTACAGTCCTTTGCTAATTGTAGCTTTAGTTTACATTGATATTTTTTTCAGAACAGCCGTTTTACGGAAATTATTCGACATTAGATTCTCATACAAACACTGTAATTTCTCACAAGTTTGCCTTCTCGTCAAGATGACGTTGAAAACTGTGACAAGGTCTATTGCAGTCACTTAAAGGCTCTTGCACTGAAAACATTCAACAGCTTCTAATGAGCTGACAGGTCTCAAAGGAAAACTCCCATCAAACAAATAGCTAAGCCAGTTGTTGTATGACATGAATAACAATTTATTACACTCCCATAGTGTGTAACCATACCCCTCCCCCCCCTTGGACATAGCATATTTAATTATAAACAGTAATAACTTTACTATCAGAATATTTTAATGAAAGTGTCATAAAACATTAAGTTGCATTGCGAACTTGGCAAACAGAACTTTACCCTGCTATTGAGCTAAGTGCAAATAATTTAATATTCAAATCCTTCCTTTGTTAAATAAGATGATTACTCTCAATAAAGCAGCAATATAACTTATTATATATATTGGCCCTTTTAAAACACAGCATATTCTAACACAAAACAGATGAGAATATTATTCACAAAAAAAAAAGAAAGAGAAGCTTCTGGCTTGACGATTTTATGTAAACATCACTAAAAAAGAGTTTTACTGAGCTGACACCAGGATTAAACCTCAGAATTGAGATTTGTAAAAAAGTTCTTTCCATCTAAATCGAGTAAATGCAAGCATGAATGCAGCTGATATAAACAAGCCAATATTATCTTTCAGCCGTGACCAAACGTTATTTCCAACGCACGAAATTTGATGAAGGTTCGGAAAGGTAAGCTTAAGACCTGATTACAAAGTGACATCGAGAAATCCATCCTTGAGCCCTGGTTAATTAAGTTACAACAAGCCACTGCATGCCACGATTCGAAACCAAAGTCAGTTAGAGACGAGATTAAAACAACATCTTTACATCTTCAACTGAAATGCATTTCTTCAATTCACGTCAAAGAAATGGCTCACAAGGACACAGCAATTACATGAAATTATGATTGACTTGCCTCGCACTCTGAAAAAAAAAACTGACCAAGACTATAGTCAATTTTTCGTCCCTGTTTTAGCCTTGTATTTGTTCGGACCTCATTTGCAAAGGAATAAAAAATATATCTAACTTTCAGTAATTTTCTGTCAACTAAGAAATATACGCCCTATCACAGATAGCTTATGTTTATCATAAACACAGGCTTACCGTATTCCTCGTGGGGTTAGAAAAACGGAAGAAGATCACTGTTCGTTGCACCCGCCATTTGTGCGACGAGGGAAAAGTAAAAATACACCGTAAATAAATTGTTTGACAAGAGCGTTAAGGATTCTGGGTAATTTGAATAGACTTACCCCACCCTACTCCATCCCTACTCCATGCTAACCGTAGCTGATATCCTATATCCTACCCATCCTACCGGACCCTACCAATAGAATAATGCGCCTGCCCAACTAAAAAAACCTCCACTTTGCTGAATAAGAAATCTATGCTTAGCTACAAAAAGAAAACTCTGTTTTTCTACATAAGAACGTCTCATAACAACCGGAAGTGGACGCGTGACAGGGGCCACTTTAAGTCCTTTAAAGAGTTTAAGCAGGGACGTTTTTCAGGGGCACCCAACGACAATTTTCGGAAAAATATCTGTTCGGAAGACGATTTGAGATCTAGAATTATCGGAACATTTGTTGTAAAATTTATTGCTTGCCTGCCTCTCCTAGGATTTTCGAACATCTAAAAAATGGTATAATTGCTTATTTTTGACGGATTTTTACCCTAAAAAGGTCACCTAGAATTTTCGGGAGCCTTTTTTCTGGCTGTAATTTTCGAAAAGTTAAGTTTTGATCCCTATAATTTTCGGATCACTAGACTTTCAGCTAAGAAATCCGAACAGATGAAAAATTTTTAGGGGATAAAAATATGCCTATATCTACCGTTTAAATACTAAAATACGTTCAACAATTCTATGTTTAAGTGGTTTTGAACTATATTCTCGTTGGGTGCCCCTGGTTTTTGAGCGACGCACGCCAACCGCAAATGGGTTTTTTGGACTCTTGAGCCGTGATTTTAAACACAGTTTTGGGCAAATATTCTCTTTAAGAGTAACGACATTTGGTAGCGTCAAGGCATATCGAAAGAGAAAAAGGCTCACTTCCGGTTGACATGCGTCGCTTAAATGAGGCCGTGACAATGTGCGAAGATCGCGTCCGTATCATCTGAAAAACACGAGTTATTTAAATTACTAAGCTGACAGCGCCTGCGAAGACAGATGCAAACGAAGACGGAAAGGAAAGTCAGTTACTTCCCAGAAACTGCTGCAAGTTTTTGCACTCTACTGGTCTCGCTGGGAAGCTAATGAATATCTTAGAGTAAGGTAAGCTACCGTTTTTATATGATCATTCGTCGATGCACGTTCTGTTTTCAGAGTGTGCAACAATCTTGCAGCTGTCTGGGATATTGGTCAACAGTAACTGAGAATTCACAAAGTGCGCATTAACGCGTACTCTTCATGCAAGAGAACTTGGAGACTCACACTTTATTTGCCACTTTCATGAATTCGTGCTTGTAATACTAAAATGGGAGATCTTGAGCTTGTAGAAAAAAAACAATCCCCGAGTCTACAAGTACCATTGTTCAATCACAGTGCCATGACAGTGCCGATACATTGTAAATACAAACTACTTGTTACTGAAAAGAAGTTAAGTTAAAGTGAACTCACTTTTCATTAAGTTGAGTTAAAGCTTAAAATTTAATTTGACCGTTTTGTATTTTCTGTCTTCCACGCATTCAAGATTTTTCGCACGCATTAACTGAAAATGCACGTCCTTGCAAAACAACTTGAACTTGTTGTGCAGCCAAAATACTGACAGCTCATTGCGAGTAGGTGACAACCCGCGCGACGCTCCCCTTGGGTTTCTGTTATTTTGGAGGTATATCTCTCTTGTTCTCACGATGCAAGTGACAGTTGGATCTATGACTCCTTTTACTGATCTCAGAAATGAACGAGAGTCACAGACACCTGATACAAGGAACTTTAAAATGTTAAAGTGTTGTATGCTAGATAAATAGACTGCGAGCAGTCTCATACTTTTCTTTTGGGTCAAAATAGGTCGAGAGCGCATGTGAGGTGCCCGGGAGAGGCTCCGCCCGAAAGGGGCTCAGCTAGTATATGAAAGGGTAGGGGTTTCATATGAAAGTTAACGGAAATCTGTCATTTCGGTCTTTATTATGACTTAAAAGGGCTACAGAAGGATTTTATGGCTGTGAGAAAGTCGAGAAAATTTTCTGGTTTTATGATTTATTCACATTTAAAAAACAGTGCATTTACAGCAGTTAAAAGGGGAGCAAAGGTCTGGAAAAGAGGTGAGAAGAAAGGTATGTGAAAGGGATACAATTTGTCAATTGATGGTATACGAGAGGGGTACCTTTTTTGTCAAAAATGGTACATAAAAGGGTAGGGCATCCAATATACGTCCGCGTGGAGTGATTTAGTATCCATGCTACCTAGTCCTGAACTAATGGGTTTGTATCTGTACTTTCGCCTTTTTACGTGTAAGGTGGGTCCGGGTCCCTCGGGTCGGGGTCTGCAAAATAGAACTAGAATCTGATCGTCAAGCTCGCAGTTTCCGGCCCCCAGTACTCCCAGTAACTGCAGAATATTTAACATAACAACGTAACAAATCTGTTTACTAATGTGAATCTGATTGATACTCAGCTAAAAAGCTATATATTTTACAGGAAACCTCACAATTGTAAGGATATATACAATAAAAAAGATTAAAATAACTGTCTCTACTAAAAATCTTATGGCAGTATTAGTATAGAAATAAGGGATAAAAAGATATATAGCCCTAATAATACATCTTAAAAGTGATACTTAATAAAATAAGTCTTTATGACATGCGGATTGTTGAAATTACAATCTAGAGAGGTCTAGTTTTCTGATGTTGTTTTTGGAAAAGATTTAGGTTGAACTTCGCCCTTCCCCCTCCCCAGTCTATCGCTCGGCTCGCTTCGCTGGCCCAATCTCTATGCCTTTTCACTCCGGTTTTTGCCTTTTTTTCGCTCATAGCGGAGCCTGGTCCTAGGCAACCTCGTCTCCAGGGCACTTTTTCGAGGATGGGTCCCAGGCAAACTGTTAGTGCTATGATCATCTGGTAATGAGGTCCATAACCTGGCTTGCCGTGTAACGCCACGATCTTAGTGTGTAAATGCGGTAGTGTTCACTTTCGTTACACTCTAAATGTCAGTTCCTTTGAGGTTATAGATCGACTTCCCGGTTAATAAAATCTAAATGACTTTTAGGCGCTTTATATGTATTTAAATCTGAAAAACTTTTATATTAGGCCGATTTGGGCCATGGGGGACTTGAAACTTAAACTTTCTATCCACACTTACTCCGACTAAGGTCAATTTCGTTTTCTATTGCAATAACTGGCACATTTAAACACAGAATTCTCTGTTGACTTTCTTAATACCATTACCTTGTATTTCTGGTGATTTCGTCTCATTTCATTTTCCTTGTACCATTTGTCCATATATCCTACCAAAATCTATGTTAATAGCCGCTTCAACTTCCATATTAACCACATCTCCGGCATAGAAAATTTGCGTGTCGTCAGCATAGGTTAAAAGAGTGGTGTGCTTAATTGCGCAATGCAGGTCATTCTTGAAAATATTGAATAATAGTGCTCCCAGTCATGACCCCTGGGGAACTCCTTTAAAGATCGACTGCCAAGAAGAAAACGTGTGACCGAGTTTCACGCGTTCAGTGTTGCTAACCCGATAGGCAATCGTTAATAAAATTAATTGTTTTCCCATCAGCTCCATATTTTCGCAGTTTGAGAACAATCAGATCATGTGGCAGCCTATATAACGAAATCTTTCGACAAAATCCATAGAGACCAGCCCAATTATCTTGTGTTTCTCCAGCCTTTTTCTCCATTGTTCCGTCGAGCTCAAAAGCGCAGTATCGCAGCCATGGAACTTGCGGTATAAAACAAACACAAACAAGTTGATAAAGGTCGTTAAAATGTGGACAAATTCTAGTATGAACAAGCCTTTCAAACAATTTTGATATTAGGAAGGTTAAATTGACAATGTCCTATAATTTGACTTCTTCAAAGTCGCATTTAGTTTAGAGTCACTGTCTTACTTTAATTTTCACTAGTTACTCAATATTGTTCGCACATTTGCTGTTTTCTCAATGTATCTCCACAGAGCAATAACGGATAAGGATGTGTTTTGATTTAATTTCAGTTCACGATCAATGGATTTAAATTAAACAACCTGCTAATGGTAAGTATTTCTTGGCCACAACCTTGATGCAAGTTAACTGGTAAATGTCATACTGAAATGTTTACAGCAACTGTGAACTCAACAATCAATATCATTGCAGGATGAATCTCTAAGCGATTTTAAAAGGTGCTTATGCATATAGGTGATATCGAACGATATGGAGAAAACAGAAAAATTCACAGGCAGATATCCAATACACCTCATCTTAACAGCTGTGTCAGTAGCATTGAGCTTGTGAATGTGGCTCATTGACGGACAGAGAAGCAATCAGTTGGTTTTTCTCTAATTGTAGTATTCTAAGCACTTCCTTTTTCTGCATGCTGTGCCTCAAATATAGTGCTTTAACTTTTTAACTAAAACAATCCTAGCCTGAGAAAACAGCCGACATTTGGCGACGCTACCCCTGGTTTCCCCGCCAAATGACGTCTGAGAATTCGAAACGAGCGCAGAAATTCCACACTGCTGACGCGTCACTACCCAGATCTGGTTAGTGCTTCTGATTGGTCGTGCGGCATGGGAAATTTGATTCAACCAATCAGAGGCACTACCCAGATCTGGGTAATGACGCGTCATCAGTATGGAATTTCTGCGCTCGTTTCTCAGACGTCATTTGGAGGGGAAACCGGTGGTAGCGTCACGAAATGTCGGCTGTTTTCTCAGGCTAAAATAATCCGCACGTTTGTCCGTAGGCACTCACAGAAGATCTTCGCACATGTGTACCTTACGCCTGTAGAAGCCCTTTCTTGTCAGAAGACTCTTCGAAAGGGGCGACTGAATCTCTGTTAACTGACGGTTTCTTTCAAGAAATCATTGGTTCAAGAGGAACTGTAATTTCCTGGCAGCCTTTTGAAGTAAGAAAGACGTTGTTATGTACTCTTATATGGCACAGCTTCAGTGTGTATCGAGAGTGGAGGCTTTATTGCTATCTCATGGATTTGACAAAAATAGGTCCTCCGTACCTCAGGAGCAGGGAATTCACACAATGCCCAACTTCCCCGTTACGACCGTTAAAAAAACTTTTACTGCCCGGGCTGTCATAGGATATACATCTGTTTCCCTGGCTTGTTCCAGGAAATACCAAATCCCCTGACTCTCTACCCCCACCCTTATCTTGGCTGTTGATTAAAAAAGTGCATTATTTAGACCATGAAGGTCACTCTAGATATACTTTTGCGCATCAAACACCCTAGAACATCGGTGCTTTTTTCACCAGATACCGCTGCAAAAAATAGGTCTGACCACCACCTGTAAGACCAGACAAAAGGATGGCAGTTTTATCGGTCTTCATGGTTTCGAAATCGAGTACAGACCGAACTGTGGTAAGTCTTTTGAAGAATGTAATTATCCTATATGTATAAAACGACGTAAGCGACGATACGCAAATCGACCGTAATAATCACAGGCTACATTTCGGCGGTTCATCACCGAAGTAGTGTATTAGAATCTGTACGGGTAATTAAACTTGGAACAATAAAGCCAGTAAATACAATAAATTGTCCTCATACATATCCTCAATAAAGTGCTTGGCGTACATAACTTTCTGTCTTTATTCCCAATTTCAGTTCGGTTTGAATGGTATAACATATCTGACCTCTCCCTAGCTGTTTGGCAAGAGTGTTTTAAAATATTTTCGTTCGTCCCGACTTAGTGTAAGGCTACTCAGGGAAGATTCAACCATAGCTTACTTATTCTCTACTGTTCTGTCATTTTTTTTTTTCATCATTTTACAAAACTACAGAAGAAGGACCAAGAACAACCGCGACCAAAACGCTTCGCGTCGTCGCCAAATGTAAGCCACTGGCGGAGAATTTTGTGAAAATTTTTGCAAATTGGATAAGTCAACAACCAGGAGAGGTGAATCAGTACGCAGAGCTGTTCAAGCGTACGTCGTATTTTAGGTTAGTTTGCTGAATGAACTATTAAGTTTTATGTTGCAAACTAAAGTAGCCTACATTAAAGAAATGGTTTTTTGACTGTAAAACAGCCTGTATTTTTGTGTAGGCCAAGAACGCACGAGCGGTCAAATGAAAGTTCTGGAACATGCGCAAGGATGAAAACGGAGAGTGAAAATGGAGAGAAACGCGAAAAATCCTTGTCTTCACGCGAAAATCTCGCGCCGGAGGTTTTGTGAAATAAACCTACTCCCACACTTAGTTCTGCATTTTGTGTATTCTTCAAGCTCGGTATTGTGACCAGTGCCCTTTTTGTAAAACAAACGACGCCATCATTGGTCATTTGATCCTGGCAGTTATGGCAAAGATTATGTACATGTATTTAAACAGTACTATATTTTGTTTTACATGAATTGAAGGAACTCAGATGTAAGGGAGATAAAAGTAATGAGTACGCAAGACCAAAGGTTTATGGACATCGCGCCAAAAGTTTACTACACCATATGTAACCCAGTCAAGGTATGCTGTGAATACCCACCCGCCTAGGCGTTATCTCTTACCCCGTTGTCCCGCGCGAAGTCTAGGAAAGGGTAGTCTCTCTCGCAGACGCCACAGCGGGAGAGAAAAGTCCAGGCGACCGAGCCGAGAACGCCTAAGGACTAGGCTGGTGAATACCGTTCCCCGTTCCCCCACTTACAGCCCCGCTGTTATAGGGCTAGGCCCATTTCCCTGGAAGTAAAAAAAGACACATCCGAGTATAAGCCCCGGATATAAATCCCCTCTAGCTTGTACTGAAATTGATTCAATTTATTATGATGTTTTGAAACTTTTAAACATCAGTAAATGCAAAACGTCCTGAAAGCGTGTATGTCTTTATCTGGCTTATTTTGAAGCGCTTTTTTTATTTCCGGTAAAAAGCCCCCTCGCATATAAACCTCTCCATCTGTAAGCCCTCTTAAAACCTCTTAAGAAGATGTAAGGAGCAGTTAACAGTAATCCCACATTTCCTCCAGTAACTTTTAAGTGATATTGTTATATTGCAGGAATTGTTTCCCACCAGTGCGCTCTCTCATCGGTTACTTCGAGGTCAAATGACATCGAACAATGAAATTGTTTCTCGCCGAAATCTCTGAGCGGGCAACAGTGCAAAATCTTTGACGTCAGAGGATAACGGCGCACTGTTACCGGCAAATGTTGACCGACCAACGCCTTTACAGCGAGGTCATGAATTTCCAGCTGACACTGAGATTCTCGGGATATAAAATTAACTGTTTTCCTCGGGACCAATCATTAAATGTTTGATATATAATTCTTTCTTTTTTTTTCTTTCTTTACGGCAGGAACTTTTCGTTATAGTCATGGAAGATTTCACAGATCATGTGACTCACCTCAATACCGTCAATTATGCCCCGCAGGTTTGGGACCAGAAAGATATAAAGGTTTGAATTCCATTCAGTTGTGTTTTAACCCTGACTAGGTACGGTAAAACGGGCAAAAAAAAATAACGTGCAACTTGTTTTGCAACATTGCTGCAAAACGGGCTGAAAAGCTTGCCCAGTCCTTATGACTCTTCCACGCGGCCAATGAGTTTCAGGTCACGTGGATCCGGGTATGGTTCGATAACGCATTGACCGAGAAGGACTGGAAAAAGCCGAACAGGGACCAGGCAAATGAAAAGCTACGTTGCGCGTTTTACCACCCACGTTCAAACCTGTCTTGCAACAAATCAGGTTTTTGCAAGTTGTGGAATACTGACTTCTGATTGGTTAAAATTACGTGGGAGTCACGCCATACACGGGATTTACGTCACCCGCTGTAAAACAAGTTTGCTTTGGGCCGGTAAAACGGGCAACATATCATGTACAGATTTTGCTGCAACCTGATTTGTTGAAAGACAGTTTTAATCAGTGAGTGGTAAAACACGCAACATTGCCATTTTACTCGTTTTGCAGCAGTGTTGCAAAGCAAGTTGCGTCTTTCTTGCCCGTTTTAACGCGACTTTCGTTCGTGTTGGTGCTAGCAAATGGCATGGAAATACAGTACTCGCTAACCAGTTTTTTGAAACACTTCCTAGGTGTCCGACAACGTATGACAAAAGTAAAAGTAAGAATAAAATAAAAGGAATCGGGCCTGTCCGGGAGTCGAACCCGGGACCTCTCGCACCCAAAGCGAGAATCATGCCACTAGACCAACAGGCCGACGACGGGATTCGTCGTTTTGTTATAGTTTTATAACTTGTTAAATGCCACCTGTCAGTCCCCTGAACTACCTGTACTTCCTTCTAATAACACAAAACAACATTTTTTTCTGTTGATTTCCTCTTTTTTGTTGTTTTTTTTTTAAGAAAGTATTTATTTGTTTGATTGTACAGAAAGAATGGTGAAAAATTACAAATACAGCACTCATCTAGATTGCAACACTAGCTCTGATGGCGTATTCCGGTCCTTATGAAATCAATTTGTGAATTGTACAGTTGGAGACATGATCAAACAGGCAAATCCAAGTACAGCAACAGTGTATTGATTTGGTCTGATCGTTCCCCCCTTTATATAATCAGAATTTACCTCAGTCAAGTTTTCCGACTTGTAATTGGCTCAACAAGGTTTAATAAGTTACGTAGCATCTATGTACAGCTCTCATTTTCTCAGAGAAATAACAAAATTTCAAAATAGTGAAGAATTCTGAAAGTGAAAGTGAAGAATGAATTTCATATATACTTCACATCAGTGAAGAATTCTGTCCAAATTTTACTTAAATGATTCCCTCGTTGAAATTTCCTTTTAGTTATACAGGAAGAGTTTGGACTGGTCTAAATATAGCTCTGAGGCTGGGGCAATTAGGTACCTCTCCGAATTCGTCTGTCAAGTCAGTTCTAGGAACATTTTCTATAAAAAAGATGACTATCTTTTAGATAATGACCCATTTCTTTCTCAGACTGCTACATGACCATTTGCATGTTATTTATTCTCAGCTGTACTCTAATCGGTTGATTCTTTATTCAACCTTCAACCCCAAAGGTTGTGCTTCGAGATATCGCCCGGTTTCACAGCATCCATCTTGGTGATGTAACCAGCCTCACCTCAGAATCATGGATGTGTGTGATCAGTGGTAGTGTTATAAAATCGTTGAAGGGGTTTTGGCGAGCTGTCTTACGTAACAGTCATATGACGTTTCCTGACATCTGGACGCAGAACAGGTGACTGAAGAAAGCTGTTTCCATTCCGTAATATATGAACCTCTATATGGGTGGGTGCTGTGGATGTCGTTTTCGTCGTGCGTTTTATATCAAATCATTAGTTCATGAAAGAAATCGCGAGAAATCGTCCCATATCAAGAATTTTTTGCGTGATAACGCTACCAGCGAGCTCGGGCAACCACGATAATGACGACAACGAGAAACTAAAAAGCAACAGGTTAAATAACCAAAATAAAACTCCGAACTTGCAGCACTCTTTTTGGTGTATTTCTTTGCCTTGATCTGCCATTGATTTCGATCAAGTTATCGGGAGCAGTACCATATCAATATCGATCATCAATAGCGTTCGTCGTGACTTTGATTTCGTCGGAAACACCCATAGAGTCTAAAACCTACAATAATCCTCTATCTTCAAAAACGCTTAAAAAATGACCTTATGTTTTCTATTTTAGGACGCGACTTGTTGGCAGTTTTATTGACAACCTTGATCGCGTTTGGCAAGTTATCGAACCATTTCCTCGAACTCTGGTTCACTATGATTTTACTCCAAGAAATGTGTGTTTACGTAAGCAAGAAGCAACTGAAGAAAGACACAATGACCACCTAATAACAACCAATAGATCAATATTCCGACAGTCTTGCATTTACGACTGGGAAATGGCAACAATTCATGTACCTCAACACGACGTGGTTGAATTCCTCGCTTTTGTGCTCCCTGAGAAATGTGACGTCACTACTCGCACGAACTTAGTACGTTTTTACCAAGAACAACTCGAAAAATTCAGTGGAAGAACTTTTGACACGAATCAGTTCATGAACGTTTTTAAAGCAACGTGTTGTATCTATGCATTGCACCAGCTTTCAATGAAGACTGTAACACACTCAGTGACTCGATTACCTTATTTCCAGAGAGCTGTTGAGTCACACATGGGGTATTTGGAGGAACTAGAAGCAAGTAGCTGTCTCGAGTTCCCATAAACTGGTCTCTTTTAAAATTAAAAGAGACCCACACTGACATTCCAGAGAGCAATCCCGAAAATCACTGTGAAGATACTAGATAAGAAAATGCACGGTGCACGTGCCATGGTCCCCGTTGAAGGACGTTAACTCGTGTTTAAAGTAGGGGGACAGAGAAGTCCAAACCTCTCGTTTTCTCTAATTTGCCATTCTCGCCTTCCACCCTTTTTTAAAGCCTTTTTCGATTACGAAATATGAAGCATTGTTGCATAATTTACCTCTATTTCTTCCGCTTCCTGCCCTTTCAGAACTCACTCCTCCCGCTCTTCCGGCCTCTCTCTCGTCCTGTATCCCTCCCGCCCCTATGCCCCGTGTCTTCCCCTAACATACAGTGACTCAGTAAACTTTCGGAAACCTGTTCTTTCAAAATTTAAAATGAAACCCCAATAGAACGAACTGCAATTCAATGAACTAATACGATCTCGATAAAATGTCTTTTTATACCTTGCTTTACAGGAAAGAAACAATCAACACAATTTCGATTTTTGAAATTCTTTTGCACAAAAGGCGTTTGAGTTTTTAAAAATAAGTTCACAACTTCGACAATGCAGGACGGTTTAAGGCGTAGGTGCCGTATATGAAGAAAAGATTATTAAACCGGCTGCCAGCTAGCATAGCGAACGAGGATTTGTACAAATAATATAAGAATCCGCTACATTCCCAGACTGTGAGCAGTCTCTTGTTTTTCTTTTGAGTCAAAGTTGGTCGCGAGCGCGCGTGAGGTGGAAGGGGCTAGCGGTAAAGACGCGAGGAACGAAGGCGGAAGCCCGAAAGAAAAAAGAAACTCCGGAGACTCTCCCTCTTTTTACCATCAATATACATAATTTTGCTTTTTCACTCGCCGCGCATGGCTCTGAGAAAAGAAGGACGACCGCTCGCAGTCTACTACATTCTGCTACCTTGGGATACCTCACAAGGCACGCACACATCATGAATAAAATGTTCTTTTTTGTTCCTGGGATCATAATGTGTTTCCTTGTGATCTGACTTTTTTTATGGCATTGCCATAGCAAATTTTAATCAAACTGTGTAGTACAGCGACCAGGGGGCAAAACAAAAGGCTGGCTATAGCGAATCATATTCTCGGCGGGTATTTTGGACCAGTTACTTGGGTTGTTTACCATTTACCACAAATTACCGGAAATTCCTGTTGGGATGTAAATGGTAAACGTTTTTTTGCTTCGTCCCACTGGAAAATTTCCGGGACAAACGGAATTTCTGGAAAAAGTAGTCCCGTTTTCCCCGTTGGGACATTCCGAATGAAAATTCGTCTATCATTTACAAGTTTCTTGAGGTTTCGTGCTAGTTTCCTTAGTTTCACGTTGTAACTAGAATCCAGTCTAATGAAGCGCGACAATCCGGAAATTTTAGGCAAATGGTAAACGACACGAACGAAAATTCCCAACCAAAATTTTATAAATGGTAAACAACCCTGGTTACCACTTTCCTTTCTGCGCTCCACCACTCGTTGTTTGGGCCCCTCATTGTTTAGGACTCACTTACCAATTTCGTCTTTGCTCCTCTCGTTTTGGCCTTTTTTTTCAGCAACTTACGCACTGAACCCGCTTCAAAGATAGCTGAGGAAACGGCCGTCGAATCGTACAGTGGCGTCGCGAAAAGTCGGCTGTTTTCTACCCTTTGGAAACCGGCAGAAAAGCTAATGGCAGCGATGGCCCTGTATAAGAGGTGAAAAGTCAAGACAAGACCGAAGGAAGATATATATGTATATACCATAGTCTGCAGAGGTTATTGTTTTTATTGAAGTTCAAATCCATCCTGGAGGATCCTGGACGGGCGCGATGCAAAACAAAGGGGACGAAGGAAAAAAAAAAATGCTTGGAAACGAGGCTACAATGGGCGATGACGTCACAAGCTGCTGGCGGTTGATTCAAATCAAGTTTTGCCTGCGGCAAGAAGTTTTTGTAACTTTAGCTGAAATATTTTAAAGATTTCAAAAAGATAGCGTCAAGTTGACAGCTGCATATAATGAATGAACGTAAGAAATTATGCCGCCCTAGCAGTGACAATGATCTGAGTAGAGAACCTTTCAAGGCAACAAAAATTTGGAACGAACTCATCGAACATCTGCGAACGAGCGTCGAACAGCGTCGAAGAAGGTGGAAGTTTCAGTACTACGAAAATTGTTTTCGTGGTGGTGATGTGGTTGAAGTTCTCCACACTTACGTCCAAAGCAATCCTGATTTGTCTAAGGATGCTACTCGCGGCCAAGTGCGTTCTCTCTGTCAGATTCTGCTGGAGAAAAAGGTCATCGAGTGTGTAACTTCAGATGGCGGCAGCGGCAAATCAAAGAGAGACAGCTTTGAGGATGGAAACAAGTTGTACAGATTTTCGTCCGGTCCATTTGAGCATGTTACTTCTTCTCCTTCTCAAGCTGAGAGGAAGATAAATAGAAGAAGAAGTTTGCTAGGAAGAAGCGACAAAAGAATAACGAGAAGGATGTCGTTGAATTTTACTCCCAGGGCGCAGAAGAGATTAGCTGATATTTTGTTAATGCCATCATCCACTTTGCAGTCTCCCGAAGTTCATTGTTCGAGTTCGCTAGAAGTACCAAAGAAGAGAAGAAGACTCAGTTTGGACGCTGGGCTTGGTATAAGGTATCAAAACAAGGACTGGCTAAAATTTATGTTCGGCCTCCTTACGATTTATATTTTTTTATCATAGCATTTTATATTCTGATTTTTGCATAAATGCTAAAATCATCATACATTTACATATGTTTATATATTATAAACTTCTACGCTCAGGCCCTGCATTTTCAACACTCTGAAGGCTAGGAAAATATAAAAAATTTTGACAAATAGTGCGGTTTTTAGATGAACAGAGAAGAGAAGAAGGAGACTAAGAGAAATGGTTGTTTAACACTTGTTCACAAAATCAAACTGGTCAAGTTGCAGTCTGAAAGGCAAGACCCCTTTCAGCATACACGTATTTCACTATAATATTTTATTTATTTATATATTTATTTATTTATTCATAACAGCAGAAAGTCAATTACTGCATGTCCATAAGATAGACCATACCATGCCATTTGGGTCTACATCCTGTTCCTTCTGTTTTCAAACAGCAGTGTGGGTTGTTTTGCATTCCCCTTTGAATTGATAGGGAAGGAACAGTGTAGGAGACAGCAAGACCAACTGCTAACCGTCACCAGCCAATAAATAGCTGCTACAAGGTCAAAAAGTAGTAGACAGCATTGTCATGAGAAAAAAACAAAATCATTTGTGTGACTTAAAAAACAAGGCTGTATAAAAATTAGATAAACAGTAATTTTCATCCATAAGAGAAGACGTATTTAAAACAGAGAGGGTGGTTTCATGAATTTTTGTGTATGATGTAGGATAATCCAGTGCAACACCTGAAATTGCATCATTTCTTTAAAAACAGAAAGAACAAGCTGGCTCTTCTGTCTGATTCAACGTCTGATCGCAGTAATGACAGTGAGATTTGGTTTGAAGTTGCATTATCCGAACTCCTACAGCTCACAGATGTTCCATTTCTGGAGGATATACTGACCCCAACATTGACACATGATGGCCTGGGAGTGATAGTCATATCAAATAATATTCCAGGATCATGTGTTGAAAATTTGCAGATGAAACAGAATGCTGATAAAGAAAATAACAGTTCAGAATCTTGCAATGTTTGGGTAACACCTGGGATGGAATGCATTCATTTGCAGAGAGAACACCCATTGCCACAGCGTGCTGACACAGGCTTTTTAAACACAGTGAATATCAAAGAGATGGAGATCCAGCAGATCCTTGCAGAGTATTATGGATCACTTCTTGATTCACTCATTCCCTCAAACTTTGCAGACTTAGTTGATGGCATAATTTCTGCACTGGCTAACGACTGCTCCAAAGTTGTTACATTTCTGCCACTTTTGGCACTGATGCTACCAACAAGCCAGCAAGAACACCTCAAAAAGTTGTTAAACTTCATAGGGAGGTCTGTGGACACAAAGAGTGGACGATTTATAGTCAAGAAGTTCATGGGAGCTATCTTACCAAAGACCATTCAAAATAAGGTACATAATCTGTTCTTTTATTCTGTAGTTGTGGGTGAAAAAAGTCAAAATGCAGCTGAGTACCGATTACATGTGTAAGACAAGCATTTAACAACAGCACAGACAAAGTCATGCACAGAATAGCCTAATAGCCTGCACTGTCTTGTGTGTGTTCTCATTATCCACCACGATACATGCAACACAGCAAAGCAAATGCAATCACAGGAGCAAAGTCTTATCATCATCATTTCCTTGTAGTGCCTCTGTGGTTTACTCTTCACAGCCATTTTTGGGAGCATTGTGTGACATCTCAAAAATGGCTGCAGAGGAGACTAAGTTAGAAAAGGCCATGCTATTTGTCCTTCCCCTCCATATAAACAGGAAGATTATAAAAGTAGGTTGAGTTTGATCGTCCAGGTGAACGTAGTCCTGAATAGGACTGTTGTTGTTGACAGTGACTGACGTTTCGAGAACCTGTGCGGTAGTCATCTTCAGAGTCAGAGTCCTATTCACGACTACGTTCACCTGGATGATCAAACTCAACCTACTTTTGAAATGACTCCTGGATTCAAACCTTTCACCGTAAGATTGTCAGGTTCAAAAATCCCTCTATACCATGCTAACCACCCTATTTTTGCCTGTGCTCTGGGAACCCATTTACGGGCTGCTTTATTGACTACTTACTACACATTTTAACACAATTGTTTTTCCATTTCCAGGATGCTGGCCAGCAACTAGTTTTGTCTATGATAAAACATCAGAAACAGATGTTTACAACACCTGCTCATGTCAAGGACCATTTCAAGAGAAATATGTCTTGCACTCAAAGGGGAATGTGTCCACTCCTACAGTCAAAGATTTGTCACCAGATATCAGCTTTGGAGTTCAAACACCAAAAGCAATTTACAACCAACCAATCTTTGGGTGAACTAATGACTTTCATTATTGACAATTTGCAAATGACGCTTAAAGAAAAGGAAGAAAGGCTGAAACTTTTCCAGAAACACCACTATGATATTTTTATACAACAGTTCCCCACTGGACAATTGTAAGTAAATTTGTCATGTGACAAACGAAGCTCGCTGTAAGGCTGAATTCACATTGTGATTTAAGTTTGATCCAATGCGTTCCACGTCATCATAATAGTCATTAATTTATGAGTCTTTTAACCTTGACTGACCAGCTTCTTACCAAAACATCTGCCTTAGTCTTGTAAGCAGTAGACAAGACAGGCAGTGGTAACAATTCAATCTTTGACCTGCCTAAGAGGGAAAGAGGATTACTTAGTTACTTGACTTTCCCTGCTTGAAAGAAGTTATGGAGTATTGGTGCCTAATGCGTGAGTTCAAGCAACATTTTGGCATTTTCATCATAATTTTTCATATTTTTGAAGACGTGAATCATGATTGAAATTAATTTCATTTACACTTGTATTAAAATGTGGGTTTTTAATTTTCCATATTTTTCATGCATGCATCAAGCATGTTTTTTAAAGTATTTAAATTATTTTTACATTAATAATATATTGCAAAACATTTTTAAGAATCATTTATTGTGAGGTTTGTTTTGCTTGTAAATAGCCTACTGTGTGAATATTGACTATTTATATGCACATTTTTGAAATTCTGACTGGCAGCCAGCCAATTTAGTAATAAATTATTGGCCAAGTGATAGTAATAAATTATTATGAGGTTGTATTTTTATGCGAAATCCACAGGATCTACCATTAAAAAGTAAACTAAGTTGCATAACTCTACCATACAGTCGAACCTCTATGTGTGACCTAACCTCCCATAAGTAGCCACCAATGAAGTGCTGGCAGCCGGCTGAAAAACCAGCTACTTGGAGGTTTGAGCCATCTACTTTTTGGAGAAATAGGGTATAGTGAGAGAGCGAAAGCCTGAAATTGCCTACAGCACTCAGTTGTCAAGCCGCCTACGTTTACATTATAGCTTTCTCCTTTCAAACTTAATGAGAACCCTGCAATCCAAACCACCAAATTTTTTCAGTCAAAGTCCTATAGTTGGAATTTCTCATAAACAACTACCTTTCGTAAGCAACCACAGTCTCAGCTTGGGGTGCGTGATACTTTTTATACCTTCCATTGCTTTATAAACTCTTGTCAGTGACCACTTGACACACAGCCTCATCTCCATGCAAAGTATTACCAAGGACTTTTAGTGACAACGTGGAACTACACATATCGTAACCTGCATGCAATAAGTTCCTGTCCAAACAGATTTGTCCAGACCTTTGTGTTATGTTCCACACACAACTGGTCTATTATGATTAGAGGACAAAATCATGCAATAATTTCGTCCCTGTAGTCTTCATGGACCTTTGATGCGCCATAAAAATGATCTGAGTGATCTTGGATCATAAATCCTGATCTGGATAATCCCAAAGTTTCCACTCATTGCTGGAAAATTTTGACCAAATTTGATAGAAATTGCCCATATGTTTGTTCTAGGAAGTTACCAAAAATTCTTAGAAATACCATACTTCCAGTGCTGTAATATCAACAGTACAGTGTTGCTATAGTAAAGAACATTCATTTGGTTGAAATGAAAAAAGAGTGATTTTATTTTGCCTATGAAGTTACCTATTTGGATAATACACCATTTCACTCCCTAGTATTACATGTATGTCATTATATTATTTTTAACTAACTGAGTACATTGTGTCTTTATTAATAGACACATTACTATACAAAAAGTACTTTGTTTCACGAAACAAATTCAATGTACACAGACAGCTGCTTACAAATTGGACATCTTTTGTTAGTAATGATTTGAACTTTGAATTATTTTCCATGATAGGTACAAGACGAATTAGGATCTTGATTGTTAATATCAATAGGACGATTGCAATTTACCACAAAAAATTACAAAAAGCACCATATGGTTCATGAACCATTAAGTATACAATGTTATCATGGACATTATTTTTTTTTTTGGTGTGCCAATCAAGAGTTTCTGTCAGAATGAAATTACGGTTCTCAAAAGGACCCAGAGCTTTCAAGAAAATATCTTGCACAAATCTTTCTACAAGAACTTACGACTTGAAACAACATAATTATGTACTTAATGCTAACTAACGTTGGTTGCATCTAAGCGTGGACACAAGACAAAAAACGTTATATAAATAGGGTTCCAGACATGACGTGTTTTGCCACCAAACATTGAAGTTTGACACCCGTTTAGTTAAAGCAAACTGTCGCGATAAAGGTAAGTCACTTATAATTATGTTTAACTTTTTGATCAGCATGTTCTGCTCATACTTCATTTTTCTCAACTTTCAGGCATATTTCTCGCTCAGAAACAGCACAGTTGCCTTCAGAAATTATTCTTAATGTTTAAAAATTCTTGCAAAGAATATTTTGTTGAGCGAAAACAAATTAAGGCGACAACAGCCACCTACTCCAAACTTTGATTGTTTGGTGGCAAAACATATCATGTTTGCACCCAAGTAGAACATTATTTTAAAAATGTTTAATCCTGACATGTACACGCTTAGATGCAACCGATGGTATAAACTGTCAAAACATTTCAGTCTTATATTACTGACTGTCCAAACAGGAAAAAAAAGGTGGGTCAGCAGTGACCAGCTGTAGCACAATACTGAAGGTCTAAACAAATAGGTGATTGGCAGTTTAAATATAAACCACCATACAAATCTGGAATGTAAAAAGTATTGAGACTAAGCTTCTCCCAGCACCGGGAGTAGGTATTCAACAATAAAAAACAAATCATGTTGTTCCTGGATGCATCTCAGGGCAAAATAGCTGGAGGGTGAGTGGGGGTGGAGGTACAAAGAATAGTTTTCAGCTTGCAATTTTTCACCTGAAAGTATGTTTTGCTTTGAGTTGCATAAAAGTGAAGAGCATAAAAATCAAACTGTGGTATATTCTGGAATTTCATCCATTAGTTGTTCAATATACAAAGTAGTAACTGACCACAGTGTTACCAATCAAGTACATTCAGTTCTACGGGAAAATGAACAGTAACCTATATTATTTTAGAAATCTATTCCACTTACAATAGTACCCCGCTGGGGTGCATGCAACCTTGTTACCAGGGTCCTCTCCTACGAGAGAACTCTGGGAATGAGGTTTTGGGGTGCATGCACTGAGCAAAAAAAAAAATTGAAAAAAATGAATTGCTATGCTTAAAACTGACAAAAAATATCATTTATGTGAAAATAAATCAAACCCTTGTGAAGTTTATCACAAGGGCTTTAATACAATTTCATTTTCAAAACCCTACAGTCAACATGAAAAAGTCCTACTGTAATCATTCTAACGCAAAATCCTGCAAAAAATATGTTACAATAATTGGAATCTTAAAGACCATCTTAACACCAGGGTTGTCGAAAGTAGCCGGCTGACGGCAAAAATTGCTGCCTACTTGGTTAGTATTGGCCGGCTACTCTGCTTGGCATTTCTTTACGGATGGCGTTTTTTAAATAAAATATGCCCGGACTGGCTGCTTACTTTGACAACTAAGCTGTCCACTTCAAAACTTTCTGACAACCCTGCTTAACACCGTCTACTCAATCCAGGGTAGCCAGGTTTAGCCAGACTAGGTCCTACATAATTGATTTTGTTTTACTTTGCAATGATCAGTGTTTCCTCCTGCTTTCAGTTGCTGGGTTTATCGTCATGAGTATAAATTTTAAGAGCTCTTTCTTTGTGTAAAAGTCTGCCAACTCTTGAACTAGAGCTGTTGCTCCTGAAATAAACAGTAAGAATAATATTAATTTCCTTCTGATTCTGGTTTTCAAAGTTTAGTGAACATCAGAATTAGCTCTTTT
Organism: Porites cylindrica; assembly: GCA_964035525.1. Lineage (NCBI taxonomy): Eukaryota > Metazoa > Cnidaria > Anthozoa > Scleractinia > Poritidae > Porites > Porites cylindrica. Next base: position 43,932,947 of record OZ037778.1, read on the forward strand.
TGTTTCAAGAGAGCTGGTAAGTATCAGACCTTTTCCCCAGTTATTTTATTTTTAAATTGATATTATTATACACTCAGTTGAAACTCCCAAATATTAGCCTGCGTCACAGAGGCAACCAATCCTCTGGTTAAGTCCGTCTCTGAGCCAGCCCTGAAATCCTTGTTTTGGGCCCCATCTTTGTACCAGGACTTGACAATGTGCCATCATTGGCCTGTTAAAAAAGCCATTGTTGATTTGCCAATCAGGTTGAAGGGAAATTCAAATCTCAGGTACGGTAATTCATTGAGTCTGATGGGGCCCCAGAACAAGGATCTTGGCACCTCTTTGCAGATATTACTATTTGGGGTTTGAAAACATTATTTTGCAACACAAGCCACTGAAAACAGGACACCCTCGAGAAACAGAATATGTGTTTCTAGCTGGAGCTGGCCCAAGGCTGTGCTCTAAGAAAAACTGAAGGGAGGCCAGTGCTCTGAAACTGAAACTGCGAAATTCAGCGCGCTTAGGGAAAAACTAAGATTTGTAAACTGTTTAAGCACCAAAAGTAAGGCACCAGGGGTCACCAGGTGCTGCTAGAGCTCAGCCCTGTGGAGACTAATAGGAATGACCCTACTGTCATCAAGGGGCCACCAGGTGCCACTAGAGCACAGCCCCTGTGGAGACTATCAGGAATGACCCTACTGTCACCAGGGGCCACCTGTGGAGACCAACAGGAATGGCCCTACTCATCTCTAGGATTTATTAACAGAAGGGCGGTAGCTTTAGGGAGCTTGTGAAAATTCACACTAAAATATTGTAGATTGTACTAACAAAAAAACAATACAGTGTGACCATCCTTATTGTTGTTTACCTGTTTCTTTCATCGTCTTATTATACAATAATATTCATTCACGGGAGAATAAAAACCAAAAATAGTTTTCCTCTTAATATTAAATTATATTTTGTGTCTGCTCACAGAAATACAAATATGTAGTGTCTATTGTATGGGAGTTCAAACAGGTGTTTTCTTAAGGTTGACCGACAGCACTCTGCTTATGGGAGCATCTGTTAGACAGCATTGATTGTATTTGCATTGTTGTTTTAAGTTTCCTTGAAGAATATGTTTGGGAAAATTGTTACTAATAACTTTTGCAGATGACTGGGCACTGCTTTATCAACAAAGTAACTCCTGGAGATGGATCACAAAACCTAAGCATAAAATATTGCTGACTTGCTGGGTAGATGATGCCATTTAACTTTCAGGGGCCCAGCCCAAGGATGAATCACAGAAAGAAACTTCAAAAAGTTAGCAAAAATTACAAGCTTTAGACTGACCAAACTACGCTGTTTTAAAACAGGAAGACTCACTTGGCATTTTCTTTTTTCATGATTTCCTGTTTCTTTTCTTCTGATATTTCCATTAGATCTTCTGTTTTATCTCTGCAAAAATGAGAGGTAAATTCTAGATTCCAGTAACACAGTAGTAGATCATAGTAGTCGATAACCATGTCTTGTTTTTCCACCTGTCTCATATGCACAGGAAAAGGACAAAAAATTACAGCAGAGCTTATAGGAAACTGAAAAAAAATGCGAAAGTTGCCACCAAACAACAGACTACCACAAAATACTGGGCTGGTGTTTTATTTGTAACTTTCCATCATCGTTTTGCTCTTTTCTATCATTGTGGCAAATAATAAGGCTGGTACAGTTTCTCTTGGTGCTCTAATCTAGTTTCTACCAATGGGAACATGCAGGACCTATAATGATGATGACAATGATAATAACAGTGTGGAGCTGGGTAAATTTTTAAAATGTGGGGGGATAAAAATGGTCTAATGAATGTGAAACCTCAAAATTGGAGGATCACCATTTTCATTTCCAGAGCCCCCTCTTAAATCTTTAGTAAAAGTGTTCAAGGTTATTCACAGTGAGGTTGATTAACCACATTTTAAAAGGAATGCACAGAAACATTAACTTTTGCACTGTCTATATGCCATCAGAATTCTGGAGCAAATGGAAAGCTACTCTGATTTGTTTGTCTGTTGGGCAATGTTACAGAACGCTACAATGCAATAAATGCTGCCAAAAGTAATTTCAAGTCGAGTCTGTTATGTTGGTAATCTTTACACACCTGTAAAATACCACTGCTCCATCGTCATTGATAAATAAAGGACTAGACCCAAGAGATGTCAAGTCAGCTGTCCAACCAAAATCATTTCCATGAATTTCAAGGACTGGTGCATCACAAGGGAACTGTCCACGGCCCTGTAAACCAGAAATAAGTGACTATGTGCTATAACTGAATGACTGTGAATTATAACTGGATGCAGAGGAAATCTGAATTCAAACCGCCAGGTTTATTGCAACACTGACTTCCTTTCTGCAGTCAAACAGTGATTATTTTTAATATCAACAGTAATAATGGGGACCCGGACCCAAGTTTGTATCATTTAATAAAAATTAACACAAATTTTGAGTGCGTTATAATTCAACACATCATATATAATATAGCTACAACCCTGGTCAAAACTCTTGGGACACTAAGGCAATAGCTCGTCAAATTTAGGCATCTTCCCTTCCCCCTCCCTCCTCGGTGCAGTGTTAACGTTATGCATTCCAGTTTTAATTCAGCACAATTAACACCCCTTGGGGAAGAGGGGGACAGCAGAAATAGCCCCTTATAACAACATCCCCAGCTTTTTTAAGAGGTAGAATATGAGTTAATTTAACAAAGTGTGTCTTTGTGCCTAATTTCCTCAAGTTTCCCAAGACGTTTTGACCAGGGTTGTAGATGGTGAATTTTAAGCTATGTAAATGAATGTGCAAGATGTGGTAATCAGCACAATACAAACATGGAACAAAGAAAAAGTTTTTGCTAGTTCATACCTTGCAGAGCTCTAAATTTTCCTCTGGAATGCCACTAAGTGTACTCATCTGACAAAAGTAACGATGTCATTAGTCATAAAATAAAAGAAAGTGTTATTAATAAATCATGAATCCAATAAAGAGTATTGTTACCGCTTCCTTTAAATGTTCAACCAAGCTCTCCTTTAGAACAACTTCTTTTGGAGGGTCAATTGTTAACGTAGAAGGATGCCAATGTCTAACATACAATGACAGTTGATCTGCTGAGGTCATTCTTTCAGGACCTGATGGTTAGAATGTAGTAACTGGCAGTTAATATGCACATCATAGCCCAGGTCTCACTACTGTGTGCTAGCGAGGAAAGCTGAAACATAAATTGTAAGCAAAAGGGAAGCTGCATCTATCTGTCTATCTATTTCAGGTGCACCCGCACTGATTTTATAAATCTCTCCCACTCCCGTCTGTTGGCCATGATAGATGCACGATCCTGCCTCAAAAGACTGGTGTCACTTTCTAGGTTGGTCAATAAATGTTGTTGGTTGTTGCTGGGTGCCCCCTTTGAGTGTCTGCAATGTTTTGGTTCCCAAAGAAGTAGTTGGGAAACAGTCTCATTTTTTTTTTGCAACAGTGGCCACTAAACTGCAGCCGACATATCTGGAGACTTGCTGAAATTGGAGGCAGGATTCTTATGCAGGCGCTGCATAAGAACATGAACATTTTTTGTTCTCCTTAGTTGTCTTAATATGCTTATGTCATTATTCCCAGTAAGGAATGAACATGTTAAAAATAGCACCACCACAAGCACATTAAGTAACAAAGAAATACACTCATCAAGAAACCGCTCTTTCCCTTGGTGCCAACTTTACTCTACCCTAGGGGAATAAATTATATGATTCTGAATCTGCTGCCTTACAATCGTCTAGCTTATATTGTAAATGCAAACATCCTTGTGCTAATACCAGCATGAATTGACAAAATGAAGTACACTACAAGTGATTACAGTGATCTGATAACTTGATAAAGAGATTGACAGACCTTCTAGTATTTCCAAAAACACTTCAAAGCTTGCATATACTTGGATATTTTCTTCAAATACTTGGCTGTCAACATAGACTCTTCCGGGATTTTTCCAGTTTTTTCTTCTCATTCTGAGACTAAAATTCATAAATCATAAAGACTTACATTAAATGAGACTTTCTTATGAATGAAATTCTTAACAGTGGACCAAACACCATGAAAATTAGAAAGTTAACAATAAAACGTTTGTTAAATTCTCTAGCAATCTATTGAAGTTACAGTGGAACCTCAATATCAAAAAGGCCTAAGGGACTGGCAAAATATGTTTGCTATAGAGGTTTCGTTATATTGAGGTTCCTTTTCACATACCCTACTCTGCTATTTCTGGGGCAAAGAATACATTTGTTACACCAAGGACTTTGTTAAATAGATAGAGGTTTGCTATATCAAGGTTTCACGGTACTGTAGTAGGAAAATGAGTCGAGATATTATTTAATACTGCATAAGAAGAAAAAAGAGGACAAGTAGTGACATACGTCAAGCCATGCCGAGAAATTGAGATAAATTTGATGGTATCATGTGCAGTTGGTTTGATGGCCAATATCTTGAACAGGTATGTTTTCCCACTAATCCACAAAAAATTATTAAAACAAACTAATAACTAATAAAACATACTTTTCAACTGGTACATCAATGCCACATCTTTTACAGATCTCTGGTAGCAAAAGTTCTTTGCAGGTTTTTACTGACATCCCGTCACTTGCTATCCAGTCACAAAAGTATTTGAAAGGCTGAAAGACGAAACATGTATGTCCTTTATATAATAAGTATTATTAATAATAATATTATGACAATCACCTGATTTTCCTGGTAGACATTTCATTCTCTATAGATCAGTGACCAATTTAACCCTACACAAAATCAACACAAGATAGCAGATCCAATAGTGGCATGCATTCATAATCATGAACATAATTCTTTAAATAAATAATTTTGCACAAAGTTGGAATGTTCACGGTTAAATTAATTTGTTTTGTTTAACATAAGAACTCACTTTGCTTTATAGTTACAAAAACTCAGTTTCCTAAGTTTTCCACTAATTACATCAAAATTTTCTCTATAGAAAAAACGTGGTCTTGATTGATTATAATGGTAGCCATCACACCATGAATTTTTCAAATATTTTAAAGGGGGTCAGTAAATTACCCCAGGCCAGGCCATGATCTCCTCCACTCCACCACAAAGATTTAGTTTTGAATAGAGTTGAAACAAGGCTTCTTACAAAGCAAACAGTATGCCCAGAAATCAATGGAATAATAATTATGCTACTCTTTCCTGAGCATACTGTCTGCCTTTTAAGAAAGTTTATTTCAACCCTATTTTATTTAACAAGGTTTGAAAATAAACTTACCTCCTTTTCAGCTGGAGTCAGCAAAAATATTTTCAGTTGATGCTCCCCTTTCTTGAGAGCACGGCCATATTTGACTCGCAGCTACAATGGAAAATAATGTCCATAGTAATAATAGTAATGATAATAATAATAATAATAATAATAATAATAATAATAGCAATAACAACAATGACAACAACAGTAGTAGTAGTATGATAATTATGCTCTTACAGATTGTCATTGGCAAGTTCTTGAATTCAATGAATGAAATCCCATCAAAAATAAATATGTACAGTACACACAATATTAAAGAAACAGGGAACATACCTTAGAGTCATCAGCAAAGTTTGTCAAAGAATCTGACAAATGGCTGTATTCAATTTCTTGGTTATTTGAGTAAACTCTATAAACCTGAGAATAGTGTAATATTATTATTCATTCAAAATATATCCCAATTCTGATTGGCTAAAAGCACACGCATAATTCACAATAACCAGTTACTGATGACCAAATTTGGAAGAATTTTGTGTTTCACAACGAGATGACGTAAAAAATGCAGCCCGCTACAGGTTAAGGCACCATTAACGAGAAGACCTAGGGACAAGGTTGAGTTGTTTTGGTTGTGAACATTTCAACAGTTGCAGACATTTCACTCGTTTGAAGAGTAAGAACTACAGCTGGAACTAGGCGAAATAATAGCTAAAAACATGGCTAAAACAGCAAGAAGACAACTCGGAGGGAGACCTCTGTTATTTGGAGAATATTTGTGGAGCTGGACAAATATCGAAGATGAACTTAACATCGATGCAGGTAAGCATGTTTTAGCTATGTTTTTAAACTAGGAATTATTTCAGTTGAATGAATAATAAAGCAATTAATGAATTTGGAGGGAATTAATGCAATTAATAAAGCAATTAATGAACTTGGAGGGTGTTATCCACCTCAGCCAATAACAAACACCCTCCTCGATCTTCTTAATTCTTCATATCCTACTCAGCCCCATTCATTAATTATTGCTAAATATTATTACTGGAGTTTGAGTGAGCAAGGTTTTACTCTACTTGCTTCACAAGGAGGAGTTTTAATTACCAAACAACTTACCCTAAAAAATTCAGGAGAGCACTGTACATCATTTTGTAGAATTTCTTTCAGTTTTTCAAGTGTGATTCTCTTGTCAATAGAAAAAAGTTTTTCTAATGGTAAGAAAAGAAAGATAGAAGTCCCATTAAACAAAGAATGCATCCATAAGGTTATCCAACCTTTTATCTCATGTAATATAATTTTTTGACATGCAAGTTATTCCACATACAGTAGTCTCCTTACATTTCTAAATAATAGCAATAGAACTACACATTATAAGAAAATAATTTGCATAATAATTTGATTACTATTAGTCCACTAAAAAAGGTCAAGTTGAGGAACATGACAATTATTGTCATTTGTCATTAGCGACAAGGTTTAGCTGCATAGTTTGGCAGCCCATATTGATTCTTTAAACCTTTCAGGACTGTAATAATCATTGCACAAAGTGTCATTTACTGTTATATTTTATCTCATCTGGCGACCATTTTATAATTTTACAGCACCAAAAGGTGACTTCTTTCAATTTGAGCTTGGTTCAGTGGGTTCATTTTGACAAAAAAAATTGCCTGTGTCAGTGAGCTGGTATACAAAAATTGGCTTTAGCAATGGCAGAGTTGATACATACTATGGTCCGTTTACCACAAACGTAAGAGGATTGAAAAGCTGATGTTTTTAGCATTAGCCCTTGGTCTGAGCAAATTAGTTTACTGATCTGACAAAAGGCTGACCCTCAAAGTGTTAGCTTATTTTCATATTTCAAACAAACCTGCAAATAACTACATGTAAAAAAAACTGTTAACAAGCTCACATTTCTAGGAAATGAGAGGCACTAGGCAAAGATTTGGCTAAACTTTCAATAATAAAGCCAGAAAGCTGGTATACACCTGTTTTATGAATATTACCTTTTCCCTTTTCATTTTTGTCAGCGTCAGCAGCAGCCTCACATATATATCTACTTGTACTCTCTAAATGTAAATAAATAAATGTTATCAGAGTTGTCAGAAAGTTTTGAAGTAGATGGCTAAGTTGTCAAAGTAAGCAGCCAGTCCAGGGATATTTTATTTAAAAAACGCCATCCGTAGAGAAATGCCAAGCAGAGTAGCCGGCTGATACTAACCAAGTAGGCGCGATTATTGCAGGCAGTTGGCTACTTTTGACAACCCTGGTAATAACCATATCACGGTTACATCATAACATGATAGCCACCAACTCACTAGAGCAAAATCTTTACTTCTTTTGTTTTCCACTAGCCTATTCATTAAAAAATTAATTATTGTTCATTGAGAAAAGTTGGTTTACTGACCCCTAAGGCTCCTTTTAAGACTACAAAAAAAAGGTGGAAAATTTTGTTCCGGCAGAAAAACTTGTGGTAAACCAACCTGACGGTTTCTTGGAAGGATCAGGCAAAAAAACACAGAGCTGAATGGTGTGCTGATAAACATCCAACACTTTGTACAGCTGAGACTTTTCAAAGGAGAGACCTTCCTCCAGTGATGATGTCTCAACAAATACCTATGAGTACAAATAAAATCATTTAAAACATAATCTCGGATGACTCAAACTAGGTCCCATTTCTCCTGGATTTTACCCCACTTTTCAGTCATTTTTACTCAGTTAGCTCAAATTCAGAAAACTTAAATTCTCCGCCAACTCAAACATCATACCACAGGAAACTTGTTGGTGGTGTCGCAAAATGGTGGCTGTTTTCTCAGGTTTCAGTGCTTTTGTCACTCCACCACCCTTGACCTCAAACAAACAAAACCCCTAAATTTTAACGTTTAAAAAATCTTCTTGCAATAAAAAATTACAATAATTATTTTCTATCGGTATCTTCCATACATCTATGCATTGCCCACAATCCAGCTTCTTGAAAGGTGATAAGCTTTAATCTAGGGTTAAAATTTAATCCTGCATGATTGCTTACAACTGTTATTTTGGGTTAACACAACTAGACTTTTGAAGAAAAAAGTGGAATAATACCTCATGAGCCCCAGTTACACAAAACCCTGGATTAGTGTAAACCGGCATTCCAGGAACTCAGCCCAGATAAATAATCACCTTTTGATCAGAAGTGATTACCGGTAATACAAAAAATATATTGATCTGTCAATTGAATAATACAATAATAATAATATTATTGTTCAACAGTTTTACCTTGTTAGATTTGAAGAATCCAAGGTCTTTTAATACTTTACTGGGGTTGTTCAGCAACTTAAGTTCACTGTATGTTCCTTCAAACACTACTCTCATAGTTTCTAAGGGAAGGCTAAATTTCTAAGGATAAAGAAATGCATTTTTCATTATTTTAAGTTTTATCTTCCACTCTGACCTTTTTGCTGAAGATCAACACTAACAATGGCTCTGTTACATCCCAAAAAAATACAACAATGTGTGACAATGATGCAACGATGACATCATTTTTAGTTACAATAAACAGAATCCTTTCTTGTGCAAATTAGAGCTATTGTTGTTTAAACCTCAGCAGGATTGACAAATTTCAGTAAGAAAGCAAAAACAAAATGAATTCTGGTAGTTGTAGTCAAATGTCATCATCATGAAAAAGGCCTGTTCCTTATTACCTCATGAATGAGACTGCAGAGGTCTTTCACAGTCCAGCTTAGCAGTGGTCGTACATTGATGGGTGGAGCAACTTTTTCTCTTTCAAGATCAACAACATGAACTTTGACAGTTACTCCTATAGAGATAAGAGACAATTTACTGACGTTGACATACGACGTTCATCCTTTGCAGTCAGAGTAACCAGAACGTCATAGGTTCCACTCTGATGAGGAGTACTCAAAATTAATTATCTACTTCCACGTCGCCTATATCACTGACTGAAAACATCTTTTGTTGCAGCTATAGCAGCCAGTTGTAGGATCAGCGGTTACAAGTACTCTAGGTAATATTCCATTATGGTTTTCTTACAGCTGAACTGAATTGTCAAGAACGTTTCAGGATTTTCGGTTTTTCTGTGAAGTCAATCAAACTGTTACCGTAGCATCCACCGTGTTTGTCAAATAATATAGGCAGCAATAATGAGCAGAATGTTGGCAGGAACATACCGATTTGCTTTCACCCTCCCATTTCTGTGTTTCTTCTGGATTTGGAAGCTCTATAGGAAAAGTCTAAACTTGCCATGTTTCAGTATAAAGAAGATTAAAAAAATTCAGAGCTAAGGTAATTTAAATTACTCTGCTTTTCACAAACACACGACCAAACTCTGAAGTTCAAAAGCAATGAACCTAGAAACACACAAAACGGATCCAAATCCACCAATCACAAATCACAAACCATGACCTTTTGTTTCCTAAGAGGTCCGCTAAGATGTGAAGGCGAGAAAGCGCCGATTCTTCTGAGTTTGATTGACGTGGCAGAAACACCCAAAGACATTTTTGACATTGCAGGTCGCGTGATATCTGAAACAGCTGTAATTATAAGCCATAAATAAAATATTATCCTTTTCAAAATTTGGTAACTTAATTTGATTGTAAGATTAACAAATAAAGACCTCAGTCAGCCAGCCTCAGTGACCTCAACCAAATGTTCAAATTAATTTTAGCAGGAAGACCGCCTCTTGTTTGGTAACCTACCAAGGTTATGTTTAGGTTACAGGCTGGAGGGAGGAAACAAACAGTTCAAAACTACAAAACTGACATCAGGAAGTCCCTACAAGTAGTATGCATCCTCACAAAACTTTACAAGAGGTGGTCTTCAAGCATTGGTATAGAAATTCCACCAAAGTAAATTTAAATTTTAGGCTGACGTCACTGAAAATGGTCTTAAGACATTTATCTGAAGATGTTTTAGAAAAAAAAAGAACTCTTTAATACAGATATAGATATTAAGAACAAAATTGTAACAGCCAGGACTCAGTCAGATCAGATAATTTTACATAGTCACCAGTTGACAAAGGTTACTAACCACCATGTTTGTATACAGAAAATTTTTCATGTGGCTTTCTTGTTTCAAGGAGGAGGTCAAACATGTAGGACTGCTTCACTCCACAGAGGACCTTTCCCATTGGATCATTCTGCAATTGGCAACACAATATTTATGACAATACTGCTAGTGCCTGGAAAAAATTAGCTAGTAAAATCTACTTAAAATGTGGACAAAATATGCATTGATTTTTTTGGTACAATCACTCATTTTTTTGAAAACGTTCTTAACCCATTTGTCCTAAAACTTTTGCTGAAAACGGCCTAGTGAAAACTTTGCAAAACACTGTTTATGAGTCAAGTACTGGGCTGCCTTTTGTTCCTGGTGCAAAATACAAGCTTCCAAAGTTTGGGCATCCACAAAAAATAAAAGTTTGACTTTTGGGTTTAAACAAGACACGGCTGCCTTGACAATTACCTTTGCTTTCTTTCTTCATTGCTTGTTACACTTTTCTTGCACGGTTTTGTTAAGTTACATTCTGCATGGTGTGACAGGTTTTTGGAAAAACTTTTAAGGATTCTAAGAGTGCATGAAGGAAGTGGTTTTTCATTGGATTTTTCAGGTCAATTTACTTGACACGTTCTTTTTTTGCATATTTCTCGAACCTGTTGTGACGGAATCGTGGATGGTTTGAAAGATCTCTTCAATTGTACCAGTTACATGACAAAGTGGTACCGTGGACGAAGATCCTAATGGGCGGAAATTAGGGACTCCGCCGTATAACTATGGCCACTCAAATCCTCCACTTACAATGGCCACCTCGTTGGTAAGACCAAACTCTTATGGTCTGATAGTAGCTACATTAGAAGGGTCCTTGCCCCCATCTTAAAGGTCCGAAGAAAGCAACTCTGACACTCACCTCTTCTCCATCAAATGACCTTTCAATGTAGTCATAGTATTCATCATACTTCACAATTCTGCACTGTTCAACAGGAAGTATCTTGCCCAGAAGGAAAAGCTAGTCAGAAAAATAACAGTTCACTAATATTATTAAAAAACCACTTTGAATCCACTACAACAAACCTTTAGGACAACTTGTACTGAATATACTTGCATTTCTTTATCTATGGCTAGAATACAACAAAGAACACATGTTCTAACATTCTGTCTTGAGACAGGAAAAATGTGACCTTGATTTGCAGTTCTGCTGAGAGGGTTATATTTTCATACTCTCAAGGCTGTGCTCTAAGGTAAATTGAAGGGAACACAGTGCTCTGAACCTGTAAAATCTAGGATGCTCAGCATAAGATTTGTATGATGACACTAAGATTTTGTAGTCACCCAAGTGCAAAAGTAGGGCTCCAGGGGTCATTGGAAGCCAGAAAACAGCCCTGACTCTGTATATTATTAATATGCTGCTGACCATTTTAAATTCAACTTCAAGTATAAGAAGTGCAAAAATTTTAAGGTTAAGCAGTGCAAGTTCCTCTAGTATAAAATTTTATTAAAATATTAAAACACCATGAAAATACATGTATGGTGAAAATACATGTATGGTGAGTCCGGAGTCCTTTTTGGGAGGGGTGCTTCACTAAGAGGAAATTCACTAATTCAGAACAACTTGCAAACTGCTAGGTGTTAAGTTCAAGGGAGGTGTCTATCTTAGAGAGGTATCTGTCAGGGAGAGATACTGTACAATGGTAACTCTCTCTCACCTTATGTGCAATGGCTACCGCCTCATTCAGTGTGCAATCCTTATGAATTTCTAATTTTTGTTCTGACATTGTCCTCCTGATTGGATGTTCACAAAAGATCTTTATCTGAAGGAATCAAAACAAAAGCAAGCAGATCAGACAATAAAACCACCATCAAATTTCATTTTCTAAAATTTTGACAAACAAATAGCATCATGTAAAAGTACAGGTAAACAACGAGCTTTCATTTGAATGGTCACATCATAGGATTTCATCCACAGACTCAAAAGTCAGGACTACATTCTAAATAGTATCATGTGAAAGTACTGCTGAAGAGGTTTCATTTGAATGGTCACACCATAGGATTTCATCCACAGACTCAAAAGTTAGAACTACATGCTAAATAAATAGTACCACGTGAAAGTAATGGCAAAGAGGTTTCATTTGAATGGTCACATCATAGGATTTCATCCACAGACTCAAAAGTTAGAGTCACCTTACAAAACTCCACCAAGCACTCTGGCAGTGAAAGGGTTTAAGAACAGGATTCACTAGCCCGATTGCAAAATCCACTAGCCCTGGGCCATCAGACACGACTTTCTTTGCATGCTGCAAAGAATTATGGGACTGTTACTAGGGACAGGGAAAAAAAAAACTGGCCAGTAGCTGACCGGCACATCCCCAGTAATGATCCCTGAAACCACTGCAGGACACATTTCAGCTCCAGTTCTCTTCTTGTTTTCAAAGAGGTGAATTATTGTAGGGTAAACAATTGAACACAGGAAGAGCAGACTTAGGTGTACGTATCAGACAATAACTGAGGGGTAAGTGTCCAAGACATAGCTCTTTATAAATAACTCAAGGATTCTTTCTCCCTGAAAAGGGAAATATGTGGCCTTTTTAGGCATTCAACATTGATAATCAAGGTTTAAAAGAGGAAGATTCCCAAGAAAATTTTCTGTGGAACGCCAGAGGGCATCAGGTCTTAGTGACAACCCTGAGAATCATGCGACATCTTATCTAGCTGTACCTTGCACATAGACCTTTCCATCTCTCTTCTCTTTCTTTCCACTTCTTCCAAATGCCTCAAATTGTGAATTAACTCTATTATATGTGCAGGCATGTCGTGTTGCTCCAGGAATTTAGCATTTCTTTCTGGAGCAACCTGCCTGTACATCAGCATGTATGCATTGGTAGAACTGCAATGATTATTAGAGAGAAACATTTAGTGGATGTTATCCAAATGCCTTACTGAACCTATATTATCAGGCCCCGGTTGTTAAAACGTTGGATAGCGCTATCCACCGGATAAATCTCTATCCAGCGGATAGCATAATCGATTTCTGTAATACTTATCTGCTGGATAATTATTTATCCGGTGGATAGCGCTATCCAACGTTTGAACAACCGTGGCCAGAACTTGAAAGGCCTGAAGCAACCAGACTGCATAATCAGGTCCGAAAATGTGAATATTAATAACATTACACAAAGAAAAACTGGATAAATTATTGTTAACAGCATGATTGCATAACACAATATTGGTTACAAAATCCAGTATATCTAATAATATAATAATAATAATAATAATAATAATAATAATAATAATAATAAGCTTTAATTATCCATCTTTGAAAAATATATATACCATGGATTTACATAATTAAAGTGAAAAAACAAATGCCATGAAATACTCTTAGGTGACTATTCTAAATATAAAAAAGTAAGTAAAAATATACAGATCATAAAAAGAGTCTTGCAGCTCTTGCTGTAAATGAATTAGTATGTCTTTACGTTCCTGACTTTGATATTGCTACTGAACCTGGTTTGGATCTTAAGTTCTAGCCGTGGCTGGTATTTGGCTTAGTGAGCTGAGAAAAATTTAATTTGGATGGTTATTATCATTCACAGTTTTTTCTAATTCACCCTCGCTACGTTGCACCTGTCCTCTAACGTTGGAAGGGATGTTCTACTGAACTGTAAATAAACAGCTCATATGTGCAAACAGTTTTTACTTGAATGAATAATTAAAGTCAGTAAACACTTAAGAAGGAGCTACTTGACACCAAATTTATACTTAATATAAACCTCTTACTTGCTAAATGTATGAATGAAAAAAAAAGGAAATTACCACTGGATAGAAATTTTTTATTATTAATTAAGCACCTTGAATAAGCTGATGAATAATAATATTTTGAAGATTCCAGTCCACCGTAGATACGTTCAATGTCATCATCATAAACCTGGTAGATGTAAGACAACACATTCACATTATTACTTATTTAATCTAGTCTCCCACACAGATGGTCTTTTGGGTTTTTCATTTTCCAATTTCTGTTATGTGGGACTTTGACACTCAATCATTCTGTAGTCATTGTTGTTTATTGTTAAAGAGGGTCAAAGGTCTTTGGAGTTCCTTCAGGTGAAACTTAGGGTTCAATTGCTGCACCAAAAAAAAATGCTAGTTTGACAGGGAGCATTTGTGAAATTTGTAATGTAGGGTTACAAAAAAAAAGATATCCCATTGGTACCCTAATGTTAATATCCTTAGCTGAAAGATTAGCTTAAACTAGAAGTGTCTTCCAGACCCTTGCTAAATTAAAACTCAATGTGCCACTCAAGTTAAGCTCTGTAGGGCAGGGTTAAGAACTACAGCAACAGGGTAACAAGCTGAAAGTTTTCTTGTTGTGGAGGCTGATCGTACTTCTTTTTCTCTTGTCTTCAGAAACCAGTCCTTTGATCCATCGGTGTGAAAGCGCCAGGTTAATAATTGCGGGTTTTGCCTTGGTGCAACATGAATTCAACAGCCGATTTTACAGAAAAAAGGTAAGGTTTTGACGGTAAAAAGCCACACTGAAAACCAAACTTACTCTTGATACACTCTGGTCATTGAAGCAGTACCACTGCCCATTTGTGAAGGACCTACATGTATGAATAGAAAAATAAACCCAAATCTACATTAAATCAATTCTGAGGGTAACCATGACAGTGCTGAAATGTTGTGACTTTAAAATACAAAATAATTAGACTAAATGTTCCAAAGGGCACATAAATGCTACATGTAGCTTAATATAGGCTGCTGTTCTTTTTTATTTTTCAAGAAAGGGGAGTTACATTAGTCTAGGTCCCCTTTATTTGGTAAATTACTGTTTAATTTATGAAACAATAATTTGTAAGTCTTACTTGATATAAGCATAGTAGTGTCCCCCTGTGGCACTCCCAGAGTGGATCATAATAGAGAACAATTCATACCAGTAGGGACCCTGATAAGTCAAAATTCAAAAGTTTAAAGGTACAACAATGGCACTGCGCAACTTTAATTGAGAGGAATGACTACTGATGAATACTTGAATTTCATATACCTTATTATAGAAAATTAACGATGCACATAGACAAAGTGAAGAAAATTTATGTTAGACAAAATTAATGCAAATTTTCCA
This sequence comes from Porites cylindrica, assembly GCA_964035525.1. Taxonomy (NCBI): domain Eukaryota; kingdom Metazoa; phylum Cnidaria; class Anthozoa; order Scleractinia; family Poritidae; genus Porites; species Porites cylindrica. The sequence continues at coordinate 43,948,294 of OZ037778.1, forward strand.
ACAGTTACGTTTACATAAATCAAATTAACGAGGAATTTTCGAATACAATGTGCGCCAAACTTTATTTTATGCCTGAAAATTCATGCTTGCTGGGATTCAAACCCTCAACTCTGTGATACCGGTGCAGGACTAGAAAAAACCAACATTTTTTTATTGTGACCACTGCTGGAAAAGAAAAACCAACAATGTGACAAGACTTAAAGACCATGATTATAATACTGGAAAGACATCTATCACCATCTCAATCCCACTCACAAATGTTAATTCCTCCTGCCTGACACTGTTGGCAGAGCAACAGTAGATCTTATTCGGAGGCCATGAACTTGATTCCCACAAAGTCAGGGATGTATTCTTTTGCCTCACCTAATTGCGGCCTTCACTAAGGATAATGCTCGACAGGGCTTATGGAATATTTCTAGCACTCGAATTTATCACTTCAGAATTAATTCTGACAGATCTGCAAGGGCCTCAGAATACTCTGCTAAGCTACAGCCACAAAAGGGGCAGAACTATGACCTTCAGCTCATCTACAGAGGACATCGAACTTAAAATTCACTTAAACTCCTACAGAAGCTTCTGAGATGAAGGCAGAAACCTGCAAGTTTCTTAACCTTTTAAGCCCCAATATTCACATACAAATTCTCCAAACTGGTCTCTATACATTTGCCTGATCTAGTTTACTTATTACATCCTTGCAAACTTTCTTAAATTGGAAAATAAATGGTTAGTTGTTGTTGAAAAGTGCCATTTGCTGTAACAGCAATTAATGGATCAGAATCAAAATACAAACCTTCATAGTGTGAGCCAGACCACTGTTAAGCAAGTCTTCAGTTAGTTCCACTTCTGTCATTTCTGAAGTCCCATCCGCGGAGTCAATTCCTCCACTTGCATTGTCAACATCTTCTTCTTCAGTGGACATGCCATTATCAGAGCAACCTTCACTCACCCCACTGTCTGTCTCTGTACTGCTGGGGGAATCCCCCTTCAGGCTGGTATCTTCGTCTGCACCATTCTTACTCAAACGAAAAAATATGAATAAAAACTATTTAAGTATTTTTGCATCTCTGGTGCTCATAATGATGGGCATGAAGGTTTAATATAAGCTTGGTTTGTCTGGGAGGCGGTGGAGCTAATCATTGATAATGCAGTGGATGTAGTGGGCTGCTCTATAGCCTGCACCCTCCCTCTGGATCCGCCCCTGCACCAGTAACAGTCCCAGAAGTCTTTGCAAATTTCACTTGGCCCAAGGTTCCCTCTCATTTCTAAAGTGGCAAATAACATCATGTTTGCATGTGCATTAGACCACAAAATCTTAAGGGCCGGAATAAAGAATAAACGATTCTATACCTCTTCATTCTCCTCACTGATGAAACTTCTTAAGTTGAGGTATTTTGGAAATGTCATCCTATTGACGCAACGAAAGGCACAGAAAATGTTATTACAGGGACAGAAATCAATCCTGTCAGTTTAAAAAGTTAATATTTTTAAACTGATAGGATTAGAAAAATGTATTTATAAATTTATCTATTTCTTCTCCCAATAAAAATGTTAAATTCAGTCATTTTCAGTTTGAAATTGCAATTTCTTCCTTCAAGGGCTTGACATTATAAGCCTTTTAGGAATCCCCGTACAATGTTCACTACATGCATTTTCAATTTGACCACGAAAATTACAATAGTTTGGGTAGTGGCAGGTGATAAATTAGAAACATTTTTGAAATGTTTGCCTTCAGGCGATCCCACCAGCAATTGCAGTTAAATATGTTAAATTTAGTCACTTTCAGTGTGAAATTGCAATTTGTTCCTTACAAGGGCTTGACATTATGAGCCTTTTTGGAATCCCCTTACAATGTTCACCACATGTATTTTCACTGTGATCAAATACCTAGGTCACAAGATGTCTAGGAGAAATAGGGGGTTCTTAAGGGTAGCTTTTTTAAACATGTAATGGGAGACATAACTGAGAGTTTGTAGTTGAGGTAGTAATGCAGCAGAAAATATGTTTTGTTTGTGGCTAGTTGTTTACAGGCACATCAGTCATAAAAAAAAGAAGCATACCACAATCAGAAAGTAAACTATGCTGTAGTTTGCTATTAACAGTATGACTCAAAAGAAGTAAACTCAAGTACTAGGAAATTATTAATCCAGCAAGTGGTCAAAGCAAAAGAGACACTGACTACTTGGAGTAGGACACACAGGTTGTTTACTGCGCAAACCAGTTGGTTCACAGTTTGGGCAAATGGTAAGCAAAATTTCAGACTGGTAAATTTTGTCACGGAATCACGTTTACCATTTCTACAAATCAGTTCCCTTTACCAAAAAATGACTGCGAAGGCCTGATACTGGTATCAAGATGCGCCTTCACAAATGGAACACAAATTTCTCTTTGGAACATTCTACCCGGAAAAAACAGAACTACCTTTTCAGATGTTCAGGCTGTTACATTATGCCTAAGAATGTTCCGCTGGAACAAACCAAAACGTCATGTTCCATTCACTTTCCCACTGGATTTTATGGAAAAGTTTTGTTAAAGGTAAACAACCACTGTTTCCATTACGCCATGCTGCAGTCAGCCCTTTAACTGACCTGTCATTTAGCTTGACTCTGTGAAGTGTGTTGTAGTCAAATGCAAACCTCTTCAGTTGTAAAGTAAGCAGGTAAGGGAAAGAGATGAACTTTAAACCCTGTGATTTAAGAATGGTGGTGTTAATTTCTAAGCAATAATTTAACAGTCATGGTCATGAGTAGAGTTGACTCTCTCTTAACAAACACCTCTTAAAGATGGACACCTCATTCGGAAATTTGGGCACCCATAGTTGGTCCATGCCTTTCTTCATTTATTTCACTGGCATCTCTCTAAGAGGGAAACTTAGTGCCATTCCCTAAGGTGTCCGTCTTAGCGAGAGACTGTATACTGTACACAGTTAACCCTTTAAGTCGCAAAAGTGACAAACATCAATTTTCTCCTAAGAATATCAATACACAAATCAAGAGAAAAGGTTGTGAGAGTTAATGAAATAATCACCTTAGAAGAGAAAATGCTTTGATCTTCTACCAAATTCTCTCAACTTATTCCTTATGGAAATGTATAGAGATCAGTTTGGAGAATTTGTATGTGCATATTTGGGCTTAAAAGGGTTAAAGCCAATGATATTAAACAGAATTAACAATATTAATGCAGTACTTGCCTTGTGGGCATCACACTTTTTGTTGCACTTCTCACAGAAATACTGAAGATATGAAAAACAGAAAAAAAATCACTCTAATTATTTTGTAATAGCTAAGTATTATTATACTATACAGTTAACTACGCATAAACTCTAAACTTTTACAGGGAATCACAAAAGCCAAGGAGCATAATTTATTGTATGATATCTTGCACCTGATTTGCACCTTCCAGGGTTTCAGCAACAACAAATTCTTCCAAAGCAGTTTCCTGAGGAATTAAATTTTAACATTTTAATAACAAGCTGTTGACATCACTTTACTTAATTTACTTAATGTATCACACTACAAAGTAATTACAAAATTAAACTGCATCATTAATACATGTGGTTTCACATTGCATAATCCTTAAAATGGCTGTGAATATAAAGGATTTGTATGGGAATTCAATAAATAGTCTTCATCAGAAATAGTAAAATTTTTAAGTTATTGCTTTGTCACTGGTTTAAACTTAGAGGCTGTTTCCTCAACAACCAATACTTGTTAAATAAATTCCCAGAGCATTTAAAACATAAGCAGTGAGCTACAAACTTAACCTTGTCCCAGAAAATTACTCACAATGGCAGTCCTAGACTTACCACACTGCCTAAGCCTTGCTTAGATCCAAAAGGCCTGATTGCCAGTGGAATATCTAGATATGCGTCCGTCCGTGCGCTTTCATGACTACACTAGGGAATCAATCAAAAATATAGAAGGAACCAATAAATATTACGCCTCAAATGTTATGTTAAAAGCAAACTTTAATATGCTTTTTACATTTTTAGTTAAAGCTCAGGGGCCAGTTTCTTGAAAGGCCCGGAAACTTTTTGGGCCCGAAGGCAAATTTTAAAAATCCAAACCAACTGAATAGTAGCACCGTCCCTAGCCCATAAACCAGTCCATTTTGCTTCGTTGACTGATAGTTTTGTTTCATTTTCTTCAAAATTATTGAAAATTTGACTTCAATGTAACCGCGGCAAACACAAAGCAGCTTTCTGGGCCTGAAAAGTTACCGGGACTTTCGAGAAACAGGCCCCAGACCTTCAAATAATCATTTTACTCAGCAAAATAAATATAATCATTGTTAAGATTTGTGTCAGACAAAGACGGTTACTGTTAATGCATAGATGCGTGTGTTCATAACTCACTGAAAATCTGAACAAAAATCTTGGCCCAATACCCACATCCAGGGTTGTCACTAAGGGCCTGCAAGGACCGTGAATGTCCCCGGGGCAACTATGAGCACCACCCCTGGCTATTTTCATAGAAACAAAAGGAATATAAAACCAAAGGAACTTCACAGTTGTTTATTTAATTCCCAATCTACTAATTGCCTACACTGGTGTGCAACCTGAAATCTTGGTGACAGCCTAGCACATCTACTTACCAAAAAAAAAAAATAAAGCCGAGTAAAACCCAATTTAACCAACTGCCTCGCTTAAGTGGAAGGTGGGTGCCTGGAATACCCAGGGGCTTCCACTGTGGCCAGCCAGCCCCTAGATAGAAAAACTGCCCTCATGGCTGGCAAATCCCCGCAACCCAGCCATGAGCCCCCATTCCAGGCACCCGTCACACTGATCAAACAGTGGAAGGAAGAAAAATAGGGATGGGAGGGGGGGAAGACGCTAAATGAACCGCTCCACAGACCACTGCACAAACGCTCGATGAACAACTCGCAGATCCTAGCCGTGTACAAAGCTACCACAAACCATGTGAGCCTGCACTTATGGGATTGACCGCTGGATGCCCGCTACGCTCGTGGGCCGCTTGACCGCTAAGCTTGTAGACCGCTTGACCGCTAAGCTTGTGGACCGCTAGACCGCTTAACTTGTGGACCGCTAAACTCGTGGGCCACTCAGCTGCTAAGCTTGTGAACCGCTTGACCGCTATGCTTGTGAACTGCTTGACCGCTACGCTTGTGAACCGCTTGACCGCTAAGCTCGTGGTGGTTAACTTGGTTAAATTACATTTAACCAAATTAAAACACAATAAAATAAAGAAAAAAATTACTTTGCCTTGTGCATCGTTTAATGAATTTATATGTAAGGGTATTCCACACTTAAGGACATCAGTCAGTAAAACAATGTTTTGGACACTTTTTTCCATTTTGGCTGTATGGCGGCCATAAATAGGATTGACTACAGGCAGCTTTTTCTACATATTTTTTAAAGCTACGTTTGGAGTGGAAAAGTGCTAATGGCAGTTTTTATCAATCTTACCTGTTGACATTTAACATAGTCTTTGAGTTTTCCTTGATAAAGTTTGTTAATAAGATCATCCTAGAGGAAAAGCAAAAAGTTTAATTTAATCCATGATAATACAAATTAATACTTCATAAACTGCAAGATGTGGACTTTTCGCAGTTACATCAATTTTTTTACAAAGGCACTGTGATCTTTGTTCAGGGATCCATGATTAGTATTTTTTTCGAAGTCCTATATTCAGGGGATATGAGGACTTTTTATGTATTTTGATTGACTGCTCAATAGTTTGTGTGCTGTAGTACTTGTCTGAATGATGTCCTGGTGGTTTTGGACAACCTGACAGCCGCTAATACGGAGCCCTGGTTTGTCGATTTTTTCTTATTCCAAAAGTGGGTGTTATTAAGTTTACTTGCCAATTATCCTTAAGAAAAATTTTCCTCTGCTCATACTACTACATTGTATAATAATTGCTATAATTAATTTGTAATGTATCATAATTTTATTTGTACAAATTTTGAAACAATTTACACAAAACTTAAACCATGTAAACAGAAAAGAAAAGCACATCAGAGAGAGATGTAATAAGCTGTAGGCTGAGTCAGCCTAACACTCTTTGAACTAAGGTCATATCATGAGTTGGACAAGTTCTATGGACAACAGACCTGATCGGTGTTTTTGAACTTGCTTTCCAATGCATCAAACATGACTCTACACAACTCTTGTACATCATGTTGCTGCCAAGCTGAAAATAAGCACATCTTGACTTACAGGGGATTCAATCAAAGACAGTCACTGGTCCCTGGTCTACCACTGCCTATAAATATAGGGCCTCTTTCTGCTGTTTGTGTTAAGATCTTACTAATCTTATAAGATTACTGTGGTGTCTTTCAGCCATCTATTCAAACATTGGCAGTGGTTTATGAAAAAAGTTATTGAAAACCCCAATGTATTTAACCATGAAACATTAAGAGTCAGTTGGGAACATGAGGTACAATATTTTGGGAGTCCGTTGATAAAATCCTATAGTGTGACTATGCAAAGAAGGTTTCTTTGCTACTGTTTCATTTTTTGGTGTTTTTACAAGTTGAAGATAAAATCACTTTGTGATTCTTATTTTAGGAGGTTATGGAATTTAACTCAACCCATTTCATTCATTAATGTAGCTGAATACAACACTGAAAGGGTGTAAGACCTTGTTTAAAAGATTCTCATAGACAAACAGTACTATAGAAAATTAATGTGTCATTCTAAAAAACAAAATCCAAACTAGCTTCCATGGAAGCTAAAATGATGTACATGTATACCAGAAACTATGGTCCCCCTATGGATCAAGTTTTATTTCCTTGCTTTTTTATAATAATATTAACGATAATAATAATAATAATAATAATAACAATAATAATAATAATAATAATAATAACAATAATAATAATGATGATGATCAATTATTATTCTTTACCTTCACTACTGTCCCATCCAAAGCTTTTCGTCACATCAGTTGTCTCCACAGCCCTCTTAGAACTTGTCTGAAAATATTTTTGAGAAAGAGAAACATTTAATATATATGCAATATTTTATTTTGCAATCACAGATTGTACATTTGAGCTAGTTCACAGATCAACCACATGATATTTTAGTAGTATCAACATAGCTTCATTTTCTAGTTACACAATGAGAGGTGTCCCCAAACACTTCAGCATGGGCCATCTCAAACTACCATAAATTAATTAATAAACAAAATTTACAGTACGAGGCTCGAAATTTGGGATTTCAAAGAATGGGGTGGGGGTGGGGGGTTGGGTAGGTAGAAAATCCTTTCTGTGGTTAGATATGGACAATCATTTTCTGGAACTACTGTGCACAATGTTAGATCATCTGGACTTCATGCTAGTAAAATCTCACACCCCTGGCACACACTAGGTGCACAAATGTCCCACTACAGTCAGAAGCTTTGTAACTTTAAATGTTAAAATACCTGTAAATGAAGGAAAAGCTTCTGAAGCTGATAGGGGATGCTTTTAGCTCCTTCATCTTCACTGCCATTAAATTCCCACCTATGAATAATTTTGCAATAATACTTAATTCTCAAAAACAGGTCATCCTTGACACGTCATTTATGCTTGGTTATTGTAATAATAATAATAATAATAATAATAATTTGTTATATTATAATAACCAAGCATAAAGTTGACATAGCCTGCAAAAAATTATGTATAATATTAGAGATATGTTGTGATTGTAATAGTTTAGGTGCACAGGTTGTCTAAGTTGTCTAGAAATATTATTATTACTATTAATAACCACAGGTTAGGAAGTGCGGGCGACAACGATCGCTGGTCCAAACACTCAGTTGCTCCAATGCTATGCTTTGCCTACCTTTCAATTAACAGAATGGTCAAAACACGCATGGATCAGATTATGCGGAGTAGAAGGTGGAAACGCATGTGATCAAATTGCATTTTGTGTATTCCATCTTTTCTTAGTGGAAGTCCAAACGAATACTGGCTACATACATGCGACGCATGCATAATAACAACCTGGAGATTAGGATTGCTGGCAACAAGAGGAGCCCGCATCAGTTATTATAGACTCATGCGATGTTCCCCTAATTTCTTACTTTAACTTTTCTTTGTTATCATTTTTTTGTCTTTAATTTGAGTCACTTATATTCTGTGTACTTGTTCCTACTATTTGCACAAATTTCCTATATTGTTGTAAATTGATGTGGTTTATTTAGTTATTGTGTTTGCAATAAGAGTGGGGAGCCCAACAAGATAATCTTAGTTTACTCAGCCTAAAACACCAAAGTTATATCCTTAAAAGTAATGGTAAATATGAACGGTAAAAGAGAAAAATGCATTGGAAAAATATATAAAATTGAAAAAATAAAAGTGAAAAATGTGCCTTGGTGGCTGAGCAGCTGGCAGGTCAAACTTACGCTCTGTAGGTTGGGAGTTTAAACCTTGTACTTATATGTTTAAACAAGAAACATTATTTCATTTTATCTTTCTTCACCTGGGTTTACATATAGGTACCAGCAACATGCTAAGTGCTCAAAAGCAGCACTGTGAGTCTTACTCACTCATTTACATTTGTTGATGGTCCCGGGCTTGAATACTCTCAACACTGTTGTGCAGAAAAGAACCAACCTGTATATTGCATTCCTGAACTCTGGAGTCATGAAAAGTGTCTGAAGAAGACTGTTAAGATAGCATGTCATTGCCTGGTTGACAAGACCAACAAACCCTACAATGGAAAGCAGTTAAAAAAATCAGACACTCTCGTTACTGTATATGTTGCTTTTACCTGTTTAGACGGTGTACAGAAGGAGGAACAACATTAAATGCTTTCCTGTGAAACAAAAAGCAAAGTTAAATCACAGAATTGTACAAACCTGTTTCAGACTTTGTTGATGTATAGCTGTCACTTGAGGAATATGATGAGTATGAGGGGTTTGAACTACTCTGGAACAAGTTGCTGACACTGTCAGCAAGTATATCCTCTGTGCTTTCCTGAAAGTCAAAAAAGAGAAATACATGTTATTGAGGTGGAGTTGAGGTTGATTTCACAGAGCCATAAGGGACCTTAGGCAAGGACGACAATGACGGCAGTGAAAACGCCACTAACAAGATGAATTTGCGTTCTTTCAAACTTAATCACGTCTATTTGGACCCCCTCAATATGCCAAATACAGATGACTTTTCCTGGAGTTAAATTCTTAAGAATTTCATTCAGGTTCAAAAAGATGAAGGAAAATTCGTCGTTGTATGTCCACGTCCTCCATAAATCGTCAAATTAAGAGGTTTCACGTTGTAGTTGTGCAGTGGACGTCAAAGAAATGTACTAAAAAGCATGATGCACGTGCAGAGCTGTTGTTTTGATCATTAAACCTATTGTTTTTTTGAAGTCGTCGTTGTGGTCATCGTCGTAGTTGCTTAAGCTCCCTATTGTCTCATAATAACAGCTTATTTTGAGAAACAATACTCCACGTTAGAATTCACTAGTATCTTGAGTTAGGAGGTACATGCACATGTGTTTAACCCACAAATATACTATTTAAAAAGAATTCCCGTAAGGGACACCTTCCTAGTGGTGCAGTCTACATATATATATATATATATATATATCACAGGTTGGGTGGGTTAGAGTATTAAAGCTTGGTAAAGGACTGATAGTGTTGTGGGTGGATTAAGGGGTAGTCTGAGGGGATGACACCCTTTTTATCTGTGAACTTTTATAGTATTGTAAAGGAATTCTCAGTAAATGAAATAGTGTCTATATTGCTGGCAAGTGTCCTGGACCCCTCCCCAATCTTTTTCCGAATTTTATACATCCACCCACCCCTTATGAAAGCTAGTGAAATGTATGTTTGTCACATTACAACTGGTCCTTAGAAACTGAAAAGCCATCAGCATGGATCTGAAAGATTGCATTAATTTCTCTTACATATGACACTAACAGTAAGACAGACTGTATCAGGGAAAATCAGGCTCGACACACAAGTGTTTATATGGTAGCTATGATTTCCTGGCTGGAAAACTGTATGCTACACAATAGTTTATTACCAAATTCATCTACTACCTATGAAAACTTACCATTATTGAAAACAAGGAAAACCCAAGACAACACAAAACAGAGACGTTCTAAGAGAATGTTCTCAAAAATGCTCTCTTCAGATATAAATTACATAAAACTGGAAAACTTGCTTTAATTTGGCAGGTTCTATCATTTAATCAGTTTTGTTGTGTCTGCTGGCCTAGTCTCTACTACAAACAATGTGCTTGTCAATTTCCCATGAAGAGAGCACAAATATTACATGACGTTAAAACTGAATGAAAACTTTACTACTAGGCTAGGATTAAGATACGGTTTTAAAGTTTTAACCCCAAAATATCATTTGCTAATGAAATCTTTTGTTGGCACCTGACAGTTAAATAATAGAAGTCTTAGTTCCAACAAATTTTTAAAACTCAATGGAATGCACCGTGCTTAACATTATTTTTTCTCCAATAATTTAGAAGTCTTTCAGAAACTCTTTTCATGATTTCCAGGAAAATTTGACATATTGTCGTTACTATGTAGATTTGAAGGTCTTAAACTATTAAAGGATATAGACTAAAAAGCTTAAGTTGTTGTACTAAGCTTAAAATAGAAATAATATACGGTGAGTCTAACTAAACTGATAGTTCGAGAAATCAAAGCCTCTCTCTGAAGAAATCAATATAATTAACATCGATTGATAAGATGTTTTTGTTTGGCAACGCGTAGTAAACGGCTACTAATTCACCAACCTTGCTTTTCCTTGGTTGCATTCCATCTTTATCTTTTAGTAAGAAATTGTTCTTTTTTCCATTCGATGCCAAACCAACTTCTTGCAATGATTTGTTCTTTTCCTCATTGAGAACAACTTCATCCTCGCTGCTTCCTCCTCCGGCCGTATTACACCACACTAGAAGAAAAGAGTCCTCTTCATAGTTAACTTGCTTTGCTACATGAGAATAAAGTTCGTGTACTGGTGTGGAAGCTGGCAAATTAACCGTGTGAGTGTTGTGTTTCCAGTTCGCTGTCGTCTCATCCTTCACAATACATAGCACTGTCGGTTCATCGGCAGAACTCGAATTATTAACAGAAACTACCTCTTTGGAAGTTGCATTGACCATTCCTGGTCCCAAAAATCCTCTGAAGAATATCAATGGCTATTTTCGGGAACAGAACGACGACTTCCTTTTAACATTCACTCTGTTCAAACTGAGAAAGACATCCTTCGAGCTGGAGTGAAGTGAAATCACGCTAGAGTACCCAGTAGGGGAGGGATAGGTAACATAAGTAACAAGAGAAAAAATGTTCCTCGGTGAAAACTAAGTGGATTAAAGTTTTCCAAGACGATAAAAAGTTTAGAACAAAAAGACTGACTTCCTTTGACGGATGAAATAGTTCTACGTAAGGAATGGACATGTGACTTTATCAAATAACGGTGTCGCATCCTCCCTAGAGGAAAGTTGAAATACTACCCCCTGATCGCTATGCGCATGTCTTTTTTGCTAACCTAGTAGCCTCTTAACCGCGGGCACAATAGCCGGTTCTTTCTCTTCGCGTCGTCTCCACGATACGGAACAAGCTACGGGCAAAACGGTTTGAGATATTCATTACAGAAATACATAAAAAAGGTGTCCCCAACTCGCTCAGTTTTTCCACCGTAATTCCATTATTTTCTCTCGTTTTCTCCATTTTTTTCTCCAGGTCTTTCCCTGCCTTTCGCTCCTCTTTTTACCATGCCCAAAAATGCGCCCCAAAAGGGGCTGAGGGGGGCGTAAGGGTTTGCGGTATTGCGGTATTGGGTTATTTTTGGTGCGGTGTTGCGGTAATTTTTGTTTCAAAGTACGGTATTGCGGTTTTCAGAGTCCAAGCGGTGTGCGGTAAGTTTAAATTTTATGTCGCGGTAGGCGGTGAAAAAATCGTTGTGTCGCGGTGATCTGCTTCTTTTTCATGACAAGAGGATACAAATCCTAAAAGGTCTCCCTAGCTAGCCTGCGTGTCTTCCTATAGTTGCACAGTCGGGGATCGTATATTGCGCAAACAGTCCAGACAAATCGTATGGCTTGTAATTTCAGTTAATACTTGATATGATTAACGACATTGACTTTTTTTTATCCAATGATACGTAAACATGTCGCAATATTTATAACCTTATGGACCTTGTGGGAATAGTCAGCTTGGTTAACCTCCTTACCAATCTTACCGCCACTTTCGTGCCGGTCGTAAAACAATGGCGAGCGATCCAGAGGGTCAACTAAGTGATCAGTCAGATATTCCAGCAAATAGTGAGGTCAGTGAGGTCGTTATAAATTGGGTAGTGTCGAAAGATAATCTATGAAGATGGTGCGGTCTAAAAATTATTGCTCGTCCTTCTCGTTGTGCATGCAGGAATATAGAATGTACTAGTATTCGTGTGTGCTTAGCCTACGTAGCATGGGGGCCCGGGGAGCGGGGGTACTTCCTTATAAGAGGCTAATAGGGATGTGCCGCTGGATGGGGTCGCATTTTCACGACTGGATTGACTATAATGGGGTCGCATTTTCAGAGAGTTACTAGAATGGGGTCGCACATTTTCTGCTCTTTTGGGGTAAGACAGTTCTTCATATTTACGGTCAGCAAACGTACCAGAATGTTTGTATTGTAGATGAAAAGTAAAGTGTTCTTCATTCAATCTAAAAAATGGTCAATTCATTAAAATAGAAGGTGACTAAGTTGGGATCGCGAAAATTAAATATTTGTCCAAAAGTGACTAAGATGGGGTCTATAATTGGCCACTGAATAGACTATAATGGGGTATGGGCTCTGAGAGGCCAGCGGCACATACCAAGCAAAAATTAACCCAAGTACTCCTCTGGGCATGGCAGTTTTACGTGTTTTTGACGGCAGCACGACTGTGAGCGGCGAAGCAGCTCCCGCCCCAATCTCCTCGCCCACGCCGGCCTTTATTATTTAGCGCGCCCAACCAAAACCGCCATGCTACGCAGGCTAGTGTGTGCTGTGTGCCCTTCGAATCCTAAAGGCCGCCCGGGTCGACATTTTGAAATCCTCAACAAAGAACCGAGTTAATTGTGAATCTGAAACAACCTCATAAGAGTCAACTGTTCACCGTCCGTTTATGATCTAGGTCGTAATATATAAAGTAATACTAGAAAACTCCTGTTGTATCATTTATGTAAACGTATACATGTAATGAACAAAGTTAAACGAGTGCGATGATCTTATGTTTATCGTACGCTTGATATCGACGCACCTTAGTTTGGAAAGACTGACATAAAAGTATTATTTCTATCTGAAATGAGGATTTTTAGTATTGACAACGTCAACTTTTTCCGATTTGTAACTGCGGTTTCGGTATTTGGCTAAATTTTGATGCGGTATTGCGGTATTCTCGTGCTACCATGTGCGGTATTGCGGTATTCGTACCCCCCTTACGCCCCCCTCGGGGCTCTATCATCACCTGTGTTGTTCTTACCTCTTCAGGTATTCCCGATCCCTGCCTTTTTTCTTCGTGTTTTCCTTTATTTTAACCAGGAGTTCATTATCTTTTCACCCCAAAGTTTCGCCCAGAAATAAAGGTTACATGGTCGGAAGACTAGATACCTGTAGGAAGTAGCCTGTCCCAGGCATCCAGGGAGCTCAGGCAAAAAATAGAGAAAAGAGAACAAAAAGGGGGATGCTGGCCTGACGCTGGCCGTTGTCATGAATTTCTGCAGGAAATGGTACGGTGTCATTAAAATCGGCTGGCTATCTTCTGAAATACTCAGTTGCACGTGGCTGCTGAGAGTGAGCGAAATTTGTTCCGGAGACACCTGATAGGAAAGAAGAGGGAAATATTTAACAGGAAAATCAAGTGAAAACATTGGAACACAGAGCAAAAAAGAGAAGAAAACATGGGGAATCAGGAGAAATGGCTGATAAAAAGATGGATGAAAACCGGGGAAAAATGAAATGGAAAAGAGAAGGGAAACGCAGGCCTTCAATCGTTTTGCTTTCTCCCGCCCCATGCAATTCTCGGTCGTTTAGCCTACATTGAATGAGGTCGATAAGGTCGACTTCGCCTACATAGAGAACGTAAGCACGCGACGACTAAATATGTATATTTTCCCTTTTCTTTCTACTGTTGGTTGAGCTGGGGAGGTGGGTAACGTTAATTCAGTTTGATGAAATATCGTTTACGCTGCTACCGCCGTCGTCGTCGCTAAAGCTCAAACGATGAGGTTACATAAAAAACGACGCGGGACATTTTCTTATATAGTTAGTGTAGTTTCGCACCTATTCAAGCTTGATCGAGAATAATCATCGGGCTTATTGGGGGGGAAGTCGACCCTATTCTAGAGACTAACAGAGTCAGAGAAGCAAAAGCTATATCCCGTTGGGCGGGACAGCATTTACGGTCGTTACGAGTCGTTTGGTCAACGTACTGTTATCACCCGGGGTTTTATCAAACGTCTTACTGAGTCGTTTCGCTAACGTGCTAAGTCAGTTCCCTAACTTCTTTAATCAAAATCAATGGCTTAAAAAAACGAGTTATACTTATGTGTATCGGGCTTCAACGTATCATCCTGAATGAACGAGGTATATAGACATTCCGGGACGGCAGCGGAACGACGCATAGGCCAAACGACAAGACACCGGGGGACAAACTCGTCCCATGGGATACTGGACCAATATTTGGGTATAGGTGAATCATAGATGAGCGCCGAGGGTTTGAAACCCTGACCCTGCTGGTTTAGGACAAAAACATACCTAAAATACATATAACAATTTCAGCGCTGAAGCACAAGTAACAACTCCGCGGTATGGCCAGTACAGTAGAATACATAACCTGTTTAAGAGGCAACACCCTCAATTTTGTTACCTTGTTTAGGACAAAGGAGGAAATGCATGCCGTCAGTATTAATTCCTTTTTCATCCGTTAAAAACGGTTTGTGGGGAATGAAACTGAGCAAAACGTCTTGCTGTTGGTTCCTTTGATTCTCCAACAAACTGGTTCTCCTTTAGCGTTTTCTCAATCAGTGTTGAAGTACAAACAAAACTCTGAACACAATTTATCTTGCAAATCAAATCAATCGTGAAGGCAATAGATCTTTTCACGCTTTTTTCAACTTTTGACATGGACAAGTTAGGGAAAATCCGTCGACACCACTGGAAAGAGCACCTTAACATAAGTTAAAAACCCAAATTTGAAAGTGATATGTCTTAAGTGAGCGAAGATATACTAATAGTTGCGCAAAGTTGCGAAAATTTACAGACATTTTTATGGTGGAGGGCAAGTTTGTACCCCCCACCATACAAACGTCTGTAAAATTTCGCAAATTTGAGGAGCTGTATCTTCATTGGTTTTCAACAAGTCCCTTTCAAACTAGGCAGTTTTACTAATCTTAAGGCGTTATTTTCAGTGGTGTCGATGGATTGTCGCTATCTCGTCCATGTCAAAAGTTGAAAAAAGAAAAGAAACGTGAAAAGATCTACTATACTCAGATGACAGGGACAGACTCACACGAAATTACTAGGACAGAGCTAGAGAGGTAAAAAACCATAACCTGTCCAGCAGTACATCCCCGAGTAGGCCATAAAGAGGAGAACCCCCTCCGGAAAACACCCGTATCCCATCACGGCCACAGTCCCGCACAAAGAGTTTTTGGGACAGTATATGACTACCTACATGAACAACTACTCGTGACACTGTGAAATGTTGAGTGATGTACACGAGGGGTTAGATCTTCCCTCTGAACTTATCGATTTTGGAGTTGTGCGGGGAAAATACGAATTTTACCATTATAAAATCGATGGAGTGGATGACAGGGTAAGCTTGTAATTATGTTAGTGTGCTGGGAAATTTATACCGGTCAAGTATTTTTCAGTTTAAACCGATATTTGACAAAGAAAGTTCGGCGGTTTGTAGGGTTTCAAAGGGGAAAGGATAACTTTAACAAACCCTTGGAGTTCTTCAGACATCCTAGGATCTATATGATCTTGTCCTTTATAAACAGTTTCACTATATGACTCGAAAAAGGTTCCTAAGTATAACATAGTGAAGGCATTTCCAGGGGAGGGCAGGAGTACTCCCTTAACCCCTCAGGTCTCAAGAGTGACCAACATCAATTTTCTCCTAACGACATCAGTAGATTATTAAGAGTAAAGGTTATGAGAATTTCTAAATTGATTGCCAAAGAGAGAACACTTTGATCTTAAACCAATTTCTCTCAACTATTCTTAAAAGAAATGTATGGAGGTCAGTCTGGAGAATTTGCATGTGGATCTTGAGGCTTAAGAGGGGATTAGGAGGAAGGAAAAAATAGGGGATTTCATACTTTTCTCCCTCTCCACACAGGCTGTTTTATTGCTAGAGAAGAGACAGAGGGTCACTTAAAAGGGTTACCTTATTGTCACTTAATTTAGTGAGTATTAAATTTTGCAAATTTTAATACTCATGTAATCTAATACTGGCGAAGATTAAAATCGCAAAATTTTATACCAGACATATACATCTCTGTGAAATAACGAAATTCAAGTTGTTGCTGAATCAGTTATTCCAGCATGTCTTAGATTCAGGTTTAGGAGTTTTTTGTTTAATTTTTGTCCATCAGCCTTACATCGCATCACTCTCACTGTCAGAACTGTAACTATTTGTGGTTACCTTTTTAGACTTTTGAAAACCTTATGCTTTTGTTATGTTTAACTTCATTTGTTTTCAATTGCCTTTCTTTGCAGTTGTTTATGATAAAATTATTAATTCTGTTGTTACTGTTCGGAGGTCAAAGCTTCCTTTACATGTTAAAGAATAAAAAAATCCCCAAATTTAATACACTCTAATTTTACCTTTTCCTAAAAAGCACAAAATTAAACAGTTGTGAAATATGGCTCGTGAGTTTTTGCAAAATTTAATACTCGCCAAATTGAATGAGAATAAGGATAGTGTGCCTCAAGTTGTGGCTCAGAACCTTGATCACAGTGTAATCTCTAATACTTTAGGGTTGGGGCTGTGGCTATAGGACACTCCAGACTATCTGTTCCTGGGTCCATCATTCACTGAAAAGCCAAAAAAAGGTTTTAACAGTACCAAACCTTCAAGAAATACAGCAGACATTGGTGACTGTCGGTGACAAACCATGTTCTTTTGTTGGCTCAAGGGAATGGATCGGCTCTGTAGAAGCCTGTCTATGTGTGGATCAAATTTTTGGGGTGTGTTTGTTGGTTGTATTTCATTTTATTTTCACACATTGGTGTTGTGATCTATTGCTAGTTACAACTTTTTGTGTAGTACATAATGTCCACATAAAATGCTACTTATTGGGACAGAAGACTTGTGCAAGGTGGTTCCCTTAATAGGCTCCCAGGGTTAGTATGTCCTGCGAAGACTTTATTTTTTATAGCAGCACAAAGTATTGTGGGTTCTTATCCATAACCTTCAAATTGACAAGGAAGGATGAAAGAGACAAGGCCACTATCTTAGCTGCCCAATTTAAATGATACAATCATGATCTATGACAAGGTCATAGCCAGCATCAACTTAATATGTTTTTGATATTATTAGAGACCTTAAGAGACACCATTTCCTTGTCTGCTTATGGGTAAATTACCCATAGCCATAGCTGTAAATACGGGTAGATTGCCCCTTACCCTGGAGAAACAGGTAGGCTACCGGGTAAAATGGGGATACTATTGTGATATGTTGGAAATTATGATTGCCTTTTATAAAACTAGGTCACAAACATGCTCACCTACCTGTACCCATAGGCAGAAATGGTGTATCTTAAGGTCCCTTTAATGTAACTTGTACATAAGGAAGTTGTAAGTTTTCTGTGTACAAGATGAAACAGCTCTTGCAAGTTTTTATGAAATTTCTTGGAACATTAATTTAATCCTAGTCTTGTAATTTTATAAAAAGTCTAAGAGTTAAAAATATCAATAAGTGTTGAATGAATAAATAGATAAAGGTTGTCTATAACTGGCCCATCCTGCAGGTCCAGCTCCTTGAATGACCTCCATTTTCAGGGCAAGACTCTTGAATAATTGATTGTCATCCCAACGCTTGTTGATCTAAATGGACACCTGCGTGAACTTTGTCCTGCCGTATTTAGTAGTTTTACCATAAATCCAATAGCAGTAATATTTGTGTCTAATTATTATAATGTTGTTGTAAAGAAAATAATGTGTTGTTTTAGGTTTGTAGCAAAATAGTGCATGTCAGTGGAGGAGATTGTGTTGAGCAGGATGCTGCATTGATTCTCCTGGAACACTTCAAACACTTTGGGTCACCTGTTATGATAGGTTGGTAGCTAGATGTCCTGTTTCTCTTGCTTGAAACACCCCGGTTAAAGTATGGCCATTCTTCAGTACACCTCAGACATTCCGAAGAAGTATCTTTGAAGTTACCCTATTGAGATGGACAGTGTTTAGTTCTCCTACATAGGTAGCCACATTCATTCTTCTCCCCATCAGCTATCTTGCCTTGCAGCTTGAAGTACTGAGAAGACTGGTGCAGGATAGCCACCCTGGCCAGTTTTTTATGTTTTCTGCAAAATTAATCTAAAATCATTGGTCAACATTACTGTATTTAAGATATCTAATCTGATTGGCTGTAGGCAGCCAGCCCTGATGTCCATGTAGGGGGGGGGGGGGGGGGGTGGTTGGGGTGGGGAGAGTGGGACTCAAACCTCCCACCTCCCATACCGCCACCACCTGGCTAGCTCAGTTGGGAGAGTCAGTTGGGAGAGCGCCGGTCTGCCGAGTGGGAGGTCGAGGGGTTCAAACCCTGGCTAGACCAACACTCCGGGTCTTTAAATAACTGACAAGAAAGTGCTGCCTTTGTAATGACATCTGCAAATGGTTAGACTTTCTAGTCCTCCCGGATAAGAATGAAAAACTGTAGGTCCCGTCTCACAGCGCTTTCACTGATTTGTTCTTGTGGGACATAAAAGAACCCACATCACTATTCAAACAGAGTAGGGGTTGTAGACCTGGTGGTGTGGCCATGCAACCTTTACGGGTTGTGGAATTGGGTAGGGATGGCACCTCGCATGAGACCTGAGTCCCATTCGTGCACATTCCCTCTGGGCAGGCCTGTGTCCAGAAAAGCTGATAAATAAATAAATAAATAAATACCTTGCTTTCTTAGCTTCTGTCTCTCTTTTTGATTGGCTTCCTCCCTGTAGCCCTTTTTTGATTGCAAGAGATTAAGCATAATTGTTGCATTATTCATATTTATACATATTTCTCCTGCTTTCCAACCTTTTAGAAATCCCACCTCCCAATCTTTCTTCTTCTGCCACTTGTACCCCTCCCTCCCCCATTCTCCTGTCCCCGACGTGTATTGGGCAGGACACGCACATGTCATCAAGCTTCCCGTGATGCTACTAACAGTGACTGTTGTATACTGTTATGTTCTTTAATGGGTTTTTCTGTTATGGAGTTTAGTTGCAGTCTTTTTATTTATTATAGACAATCTTGACGGTCTTGTTCAGCTTTTATAAAAATTTATAAAACTTTGAAACTATCAATATGTTTTCCTTTTGCAGTTTGTTGTTGTTATGTTATAAAATAATTATGTGATAGAATTCTGCTCATCCAAGTACCAATACAAGTACAGTAACGTTTAATATGATTTGTTGACCTGTCTGCTAACTTAAGATATGGTATTTTCTTTTGTTTGCTTGACAGGTGGTGATATAGACGCATCCTCAAAGACACTGCTTGGAATGTGCAAAACAAATAAAGGCTTTTACTTCCTTATTGCAGTAAGTTAAGATTTGGAAAACCTAGCTCTCTTGATCTTAAATACTTAGGGTCGGTTATTTAAACAAAGTCTAACTTAAGCTGGGGTTTAGCAAATCTTTGGACCTCCAAATCTCTTCCTTAGTGGGTTATTTTAAGAAAATAAATGATTTTCTGGTCTACTCGACATACTTTCATAAAACTGTTAACAAAACGGTTGGGCAAATTGAAAATAGCTTAGAATGTGGTTTTGTTAAACACTAGCTAAACTAGGTTTAAATAACTGGCCCTTGATGTTTAAAAACATTCATACTGTCATGAATGGAAACATAATCCATGCAAATTTAGGTTTACTCATTCAAGTTAGAGTCAGTAAACTATATGGACATGTGTGTTTGTGTTGGGGCCAGTCAGTACTTCTTGATCCAGTCAGAACTTCCTGAAAATTTGACATAAGATGGAAAATTTTGTGTGTGTTCCTCTTAATTCATCTGCAAAATTCTTATGATGTTCACATTCTTGTTTTAAAGCTAGTATGGAGCATCATTAGTGGAACTCTGAAACCTGTAGAATAATATTAATGATAATATAGGTCATTGTTATATTCCTAGACTTTCACTTAACTAAACAGGGACTGCCACTGGTTGATTCTTCGTCACGTGGCCTTGACTAAACTCAAATGTATCCCGATTGTCTCGGGAAACATCAGGACTCTCGGGAGAACAAAACTAACTGTTTCCCTCGGGATCTGATCATGACATTAAGTGTATAATATAGCATACAAACTGAACCATCGTCAGTATTATTTTTGTAATCCTATGGTACACTAAATGCCAGAACTAATATATAGATTTAGCCAGGGCTAATGCCAGAACTAAAAACCTTATTGGGTGTATTATATTGTAACCAATAATCATTTTTTCAAGTAAATTTCACTTTTATAGACTAAAACATTTACTTCTTAACCAACTCAGATGGAAGAGCTGAAACACTTTAACTTCAAATGTGTAGTCCCTGGGGTACAGTCAACCCTGCTTTATGGACACCCACTTAATATGGACACTTCATTATTATAGACAGTTTGTATTGTCCTTGGCGAAAGAAAGCCCTTTTTCTCTAAATTCAACCTGCTTAATACGGACACCCCTTCAATGCGGACACTTTCTATAGCCCCCTTAGTGTCCTTATTAAGAGGGGTTGCACTGTACAATATTAGCTCTTCTGGCTATACCGTATTTATTTGAATAAGCGCCCAACATCGAATTAGTGCCCACCTCAAATAAGTGCCCATCCTAAAGGCAGAAAAAGTTAATAAGGGCTCACCGTCGAATAAGCGCCCACCCCCACCCCCTCCTCCTCCTCCCAATCAAACTGAAATAAGCACCCACCCCCACCCCACCCACTTGTGGGGCAATGAGATTGAAATTAAGATTGAATAAGTAGTAATAAGAGACTTCCCCGAGGATGGAGTTTTCTTCAGAGTATTTTACAGAAACCTAGCTTGCTTTGTTACTTCTTCACATTTTGTTATTAGCATAAACATACTACACTAACTTGTTAAAAATGGTGAAAATTTAATAAGGACCATACCCAGACTCGAATAAGTGCCCACCTCAAGTAAGCACCCACTCTCAAGGTCCCAATCGTTAATCAAATAAATACAGTATATATTTGTGAGTTTGTCCCTCACCCATTGGAATTTTGGATAATAAACTGATTTATGGTTGTATGTTGTTTCATGTTTAGGACCCTCATTTCTGTGGCAAGGCTGACAAGGCAATGCTTCAAGATCATGGCTGGGTGCAGTGGAAGTCTTTGAGTGATGTGTTCAAGGTTGATTCTTTTTATAACTTCTGTCTGCCCCAGTTAAGATCTGAAACAGGTGGCTGACTTATACTGCATTCACTGTATGTAAACAGCTCTTAAATTAATTGATGCATTGCACATTAGCCTGTTTCCTGGTCATGGTTTCTTTCCACTCTGTGGAGAGAAGCAACAACCAGATATACATCTGCATTCACAGGCTAATTGCCCATAATCTAATAGTATTTTCTGAGATTGACAACATTTTCAGTTGATTGTGGCTTGAATTTATTTAAGTGTCCATAAATGGCAATCTTTATTTTGAACAGCCGGTTAGACTGACAGCGTCAATAGAGGGTTGAAACTTAAAAGGTGATTTTATCGACCTTTTTGCATGGGAAAGTCAGTTTACCACCATAATAATTTTAATAGAATGTTCACGTGTTGAAAAATCTAATCTATTATTCAATACAATAAACTATTGTGAGCCTCCTAAATGGTGTCTTCTGATCCAATTTACAAGTGAGACAAAGAACAACGCTATACTTATGCCTAGAAAAAACTGCAAAAAAGTCAAAGTAAAGGCTTCACTCTGGTGAAAGGCTTGAAACCTCTCAACTTTTTAATCTTTTGAAAGTGATGAATTGACTACATCAACTCAGCTTTCCTTTAAAGCCCCAATATCTGCATACAAATTCTCCTCACTGATCTCTGTACTTTTCCTTAAAGAATTAATTAGGAGAATTTAACAAGAGATCAATGAAAGCAGTTTCCCTTTACAACCATTTTATTTATTCTTATAGCCTTTTCTTTTGACTGTGTATTGATAATCTTAAAAGGAGCTGTGTCACGAAATTCAGCCAAATTAGGAAATTACAAAATGCCCGTTAAATTAAGAGAAGCATAAAAATAACCACTTAAAACTGTAAAGGAAGGTTAAAATAACATAACAGAAACAACAGATGCCACGTATGGGCAAAACTGAAGAAGATTAAAACGGATTGAAATTAGGAAAACTGTTCAGCCTAACAGTTTTTCAAAGTTGATCCCTGCTGCTTGCACTACTTCAAAAATAATGCTCTAGATACTTCTTGCAGCAACTCATGTCAATGATAGGATTGATTGATTAAGTTCTTAGTCCTTGACCCCTCAAGTCCAAGATTGAAAGACATCAATAATAATATTTTCACGGCAGTCCAGTTCATTTTGTTTTATTTTGCCAATTACTCGCCCTCAATCGTTATGGAACTTAAAGTAAGCAACGTCAGCAAAGAAATTACATGTAAATGACAAAATCAGAGATCCGAGACAAACAAATGTCTCCAGGAACTGTACGCACGACACTTACACAGGGTTCTCCAAGAAATCTGAGGTAGAAAGAGAAAAACATTAGGGCCATTTATACGAGGAAAAATAAGACGCGTCTTACATAAGGCGCGAACTTTCCGTATAAACGGCACATTTCGTCTCAAATAAGACGCGGCTTAGCTAAGACGCGTCTTATTAGATAAGACTTGCTCGTATAAATGGTACAGTTCGCGTCTTATGTAAGACGCGTCTTATTTTTCCTCGTGTAAATGGCCCTATTAAGTAGCTAGCAGGACTATGTAGGGGTAGGTATGCAAAGAGGGCTGCCCCTTTTCATTGGCAAAGTCCTAGGGCCTCTCTTGGAAAAAATTTGATTGAGCGGGAGAAGGGGGGGGGTGCTAAAAAGTGCATTTCATTGCATTTTGAGTGGTCAGGGAAAGAAATTTACGGGGAGGAGCGTTGCGTGACGACACTAAAAACGGCTGTGTAGCAGACTACCATGAGGGTGACACCTTTATTTACCCACATTTGCATCAACAGAACCAAAGTGTTGGGACCCGAAATAATGTGGAATACAATGGGTTTATTGTCCCGCTTAAAAAAAATTATTTTCTGTTAGTAGCCGGTGCCCCACATCAAAACTACTGTATCCGAGTTTTCATTAGCTATGGCCCTACCCCTAATTTAGGGCCTGTTTACATGGAGTGGGGGACCCCGGTCTAGTGGGGTTGGTTTCTTTTGTTTTCACGCTCTGGGGGACACAAAACAAAAGAAACTTACCCCACTAGACCGGGGTCCCCCACTCCATGTAAACAGGGTCTTACTCCCCTTTGCCTATACAGACAATTAAAATACCTGTTTCTCAAATATGACGAATTTATTGCATCCTACTTTACATATATAAAGTTCAACCAAAGGCACTAGTGAAACGAAAGCTTAGAAATTCAAGCGTACTCTATTACAAAACCAAGAACCCTTTTGAAGCGAAAATTGTTTGAAAATTAGTTTTCAGCTGCTCTAATACACCATGAAAGTAAAATCTCAGGAGGATCGATAGTTTTGTAGTTTGAATTCTAGTGACACCATGTAAAAACCAACATATTGTTGCAGTAATTCTTTTTATAAAGAGAAAAAAAGTAATATTTAATTAAGTGTTCGTTAAGATCCTCCACGACGATTTTGCGTATATAGTTTTCAGTTATTGCTTTTGGCAGCGTGTTTTTGTTGCAGTGTTACTTGGTAGTTGTTTGCAGTGCAACCGAATTGCAACGAAATTTGTTTACATGTTACATTTTCCGTTCTCTTATCAGCTTAAGCAAATTTAGGTTACGCAGTTTGAGTCTCTTTATCATCGCATCTCTACTTCGGTATAATGGAAGATGCCGTTTTGTTTCCGTTGGCTCTTCTTCTTCCTCTTCTTCTTCCTCCTCTTCTTCCTCTTCCTCACCTTCCTTTTCTTCTTCCTCTTCTTTTTCTTTTCCCTCTTCCTCCTCCTCCTCTTCCTCTTCCTCGCCTTCCTTTTCTTCTTCCTCCTCTTCTTCTTTGCCCTCTTCCTCTTCCTCTTCTTCCTTTTCCTCTCCTTCCTTTTCTTCTTCCTCTTCTTCTTTTTCGCCTTCTTCTTCCTCTTCTTCTTCCTCCTCCTCACCTTCTTCTTCTTCTTCTTTCTCTTCTTCCGCGCCTTCCTTCTCCTCCTCCTCTTCCTCTTCCTCACCTTCATTTTCTTCCTCCTCTTCTTTTTCTTTACCTTCTTCTTCCTCTTCTTCTTCCTCCTCTTCGCCTTCTTCTTCTTCTTCTTCTTCTTCTTCTTCCTCTTTCTCTTCTTCCTCCGTGGAACCATCCTCTCCCTTTTCCTCTTCTTCTTCTTTGCCCTCTTCCTCCTCTTCTTCTTCCTCTTCCTCACCAGCCTTTTCTTCTTCCTCTTCTTCTTCTTTGCCCGCTTCCTCCTCCGCTTCCTCCTCTTCCTCGCCTTCCTTTTCTTCTTCCTCCTCCTCTTCTTTGCCTGCTTCCTCTTCTTCTTCTTCCTCTTCCTTGCCTTCCTTTTCTTCTTCTTCCTCCTCTTCTTCGCCCTCTTCCTTCTCCTCTTCTTCCTCTTCCTCACCAGCCTTTTCTTCTTCCTCCTCTTCTTCTTTGCCCGCCTCTTCCTCCTCTTCTTCCTCTTCCTCACCAGCCTTTTCTTCTTCCTCCTCTTCTTCTTTGCCCGCTTCCTCCTCCTCTTCTTCCTCTTCCTCACCTGCCTTTTCTTCTTCCTCCTCTCCTTCTTCGTCCTCTATCAGCTTTTGCAGATTTCTCTCAAGAAGTTGGTGTTCAGCAATCAGTTTGAATAATTCAGAATCTGGCTGCGACAGGGTCTGCCTTTTGATTGGAATGTAACTACGTTGACGGAAATCCCGAGTCAAAGGGCTTCTTTTTGCGTCTTCATAACGATCGGAGTAAGCTAGGATACATAACCAAATAGTATGTTACGTGTTTGTTTGGATGCAAGTGTTTCGATTTTTTATTGAGTGGCTTGATTTTAAAACAGTGCTAAAATCATCTGAAATGTTTAAGACATTTCCCTCTCCCTACCTGAAGCACCCACCCACCAGTAAACCAGTTAAACATCATCAGAGAAACGTGACATTCGTTGAAGTGTCCTCTACGTGTACATAATTTCAAAAGTACCTTGAATTAACGAAGCTGTTTAAAACGCAACAAGGATAAATATTGTTTCACACTTGAGTACTTGAGTTACGCTTCAGCAAATAGACCCTCCCGGTCCCCCACCCCCACAGAAGGTTTTGCACACTTCGTTTTTGCAATTAAAAATTATGTGTCATAAAACTTTAAAATAAACCATTACCTCTTGGCGCACCCTTTCAAGGACGGTGTTGCATGTAGTGTAAGGGGGTGGTAAAAGCATTGAGCTCAGTTTATAAGCCCAGTTTGAAGCAGAGCGATGCGCAAATTATATACCGTAAAATTACAAAAATAGGCCTCTCCATGTATAAGCCCCTCCAAATATAAGCCCCCCCAAAATCGTAACGCAAAAAACCCTCCGCTAAATCGCCCCTCCGAATATAAGACCCCCGGAGGGCTTGTACTTGGAATTTACCCTCGAATACAAAGTAAAACAAAGCAAAAATGGTAAATTTCCTTCCCTCTACAAGCTAGCCCAATCGATTTTGAAACGCAAATTTCCCTCCATACATAAGCCCCTCCGAATAGAAGCCCCTCCAAAGAAAGGGCGCCTTAAGCAAAACCTGTATAAAGCTTAGTACTTAAACTTTGTCTCGGGAAGGACATTTCAACAGTGACAATTGCTTACTAAGTAAGGATAAATTTTGGAACATTTGTGGTAATCAATTTTTCAAAAATCCTCCAAATCTCTGGTAGGGAAAGAGGCTTTTGCTTGCCATAATATTGCGCTCAAATTGTTCAGAAAATAAGAATTTTCAGATACCTTCACTACTTTGCTTGCTTCGCTGCAGGGGTTGACAAGGGTGTAACTTGAATCGAGAATTTAAGAGGTAGCTTAAAAAATTGATCCCAAAAAAATTCAATGCGAGTAAAAACTTACCGGCTCTATTTCTTGGAAAAGCGTTGATGATTTCAAGGAAGACGATAAGAAAAACTGCAATTCCGACGAGGCGATTCATCTTGGAGTTTGCTTGTCGAATGTGAAGTTGACACTGGGTGGACGCCAAACGACTGAGAATAAAAAGTCAATCCTTCAAAGCTGTGTTATTGTTTTATACTCGTACTTGCATCTTCCATGCATGACAGAAAAAGCGTCCATTGTTTAAAGGGCATCATGGGCGAACAATAAAGAAAAAAGCCGAATTTAGCTAGACGCTGAGTTGGTTTTAAATTAAAACACGTCTTTTTTCCTTGGGTAGGCATGCATAAAAAACTTGGACAAGACTCTGTTTTTCTGCGTTTTCCAGAACAAATCCTTTGGGCGAATTTGACAAGAACACGATTGATAAAATCAATTGTGCAGTGAATTTAACGAATTTTATTTCTTATATAGTAGTGTCATTGCTTTGAAGTACACGCGCCTCTGTGCACTAACTTGTTTTTAACCCATGCAAATAAATGAAATCATCCCAGGCTAATGAGCCATAAAAATCGCATTGGCAGATTTGTGGCTTGTGTTTTAACGCAACTTAGTGTCATAATTTGATAATATGTAAATTTGGAATATGCTGGTCTTTTTCAGCCGAAGTCACTAGTTATCACTACCGGAAATATACAGTCTTGAAAAGAAACTGGTTTCTTTACTGGTTATATTAGTTCTGGTCTTAGGGTAAGGTCGGTAAGGTTTTCGATTCGTTGAACAGAGTTAAAACTTAAAAACCCTCTTTGCTTGTAAAAGGGTGTTTTCAGAGGGTGTTTTTCTATAAATAAATGCGATTGCTGAGGTCACTGAAGCAACCAATCATGTGAGACGACACTTTGAAAGTTGGTGCGAAGTTTGAAAAGAACAACGAAAGAAATTGAAAAAAGAAAAGAAAACCGAGATTAAAATGCCCTAGTAACAGCCAGTTCACAGTCATCCGGTCATTCCATTCTCCTTTTTCCCTTTTTGTTCGTTTCATTTGGTTGATTTTCATTTATTACATTCACCATAAACTTCCGACATGGTCAGTAAACAATCTATTGCCCACGCAAATAACAACAGATCGGAATTTAATTGAAAATAAACAAAATAAGTAAAAAAAAAAGCCTTCTTACTCTACAAGCCACATTAAGCTTAACGTTTTACGATTTTCTGCGAAAGGGTCTGAATTCCATACGTATCTTGCACTTTCATTATGGTTCTTAAATTCTTTTCCGCGCCCTTTTTTCTACATGACTGCCTACAATGTTTCAGAGAGACGCTTTGTACAGAGGTTATGCTTTATTAGTCTATTCAAGTTTTAGATTCAGTCATCCATGCAAAGACGCCTCTTAGCAAATAATTAGATTATAGTGTGTCTTAATGCTTTTATACCCGCAGTGTTTGGGGCACGAATAAGCACGAAAAAAGCCGTATGATTTTGGACATAGTGAGTCTTTTCTTTTTGAACCGTTTTTTAAAAAGTTCACTAGTGTATTCCTTTTGTATACCAATTAAAAAAAGGTTTTCCAGCCAGCTTCAGAAAATTCTAGGTCTTCTGCTATTTTTCTGGCTGTTTATAATTGTATACGAGATACAATAATATGCATCTCATTAGTAGCCAATCGCGTCCTCTAACTAAAGGCATTTTCAATTAATTTTGAACCATTTTTTAAGAAGTTCACTAAAGTATTCTTTTTGATGTTTATAGCGATAAAAAAGTTCTCTGGCCAGCTTCAATTTTCTGGCTGTTTATAATTGTATACGAGATACATGTAGATACATCTCATTAGCAGCCAATCACGTCCCCCAGTCTGACTAGAGGCATTACGTAGCGCAGAATGCCTTTTGTTCTCGGGACATTGAAAATAAACAAAATAAGTAAAAAAATTGCCGTCTTACACCACAAGCTACATTAAGCGTAGTTTTACGATTTTCTGCGAAAGGGTTCGAATTCCATACGTATCTTGCACTTTCATTATGGTTCTTAAATTCTTTTCCGCGCCCTTTTTTTCTACATGACTGCCTACAATGTTTCAGAGAGACGCTGCTTACAGAGATTATGCTTTATTCGTCTATTTACGTGTTAGATTCAGTCATCCTTGCAAAAATGCCTCTTGGCAAATAATTAGATTATAGTGTGTCTTAATGCTCTTCTGCCCGCACTGTTTGGGGGACGAATAAGCACGAAAAAAGCCGTATGATTTTGGACATAGTGAGTCTTTTCTTTTTGAACCGTTTTTTAAAAAGTTGACAAATGTATTCCTTTTGTATACCAATTAAAAGAGGTTTTCCAGCCAGCTTCAGAAAATTCTAGGTCTTCCACTATTTTTCTGGCTGTTTATAATTGTATACGAGATACATGTAGATGCATTTCATTAGCAGCCAATCGCGTCCTTTGACTAAAGGCATTTTCGATTTAATACTGCTAATAATGCTAACGCTAATAATAATGATAATAATTTTGGGCAGGAAATTGCGACTGAAGATTCCCTTGCAATATATACGTCGTAAATGCGACAATAATCGATGTGAAATAAATGTAATCGTAGAATACTTTGTTTCAAGATTATTAATTTGAAGTCATAAAAGCAAGTTGATCACAGACTATCATATGATCCCATTGTTTTGCATACCATTTCGAATTGTAGGTCTGACTACTTCATACGTATATGGGGCACCAAATGTAAACATAGTATTTACACAATATTTCGCTATATTTTGACTGCTATTTAAAGCTCCGGAGTCGTCTTGCATTTTGTAAATAGCACATTCAAAGACATTTGCGATTTATAAATCACAGGTACCTAACGTCGTGTTTTATTAATTTTAAACTTTCAACCTATTCGCTGCTTCATAAACTAGCTTTGCGATCGCAAGACACTTAACTTTGCAATTTATAAATTGCAAAATGCAAGATACCTCGCATTGCAAGTCCAAATATGTCTGACTTTGCGATTTGTAAATTGCGAGATACCTCAACTTCGTGATTTATAAAACGCAAGATGCCTATATACCGTAACGCTCGTTGGCTTTGCTGTTTATAAGCAATAGCTTAACAATGCATGCATAGACTCGGCTGAATGCTTGTTTTGTAAATGAATAAGCAATCAGTGCTCCATATATTTGACCAAAATACCAAGACACTTCACATTAAAGAATAATTATTTTTCCCTTACTTTTTAATTTGGAGAACTGAATGGTTTTTCTTAGGCTTAAGAGTTCTTAGCAGTTTTTTTAAAACAAAATCTCTTCAGTTTCTAAGCAATTGGAGTGCTAACAAATTATAATTGACAAGAGATTTCCAAATTTAATCAGGATGCACATCAGTAATCAGTGTTTTGTTTTTGTGGATCGCGTCCGTGAACTTTGCTATTGTGCGTAAAGGAAATATCTGGACTGAAATATGTTTCACTAAATAATTTACTTCGTTTTGAAACATTTTTTCGTTCGAGTACTTTTCTTTTTAGATGCGTAAACAACTTCATATTAATTCTCATTTTTTCGTTGTTTATTTAAGCTAGCAGACGCTGAAACCAGTTTTGCATCAGGTATTTTCAGTCGTGAACCTTCTACCTCAAAATAGATTCAAACATTTTTATACATTTAGAAATTCTTAGCAAAACTCAAAATGCCCTCTCTCTTTATCATGAAAAGTTATCTGTATCAGGTTCTTTCGTTATTTCCAAATCATTCCACTATCTGTGTTGTTAATAAGCGTCATTGTTAAGTTTTCTTTAAAGCACAAAGTTAATTGGCGTCCATATAACCACTTCAAACAGTGTAATCACCCAAGCAGAAAAAACGCCTCTGTAAAGTAAAATGAAATTTTAGTCAAAGTATGCAGTGGAACTCCTAGTGGAAACTAGTGCAATTTATTTTCCGGTCATTTTTTTTAAGGCGGATTAAATGACTGACGCTGGATGTTAAGTCGATTTCCATCAAATAATCGTTGTCAGGGGAAGGGGGGTTAAGAATTTTCGCGCAAAAACAATTATTTATATTTCTGAATGTTATAGGTTTAGCCTTTTAAAGTGTGGTTTTAAACTCTACCAAGTGAGACGAATGGAAGTGACAGGTCATTCCAAGTACGCAGTTTCATCATCAATCTTTATTTATACACGAAATCGTATCATTTTACATGGTCTTCCTAGGAATCGTGTTTAAACCTAGACTAAAATACTCTAAGGAACTATTTGACTATACTGTTAAAAATACAAAAACTTACATCATTAATAATTAAGAGTTACAATGGGTCATGGTGTATCAAAATAATCTTTCCCATGAATTGAAGTTTTAAAAACATTTAAAGCAGGCAGTTTTCTAATCTCTGAGGGAATCTTGTTCCACAGAACAGACCCTCTGTAGTGTAGGCTCCCTCAATTCTGGATCTGGGGACATAATAATTTAACTCTGAATTTCTAAGATTGTGTGAATGTACATTTGAGGTGTTGGTAAAGATCCGCCTCAGATACGACGGGGAAAGATTATTATGGATTTTATACATTGTCACAGCCAACTGTTTAAGTCTTACATATTTTAGCCTTTCCCAGCCAAGCTCATTGCTTCGAATGGTTTTGAAAATTTGGCAACTCAATAGTGAACTCTCGACATTAGTATCGTTTTTTTTTCTTTCTGATCGGTGTCATGTTATCATATGGTTTATAACTGAACTACTGCCGAGACAAGAATGTGGCCTTTACAAACTAAACTATTTCTACTTTTTAAGAGGCTTCGTCTCTCCTGGCTGGCTTAGTTAATTAGCCCCAACATATAAACAACTCCACTAGAATACAGTTAAATGCGTAATGTGACTTTGCGGGAGTGGGAGAAAGAACCTTGGAACGAGGTTGCCATAAGCGTAGCACTGACATCGTAATATGTTCCCTTTACTACCCTTCAGCTTAGTTGATTCTTTATGTAACGTCTCATTAAAGAAAGTGGCATCACTTCAACTCTTAACCCTTCTACATACAAAAATATACTTTCCCTTCTCGGACTTACGGGACGCGAGAAATCGCCCCATGTAAGGGATTTTCGGTTCAACCGGTTTAAATGTAAATGAAACGCGCGGTTTGAACGGAAATTATACGGAACAAACGGACGACCTTCCCAGGTATTCCACTTTTTCCGTTCCAACCCGTTGGAACAGAGATTCCCGTTCCATTTGCGCAAGTCTGTTTCGGCCGGTGGCTGGCGCCTAAAATTTTTCCCGCCATTTGCAATGTTTGCCGGTGAGCGTTGTTCACGGGCAGTTGCAGTTTTTCTTTTCATTAAGGAATAATTATTTTTCACTTACTTTTTAATTTGGAGAACTGAATGGTTTTTCTTAGGGTTAAGAGTTCTTAAGCAGTTTTTTTAAAACAAAATCTCTTCAGTTTCTAAGCAATTGGAGTGCTAACAAATTATAATTGACAAGAGATTTCGAAATTTAATCAGGATGCACATCAGTAATCAGTGTTTTCTTTTTGTGGATCGCGTCCGTGAACTTTGCTATTGTGCGTAAAGGAAATATCTGGACTGAAATATGTTTCACTAAATAATTTACTTCGTTTTGAAACATTTTTTCGTTTGAGTACTTTTCTTTTTAGATGCGTAAACAACTTCTTATTAATTCTCATTTTTTCGTTGTTTATTTAAGCTAGCAGACGCTGAAACCAGTTTTGCATCAGGTATTTTCAGTCGTGAACCTTCTACCTCAAAATAGATCCAAACATTTTTATACATTTAGAAATTCTTAGCAAAACTCAAAATGCCCTCTCTCTTTATCATGAAAAGTTATCTGTATCAGGTTCTTTCGTTATTTCCAAATCATTCCCCTATCTGTGTTGTTAACAAGCGTCATTGTTAAGTTTTCTTTAAAGCACAAAGTTAATTGGCGTCCATATAACCACTTCAAACAGTGTAATCACCCAAGCAGAAAAAACGCCTCTGTAAAGTAAAATGAAATTTTAGTCAAAGTATGCGGTGGAACTCCTAGTGGAAACTAGTGCAATTTATTTTCCGGTCATTTTTTTTTAAGGCGGATTAAATGACTGACGCTGGATGTTAAGTCGATTTCCATCAAATAATCGTTGTCAGGGGAAGGGGGGTTAAGAATTTTCGCGCAAAAACAATTATTTATATTTCTGAATGTTATAGGTTTAGCCTTTTAAAGTGTGGTTTTAAACTCTACCAAGTGAGACGAATGGAAGTGACAGGTCATTCCAAGTACGCAGTTTCATCATCAATCTTTATTTATACACGAAATCGTATCATGATTTTACATGGTCTTCCTAGGAATCGTGTTTAAACCTAGACTAAAATACTCTAAGGAACTATTTGACTATACTGTTAAAAATACAAAAACTTACATCATTAATAATTAAGAGTTACAATGGGTCATGGTGTATCAAAATAATCTTTCCCATGAATTGAAGTTTTAAAAACATTTAAAGTAGGCAGTTTTCTAATCTCTGAGGGAATCTTGTTCCACAGAACAGACCCCTCTGTAGTGTAGGCTCTCTTTTGCAGACTCAATTCTGGATCTGGGGACATAATAATTTAACTCTGAATTTCTAAGATTGTGTGAATGTACATTTGAGGTGTTGGTAAAGATCCGCCCGAGATACGACGGGGAAAGATTATTATGGATTTTATACATTGACACAGCCAACTGTTTAAGTCTTACATATTTTAGCCTTTCCCAGCCAAGCTCATTGCTTCGAATGGTTTTGAAAATTTGGCAACTGAATAGTGAACTCTCGACATTAGCATCGTTTTTTTTCTTTCTGATCGGTGTCATGTTATCATATGGTTTATAACTGAACTACTGCCGAGAAAAATGAATGTGGCCTTTACAAACTAAACTATTTCTACTTTTCAAGAGGCTTCGTCTCTCCTGGCTGGCTTAGTTAATTAGCCCCAACATATAAACAACTCCACTAGAATACAGTTAAATGCGTAATGTGACTTTGCGGGAGAAAGAACCTTGGAACGAGGTTGCCATAAGCGTAGCACTGACATCGTAATATGTTCCCTTTACTACCCTTCAGCTTAGTTGATTCTTTATGTAACGTCTCATTAAAGAAAGTGGCATCACTTCAACTCTTAACCCTTCTACATACAAAAATATACTTTCCCTTCTCGGACTTACGGGACGCGAGAAATCGCCCCATGTAAGGGATTTTCGGTTCAACCGGTTTAAATGTAAATGAAACGCGCGGTTTGAACGGAAATTATACGGAACAAACGGACGACCTTCCCAGGTATTCCACTTTTTCCGTTCCAACCCGTTGGAACAGAGATTCCCGTTCCATTTGCGCAAGTCTGTTTCGGCCGGTGGCTGGCGCCTAAAATTTTCCCCGCCATTTGCAATGTTTGCCGGTGAGCGTTGTTCACGGGCAGTTGCAGTTTTTCTTTTCATCTCTTATCTTATCGTTCAAAATGGCATCTACAAGTCCGATGCTAGAACGCTGGTCGCTGGGCGGTGGGAGGATTTCACGTAAAAGTTTTTGTTTGTTGCTGGTAAAAACAAAAGCAAGAATTTCGTGACCACAGATCAACCAAAAAAATTCAAAAAAATGGCCAGCACAGTCTCCAAGGACGTGATGGTGACGGGCGAAGTGTGCAAACGAGGCTCTCTGGCTGGAAAGCCTTTCCATTTGACCCGAAATGTTTCCAAAATTAGCAACCGGAGATCTTGCCTTATTGGAAAGCGTCCCTGAACCCAGTTGTTCGAAGGCTGATTAGCCCGGGGTTAAATTTAACCCAGGTTTCTCTTTCTTGTGTTCAAAAGCATTTTCTCTAATAATTTTCTCTGTTATGTTTAGAGCTTTCAATCATCAACTTGTAGACAAAAAGAATTAAAACTGAAATGTCCTTTAAGCTTTCAAATCTGAATTCAAATCTCGCACTAACCCTGGGTTATCTTAACCCAGCTTTTAACAACTCGATCGGTCCAGGACATTCTTGGATTCAGGATTTCACGCCGTGTATTCCGGATTCCAGGTACTGGATTCAAGCCTTCGTCAGTGGAACTTGTTCTGGATTCCAGTCGTAGGTGGGATTCCGGATTCCTTGGCCTGTATCGCGGATTCCAAAACCCAGGACTCCTGATTCCACGAGCGAAAATTTTCCAGATTCCGGAATCCCTATTCCCTTACATGGGGCGACGAGAAAGTAGTGATCCCCACTTTCACCCTGGCGCGCCTGCCACACAGATGATGTTGGAGAATCACCGCGTATCAACGACAAAGATATTAACCACTAAATAAAGTTTTGTCTAGCTTTTGACATACACCAAAGCTCATTTTTTCATGATGCCATCTTTGTAAACCGAAATCTAATCAAACGAAGCCTTATTATGGCTTAAGTTTTACAGTTTCCGTTAGCCTTCCGGCGTCTATCAAATAAGGGCCGTCGAGCCTTTGAAGCATTTATTGTTTAATATTTGTTGCCAAACGTGTTTTTTCCAAGTGCAACTAATTAGTGCTGTATTCAGTTTCTGATTCAAAGATCAACGAGACTTGTGTTTTCAATTTCCTTGCCCTTATTTCTCGGGTTTGGAATTGGTTGATATTTCTGTGATTCACACGTAATAAACGAGAAATTTCAATCCCTCATACTTTTTGGGGTGAAAATGCCTTTTTTGTGTAATTAATTGTTTCCCTTTCTCAAATTAGGCTTATAGCTGGATTAAAAAAATGTTGCAGAGATTTCTCCTTTGAGCTAGAATTCGTGGATATCATTTAACAGAAGTGAAAGATATGTACAGTGTACGCGCGGTCGTCATTGTAAACGCCAAAAATGCTTAAAAAATGCAAAACCTGAGAGCATAGAAGTCTGTTTTAAAAGGAAATGCGCTATAGCCTTTTTGAAAGTCACTTTATTGTTTATGATCATCCATAGATTATTAGTGCCTCGACAGCCAAAGATTTCTTGGGCAAAAAAAGAATTGAAAACGGCAAACTTTTAACTGCTAGAATATTTACATGGTCTTCCCATTCTATGAAATGTCCGCTGATTATTATCGAGCTCAACAAAAACGTTGGTTTATTATTTTTTTTCCTGTTCACAAGGGCCACAAACCACATTGAAAAGTTTAGTACCCCAAGGGCAAACAGACTTTGTTGTTCATCATAAAATCCATCGGTGATTCTTTCTTTAGCCATAACAAGCTTAACCTCTCAAAAAAGTAAATTAAACTGCGACTTTTTGTTTGCGGTTGCTAAGTTAAAACGTAGTTTCTCAGGGGAATTGTCTTTCTTTCCTCTGGTAACAGTTTTGATAATGTTTCTTGGTTACTAAAGTATCGGAATTACGGG
Organism: Porites cylindrica; assembly: GCA_964035525.1. Classification (NCBI taxonomy): domain Eukaryota; kingdom Metazoa; phylum Cnidaria; class Anthozoa; order Scleractinia; family Poritidae; genus Porites; species Porites cylindrica. The sequence continues at coordinate 43,983,947 of OZ037778.1, forward strand.
ATATTCAGTTCGTTTAAATTGTTGTTCGCGGTGTATGCGGCCAGAACAGATGGGTATCTGCTCCTCTGTATCCACTTTTAAAAGATACCGAATTAAGTAATAATCAAACCCGTGTCATTCTCACTCTTCCGATTTTTTTTTTCGATATTATATCTGTCAAATATTGTGCTCATATCTTGGTTCTCGTTATATCAGTTTTTCATAGTCACTATCAATGATTTTTGTAATTATTTTCTAGCAAGGCAATTTAATTTTCGTTTCCTATTAGAAAAAGAAACGTCGAACTAAGTCACCTTGTTTATGGCTAAGATCCCAAAATCTCGATCTTACACTCTTGTGCATGTAAATAGTTTTTTTTCCTTTTTTACTAATGATTTGGACGACTAAGGGTTTTATGGTGGTGAATATAAAGTAAAAAGTAATAAGAATCCTTTAAAGATTACAAACTGTATTATATTATGATTATGTTTATCTAAATCTATGAAACAAAAGCCCCGCGAATAGAAGCCGATATCCGCATTCATTTTGTGGAATTGGCGAGAATGTCACAGAATTTACACTGATCAGAAAAGCGCCTTAACCTAATTTACACCTTAATCACAACGTTCAGCAAAGGGTAAATTTGCATTTTAAAAGAGGGCTTTTGTAAACATACCATGATCATATATAGCTGCAGTCGTCTATTTTCCACTATTGGTCCTTGTTTTGCTTCGCTTACTTTTTAAGTATGGAAATCACCTCTTATTCGGACGACGCGACTATTGAAATTGTCGCAAAAAACGTAATCAGCTCGATAAGACGGAAAATTAAGCACTCTTAAAAAGTGGCCGCTATTTAATTATCGAGCGCAAAATCTCACTTTACGGCTTCGGCGTTTCTGCTTAATGCCAAGCGGCACAAGTCGCTACTTTCTACGTCTTCATACGGTCTTTAACTAGCTTCCCATGTTTAACGAAGGTTTATCATCCACTGGCGCCGTCCCTACTTCGGCAAATGCCAATTCCACTGGTTGTCTGGAACCGATTGCTAATAAGTATACCAAGGGAGTCAAAGGGGTGGCGTACATGTTGGTGATCCTCCTTTCTCTGTTTGGGAACATTATGGTGGTACGTGTGGTCCACAAAAACCGACGAATGCGAACGATAACCAACTACCTTATCATTAACATGGCCCTGGCGGATCTACTGACCACAGTGTTCAACATGTTACCAACTTTGTACTGGATTTTCAGCGGCTTTGATGTTTGGGCTATCGGAGGATGGATAGGGGATGTTCTTTGCAAGCTTCTGAGCTTCGCGCAATCCCTCTCAATAACAGTCTCTGTTTTCACGCTCTGTGCGATCGCGTTCGATCGCTTTTTCGCCATTTTCAGACCACTGAAACGCGTCATCACATTTCGGGTGGCTAAATTCATCATTGGGGCGTCTTGGGTATCGGCGATTATCGTCTCAGGTCCTCCGCTTTACACATTGAAGACCACTGGTGAGAGGGGCTTTGCCCAGTGTAACGAAAAGTGGGAACCGCCTTTCAACGAGGCAACCGCCTCACGCGATTACACGATCGCGCTCTTTGTTTTGCTCTACGCTCTTCCTCTCAGCGTCATCGCTTCTCTCTACACAGTTATCATGTTAAAGTTGTGGCGTAGAAAAGCACCGGGTCAAGAGCTTACTTCCAACCTGGAAAACAAAGAAAAAACCAACAGAAAAGTCTTGAAAATGCTGGTAACGGTGGTGATCGTGTTCGCGTTATCGTGGCTGCCGTTATACGTGCGAATGTTCGTGATGTTCGCTGAGTCTGATCGCTATGCCTGCGGCTTACCCTACGACATGGATTTCCTCACACTCTTTCTCGGACACGCAAATTCCGCTGTTAATCCTTATATTTACGTGATTTTCAATGAGAATTACAGAAGAGGCTTTCGAACTGTACTTTCTAGACGAGACAGAGGAAGCCAAAGTTCGTCAAGCTCGACTAGGAGAAGCAGGTCAAGTCGGCTGCAAGAAAAAGAAGCAATTCTCGTGCGCGCAGATTCGCGCGAAAACAGAATGGACGAACGATGTAGTGATAAGAGAAACCTAGAAAAGCTCTTGCCCGCAACCACAACGACAGAAAATCTTTAAACTTCCTCACACCGTAAACCGCACATCTTGATACCCTTAAGTTCAAAAATTAGCAATTCTGTATCATGAATTTTAATCGCGTCAATTCCGCACATTCATCCTATGTTATTCTCGAATGGTTTAATCACATTTCTTTTGACTTATCGTTTCTTTGACTTTAGCTTATGGCTTACTGTAAAATATTATGCCCAGATATAGAGCTATGTTATTCTAATGCCCTCAACAAAAAAATACTGTAAATTATAACATTCTTAAAATTAAAGAAGATGACAACTTATTGCACAGCTCACCTCTTTTAATTTCGTAAGTTTAACCTGCCTAAGTGGATTCTGACCATGAAATTATGAATTAAAGCGATCACATCTCGGCACTTTAGCGATGAGTGATATAGAAAGACAAAACAAAAAGGGTTTAGTTATTTATTCTTAAGACTGAACATCTCCGAACCATTTGACAGGAGCTAAAGAACATGAAAGAAAGAGATAAGTATCATATGCCAAACTTTTGTTAAGTCACGCAAAACTCCGCACGAGACATTTAATTATTTAATCGGTCTTTCTTTCTTTTTAATTTTTCAAAACAGTTCATTTTTCATTCCTTTAAGGTTAGTCTTTTAAACTGTCACAAAACTCAGTAGCTGTCACAAAAATCAGTAATTTTCCATCCCCGGTAAACATGGTAAAAGAAAAAACAAAACAAAACAAATCGAAAATTCGCCTAGAAAACAGTTTTGTCGTATATTAAACATCTCCAAACCATCTTACAGGAACGAGAGAAAGAGAGAAGTATATTGATATAGAGGAAAAAAAACATTTGCCAATTTTTTTTTTTTTTACGGTCAAGCAAGAATCGCACGAGACATTATGTAATCGAGTTTCTTTCTTTTTTATTTCTTAAAACAGTTCATTCAGTTTTTCATTACTTTATTAAATTAAGGTTAGACTTTTAAACCTTTCCCAAACGTCGTTTCTTAATCATGTATCAGTAAGTGTCCATCCCTGGTAAAAGAAAAAACAAACAAACAAACAAAAAAAAAACCAAATCCGAACGTCGCCTGGAAAATAGTTGAGACGTATTTGAAAGCTGATGAGTTAACTACGGCGTCACGGTAAATTATATATCATTCTTATTTCCGGTTTCAAGTTGCCCTAGGATGACCGAACAGATACAAATTTTATAGCGCCACTTAAAATGCATTTCTAGAGATCTAAAAGTACTCTGGATAGCCTAAAAAGTGTTTTCAATGTATTTACCATGAAAGAGTCGTTGGGTGCCCCTGTCTGTTGGACTCCACGTCGTCTGCTACAGATGATACTCAAATCAACTTAGAGGTTGATGGCCAACAACTGAGGTTGCAAATTAGTCTTTGTTGACTACTTCGCCAATGAGTGGCTAATGGCATTGGGGACTCGATCGAGGATACTATCGCTCACGGAAGCCGACAAACTAGAGGACCACAAAAGGTTGAAGGATATTCGGAGTAAGAAGAGAATCGTCAACGGCCCAGCATTTGAATTTTGTATGCTTAAGGTGGTAGAATCCCTTGCAGCTCTAGACCCAAATACAAGTGCAGGGTATGACAAAATATCTCCGAAATTATAACTAGTGGCAAGAGATGAATTGGTACCATCCGGGCTTCTTGTCATGGGCCCGGTTTACCGGGCTGGCTCGCCCATCGGGGCCAATTTCGCCTTGAGTTCATATGGGAAATTTTTGCCCAGTTTCTGAGATAACATAAAGCCAAAGATCCTGGGTACGAGTTCTGGCGCGAAGCAAACACGGCGAAACACAAAGTCATAACTTTCGCGCCCATCATAGCTTTGGAATCTCTTATAGATGTATCATTGCGGTAAAATGGGATGCTTATGATGTGAAAAATACAGCAGGCAAAGCAATACGATATCATTCGGCATTTTTAACAGGTGTATTGAAATAGAATGCTGGCCTATCGAATTGAAAAGCAGAGTCTGGTTTCTAGTCTTCTAAAAGGATGACCACAAAGATAAAAAAACTATAGACCAATTACGGTTCTAAGTACGGTGGGCAAGGTGTTCGTGAACATTTACTTAATAGTCAGGTCAACACATGGAGCCCTGTATGAATAATAATCTAACCGTCTACCGCAAAAAGAACAGCCTTCAGACAACACTAATGAAACTAGTAGAGGACTGGAAAAGGTCATTGAAAGACTTAAAAGTAGTCGGGGTATCATCAACGGACTTACCAAAAGCCTTCGATTCACTACACCCGCCACTATTATTGGCGAACCTGAGGGCATATGGTTTCTCCGACGTAGCTATCGGTCTGTTTTCGTTCGTACTTCTCAGAAAGAAAAATTAGTGTTAGAATTGAAACTGAGACTTCAAGCTAATGAAAAGAAATGCTGAGAGGATGCCCCAAGGCTCAAATTCGGGCCCCCTCTTATGGAATGCTTTCCAGAACGACCTGGTCTATAACACTGACAAGAGCAGCATCGAAGATGTATGCAGATGATCATCAAATGTATGTTGCTGGTGAAAAGATGGAAGAGATGGAAAGAACTCTAACGGACCAGGGAGAGTAATCTCAAATTCGGTACCAACTCAATTTGTTGAGTAATCCTGACAAATTCCAGTGTCCTCGAAAAATATGTAGAAAGTGTTCCAGAAATAAAGCTACTGGTTGTCAGTTTTGGATGAGCACTTTTTGTTTACTAGTCAATTAGATGAACTATCTAAAAGAGTATAGTGTATATTTAACACTTATTCATCGAGCCCGAATGGGCTCTAAGTCAATAGTCCATGAGGAAAAGTGGACATTGAGAACCTCCTAAGAACTGTCACCTGTGTAACTCTTAGAATAAGGGGGCGGTCAGGGTTTCCAAGTTTGTTTTTTAGGTAGTTAGGTGCCGTCGATTATTGGCTTACACTGTTTTGACACGTTAATCGTCTGGTAGCTATGAGTATTTAGTGGTTAATAAACTGGTAGCTATGAGTATTCAGCTCATTCCCTATGAATAAATGAATGAATGAATGAATGAAAACTTTATTCATGTGTCAAAGTATTTAGCTATACAGCGAAAGGGGGACACAGACTATCTACGTACATAATATTTAGATTTAGCCAAGGCTAAAATCGAAGCTCTGGTTAAGAATGCTTATAAACGAAAAAAATTAAATCGTGTAATGCTCAACGGGGACTGCAATTAAAAAATGGCATCAAGATCAACAGATCTAATTAGGAAAAACGAATTGCACGTGCAGCACACTTTTTTTCTAATTAGCAAAAAAACAAATTTGCACGTGCAGCACACTTTTTGTCTTTCTTTGCCGTTGTTTTGCACAACTACAACGCTGTTTTGTAGGACTAAAACGTCAAACTTCCTAGTTACAGATTATTTTACAGAGGAATTGTCGTATGTGCTTACCCAATTTTGTCTCCTGTGTTCATGTTCGCTTTTATTTTTCACTGCCGCTCATTTTCACCTTGCTGGCCGCTCCTTGCTGACCGCTAGCATTTCTCATTAGGGCCATTTATACGAGGAAAAATAAGACGCGTCTTACATAAGACGCGTCTTAAATAAGACGCGAACTTTCCGTATAAACGGCACATTTCGTCTAAAATAAGACGCGGCTTAGCTAAGACGCGTCTTACTAGACAAGACATGCTCGTATAAATGGTACAGTTCGCGTCTTATTTTTCCTCGTAGAAATGGCCCTATTGTCTCACGGCTACTTTTAATTTTCATGTTTTCCTCTCTACAAAATTCGTCTCTATTGTTTTCAGTCACTCGCCCTAGCTCTTTCTCCGTTATTCACGTGAATGGAAACATCAAAAATAACGTCGAAAAAGACGCGACTTTGTTATTGTTTTTTCTTTTTAAAGTCCGGGCTGTCATGCAATTTTTTTTCCAAATAAAACCTTGAGTTGCATTTGGGTTGCCATACCTTTTGATTGAATTATTTTGCATTGGTATGCCTGTGGTGCGGACGGACGGTCGGGCGGTCGTTGTACGGTCACGTGATTACCAAATTTTCTCCGATGGGTAGTTTACCACATTTTCTTACCAATGGTGCTCCGTTTCGCGCGCTTCGCGCGCGAGAGCTCCGCTAATAAGTATCCCTAACAAAAAAAATTAATGATAAAAAAAAATAAATTGAGTGTATACATTCTCCCCTATTCTCGGCTTGCACTGTCACGCAATGAAAAATAAAAATGCAAACCATTCAATACAGAGGGACTAGAATCTGGGAAATGAAAAAAGATAAATATTCAAAAACACTTGCCAAGAATCAGGTCTGTGAAATATTTCAAATGCGAGATATTGGGAAAAAGGGTTTACCTAAATTTATAAAGCTTTGTATGGAAACGCCATGTTGGTGTCCCTTTCAGGAACACCAATATGGCCGCCGGATACCAACAGAAACATCTGTTTTCGAGTTTTCCTACTAATGCGTGAATTCTTCGCTTGAGGAACTCATAAAGATTACAGTAATATTTATTCTGAGACAAGGAATGTTTAGATTACAAAATCTCCCAAAATCGGTAATGTTTTTAACCCACATAATGTATCGGTCAAATCGAAGCTTCAACATGCCCCCCCCCGGGCAACCCCCCGGGCATTTGACTTTTTTGAAAATTATTGTTCAAATTCCCCCCTACCCGGGCCAAAATGCCGTTCAAATGACCCACACTAGGATCCATTCAGGTGATCAAATACCCCCACCCCGGGGACATTTCACAGGCACAAAAATGACAGAAGGACGGCTGAAACACCTTCAGTGGTCGAACAAAATATTTATAAATATAACAAAAACTGAGAAACACTGTTAGCCTATTTGCTACGAACAAAAGTCTCGTGCAAAGCGGCGGAAATCGCTGCTACAAGGTCACTGAATGCTCAGCTTTTTTTCGTCATGCAACATACAAAGCGTTCTATAAAAAAAGATCCCACCTATTGAGATTACTACATCATGACCATTTCACTGACATGCATCATCGTTCACCTTATTAATTAACATACTTGCAGTAGGTCAAAGTAGTTGACCTGAGCTTTTTATCTTATTTTATTTTATGTTGTTGTATTGAATCGCCGATATAGGTATTGTCTTTCACTGTAAACACAACAATAAAATACATTCATACATTCAAAGCCTGAATCCAATATTAAAAATTTTAAAATTTAAATACGTCAAATACGGCACAAAGCTTGTTTAAGCCCTTTCCTCGCAACCAATTGGCCACAAAGGCACAATCTTTTCCACGAAAATCCTCTAACACCGCGCCCCCCATGATAGCTCGCCACGCCAAAGATTTTACATGAAATCGAAGGTGCAGTTCAAATTCCCCACCCCTAAAGCATGGGGATCAAATTCCCCACCCCCTGGAAGACTCTGATAATCAAATTCCCTCCTCCCCGGGACGGCAAAGGTGTCAAATGCCCGGGGTATGCCCGGGGGGGGGGGGGGCATGTTGAAGCTTCGATTTGACCAATACATAAGAGCTTTCCCGGCCGCGTCACGCAAAAGCCTGGAAATTCAAGCGTCCTCTCGCGCAAAACGAAACGAAGAACCCTTTCGAACCAAAAATTTGTTTATGTAAAGGTGTTTAGGTACTGTAATACCTCGTGAAAGTAGAAACTCAAAAGAATCGATAGTTTCTTAAGATGGAGACGTTTTCGGGGCGACGGCGACCGGACTGGCAGAGAAAGCCTGGAACTAAGGCAGCCGTCGCTTCCCGTCAAAAATAGAACATTAAGATCGCAGTGAACTCAGAAGGACGGCGCCTTTAATTAGAAGAATACCGAAGAGGAAAATATGGCTTCACATAAAGAATTAAGAGAATAAATATTTGCTATGCAGAAAACATGTATCGGATGAAGAGTTTCTCGTTTTGTGGGAAAATTATGAGTCCAAAAATCCCGATTTTCCTCGGGACAGTTACGATCCGTTCATGCTAAAAAACATGCGGGATGCAGCTAAGTTCAAGGCAGAATTTCGTGTTGAAAAAAAAAAATCTCCACAGGCTTGCCGAAGCCTTGCAAATTACAGGAACATTAAAATGCTACCAAGGAACCGTATTCTTAGTTATTGAAATAATTCTCGGGAAATACTTGCATGCAAAAACAACAACAACGGCAACAACTTTATTTCAGTATTCCCACGCCGAGTTAGTACATGGTATTACCTACTATTTTATATAATTTTCAATGCGTTTCATTTATACGATATTCTAACGAAAAGAGCGAACTAAAAACACACAATTGAAATATCGGAGTTCATATTTTTTGTCTGGATACTTTTATTTGGCTCGTAGGAAAATTTTGTCCATGTCAAGGTCACTTACGGTTGGCTGTTTGCCAAGTTGGATCTTGACCCTGTGACATGAAAACATAGAAACATTCAAAGATGTAAGTTTAGATAACAGAGCTTGGAAATCGAGCTTGAAATGTGTCTCAAAGAAAACAAGGACAATTTAAGAACGATAATCTGCAAAATGTTGGTTGCTAAACGCAACAAACCTGATTGAAATGAAAGTTAAATACTCACGTTTTCGCCACAACGCCAAACAGACCAGTTTCACGTTGCCCACGGGACCACGACGGCAAGGTGGTGAGCACGAGCATGCGCAATATCCAACAAATGATGATGTCACGTCCGGTTGAAGTTGCCGTCGCCCCGAAAACGTCTATATCTTAAGTTCCCTATTAGCTAGCAACGACGACGGCGACGGCAACGAGTGACGTCAAAAAAGGCATAGGTTTATTACGCAAAACAACAAGTTTGCACGTGCATCACGCTTTTTTTCTACATCTCTTTACCGTCCTTGCACGACTACGACGTGAAAATGCCTAATTGCAAGTTTTATGGAGGACGTAAACAAGCGACGACAAATCTCTTTTCCTCTCTCTAAACTTGAGTGCGGTCCTCAAGAAATCAACTCCAGGGAAATTCGCCTACACTTGCCATTTTCAGCAAATTGGAATAAACGCGACAAAGATTGAAAAAAGGGGGATTCATTTTAAAACTGACGTTTTCGCTGCCGTTGCCATCGTCGATGCTAAAGCTCCCTAATATCGGTAGCCGGGCGCGGTCAAGTAGTTCTTGTTAAGATGCTGAGCTGTTGTTGTATACTGCTCTTAGCACTCTCTCCTGTATCCGCTCAACCATCCTTCGATCTGATTATTTATGAAAGTGCTAAACTAAGTGACAGTATGTTAGATGGGGTAGGATTGATGACTTATATATAATGATAGTTTAGCAATATACTGATGATAGTTTTGCACACCAATCTGCATACCAAATTATATATTATTTATGTACACCTTTTGCCCTTCATTACCGGGAAATACATTTTTATTTACGTGAAAATCATGATCAATCAATTAAATTAATGTATAAAAGGTTTAGCCAAGGAAGTAAACATTTTATTTTGTGGCATAGTCATTTACGATTTTTGCATTTAGAAGGACAATTTCCATAGCGTCGCCGGTTTTTACTGTTTCAAAAGTGGCACCTCTCTTTCATCGGTCGAAAACACGAAGAACTGCAATCTCGTAGACTTACCTATACCCAGTGACCAAACAGCCAGAAGACTCTCGAAGGACTCTGGGTTCGATATTGGTCGGTTGAGGGTAAGGGTTTAGGGTAAGGGGCGGGTAAGGGTTAACATGAGGGTTTTCTCGCTGACCAGGGGGCCCGCGGACTCAAGCATGACAGTAAAATCCTACCCAGACTTTGCACGGTCATAGCTTCCGGGAAACTTCCAGAAGCAGATATTCTTGGAAGGATTCTATAGACAGTTTTTCGTTAGAGTGCGATTTTTGCATCGTAACGATGTGCCACATATTTGCAGCTAAAAATGGGAACAAGAGAAAGTTTTAGGCTAAAGCTGAATGAAATTGCTTCCGAATTGAAAGCGGAGAATTTAGAGAGATTGAAGTACTTATGTCAAGATTTAGTTCCACTTGGAGACCTTGAGAAAATCAAGACCCCGGAACAGCTATTCTTGGAGCTTGAACAGAGAAAGGAAATAACACCGAATCGTACTGAATTCCTTTCAAATCGCCTGGAAAAAATTGGAAGACAAGACCTAGCCGATGATCTGAAGGATTATCAACGTACAACGTTGGCGGAAGGTAAGTAAATGGGCCAGTTTTGCCAAGTTTTGAGTGGAAGAGGAAGCGCCGCATGACCGCCATAGTATGCTAAGCTTGAATTCTTCGTTGCAGGTTTGTACTTCTAAAATAGAAATCTTTTTCATTCGATCTATAAAATCCACCACTTATATTAGTGCTCTGAGCGTAATCGAATGGGCAACAGTGTCATTAACGTGGAAGCCCTGTTACTTTAGAGATTACCGAGACGCCAAACAGCCACTTTGCGCTTTCGCTGTTGGCAGATTAAAGAAAAAAATTTGTTTAAAGCTTGATTTGTCGCAAAAGATGGAAATCTTAATTGAACGTTAAATTTCACGGTCTCGATAAAGGTTAGTGACCGCCAAAATTATTAAAGAAAATCTTTAGAAAAAGGTCCCGAGTGACTAACTAGTAAAGAACCTCTGTATGGGTATTTCCGACGAAATCGAAGTCGTGACGATCGCTATTGATGAAGCGACGAGTGACGATCATTGCCATTTCAATCAAGTTTGTCCTGTTAAAAAGTGTGCCGAACGTTCAGAGTTTTTTTGCTTATTTTCTCGTTTCCGTCCGCGTCTTTGGGGTTTCGCTGGGCTCATTAGTCTCGCTTGCGTAAGACTCATAATCTGCAACGCGTTTTTCGCCCCGTGGGGGTAGTCCCTTATATAGGCTATATAGGTATGTGCCGCGCCAAAGGGTATTTTTTTGTAGCTGTTTTGGTCTGAAATGGGGTAGCAATTTTGACCATTTTGTTCTGAAATAGGGTAAGGTTCGTGCACTCTAGCCTAGAATTGGGTATGTTTTTTAGAAGAATTAGCTACTTCTCCATCATTTGGCAATAAGACCATTTTCCTTTTCATGTTTACGCCAACTACCGTGTACATGCCGTAACAGCTTGTCACGCGCTCCGGCCACGTGCCGGGCTTCAGGTCTGAAATAGGGTAGGGAAAATCACAGATTTTGGTCTGAAATAGGGTGAGGGTTTCAAGAAGCATGCCGCATACCCCCTCCCAATTTTTCTGGAAGTGCTTCCCGGAATTTTCGGGACACAAAACGCAGGTCATTGTGCCAGGCATTCCTTGCGGAGACCGGGGAAATTGGGACTAAGAATTTTTACGTGATCGAAGGCATGCATGTTTTGCAAAGAAAGCTTAGCAAAGATTAAATTTAGAGCTTTTCCAAAACATGGTGGTTTATGAATTCTATCGCTTGAAAGCGTTGATTACTTTGGAACACTACTGAGTGGTCGAAAAAAAAAATAAGAATCTTAATTTGCAAAATTGCAATGGTCAGGTGTTGTAAACTTTCACTGTATGCAAATGAGTCTTGTGATGAGCATGCGATTTATTTTCAGCGATTGAAATGACGTGCCATTTAAATCACTTTTTCGATATCTGGCAATGATGTAAGTTCTCTGGAATTGAGGCCCTTGAATTTTTGTGTATTTATACATGTGTATAGTATAGGCTGCTACCGCAGATGTATTTTTGGTCATCACTAACACGCGTACTAAATCAATTCAGAAACAAATAAAAAGTATCGATGTCGATAAATAGTAAAAAACCTTTAGCGAGTAAATCATGTTTCAAATCATTTTGGTGGCATTTCATAGAAAAGCAATATTTTTTCTCAGATAGAATGAGAATTTAAAATTTTTAAGAGCAGAAAATGGTGACTTAAACTAGAAATTCAAAAAATATATTCAAAGGATTAGAATTTTGCTGTATTAAAACTGTATAGTGCATGTTCAATACCGTTTATAATACATTTTTGTTAGCCTTAAACCTTCTGAAAATGTTGAGGAATTAATAAACAGTCATTATATGATTAGCATTATTTTGATGGCTTTCTTTGGTAGTGGGGAGTGAGGGGGGAAGGGGTTGACAAAACATTTTAGTGGGAAAAATTGAGCTTTAAGACAGAACTTTTAAGTAGGAAAAAAGCATAATATTATATAATTGGCCATTTTTGGAACAAATATTATTGCGCCATCACCAGTGACATACGCATAAAATTTTTGCAAGTGCAGAGCTCAATTAAAGAAAAAACCAACGGAATGCTATCAGGAATGACCTTGGGGTGAGATGAAGAAATTCCATTTTCTGTCATCATTGTTATGGCCAGTAGCTTAATTTAATGACCATGTTGTAATTTTCAGACATTGCAGATTCTTCTGGTGGATGTTCTTCTATCTCGGTAAGAAATCCTTGTATGTTTACTGTAATGCACTGTTTTCATTTGTTTACATAATTATGTATTTTTTTATGTATTATTTTATTCTTTTATGTACTTAAGTAAATTATTTATTCAACAAACGAAAGAGAAAGATCAAAACTACTCGGGGATTTAGTCTAACAATTTAGTGAACAGTAATGGGCGTTAAAAATTTTTTGTAACAGTCTACTCCCTGGAGAGGGTGCCAGTGGAGCTCAGTGGGGCAGTAAAGCAAAAACAACAACAACAAAAAATTTAAAAAAATTGATTGGCAAGGTTTCAAGTCCTCCAGATGAATTTAAGGTGTAATTTAAGTGTAATTTTATGACCAACAAACTCCCAAGTGCTCTCCCTCAGCTCTATCAAGCTTGAAGTGTTCTTGAATGAATAGCCTGGGTAATAACACTAAGGTTGGTGAGGGAAGAGAACTGTGAGGAGATTGGGGTGGAAGCCTGCTCGTTCGCACATACTTTGTGCGCATTTTTGCAGCTTTGCTGCTCAGTAGTGCTCCCGACAACACCTCCATGCTACGCAGGCTATTGAATGAACACTATGCTACACCTTATCATAAGTACATTGTTTCCTGCGAATCCATTGAACCACTGCCTGCCGCCCTGATTTTTCCACCATTTTGACTAATCAGTGTTGTGATGCAGATTATGATGGCTAAACAGCCCGACACCAACATCAACCCATCGCTGAACACAAATATTTGGCTCACAGTGACCAAAAGTTTTTGAATAAGGTTCAATTTCATGTTCTAAAGACGCGCTGTGGACAATTTGATTACGAGATGATATAATACCCACTGGAAAAATGGCTGCTGGATTAATATTCTTTTGTCAAATTAAAATTAACCTGACTAGCCTCGTTCTTCAGTACAAAATTCAAAAGAATACATTAATCAATCAATCAAGCAGTTGATCAATCAATCAATCAATCAATCAATCAGTCAGTCAATCAGTCAATCAATCAATCAATCTTTATTCCTCCTGAGATAAAAAGACATATCTTAAGTTACATTTGCAGCTGGAAGTCTAAAGATACGTAAAACATACAGTAACAAATAACAGAAAGATTAAAGATTATATCTAAAAATAAACCTATTTACAAATACATTCTTAAATCTATCAGTCTTTATCTCCAAGCGATGAGGAGTTTTGTTTCTAAGTTGATACTTTGTTTCTGTCTTCTTCGGAGTAATGTTACTAAGCAGGCAATTGGGATCCACTGAACGTACCTTGAAAAGCTTCTCATCTGCGTTTTTGAAAGTTCTTGAATGTCCATTCTCTTAGATGTGTATTTCCTTTTAAAGCATCTTTTTCTTGGGGGGGAGGGGTACGTTAGGGATTTCTGGGTGGGGATGTGCCGCTAGGACCCTGGCACCCTTAACCTATACTAGAGCTAGTTCAGCTAAATTTTGCTACCCTATACTAGAGCTAACTCCCCAAATCCCCTCTATGCTATAGTAGCTGTTTTCCAGAAACTACTGAGGTCAGTAGTACAGTCTAGTCAAAACAAAACCTTATACAACAATCCCTAGTCTAGATAAAATCTTCAACCAACTGATCAGTTTCCTGAAAAATGATACCCTATTCTAGACCCAAACGCTCTGGTCCCGGTTCCTCGAAAGATGGTTAAGGTTAACCCAGGATTAAGCCATATTTTAAGCAAGGTGTTCTTGTCTAAAAACATGCAACTAGAGCATAAAAAATGCTGCTGAGCCTTTACCCTGGGTTATGGTAATGACAACACAAAACGTTACTCCAAGCAATTTATAGGAAAGTGAAGAAATATAGTGGAACAAAATTTTAATCCTGTGTAAGCGCTAATCAGCTTTTCAGGAACCGGGCTCTGATTCATATACCCTATGCTAGAGTAAACTGCTTGAAAACCATACCCCTCACAACAGCACATACCTATATAGCCCGTACATGACAGTAACCCCCCCCCCCCCCACCAGGCATCTGTCAAGGAAGTTTTGTATGACCGTGAGTTCTGAGTCTACAGTGCCATAAACAGACAGACCATAAGTGAAATTCGGTAAAACTAAGGCACTGAATAGGCAGTCTACTACGGTGGCCCATAAGGGACATAAAAAACTAGCTATTTATTTTTTATTTTGGAAAATTTGAATGGTAAAACTTATTATTTCAGGTTTGAGGTTTTATTTTCATTATAATTTTTTCCTTTGTAAAAGACCAAGTTTTTTCTTGATTTTAAAACATTTTTTAAAACTCAGATTTTTTCAAAACTCAGGGTTTTTTTTTAAACTCAGATTTTTTTCAAAACTCAGGGTTTTCTTAAAAAACTCAGATGTTTTCAAACCTCAGGGTTTTTTTTTTCAAAACTCAGATTTTTTTTGAAAACCAGGTTTTTTATTGTCTTGAACAATGCGCATGTCATATATCTGCTGATCACGATTGCTGGCTCGAAGAAAATGAACATGATGGTATTGATGATCAAAATGGTTTTTATCTGCTTCATTCTTCATGTCCCTTTAGATAGTAATTGTTAAGTTGGCTATTGCTTTTGGTGGAGTCTCTCTTTGGGTGAGCTCTATTAGTTGGGATACCAAATAATGACAATTCCGGTTTGGGATGAATTTGGCCACAATGGTGGCCATTTATTTCCTTTAAGCATATCAAGCTAGGAAAATCAAGAAGATTATCCCAGCAAAGATGAGGGCACACCCGCCATCCGGGAGATGAAAGTGGAGCAAAAGGAGTGGGAACTGAAGGGATGAAAAAATGCTTGCCAACTTACTTGTTGTAGTGAGCAGAGAGGCTTTGTGCTCGCTTCCATGTGTTATAAACATACATATAATGTTCAGGATGGCAGGAACGCCCCCTCACTGGTTGCTGGAGAAATGACATATTAATCAGTCACATAAAGCATAAAACTATTTATTTCTTTCAGAAATAAATTTCATTTCTGTTTCATTCAGCTATGCCTGTCACGTGGAACAAGCATAATGATTCCGTACTTTCCTGTGACATCAGAGAATAGGCCATTTCCGAGTTCCCCCGGTCCTCTGTGTCAAAACGAGGGTAGGTGCTCAACCCTTGATATGGAAATCATTTTTCATTCTCATGCAAATAAAACTTATTTTCCCAAGAAAGGTTGTACACTTGGCCTCATTTTGAAAGTGAGGGTTTTTGGAACTCGGAAGTGGCCTATTCTGACCGTAATTCTTTGATTGAGTGTTACTTCAATACTTCAAACCTGGAGTACTAAGAAATCCTACGCTTCCTTTTTCTCGTACACTGAATACAACGCAGTATTCGTCAGTTGAAAAGGGTACTTTTTTCAAAAGGGTTATGTAGGAGAAGAAATCATTGCCAGTCTAGGATTTCTGAGTGGTCTAAGCTTTTAGTTTTTAGTTTTACCACCTTTTCTGGACACAGGCCTGTCCAGAGGGAATGGGCATGAACAGGACTCATAGGTCCCATGCAAGGTGCCATCCCTACCCAATCTTACAACCCGTCAAGAGAAGTTGGCCCACACCACTGGGGTCTACGTCCCCTACTCTTTCCGAACATTGGTGTGGGTTCTTATACGTCCCACATGAACAGATCAGTGAAAGTGCTGTCAGACGGGACCTGCGGTTTTTCGTCCTTATCCGAGAAGGCTAGAAAGTCCAACCATTTGCAGATGTCATTACAAAGGCAGCACTTTCTTCTCAGTTATTTAAAGACCCTGAGTGTTGGTCCGGCCAGGGTTTAAAGCCGCGACCTCCCGCTCGGCAGACAGGCGCTCTCCCAACTGAGCTAACCAGGTGGCGGCTAATCAATGAAGATTGAAGTAACATTAAATCGAAGAATTGCTGTCACAATTCCCTGATGTCACCACAGGTAACCCAGGCTCTGTGATGGTACCACAGCACGGTTCTAGTAAAATTACAGTGTTTGTACGGGGTAACAATACGATCCCAAAATTTGTAGGAAATACTAAATATAAGTCTATGAAACTT
Organism: Porites cylindrica; assembly: GCA_964035525.1. NCBI lineage: Eukaryota > Metazoa > Cnidaria > Anthozoa > Scleractinia > Poritidae > Porites > Porites cylindrica. The sequence goes on from OZ037778.1 coordinate 44,000,370, forward strand.
ACGCTGCAGTTAGTTGTTGTTGTCCTTATTGCTCCAACGAAGTTTCGTGATAATTTGTTCAAATTCACTGTATATACAATTATAATATACAAGGTAGGAGACAAGAGATGCCATCTTCGCCTCCATGCTCTCATTCAACACAACTTTTTCCACGAAATTCGGACTCCAACATAAAATAAACATGCCAGGATCGTAGTAATAGGATAGCAGCAAATATAGAAACCAATGAAGCTTTCCCAGATAGAAAAACGAATCCTGCAGACTTTGACCAACTCGAAGGATGTAATCCAAAAAGGCCGAGAATATGCTCGCCGAAGTAGCCAGGCCAGATCAACGCGCGGCCAAGAAAGTAAGGCCTGGGCTCTGTACAAGTAATCCATCCCGGGTGTCCTGGGTTGACCTTTCTAGGGACCGATACACAGCGTTACCAAAGTTTGCCACCCCTGCTGGAAATACATTTGCTCGAGGGCTGGTCACTTGAGGCAAACGCGACTCGCGCAAGCAAACTACATGTTCCAGTGCACGCGTCAAAATGAGAAAAAAGGAAACGTGTAAAAGGTGATGTTTGCATTTTGCAAAAGCTTAATTGACCTCGACGACAGCGACAAAATTAACAACAAACACCAGTTTTATAGATAAGCAAAACATCAGCTTGGAATGTGCATCACACCATCACACTTAATTTGATTGTTTATTTAAAAAAAGCGTGATGCACGTGCTTTTATTCTCATTTTGACGCGTGCACTGGAACATCTAGTTTGCTTGGCCGAGTCGCCATCTTGTTCACTTTCTTCGAGCCAGCAATCGTGGTCAGCAGGTATATGACATACGCATTGTATAAGACAATAAAAAACTGGGTTTTTTAAAAAAACCCTGACTTTTGGAAAAAAAAACCTGAGTTTTGAAACGAAAAAACCTGAGTTTTCTTTAAAAAAACCCTGAGTTTTGGAAAAAAATCTGAGTTAAAAAAAAACCGTGAGTTTTAAAAAAAATCTGAGTTTTTTTAAAAAAACTTGATGTCAAAAGGAAAAACTTAGGCTTTAACAAAGGAAAATATTATATTTCGGAACGTTATTAACTTGCGCAATGTCCTGAATGAAACCTTTCTTGCGAAAAATAAGTTCTTTACATTTCGACGGATTACAAATCATACTATTGTCCTTAGACCAAATTAAAAACTGATGCACTAAATCCGTGTGGGCAGTGGCCATAATTACTCCAAACGGGAAAAATGAGAGTAGAGTCGTCGCGTATTTAAACAGGGTTGGGTGATTATCTATGCTGATTTCCAGATCATCAATAAAAATACTGAATACGTGCAGGCCACTCACACTACCTGTGTAGTCCCCCTGTTCTTATTTTTCCATTGTCGTTGAAAACTATTGTAAACATGGCGTCTCCATACAAAGCTTTATAAATTTGGGTAGAACGTTTTTCCCAATATCTCGCATATGAAATATCGCTCAGACCTGATTCTTGGCGAGGCGTTTTGCATATTTATCTGCTTTTATTTCCTAGATTCTGGACTTTCTGTATTGAATGGTTTGCAATTTTATTTTTGATTGGGTGACATTGAAAACCCCCAATAAGCTAGCCCCCCTCCCCTTTATAAGCTTATTGAAGGTAGCAATATCCCTAGCTTCTGCGTGTATCACGATTCAAATCATTCCAGTCATTACTAGCAAAATTAATTGTCCAATGGCCCCATTTGTGCTCAGCAGCATTCTTAAGTATGTTAAAAATAGATCTGGAATTATACCCATGAAAATCTTAATGATATCTTACAGGGACCTTAGATCAAACCTATGTGAGAAAAGGTTGTTCCTACAATTATAAATGAATTTTAAACGATGCATCTTTCTTCTAATCCGGAGATATAACCAGGAAAGCCTCTCTGAGGCAGCACTTGCAGACGATCTATAAGAAAGGTCTAAGATGATACGTGCTACTAGGTCAATCAGCTGATCAATGAATGAATCCAGCAGTGGATCTTTTAATTTTACCAGGAAAGCGGTCAAAAATCTTATGACTGAATGGGTTCCGAACCATATAATTTCGATGAAGGATATGTTTACCATAATCCTTGTTATCTGTGATTGTGTTGTTAATTCTGAAATGCGATAAGTTGTGATTTGTATAGCTAAAATTACTTCATAACGGCAGCAAAAATAAAGAAAACCATCCGGCGTTCTTTTAATTTTTTTGTTTTCCAAAGAAAAAAGGAAGAAGGATCGCCTGATCGCACGGGTTACAGTAAAGGTGTTGGCGATGGGCAGTTGTCCCTTTCGTAAACGGTCGCAGCCATTTTTGAGACACTTGACCTGTTGTTGAGAGTGTTTCTACGGAAAGAAAGAAGATCGCAACCCAGACCATATCGACCCACCAAAATTTCGAAAATATTTAAGTACATAAACTAGCAAACTGTCTTTCTTATCTGTTTCATCAATAACAGGTGACCATAGCTCTTTCCATAACTTTTAACGTAAATTCAACTTGGGTTTCGAGGTCGTTCTGTCTATCTAACAGAATTCAAAAACATATTGTAACCTAATCCAGGGAATATACTACATCTATCACGACTTAGGCTTTGTTACAAATGTTGGCATCGACCGTTTAAAATGGCTCCGACCGTTTACGAAAGGGACAGTTGAAGGGAAATGGACGATGGGGAAACCTCCACACAAAATGTTGTCTCAAGTTTGAGGAAGATTAGGAAATGGCTAAGCAAATAAAGTAAATTGAGTTTAATACTGAATTTACTCTGAAGGATTCCGTTAAAAAGGCTGAGAGCTACAACAGTAGAGGAAAGGTGGAGTTCCAAGAGAAACGATACGAGAATGCCCGTCAGCAGTACTCATATGCTCTCGAGTGCCTTCCCAGAGATCAGGAAGACGACTACAGAGTGAAATATCTGTGCAACAGGGCAGCCTGCTCCGTTAAATTGGTATGATGTATTTTTTTAATGTTTATGCCATGTTTAGTCAGTGTTTGAGGGGAATTCTGTTTGTTTCCCAAGCTTTTAAAAGGTATTTGTAATGTCCGGTGATTTGGGTGGAGATTAGCAGCAAGTCAGGGGTACCACAATAGGTGGTTTTCATGCAGTCTCGGGAGACACAAATAACAATAGTGAAATGAACAAATGCTGGTGGAAAAACAAAACGCGCTGATTAGCGATCTATTCCAGGGCATTCCTAAGGTATAGATTTATCTCGGGCTAAAAGCGAAGCTCTGTAATACGTGTAAACCAAAAAAATGAAATCGTGTAATGCTAAATGGGGACGACAATGACAAAGGCTTCAAGACTACTAGATCTAATTAGTAAAAAGCAAATTTGCACGTGAGCACGTTTTTTTGTCTTTCCCTTGCCGTTGTTTTGCACGACTACAACGCTGTTTTGTACGACTAAAACGTCAAACTTCCTAGTTACACATTATTTTTATGGAGGAATTGTCGTATGTGCATACCCAATATTTTGTTTCCTGTGTTCATGTGCGCTTTTATTTTTCACTGCCACTCATTTTCACCTCGCTGGCCGCTAGCATTTCTCATTTTCTCACCGCCGCTTTGAATTTCCATGTTTTTCTTCCTACGAAATTCGTCTGTTTTGTTTTCGATAAGTCGCTCTAGCTCTTTCTCTGTTATCCACGTTAGTGTAAACGTAAAAAATAACGCCGCAAAAGACAAGACTTTGTTTTTGTTTTTTCTTTTTAAAAGTCCGGGCGGCCATGTGATTTCCTTCCAAATTATACCTTGAGTTGCATTTGGGTTGCCATACCTGTTGATTGAGTTAGTTTACGTTGGTATGAAATTAAAAATGAAAAAGTCATTTGGTGACAGATCCTTCAGTGTGGCTGCGCCAACTTTATGGAACGCTCTTCCTGTTAGCCTCCGCAGCATCAAATGTATTTCTACTTTTAAATCTAATCTTAAAACTTATCTTTTTAAATTAGCTTTTAATATCTCTTAGATATTAAATATATTTGTATATTTCTAATATTTGTATTAATAGTTTTTAGGTTATTTATTGTTGTAATGCGCTTTTGATCACCTAGCATGTTAAAAAGCGCACTATAAATGAATAAATTATCAAATTATTATTATGCCAGTGGTGCAGACGGACGGTCGCTCTCACTCGCTTGCTCGGTGTACGGTCACGTGATTACCAAATTTTCTCGGATGGGTAGATTACCACATTTCCTTAGCTAGGGGGCTCCGCCCGCGCGTGGAGCTCCGCTATCAATTTTGTTCCAGTTTCCCAATCTTAAACGGCTACCCTCCTTCGTCAGGAGCTGGGGAAATGACGTCATGATATTGTGCGTTAAAAACTTTTAAAAGCCGTAAATCAGACAAATTTGAAACGCCACTCAAAGACGGCCAAGGTTTTATGTTATAATATGTAGTCGCTTTGAAACATCAGAAATTAATTTACTGTTATGAGTGACGAGAAGAAGTTGCTGCTAAAGTTAGCAAAGGTTAAATTTATGATTTTTAGTACAGGAAAACAGATTTTGTCGTAATTCTAATGTGAGGGTGTGACAGGGCCCTTAGAATGCTGCCCCCTCGATTCAGAAGTAAGATGGTAATAGGCGACTTCCGAGTTCCAAAAACCCTCACTTTCAAAATGAGGCTAGGTGCACAACCTTTCTTGTGAAAATGAGTTTTATTTGCATGAGAATGAAAAATGATTTCCATATCAAAGGCTGAGCACCTACGCTCGTTTTGCAACAGAGGCCCGGGGGAACTCGGAAATGGCCTATTGAAGACATTCACAGCAGTTCCAACTTTACGTTTCAAATGCTGACCTGATGCGTCATTATGTACTTATTGCAGAGGAAATTCAAAGATGCTCACGGGGATTGCGAACAAGGTAATTGTATTCAGCCATGGCTATCTTAAAGAAGGTCAAATTAGTGAATTTCTTTCTCTGTTACAACTTTACAGTAGTGATGACGATGGCAAGAACCAGATGTCAGTAAAATTCGTCCGTTCAGCGGGCAAATTTCCCAGCAATCTCTGCATCGAACCTTCTTAAATACTATTTCTTTATCTCACCACTTCCCTAATTGGGCGGATTCAATATATTTTCTAAGAGGGCGTTGGAAGTATGAGAAGAGAGGGTAAACTTCCACGGCTAAACTAAGAAATAGAGGCTATTGGGGCCGGGCTGATCCGATTTGTCTGGCTGGCTCGGTTTGCCCAAAAAGCGGCCCTTTCACTAAACGAAACAAACACCGAGTATACGACAAGCAACCTCATCAGCCCTGGCAGCTACTTACGGTATATTGAGGAGGCGTATTACTGTGAACACCGCGACAAAGCAAGCCATAGAAAACCGAGCGAGCCAATGTAATCAGGCCCTGTGTAGATTTTCTTCCTTTTAATTTCAGAACAAATAGAAACTGAGTTTATTTGTAATATTGTTTCGTTATGGTTAGCTTTTAAAAAAATTCATTTTGATTTTTCTCCTCACTTGAACTACTTTTCCTTACATCCCTAACGATCGCTCACAGCCTCGGAGTCGTCGCGCCGTTCGATCAGTTTGAAATCGCTGCAGTCCCAGTGCATCAGTTTCCTCCTGTTACAGTAGGGAACTGTTTTTAGCGTTAGAATTGAGGAGAAGTTTTGGAAAAAGACTGCAACCTATCAAGTTGGCGGTTGTTGGCTCTTTTCTTAAGACCACAAGGATGTCTTATTGGTTGACTCGACGATTTTAAAAAAAGAATTGACAAAAAGGTGTTTTGAAGTTAGTTATTTTTTAAAAAAGCAGGGGAGATCAAGGAATGAGACCACATATAGAGAAAACAGAGGAGCTGAAGTTCAATTACATCCTACAATTTTTATCCTAATATTGTTAACGAGAACTTAAGTGTGAGTTTTAAGATGAAAAAAAAAAACGAAAAACAAAAGGGAATTGTGTCAGATATCAGTACTGTGAAAGGTGGATTTGATGAGCACAAAATAGCCTGCGTAGCAAGCGTTTCCGTTTGGTTTCGGAGCAAAGAACGAGGGACGAGACCGCGCGAAAAATGGCGCAAGTGAAAAAGCGGGAAGGGGGTGGGGAACAAAGTCTCTCGTTTCATTTCTCGCGCGGTCAAAACCGAAAATCCCCATCCTTGGTCTTTCTTTGCTCCGAAACCAAACGGAAACGCTTGCTACGCAGGCTAAGCACAAAAAACTTCGTTACGTGGTATGTCAAAGTTATCAACATCATCATACTTCATGCCATAGCCTGCTAGCAAGCTCACACTATTCATGCCATTTTAAAATGAAGTCTTTTCCCTCGGTTTTTGTTGAGGTAATGGATAGTTTACAGCATTGCCTTGAAGCTCCTTCAAATAGACTTTGATATCAACCGCTCGGGCTTATTATATTTTTCAGCCCTACTGCTTAATCCACAAAGTTCAAAAGCCAGATTTAGACTGGCCCAGTCACTGGAAGGTGAGGGAAGAATTGCCGAGGCCTTCGCAGAAATCACAAGCTTACTTGAAAAATATCCTGAGGTAAAATTATTTGGTAACGTTCACTCGTTTTGATGAGCATTTTATTAAAAAACTTCAAGCAACGCGGCAATTTTCCCACTGGAAACAATAACAATGATGTACTTATCAAAAAGTTTAAAGAAGTAGCAGGAATGATTTCTTCGACTATTTCATATCAAAGAAACGTACCCGTCTTTTAAGTAAGAGTATTGGGCAACGGAGCGGGCATTCATCGCTTTTTCAGTGAAAGTTCAGTGTTGTTTCACTAAGACAGGCGGGATAATTTGTTCGTTAAGGTGCAGATTTAAGACTTCTTGGATTAAATATTTAGTTAACGTTGTTAACATCGCTAATTTTGTTTCTTAGGATTCAAATATCGCTCAACTTTCGGGTTCCCTTGAAAAGCAAGTTGAGGTAATTAAATAAGGACTACTAGAATTACTAGAGGGTATTCAAAAGGAGTGAAGTATTGACACAGCTGTTAGAAAGCGTGACCAGCAATTTTCTATGAGAAGAGATAATTCAAGATATCCTGCATGAAAAGTAAATCTGCAATCACGAAACTCTTTTAGCCTTCTTTTTTTTATTTGCCTTCAATAACACACCTGCTGGTGCTTTTATGGTTGGGGACATTGTTTGGATCATTCATCTGTTATTTTTTTTCGTTATCTAACTGCAATACTGCCTGGAGAAAGTTAAGTTGCATTGGTTCATGAAAATCCACAAATTGAAATTGTCCTGGATTTCACTTATGGTGTTGCAAGGTACGTTTGGCGAGGAAACACATTCACGAGCTCTTTAGCGTTGTGTGCTTACAGAACATGTGGGCAGAGATGTTCGGTCTGTGTTCAGAAGAGCTTGTAGGTGCGTTTTACCGTAACAACCTTGGCAGTTAAAAGTATTTTGTTGTATATCTTTAGATTGTTGATTCATATTTCAGAATGCTAAAGAAAAAGCAAGTCACAAGCGACAGCAGGGATATGATGCAATTCGAAGAACTTGCTATGACCAGGCTATAAGATATCTTTCTGAAGGGCTATTGTTGTTGCCAAAACTGGATATGTATGCAAAGGAAAGGAAGCAATTTTACTGGATGCGTGCTGAGTGTCACTTAAATAAGGTTACTGTTCCCATCTCTTTCAGTGATCCCAATATTAATTGCCCTAGTAGTTATTATGGCTTACGTTTAAATGGAATTTTAAGAGGATTAGTATTTTTTGGGAAATAAGTTAAAAATCGGGGTAAAAAACCGTGGTGGTGTAATTTCTTACCGTTGAAATACACATGGGACGTTGACCTTGCTGTTTTTAGCCTGCGAGCAAACTCTCCTATTTGGGCGAGCGAAGCGAGTCTCGCGAGAACGAGAACGCGCCTTGCTCGCCCAAACAGGGGAGTTTGCTCGCAGGCTATGCTGTTTTAAAATTTGTAACTCCTTTTGTCTCAAGCCGTGCTCGAAGTTATATGGGTCCTCACAATTAAAATCACTTGAGAGGGTTACAGAGTCAGTGTGATATAAAGCATTTCGTTACACTTGAATTCCGCATAGTTGATAAATGCAGGGAGGAGAATTTTTGGCACGTCGTCTTTTTCGCCTTTGTATCAGAATCTAGCACCGGCCGACAACGTGATACTAGGGAGTTTACGCAACCACGACGACGGCACCATTTCTAAATCTATTCGCGTTCAGCCCGTTTAATTTGTCAGGTGTAATAATAATGATAATGCTGCTGCTGCTGATGATGATGATGATGATGATCATCTTTATTTCTATAGCGCCATTTCTACTAATAAACCAATAGCGCTTATCAAAGTCACTAAAATGTATGGAAATTACATCATAATTAATAATTGTTAATATAGAAACAAATCTCACATGAGAAAAATCTTAAAGGAACGACTAAATAAGAGCGTGGGAGTAGTGAATGAAAAAGCACGCTTTCCATAGGAGTCAAGATTTCACTTAGAGACTACTAACAATTTCTTGTTGGCGGAGCGAAGTGTCCTCCAAGGCGTATACTAGTAATTAAAGAGTCTCTTAAATATTTGGGCCCAATTTCATAATACGCTTTAAAGGATCTGTGTCACGAAATTTATCAAAATTCAAAACAGTGAGAGCTGCCACCAAATCATTGAGGATAATACTAAAATAGCGCCTCCAAACATCAAAAGAAGGTGTAAATACAAAAGGAGGCGCGGATGGACAAACGTAAAGAAGATTTTAACACCTTTTGTTTTGTGAAAGTCGTGTACTGATTAGTTTGTTTCGCGCAGGGAATGGAAGAAAAGGGACCGAAACAATCCCCTCTCCCCGAGTGGAAAGGTGAGGGGGGGGGGGGGGGTTGGAGGTTGCCCACCGCATTTTAATAGTGACCGAGTTACGTGGATGGTACAGAGCTGTTTTCCAAAGAAAGGTTACATGCTTGTGTATTGGCTGGGTGTTATCAAACCAAACGCTAATGTTTTTAGCCAAGTCAGTAGCTACAATTAATTCACCGATTGCGTAAATGAAGCTTAGCTACGGAGGGGGAAGAAAACGGGTGTTCAACACCAAGAGTCTCAGTTTTTTCATTCAGCTAACATATCGAGTAGTAAAAGAATGACCCAGTTATTTGTGTCCAGGCTACAGAGGAGTTCGTTTTAAACTTTCGGCAATGTAGTCAGTTCAGTGCTATGACCTGGCTTGTAAGCCGACTATAGGAGGTCATGAAGGTCTTCACGGATACATGTGAAACAAGACGTTGCGGGAGCGTTTATTTGGGCGTCGATGTACTAAGGGTGCGTGAAGTTTTTTATGTGTATGAGGGATGTGTGAGTAGTGCAGTAGTGTCGTATATGTAGGACGGAGTTGGTCGAGATGCGTGAAGTGGAAGGCGTGGAGTTATAAACAGCAACAGTAGTTGGTTTGTGGTTTTGTGGTTTGCTCGCATGTCCTGAACTTTATTGTGATTGGTCACTACAAAATCAATTCCTGACATTTTTCAGCCGTTCATGGTTTTCTGAATTTGACAGTAATAATAAGCCACATCAAAAGATTTGTTGACCTTTCGAGACCTCAGGTTTGTTCTTGAACTTAAAAGCTTGTTTGTAGAGAATTGCCACTCCCTCTTTGGTTAAACGAGGGACATGCTGGAAAATATATCCAGTGGGACATATCTACTGAAAAGTCGAATTTTCGTGGAGTTAAATTGTTCGAGACAGCATTTTAAAAATTTCGTCGTCGTACGTTTACGACCTTCACAAAACGTTGAAATTAGGCAATTTCACGTCGAAGTGTTGCAGTGTCGGCAAAGAAATGTACCTAAAAGTGTGATACACATGCAGACTTGTTGTAAAACCTTTGGATGTTCTCGTCGTTGCTGTCGTCGTCTTGGTTGTGTAAAGATTATAAGATAAAGTCTTTCCAGAGTCGTTTAATACACATAAGCTGTTAAGTAAATTTTTTAAGCTGCCTATTTTTCTAACTAATAAGTTATTTATTTTTCAGAAAGAGCTAGAAGCTGCCTTAAGAGACTGCGAGGAAGGTTAGTATTTTCATCGTGGGTCTAATTGCGTTTAACAATGTATAAATAATTATTTTTTTGTCAAGAGTGAAAGGGCAATGTAGGCAACTGATTGCCTAGTTTCCTAGGATCACTAACGTATTCTTGTTTGAATGGCGATTTACAATTATTTCTCGAAATAAATACACAAAAATTAAAAGTTAAGTTTCGAACAGAAATAGCCTAAATTTCATCCGATTACTTCCAGTCGTTATTACTCCCTTAGTAACGTCTGAATCGACCGGCCGTTAATGCTGTCCAGTGATGTCACTACTCCTTTGCTTTAATTCATGCAAAAAGTAAAACACGATTTTCAAGTGGCAAACCGAGAAATATCGTTTGGAAATGTCAACAACAACAACAACAACAAATTTTATTTAAAATTGGAACTATAACTAATTACATTACTTTCCCACCCGCAAATAGCTTACAAACTAATCGAGGCGGGGGGGAGCTGAAGACATATTACAAGTACAAGGTTTACATATCGATGGACTAAATAACAGTGAAGACACTACTATACAGTAAATAGAATAAACTAACATAAAACAAGGCAAGTACATAACGATTACGAAGAGGGGCTAATCAAAAGTATTAAATAACTTAGTAAGACGGGGGACTTCGACATAATCATCGTCTGACCGCAAGAAATTTAGTAATAATTCCTTTTTTTTTACGAAAGAACGAACGTTTAAGTATTTTAATCGAATAATGAATAGAGTTCCAAATTTGGGCACCGATTCTCGTGAAAAGGCATACACTTTATCGGTTCTAGAGAACTTAACATAAAACGAGTCGCTAGAGACCGATCTTGTTCTGTAGTTATGAATCTGACTTGTTTTAACGAACTGATTGAGTATACTAATTGGTGCTGTGTGTCTGTTGATATCATACAATAAATAGCTACAATCTCTGAAAAATAGACTAGGAAGGGGAAGGCAATTCGATTTGAGAAAGACGGGTACGGTGTGTTCCTTTGACTTACTGAAGTAAATGAGACGTAAGGCCCGTTTTTGTAGGGTTACGATCTTTCTTTGAAATGTCAAGGCACAGTTTCCCCAACCACCAATACTATAAGTCAAGTAAAAAACACGACGCGGGACATAATGTCGAATCTTAGCTATAATTCCTATCGACTTGCTGATTTTGTGACAGATAGATTCTATGTGGTATTTCCATGAAAGATTTGAATCAATCATTAAGCCAAGATATTTTACATAATCTTTCATTTCAAGGTTTGCGTAGGTGTTAGTCACGGAATCAAGAATTCTAATCCTAGGTACGAAGGGCATATTCTACATGATACAGAACAGCTGACAGAATTAATTTACTCTTTTCGATCGTAATTCATGTTTAACGTTCAAACTGTCAACTGCATGCAGTACTCTGAAGCGGTTGCAATTGAAACCCGGTCGCAATCACGCAATGAAAAAAATACACACACGGAACACTTAGTTAAAAAACACAACAATTTCCTTCAACTGAAAAGAAGCTATTTAGCCCGTAACGAATAAAAAAGAAAACAAGGAAACAAACAAGAATAGCTAACAGAATCATTACACTTGGCGGTGAAAATAGCAAGAAGGTCGAATGACAACATGACATTGGTCTCAGAAACTTCGCATAAACCAAATCACTGCGGAAACCACAAAGCGGCTCTAAATGGAAAACCTACCGACTCGTCGCAATAATTCTTCATTCGCAGTTCAATTTAGCAATTCAGTTTCGAAAACAAGGGCAATTTTTCTGTAACCTTAGATCAGGCTCTATTTTTGTTTCGCTTTGAAAATTACATTCCAGCGGGCAAGGCGAAACGAAAAGAGCGGTAGCCGTTAGAGAGAATGTATGAGAACCGCTAAAATTGGGCCCGATCTCAGGTTAATGTTGCTGTTTACGATAAAGATTATGGAGATGTTTGTACTCCACGCAAACATGCCACCGATGCGATCCGCTGAATATCAAGTGATAATCCCGCTAAAATTTCTCATAATTATCCATAATTATGCTAATGTTTAGGCAATCAGCCAATCAAAATCACTACCCGTTTTTTGGGTAGTTGTGACGTCACTAGACGGCATTAACGGCTGGTCGATTCAGACGTTACTGAGAGGAGAAAACGACTCGAAGCAATCGGATGAAATTCAGGCTACAGGAATATGTGCACCAAAGGAAATGAGTGGAAATCCGGCATTAAAGGCCACGTCTTTCAGACGTCTTTTGGGAGTATGGAGAGTGGAGACGGCTGAAATTCAGGCTGCTGGATACGACAGCCCTCTGCGTATTCGCTAGCTCTTTCTGAGGGTCCGAACTGGGGTACCTCGATAACACTTAACACTTAATTTTTTGGCTTAGTAACACAAAACAGTTAAATTTTAGGCACTTTAACACTTACAGGAAAAAAATATTTGAAACAGTAATTTTTTTCCAGAAAGAAGTAATAACGGGTCCAAAAAGGCCAATATTATTTTGTTTAGTAATATCAAAGGAGTTTTCGGCCATTACGACCATTCCGGATTATTTCAGAAGATTTGCGAAGGTTACCGAAAGATTTCGGAAGACTCAAACGAAGAGGTCCGACCATTGCCGAAGATGTCCGAAGAACTCTCCAAACACTTTAAAAACAGTATTTTATTCGGAAATAGTAAACATTTAAAAATGGCCTGTTTAAGAGTGTGTCCATGAGAAGACCAGGCAGAACCAGGCAGGGGGTGATAATGCTCAAATCACCGATTTCGCTCAAACTCGGCACAAATGTTAGGTATCAGGAGTTAACTTATGTGACAGAACGTCAGGTCCAAATATTAAATTCCCTGGGAGATCCGGGCTCCCCCTGTAAAAATCGCCATTTTGCCCGTTTTATGCATAATTAATTGACTAACTTTACAATGCCAGTGCAACAAACAGAAAAGCCACCCTGAACTTAAATGCACTGAGAGATAATCTGAGTTCATAAGACTTTAAGCACGTCAAACTGTTTAAAGTCGCCGATTCGATTTCCTCCCTCTTAGCCCCCTTAGGTTGGGTCATCATTTCCAAGTTTTGAGTAAGTCGTAAAATTAGGGTATTTTATTCCCAAATATCTCTGATGAGCAACAGCTTATCTTTATAACTTTTGCATGAGTAGTTAAAGCCATCACTTAAGTTGAGAAAAAGATCATAAAAAGTTTGGGTAATTCACTTTCTTCCATGTGTTGACATAAACTGTTCATGTGACTGAACGACTTTTGCATATTTCATAAAAATTCAGGCCCTCACAATATTCGTGTGTTTGCCTTTGAATGAGGAGAAATCGAACAAAAAAACTCATCAGACAATGATTTAACATTAATAAGGGTAAAATCGTTGAAATTGTTGTGCAAGAAACTCTAACGATGATTTTTGATAGCTACATACGCGATCTTTTCAACTAAAAACAACATACAAGGATTTAATTCACAGTTTTACTTCCTTTAACAATTTCGCCCTAAAAACAATATAAACGGTCAATAAAATCGATATACGTATCTCTTAGATGTCTCAACTGCTAGTTTGTGCACGCTTTGACTTGTTCCCCATGCCACCTTCGATGTCCAGTTAAGCGTAGTTCAGCGCCGTGACTCGCTGTACGACTAAAATTCCTTAGCCATCAGTTTACGCAGCAAAATCCAAATCAAGTTGTTTTAGGAGAAAGCAATACGAAAAGTAGAAAGCCGATTTTTAACCCATTGAAAGAATTATTTCTGCCACTGTTGTAGCTCAATTCACATGTTACAAACGTCCTCCATCTTGACATTAACTGGAGCCCGCATTTTTAAGCAGCGGTTGCCACCATACGGAAACATCGTATCGGAAGTCAGGAGCCAGGAGCCAGGAGCGAGAGTCCAGTGAACAAATTCAGTCGAAAATATGACTTTCCGACATTCTTTGAGATTATTTTATTGTTATTGTATGTTAATAAATAATTTAGAATTCCAAATCTATTGGCAACTTTATTCAGATCATGATAATAAATGATCCCATGTCTTCTCAAAATCGAAGATAGAAGTCGCTTTGTCTTCGTGTTTTTGAAAGAACTATTCTTTGTATCTTAGTCGCACGTGAAAAAGCAGCGAAGTGAAGTCGGATCTTCTTGCAGACCAGTTCAAAGAGACAAATAAAGCGTGAGACACGTCCAGATTGGCTTGCGACAAGAATACCATTTCTTTTTTTTCATACTGGAGTCCCTTCTCCCCAGGGGAGTGGCCAAATTGCGTACAAATGCCCTACCCTGCTGGCACCAGATTTGACTGTCATAAACACTGATTTTTTTTATCTACCACTGTCGTTTGCGGGTCTTATAAAGCCTAACTGTGGCAGTAATGTTCCCAAGTAGAACTCAAAATACACCACACTTTCACATTGAGTTAGATATTTTTCTCAAACAACCGCTTCCATATGTTTAACACCCTTCCCAAATTGTAATACAGTGGAAGCTCGCGTAAGAGGACACCCTCGGGACGAGAAAAAGGCGCCCTTAACTGGATCTGACCGCTTACAAGAATGAATCTCATACGGTAACTCTGAAACGGATATATAAGAATGATTCATAACAGTGACAAACAGCGATGACTGTGGACATGATATGAAAAACAACAACAACAACAACATTAAGAGGTGGATAAGATTTTCTTTCAAATGTCTGCTTACGAGAGCTTTAAATCAAAGCTAACATCTAATTCACCGGTAAACCCTTTAAGTGTCCGCGGCCGCCCACGGGAATGTAAAAATCCAGAGTTTGTGTGGAAGTTGAAACGGGATTTTGTGATGGCGGTTGTAAGTAGAGCTATTCGCTATATACGAGTGTCCGTTAAGAGAGCTTAATCCAATGTATAAATCCGCAAATGACAGCTTAAATGAGAAGTGAATATAGTGTATTAGTCTGTGTTCAAGAAACTGTTCTTTTACACCTTCCTTGAGTAGCTAAAGAAGTCTTGTCGACTTTTTTTGCAGTGTATTAGTGCCTCCTTTTGGGTCTTTTGTATTCCTCAAAAGTTTTTCCTCAACACTTTTATAAACGGTTATTATTATATTTTTGTAGTCAATAATATACCCAGATACAGGTACCAACCTGTATAGTTGTAAGACTACGAGGATTAAAATACAAGTAAGTAAGTAATTATACCCAGTGGCAAGTCATTAATTGTCTAAAAATTGCACGGCACGGTCTGACTACGAAAAGGGCTATTATGGACGATTATTATCATGGTAATTAATGTCAACACGGAATAAACTCAAAATTTCAACTAACACGACTTTCACAACCTATTTTCAACGCACCAGTTATAACAGGATATTGGCGCGTACAAACAATAGGTAGCGTATTCCGCATTCCGGAGTCCGGTAGTCCGGCGTCACAGATTCGATCATTTTGGCAGAGTCCAAAGTCAAAGATGGAGGGTGTTCGAGCAGGTGGTTGTTTTCCGTAGATATAGACGGATTGTCAGTGATCTTTCTTGTCCTTTGAGAATGATTTTGTTCATTCTGACTACAACTTATTTCAAAGACTTCGAATGTTCGGTGAAAAGCCGACACTTTTAATTTTGCGATGTTTCAAGATGTTTCGATTTCATTACCTCGTCACGAAGTAACGCCACAGAGGACCAGACGAAACTGGAGCAGCAAATCTGAACTAAAGCATCTGAGAGACGTGTATGTAACATTTATTCACTATCTTTTATCCTGGTTGGGTCTTGTTTCACCTACAAGTTAGACCGATCGAGGTTTTGAACTAAATCTTTTGTTCCTTGTGTTTACTCAAGCGTTCCATAAAATATCCATCCAAACGTCCATAAATAACACAGAAAACATGCCTCAGGTGACACTTTCTAACAATTCCGCTATTAGTATCGATAATGAGGCATCTGATTTGTGACTTCTCGCCAACTTTGTGCTATTTTTGTTTAAAAAAACGAATGTTACGTTTCTTCGTATTTTGGTCAAATGACAAATAAGAGTCAAGTCAGATGTACATAATACGTCATTATTGATAAAGTATGAGATTGCCCAAATATTTTATGATTGATTTGATAACCTTAAAGATGTCTTTCAAAGAATATGTGAGAATTAAGTACATAGGTTGTTGCTCATGGGAGATGTTAGTCACTAAAATATCTTAAATTTAGGGTTTGGTCAAAACAGTGAGAAGATGTCTTTACTTTAGGCTAAATAATAGGAAGAAATGGAATGAGAGAGTAAAAATAAATTACTGAGCATTAAGTCTGATAAACATAGAAGATGATAAAGTTGATTAGATTTGAAGTTGTCTTTTCTTCTTGTTGAACAGCCAAACCAAAGTTAGCTAATTAATTATGCAAAAATGAGTAGATTTTGTCGTTTTTAGGGGGGGTCCCTGTAAATCCCAGGGAATTCAATATTGCGACCGTATTTTTTGTCGAGGTTAATATCTCACCACACCCATCAATTGTGCCAAGTTTGAGCAAAATCCGTGATTTGAGCATTATCACCGCCTGCCTGGTTCTCTCATGGACACACTCTTAACAGCAAACACGCTGAAACGTATAGGCAAATTACACTTAACCCCATTCAGATCCCCCTTTTCCCCTAGACTTCTTCCTAGCTGTCCTCAGCTTCAAGATCTAGAGATCCTTCGACCAGGCCGATAAACGTCAATTATGATTTTTTTTATTGTCAGTGTATTGTTTCACAGAGTAATCCGTGGTGGCGCTGGTTCAGCTCCCATTTCAGTTGTCTATACTTTATTGGCTTCTCGTGATCCCTCTGTTTTTGATCAAGGGACACCTCATTTCCAACATGGTCATTTTCGTGTTCTTTCGACCCACAATTCTTGCGTCAATCCTATTTTCTCTGTATTTTTGATGCGCTGCATTTACGGGAACATCTCAAAATGCCTCGCAATGCTCAGTCTGATAAAACGAATTTGGAATCACAGGCGAGTGCAAAGAAGGAAATTTAGCTTGTGTGTTATGTAACAATCGTAGAACAAGATCTCTCTTGCAATATTATGCATTGTTATATCTGATGGTTACTTTGTGCCAGGATAGCACAGCCAGCCAAGATGTGGAAGACGCCCTGGGAGACCATAACGCGCATTTTTCACTCCACAACGTCCGTGCTGTTCTCCGTTTCCGGCACTGGCGTACAGCTTTGTTAGCAACTTCATGTAGCTCATACATGCCTGCTGTGGTGTCCAATTGACAAGCAAACTCTCCAGCCACTCAAAGCAGCTTGTTATGTTCAAACGTTCAGCTTGCTATCTCTCTCAGAGCGTAAATCCTATTCTTTTTTTACCTTTCACAGTGTCCAACAACTGCAACGCTTGGGCTCTTCTCGACCCAGGCGCCTGCCGTCGCCGTTAACGTCACCGTCTGACTTGCGTCAACCGGCAAAAGGGGGATTCAAGTTTACAATTTCTTAAATTCGAACGAGAAAATGAGCAGTTAAAACTGTAAGAATGAACCTGGCCTGTTTCGCAGCTCAAATTGCCTTTTTTAAATTTCATTTTCCCTCGTTAATCCTTACGTGCCTGCAAAAAATGGGGTGTGGGAGGTGTATAATGGGTTAAAATGTTGGATCAACGCGGCTACACAAGGACTTGTTTTGCGTTCCCCTAAAACTCGTGAAGAAATGTCATAGCGCCTGTCACTCAAAACATAGGCTAGACAGTTTGCGTTAACCAGACCGCTAATACAACCACTGTACTTTACTGACCGTGGCTTGTCTCTTAAAAAGTCTTCCTGTATTTCTATTTAATCTCAACAGCTGATCGACTGGTTTCTGAAGATGTCCTTGTTTTGTATACGATGATGAGGGTCCTAGACGGGCTGAACAAGTACGAGGAATGTTATGCGGTTTGCAACCGATTAATTGAAAAGAATGTCAAGGTAGTAAATTAGCTCAATCAAATTTCTTTACAACTAAAATAAAAAGCTATTTGTTAATTTTTCTTTGAAATCAAATTTTCACTACTATGAAAAATTTATAATTTTATCTGCCTTTTAGGTAGAAGAAGCTGAAGAAACCATCACAAGGTTGTTGCCAAAGGTATAGCGACCTTCTTCGGGTGTTAAAAGTAGACCATATTAGACAAGAAAGTAGTCCTCGACCACTGCATTTCATAATTGTCTTGCTTGCCTTAGCTGCGAGTCTCTAAAAATGCAAGCGTCTCTCCCTCTCCTTTGTTTTGTCGTTTGTGTGCGCAGACCGTGGAAACTGAAGATAAGAATCGCGACGTGTCGCAGCGCCATGCTTTATTTTGTGAAGAAACCTTAGGAAAGATTGATGCGAAAGATATCGAGCTTTTCCGGAACGGGTTGTCCCACGAATTCTATCGCTTGAAAGTGTTGATGACTTTAGACAAACTGAATACTTCAGTTGAATCTTTCGTTGTTTGCAAATGAGTCTTGTACTCAATCATCGTCGAACACGATATAAAAAGTAAATATCGTGAAGAATACTCGACCGTCGATTAAGTAGGAAGTAAAAAACTTTTAGCAAGGACTTCCTCTTTCGTGTAGAATTAATTGCCTTCTCATTTTGAGATTTCTTACCGAGATTTGACGCTTTTAAGAGCGTTCCATTATTTTTTGTTAAGTAGTGTGAAATACATGGGATAGTTTATGTCTGGTTCTTCCAAGTTTTAAGTTGATTGCTATGCTTGCATAAGCCTTTGTTTCATTTGTTAATCAAATCTGTAACCTGTTTTAGATCTTGAAGGAGGAAAACCGGGAGGAAGCACAATTACCCCAAAGTACAAAGGTACAACTTGTTACAGTCAAACCAGGTCAAGCGTTCCCGTCGCTAACAAACTAATGATTTCATTAATGGAAAAATGATTTCGTTTGCTGATTCAATAATCCATTCATAAAATGAATAATCCAACGGTCAAATTGTACCTCGATTCAATAATCAAATGTTGATTTGGTTTGTGAAAAAAATCTACCTGTTCTTTATTCTTGTCTGTTGTGTTCAATCGTATTTGCTTCCCTTTTCCTGCCGTTTACGATTGCGTTTTTCATTGCCTTTAATCAAAATAACAGCTAGAATAGACAGACCGCAAACGCAAAGAAACTGACAAAGGCCGAGGATCGAAATCCACCAATCACCGCACATACAATGACCTCAGTTTGACCGTCGTGTTTTCTAAGAGGTCAGGCCTAGGTCTGTTGCACTGATTATTGGCAGCAAACTGGCGTACATGTAACAGTTTGTTTGGGTTTGAACTTCAGAACCCGCCAGCACTCGACTCTCAGAAAAAAAAGAGGAAAAAACAAAATTCTGAGGTCAACTTGTGGAAAGTGTAATTTTTCAAAAAACAGTAATCGAATCAACATTCGATTATGGAATCGAGGCTAAATATGACTATTGGATTGTTCATTTTATGAATGGATTATTGAATCAACAAACGAAATCATTTTTCCGTGAATGAATTCATTAGTTCGTTAGCGACGGGAACGCTTGACCTGGTTTGACTGTAAGTAATTTAGAAACGCAACTTTAAATTTTACAAAGTTTGCTTTGTCATCTTCTAAGTATGGAAAATACTGCATTGTTTTATGTTTAATCCTTCCGTCACAGAAGAGTAAAAAGAAGAAGAAGAGAAGTAAGAAAGAGAAGAAAATGGAACAGGGAAAGGAACCAGGTAATGTAAAAAAGAGCAGTGGGACTTATAACTGTGTGCCCGATAATACCGCAATTATGCATGTGAATCCTTGTGGCCAGAATTCGAATAACGCAACGATACAAAAACGATTTGTGGCAGAAACGCCGTTTGACGAAAGTAACAGTAAAGAAATACAAGTTATCTGGTTCAATTTGTGAAACTGTTACTGCGCTTTTCGCAAACATGCGAATTCTGAAGTTCAAAAGCCGCCTTCACAATTACGTTTTTCGCTGCCGTCAATCATCTTAACGGACCTCTTAGGAAACAAAACTTTACTTTAACGGGTTCAAAAGGTCATGGTTTGTGATTTGTGATTGGTGGATTTCGATCCATTTCGCGTGTTTGTGTGTTTCAAGGTTCATTGCTTGTGATCGTAATTATGATTGACGGCAGCGAAAAACGCAATTGTGAAGGCGGCTTTTGAACTTTAGAGTTCGCATGTTTGTGAAAAGCGCAGTAATTCAGTTGGTCAGGGAAATTTTACATTTGTCAGGAATAAGTCAGGGAAAACTCAGGGTATTTCAGAAACCGCTGGCTGTGGCTACGATCATGGGGAAATGGACATCAGCCGTTCGAGCTAGACTAATTTTGTTGACTTTGTTGTGCTTTCTTGCACCCGCAAAATCGACGCGGACTGCGAGTATCGCCTCCTCCCCGTCCTCCGACTTACCCCCACGCGACCCAAAATAGCCAATAAAATCGCGTGAAAATTTATTGGTGGTCGAAAATAGTATTTACGATACCCACTCAGTGATCTTGGGATATTGGGGAAAATCCACTTCCCACTTTCCGTCGATAGTGTGTAATCCCAAAGGTAGAAACAACTGATTAAAATGGCTGGCATGGAATCTGTGTATTGCCCAAGTTTTAGAGTTGAAAAACACGAAAACGCTAGGTCAGATCCTGTTATTGAAGTTTTTAAGGGAGAGAATTTATTATAGTTGAAAACTTTGGATTATTTGAGATAATCTGGTTAAAATTAGTTGCGCCGAAGAAAGATTAAGTGAACAGTTTTGTTCAATTGTGCCTGGTATCACCAGCCATTAAACAGCCATTTACATTATTTCAGCCACTTCAGAGGAGAAAGAAGCATTGACTACAGGCGGTGATGCTAAAAGTGCAGAGCGCAGGTAGCTATGTAAAAATTAAAATAAATGTAGGCAATTTTGTGATTAAAGTTAACACCAAAAGTCACTAACTGGATACGTTGTTTTTAACTCCCTTTTGAAAAATGACTTCGAAGAAGTCGAAAGGTCTTGACGTTTTAGCGTCAAGTTTTATCATAAGATCCATATCCAAGAAATTACTCGTGAAGACAATTTTAGGGATAAAAATTATTTATAGCACTTAACGAGCCTTCTTCTTCTGTCGTAAAACTGCAGGTATGATTCTTTTGTTAACTGGTCTCTACATTCTTGTGTTACAGCAAAGATCCCGCTACATTGCCTCAGAAGGGGGCTGTTTTGCAAATAGATAATAGTGCAGTCGATGAGATGCTTTCAGAGACAGAGGTTAGTTTGACTAGTTCAAGCCTCCGTGACACAACAGTGGTAAAGAAGGAGAAAAAACTGACGACGAAGACGGAGTCCACAGAATCGGAGACCGAAACATTAACTACTTTTCCTTACGAAGCCTTACAGATGAGCGAAACGGTTTCTTTTGCTCTGAAGACAGAGTGGGAGGTAATTGCTTTTTATTCTGATCGACGTACGTGATTAGACTCATTATTCATCCCTGGATGGTATGCTACTGTATTTTTTTTTTTTGCGAGAGATCTCGTGGTAGAACGTTCGACCTTTTTCGCCTAATGTTCATGACCACCCATTATAAAGGCCTGCAACCCCAAATTGGGAATCGGAATTATGTATGTCTACCAATAATCGATATGATTATTTCGATGAATATGGAGTCAGTCTAAAAATTCCCGTGGCAGATACATCTGATAGCAACGAAGAAAGATTAGTGACCATCGTGATGGAAGTTGTCAAGAAAATTGTTCAGCACTTTGAGAAGGACTTGCATTCAGAGTGTGATCACTTCGGGTCAGCGATAAGGCTATTATGATCATGCGTGTGATTTTATTTTGTGAAATGTTGTATGTTTGTTCAGGTCCTTTTTCATATTCTTGTCAGCCAACAAATGTGATTGCTACTGACAATCAAAACATAATACAATTTCATCAACAGCAAAAATGTCACAAAATAGATGTCAGATGAAAATTTGTAATGCCTGTGTACAGCCGACCCCTCGACTCAAGGGGTGGCCTGTCCACCCCTCTCGTCCCCCGTCAAAAATAAAATGAATTGAAAAAATGATAGCCTATGATTTTTCTCTATTTCTCTAACTCTATCATTTTAAGGATAGCGTGAGTGGTTGGTGGAAAGTGACCATTGGGGTAGGTTGGGGGAAAGGCCTCGGCGTGATGCATGATCTTAGTATGCGGTTTATCGTGAATTCAGCCCCACTAGTTTTTAAGCTGCCATTTAACATTCACGTTCTCCAAAACCTTTTCTAGTGCAAAGCAGATGGTGGTGTTCCATCAGAAGAAAATGACTCCCTGTCGAAATCTTCAAAAGGTATGGTTGCTTTATATATTTTTTTCGTAATTGTTAATAGGTGGCACTGTTACTGAACTACGTAATCAAGGTTTGACTCTTTTGGCGATAAAGTATTACTTCCCGCCTAAAAAGGAGCGAGGAAGAGAACGTCATTTGAAATATAAATTTAGGCCAACCCCCATAGTAGCGTACGCGGGGTCTGGCGGGTAGTAGTCACGGTAAAATACACCTAATATGTAAAAACACTACAACTTAGGTGATAGACACAATATTTTAAGTAACCAATCCAACAGCGATTTGTGTGTGTGATTTTAGTTTAAAATACCATTACTCATCGGGCATACAGGCATTTTATAGCAAAAAACTGCAATTGACATCACTTGGTATAATGGCTGTTACATTTTCCCATGCCCCCACTCCCACGCACAGGCTTGTTAGGGGTGACGAATGGTCTTTGCGCGCATTCGCGAGCATGCCGAGCACTGCTATTTTTTTGCGAGCACGAGCGGAAATGAAAAATTTGCTTTGCGAGCTTGCGAGCAACGCAAAAATTTGAGGAGCACGAGCAAGCGAGCACTCGTTTAAATTTTGCGAGCAAATCGAGCAAAGGTACAATTATGCGAGCATTTAAATTTTTAATGGACCATTCATCATCCCTCTTGTTGTTATTGTGTTTCTTATAATCGTTTATATGTTTTGACTATAGTTTTAAGTATTTGTTTTAATTAGGTTTCTTAGATGGGTATATTTGCGTTCAAGTGTTTTGTTGTTAACAAACATTCCATATATGTGCGTGATGATTTGTGAACTAACTAGTCACCCGAGTTTCTTATCTCTCCTTAAATATATTTAAAAAATACTCTTCCAAAATAAAATGTCTGGGAAATTTTCTTGATTTATATTGTTTTATTTCGTAGGTTATGCATATCCACGACGCATTCTTCTGATTTGTGACAGGTGGTCCTGTTGGCATAACAGTGTATGTTCAGTCAACAGGCAGCTTTGCCGAAGTTTTGCTAAAGGTAAAGAAGCAGATGTTGCTTGTTTGGTTCTTGATGCTACTAACCAGGAAACGCTTGCAGCAACAAGAGATGGTGTGATACTTATTAAGACTTCGCCCCAGCCTGGGATTTGCGAAGGGGATAAACAGCTTCTTAGCCTCCATAACGAATTTCCGTTTAAAGTGGATCTAGTGATTGGTCATGGGATGGCTTCAGGTACCGAAGCCGCAATTCTAGCAAAACGTCTAGGCTGCAGTCGTCTTCATCTTTTTCATCATTTGCCTGGTAAAGGTGCAGAGTGCCATGAGGGCTCATTCCCATCCGTCGAAGAGGTAGAAAGAAACTTGGGTTTGAGTGCAGAATTTGTGGCTGGTATAGGTCCACTTGTGGTAGAACAGTGGGAAGCAATACTAAATCGTGAAGTCCTCACAATAATTCCTGGACTTCCAGATGTTGCTCCTCGGAATCAAATAGTGACGCCTCAAAGGAGATGTCTTTTGTTGGGAAACCTGGACAATTCTACTTTGAGCGCTGTTCATGTAGCTACAGCTGCCCTGGCAGGTTGTAAACGGAGACGAAATCCCATCCACTTGACCGTAGTGGGTACTGAGAAGACAAGAATTCAAGATGTGAAGGAAGAATTCAAGACAGCTCTCACTTCTTCTCCAGTGCAAGTTGTGGTCAAACCATTAGACATGAGCCAGGAAGCTGTGGGAGTTGAAGTGCGTGGTGTTTCTCTTGTGCTGACACCATCGTTGTCAGACGGATTTGGTATGGTTGCTTTGGAAGCGATTGCTGCAAAGGTTCCAATTCTGATCCCTTCTTCTAGTGGTATTGCAAAATTCCTGAAAAGAGAGTTTGGCGATCGTTTTCTGAAGTTACTGTGTTCAGCCGAGGATGGCTTGGATTGCGTCGATACTTGGACAACTGCAATTGATGACGTCCTTGATGACCGTGAAAAGGCATTTGATATGGCAGCGTCTCTAAGAGAGAGGTGGATTTCAACCTTCACGTGGGATTCATCTGTCGATAAGCTTTTACAACACTTTGCAAGTTCTGGTTTCTTTTCTGTTTCGCCACTCACTGGAGCTGATCAGATTACCCTTCCATCTCAATGTCCAGCTTCAGCCCTAAACTTTATTGAGGACGAGGTAGACTTGCTTAACAGACGTCGTAAGCATGTGTTGTTTCTTTCTCCAGAAAACGCCAACGAATCACCATATATTCACTACTTTTCTCAAGTTCCTTGGGCTGCTGTTTTAGATTTTGATGTGAATAGCGCAAAGACGGGCTTCCTTGCAAGCTGTGAGAGTTTTTGCGAAAATATGGGAATGAAGATCTGCCGAATCCTTCCTCCACCAAAGGATGAAGATCGCAAAAAATGTTCTGTTGTATTACTGACTGGTATTCCATGGGTTTTACTGGAGGGCATACCAGAAAGCAGACGAAACAGCAAGGAGAACTTAGAGTGGATCAGAGAATTTTTCTTGGCTCTTGGTAAGACGCACCAAGTGCCAATCACTTTTCTTGTTCTTTGGAAGTCACTAGAGGAAACAAACAGCTTGTGCAAGAATCTTTCAAAGATCCTTACAGTTGTTCAAGGTTCTTCTCTGAGCAGCCAAGTAAAGCTGGTCATTGCGTCCACGGGAAACAGTGTTACTACCCCTCTGGCGGAAATTGCGGAAGACTGGAATGTAGAAATAAAAGAAGTCAAACTTGAGGATGTTTGTAATGCGCTCTTCCTGTCTGTCAGCGTGTCACCATTTATTCAAGAACACCAAGACTTTTCTCTTCCAGTCACCGATCCAGACGGCCATCAGGAAGTAGTGTTTAAAGTCTTGCCTCCTTCTTCGCGTTGGCTGAAGGCAGAGATGGAAGTGCTCTTTCAGTCGGTTGGAAGCATGCCACAGTTTGAAACGGATGATGCCTGTCATTTTTACCGTGGTGGCTTGATATCGTGGTATGCTCTTCAAATGGGCTATGCTGTTGAACGAAGCAATTGGAAGGAACTGAAAGGCAGGGTCGACGAACAACTCGCAAAAGCAGGGACAGTAAGACTTAAGATGCCACACCAACGTGGAGCCGGTGGTACAACTTCTGCTCGTAAAATTCTTTTCGACTATCACGAGAAATATCCCTGTGTTTTTGTCAAGTCCGTGGGCCATGCTGAGGTAACTCAAGGAATCAAAGTTTTGGCTGATTTCTGCAAGTTACCTGTCATTATCCTTGTTGACAGCAAGCAAGCTCCTAGTGATGAGTTTGATGTAGACACCTTGTATAATGTTTTATCAATTGATAGAATTCCTTGTGTCATTTTGGAGGTAACACATCAGAGCCAGAAGAAGTTGACAAGTTCTGCACAAAATTCTGAGAAGTCTGAAAAGACTCCACCCGTTCGCCTTGCTGATAATCTTGACCCTAACGAAGCTAACAAATTTGTGGAGATCTACAGTGACCAGAAAAAAGATAAGCTGAGTAAACTTCGTTCACTTCTACACCATGGTGCAAAAGAACTGCAAATTCCCTTTTACTACGCTCTCACTACCTTTGAAGATCGCTTCACTGGACTCGAACCATTTGTTAGAGATTGTATTCAAGATCTTGGTTCGACTGAGCAGACGATTCTTCTTTTTTTAGCAATGGCTTACCACTATGGGCACTGTTCCTTGTCAGCCAATGAATTCGCCGGCCTACTGCATGCACCTCGGCGAGAAGTTATTTCACTTGAGTCTGTTCTATCTGAGGCAGCCAGAGATCTGCTTCTTGAAGAAGACGACAAGTGGAGACCACGACATGATCTTATAGCGGTGGAAATGCTTCGTCAACTCTTAACCATGGCCAATGACAAAAGTTCCTCGTCTGCACACCGTGACAACTGGAAAAACCATCTTGCCGACAGAGCAGTCGAATTTTTCTCACATATGCCCGAGAATGTTGTCAGTGACGTACTGCTCAGTCGTGTTTCTGATGATACTTCTCACTTGTACATCTCGTTTTCCCAGCTGATATCTGACATCCCGTTTGAAGAAGATGCAATCAACTTGTTTGAGAAGGCCATATCCCTGTTTCCAGATAACCCATTTTTTAAGGTTCACCTGGGCCGTTACTATAGCATTCAGAAAAAGTCGGCTGGCTTTTATTTGGCTATCAAGTACACAGATGAGGGGATCTGTTGCTCCCAGAGCTTTTCACGTTTAGCGAGGGGACAGTTTGCTCAAATGAAAGGTGTTGTGTACAGTCGTGAAGTAAATTACCTTATCGAGCAAAATGCAGACATTAATTCAATTGTGGAAATGGCTAACGAAGGAGTAACAAATTTTCGGCGTGCCGTTAGCATAGCTCCAGATTTCGTTGACGGCTACATTCCTGAAGTTCGTATGATGTGCCGCGTATTTGAGTACATTGACAAGCAAACAGGAAACTTTTTTGACTACGTTAAATCCGCCGATGCTCATCCGTTTATAATTGATGCAGTTTCTGACACATCTAATACCCTAGAGTGTGTTCCAGACAGTGAGGAGTACCCATATTGGCGCATGCGTCTTGCATGTCTTGGTCGTCGAAATTTCAACTCGAGAGAGGTGGAGAAAACTCTGGAATTATTGTATCATCTTCGAAACAGTGGGAGAGCAAGCAGGGGGTCAATTAATCGACAAATTGTCATTATGAGAATGGATATGTGTGCTAAGAGCAATGGAACGTGCGCTGCTATTGCTTCCGAGATGATTGATTTGTTGAATGAAGCATTGAAACATGACTCTAACATTGAGCAAACCATGCGGCTTTGGGTTCGACTTGCTCCGTTTATTCCTGTCACCCTCTCAGAAGCTGAAAGCAAAGTATTTCACTGGTGCGTGAAGGCAAAATCAGCGCACTCATATCTATACAAGTTCATCATTGCCTACCTACATCTACTTGAGGGAGGCTCCTCCACTTACCGTGAAATAATGAAGAGTGCATTTGACGATCTAATTTCGGAAGTCAGAGCCTTTAATCGCCCCGATGTCGGTAGATGCCGTCACCCAGACAGGCCTGTCGTGTGGCTGGGAAAGCAAGGGAAAGGAATGGGCCATTTGGTGTATATAGATGAGAAGATTTCTGACGTTAGAATGAAACGTTCAATTGATAGCAGATACACCAAACATCTTCGCCCTCTTACAGGACTAATCGTCAAAACGGGACCAAAGGTTGGGACCATTAGAATCAAAGGAGAATTGGATGTGATCTTTCGCGCCGACCTTTGTGAGACCCCTCTTGTAAGTTCTGCCTTTGCAAACAGGAAAGTGCAATTCTTCTTGGCTTTTACGTTCTTTGGCACAGACGGCTACAACGTTAGGCTTGTAGCTGAATAATCACTTCCAGGCCGAAATTAAGCATTCACCATGTTAGCTACAGAGTAAGAAAGAACATTCAAGTTTTGGCGTTTTTTGATTGAAAAATGAAATGAAACTCTGCTGTCGCTTTATTGCCAAATACCGCTTGACAGCCGTTCTGTATATGCACGAAAAAGGAACTCTTTAGGCACGTACACTGATGACAAGATACGTTTTGCTCCCACTGTCTTAATTTTGGCAAAATATAGGTTTAAGAATGATCGCTCAACCAAAGTAAAAACTGATGAAAATGTAGAATACTGACTGCTTAGGAATTAGGATTTCAATGGGCGGATCTTTGCTGTAGCTTTTTGACATTTTTGCTCATGAAGCGAGTTATCATAAATTAGAGGCGTCGCCGTATATACAATTAGGTTTACAAGTTGGAAGACTGGGTGAATTGTAGTCGAGTAATTTGTGCACTTTTCACCTTTTTGCGAGCAATATCTAAGCAAATAGTAGAAATAAAATACTGTCGAAATTGATGGGTGAGAAAAACGAGAATTTCTACGAAACCGGTGCGGTATATCAGGGCTCAAATTTTAAGAGATTACTAAAACTTAGGTTGAGTTTGATCGTCCGGGTGAACGTAGTCCTGAACAGAACCGTTGTTGTTGACAGTGACTGACGTTTCGACAACCTGTGCGGTAGTCATCTTCAGAGTCAAAGTGAGTTGTATCACGTCAGTTGATGGTATTATACTCTGGTTATTGACCTGATTGGTCAATTATGTCGCGATGTTATTGGTCTTCTGTCAGTTAAGCCGTGATGTTATTGGCTATGAAGACTCGTAATTGGTGCGTTTCGATCCGTCTATTGTCACAGTTAAACAGTCGTCTATTGTTAGTCAAATTGTTAGTTGTCCAGTCGTTCTCCCGTAGTTGGTTTTGTTTGATTTCGTCAATAAGTCGTTTGTACGGTGCCGGTAACTGTAGACTACGATGAAGATATTGCCATTCTCTGTGAGACAAGTTTTCAGTTCCGTCTACGATCCATCCTGTCAGGAAATTCCTTTAAAATTTCTATAACTTGTATAAAAAACCTTTTACATATCTGGTTTAGCAAGAAAATTTTGTGATTTTCATGAATATATTTAAGATTAAATCCAAGTCAGGCGTAAACTGTTTAAAAGACATGCCTTTTCCCAGCAGACAACACTGACAACGGTTTTTTTGACGTTGGCCTACTGGGTCTATATGGGCTCAAACAACTTATAAATGAACCAACGCGTGTTACAGAATCCTCATCCATACTAACTGATTTGATCTATACAAATTATACCGACAGGGTAGGCTGTTCCGGTGTCTCCCGTATTGCCATCAGCGATCATAGCCTCGTCTATGTTTATTGGAAAATATCTTCTGATTTACCATCTAAGGGATACTCTTTCATCCCTTACAGCAATGTTCAAAATTTTGATCGTGAAATTTTCGAAATGAAGTCTCTCAACAAGACCGGTCGTTCAATGAATCAGAAGATCCAAATTTGGTATGGTCTAAGTAGAAAACTCACTTGCTCCGAAATCGAATCAACAGTAAAGTGAAAACCATTAAGGCATTCTATTACTTCACAATAGATTTATTCAACCCGAAGGAAATGCTCGAAGGACTTAAAAAACTATTAACAACCTCGTGTTTCGTCGTCAGAACGACCAGATAGTAAAGGATGTGAAAGTAAATGACATCTCTATCTGTAACTCTAACGAGATTTCCAAGGTCTTTAACGAAGACTTTTCAGCTATTGGGCCCAGACTAGCCCGCGAAGTGCCTTTAACCTCGGACCAGGAGTCTATTTATTTAAACAATATTACTGAAAATTACAACGTATTCTGTTTTCGTCCAACTTACTACCAGTGATGTCTTTACCCATCTAAATTGATTGTCAAAAACTAAAACTACAGGGCAAGATGATATCTTTTCTAGGTTGATTCGTGAGTGTGCTGATACTTATTTCCGCCCCGTTATGCGATCTGTTTAATAAATCTCTGATGTCTGGCATATTTCCTGACGAGTGGAAATGTGCCAGAGTGACTCCGTTGTTTAAACAGGGCGAGTCATTTGATTTAAACAACTACCGACCTGTCTCAGTCATTTCCGTAGTCGCTAAAGTGTTCGAGAGGATTGTGTACTATCAGTTAGACACCTTCTTAAATAGTGAAGAAATCATCTCCAAACAACAATCTGGTTTCCGGTTTCTACACTCAACTGTTAGAAACCACTGACAGTTGGGTGTGTAATATCGATCGTGGCTTCGTCAATGCTGTAGTGTTTCTCGACTTAAAAAAGGCATTCGACACTGTTGATCATGGAATATTACTAACTAAAATGAATCGGTGTGGAATTCAAGGTTGTAATACTCTTGATTGGTTTAAATTGTATTTGACGGATCGCACACAACGGTGCCCAGTTAACGGTTGTCTCTCTGACTACACCACTCGTAAATGTGGTGTGCCACAGGGAACAATCCTTTGCCCTCATTTATTTCTAATTTATATTCATAAGTCATACTCCACCACGATGGCATAAGCTTGTAATAGAATGGCCTGTTGTACGTCTGGTAGTCGTACAGTCGTTGGCATAATATGAGCTCTTAAAGGGACCTTTCTTAAACAACAACCTAAATAGGCGTTGTAATAAAAATCGTCAAGAGATAGAGTGGCCATTGGGTATCATTTTGTAAGGTTACATTGGTGATGACCTTGTCTTGAATACAACATCAGTTTTCTCAGTGGTTAAGGGAAAAAATAATAGACCTGAACATTTTGGTGGTTTTAGCTATTTCTGGCATTTACTTAAACAGAAGTCATGGGAGGGGTAAATTCACTTTTAAGTGAGGGGGTAAATTCACTTTTGCTGCTGAGTACCAGCAACTGAAATAAGCAGAATAAATGTTGGAGATGAAATATATACGACCCCCTCTAAAGTTTAATTTTACTGACATAGGGCCTGTACCGCCACCAAAATGATCCCCACCATCGAAATGATCTCTGCCACCGAAATGAGCCCCAATCACCACCGAAATGATCCCCACCACCGAAATGATACCGGCGGTCACCACCTAAATGATCCCCGGAATATCGGGAATGGAATTAACAGGACTACAAAAACTGGACAACAATTTAGTGCGTGCTTTTTATTTATTTACATTGCATCTTTTTTACGGTGTGTAATTTACCTTTTACCGCACTTTATTTTGCAGTAAATTGTTTGTTTTTTTTTTTGGTTTAACACTAGACAATACTTGTTCAAAAGATGCAATTCACTTATGCCTTCTATTTCTTCGAATTTTTTTTTTATATTTTTGCAAGAAAATCTTCCTAATAAAATTGTGTTGAAGCAAAATAAGTCCAATCTTGCAAAACTAGTTGTACTCTGCTCGTTATCACGTTATATGATAAACCTCTTCCCTGTTCAAGGCGGATTTATGTAGTTCCTTAAAAAAATGTTAAAATTTTGAAAATAAAATCAGTGTATAGAACTGTTATCAGTCTAATTGCTTTGTCTATTTTCCTCTGTTTAGAATCCTGTTTGCATGAATAAACGAAGAATTTAGAATAGATAGCAAAGTTCCAAGCCCATTTAAGCCAAGGTTCCAAAAATTTATGACGGGATCATTTCGATTGCGAATAGGTATCATTTCGGTGGTGATTGGGGGTCATTTCGGTGGCGGAGATCATTTCGATGGTGGGGATCATTTCGGTGGCGGTACAGGGCCTAGGTTAGCAAATGATATTCCCCAAACTAATGAACGTTTTGAAGAGTACATTATGCCGTCAGATTCACGTTTAACGCCGAGGGAGAATCATGCGGTGTTGTACAAATAACCCTTTTTATAGACCCAATATCCACATACAAATTCTCCAAACTTACTGATCTCCATATATTTCCTTACAGACTTAGAGAAGAGAATTTGTTCAAAGATCAAAGCATTTTCCCTTAGGTGATCATTTTATTTATGTATTGATGTTGTTAGCAGAGAAGTGATGTTGGCCATTTTAGACGAGGAAATATTTCAAAGTATTACCTATACCTATTCTACTAATTGTTAGTGGAATAATCGAAACAGTCATTTTTTTAAAAATCAACTTTATGAATCACCATTCGCAATAATTTGCTGCCAGATTCTCAGCATGGTCTTAGACCGATGCATTTTACTTTGACCGCCTTGCTTGAAGTATTAAGAACTGGTACTTAATAATTGATAATGGCCTAATCAACAGCGTACTTCTCCAAGATCTAAAGAAATCCCACTTTGCCGTAGTACGGTTGACCACAGCATATTGGCCCAACTTTTTCAAGTTTCAATCCATGTTCATCCTTGCCATCATTAGCAACAGAGGACAGCAGTCAGTTTCAATGCCTAACTATAGCGTATATATAGACTTTTTACAATCCAGTTGATGCAAAGAAAATTTTAGCTTTTCAAAAAAGTAGCAAGTAAGCATGACGTGGCCCCTAGAAGGACGGTTGGAGAAGCGTGATCTGTGATTGGTCGCAAAGAACTTGTTTTGGTGACGACACTTGGTTACCACTCAAATCTCAAACCTACCTAGTTATTAGATTGTCAAAGTTCAGATGACCTCCTTTGAATACATCCTTGTTTGTCAAAATCAATTTAACGTTTAAAACAAACCATTTTCATTGTTTTTCTCCGATTTGTCAAGCCAACAGTGATAAAGTCTTGGCACAGGATTTTGGGCCGATTCCTGAAAACTAAACTTGACTCTATCCTGGCCAATCTGTAAACCTGTCTCCAACACTGGACCAGCAACTCTTCTTGAATGGCATCATAGTTCCCCTCTACAAACTATGATGGCATGGATGATAGCCCAGTATCTATCATAAACCGTGTAGAATTGCCTCAAAATCGCCGCAATCGTCCTCAAATGTAAATTAAGATCACATAAGAAAAAGTAAGCATGACGACAAGAACAAATCTTGTGGGTATTATGCTGCTGGTAGAAGAAACTGAGAAAAGAAAAAAAAGATGCTCAGTCGTTAGGAACTGTGACAGTGTAAGTCCTGTGAATGTTTAAAGCTTTATCGGCCGCACCCAACACCCAACGTTGCTAACAGTCGACTAAAAGTTCAAGTTATCGGGAGTTCGAAGGAAATAACTGGAAATATGGAAATGGGGTGAGAAAGGAATACAATTATCATGCACACTTCACTTGTATATGAAGGGTAGCATGAGATAGGTTATTATTTTGAAAAAGGAATTCAGAAACAAAGCTTTATGGCGAAAACCTACAGACAAAGAATACACAGTTGTTTTGAATTGAATTCAAGGTTTCTGACTCATTTCCTTTTTTTTCAATTTGTCACGCGCTTGGTTCGAGTTATCGAGGAATGATCTGAAGGGCAAAAAAATTACTTCTAGTTAGAAGGAGGTTTGAGTTACCGAGGTTAAAATTAAAGCAAATGTATGAAGGAAGTCCAGGGGAAATCAACTTTGATTCGGGTTAGCGCGAGTTCGAGTTAGCAGGGGTTCGAGTTATCGGGATTTAACTTTAGTTTGGTCATGCTGGTTTGAAACCCAGCGTTAGCAAAAACGACAACTTACGCCTAGCTTTTTAATGTGAAGCTGACCAACCGGCTTAATGTTTTTTCTCGAACATTATTGGACTTACTCTGCTGTAAGGCGTTAATAGGGGGACTATTATTCCTTTTATTTAACACTCACCAATGAGAAGAGTTCGACCCATGACTAAAGCCGGGGGAGAGGGGCTACTCCCTTCATTAGCAATATGGGTATGTGCCGCCCCAAATGGTTTGTTTTTCTAACCCCTGGTCTGAAAACGAATATCAATTTCTCCTGTTTATTAATTATCTGAAATCGGGTATAGATTTTCAAGAGAACCACAAGAGCCTATAAACGTATTTGTCTTTTCGTCTCCCATTCCTTTTTTTTTTTTACCCAGGCCTGAAAACGGGTGTGGAACATAACCTGTTTTGTTCTGAAACAGGGTCAGGATTTGGAAAACCGAACGGCAGAGCGCTACCAAGAATTCCTGGTAGAATACCACAACCCTTTGGAGTTATATTTTGTCGGACGTGACAGAATCCCTTACCTTTACAGACGTGACCATTTCCATGATACCCTTTGGAACAGGAACAGCTATAAGACCCCCATGTATTTACACAGACGGCTTTTTGGTGGCAATCATAAACACC